>JAZHRO010000010.1:13139878-13879756 GCA_037157565.1 Thalassia testudinum
TGTATAACTTAATTGTTATTCACTCTTAAACGGGTTTTAGAATCAATGTGTTGCAGTATAAGTTGAATCAGCGCGAAAAACAAATACAATTTATTACTCGAATGAAAGTCCGAGGTCGAACACAGGGAGCAATATGGCAAACTCAAGATCACAATTTTAATAAAAAATATGAGAGATTGCAATAATAATAATGTCAAGTATCAATGTGCAAAAAAATGGAGTAAAATGGTGATTTAAATCACCAATTACTCCTCATAATAATAATAATTAGATCAATAGTATCAATCAAGGAAATAAAGCCTCAAATGTATGCAATCATTCGGTAGAGGCTTGTATCAAAGAGCTTAAATAGCTGGTTGCTACAGTGCTTCCAAGGGACTCAAGGGTCTCTTCCTTCTCTCTTCTCTACTTTCTATCTCAGCTGCTCTCCTCTTCTTCTTCTTCTTCAGAGCTCTTTCTTTCTTCTTTACCTCTCTGCTGCTTAAGCTTCCTCTTTTCTTTCTCCTTTTTCACGTGCAAGGGGGAGGTTCTTTAAATGGCTAAGTGTCATTCTATTATTCCTGAGAGCAAAACCCCCCCTTTTCCCCTTGTTCTCTTCTTCTCTCTCTAGGATCTGCCCTGACAAGGCCACAATTTGGATAGTCGGGTTATCGAGTACATACGTACTCGGGACCAAGGTTGCTTGTAGTGGTAGCAGTAGAGGAGTGCATGGCTAGGCAGGTAATCGGATGCACCAGACCTGTGTGAGCAGTGTCACGGGCAAGGTGCATGGGGTGTATGGGACCACACCCCATGGCTAGGAGGAGAATAGTCTACACAACAAAATCAATTTATGCGGGTGCGGGTGCTTGTCAACTTCTGAGGTGGGACTAATCCCACCTCCCTTCTTCTGCGTGCACTGCAGTTGCTGCTTCGCACGATTGCGGTCAAAGGCTCAGTCAAAGAGCCAAATTGGCTCCTTGGTTGCACTCCTGGATAGGTTCCGTTGCTCCTGGGGCTTCGTCTAGGGCCTGCAGGTGCTGGAGTGAGCCTTAAGCGTTGCTCGAAGCTTCGCTAATGGTGGTCGAGGCAGTGAAGACCTGAAAATAATAATACAACCTTGTGGCTAAGTTAAATAGGTTCAGGAGCTTCGCAGGGATGCGGTGAGGGTGTGGGTGGTTGTGGCAAGTTGCGAAGGTGGTCGTAGGTGGTTGGTGAAGGCGGAAATGAAGGTCTGGAGGTGGGTTGCTCGGCAGATGGTTTGGAGGTGTAATAGAGTAAAATAGGATGGGGGTTTTGAAGAGGGTGGTGTGGCGAAGGTCGTGAGGTGGTTGGCGAGGTGTTTGGAGTAGTGGGATGAGCAGGGAGCCTCGCTGGAGGTCTAGTTAGAGCGGAGGAAGATGAAGGTGGTCGTAGGTGATACGGCGGTCGAAATGAAGTGCGGTTGATGTGTAAAGGAAGTAGAGGAGCTAGGGAACTTATCTAGGTGATTGGCAGACGAGGAGGGGCAGAAGTGACACTGGTTGTGGTATGGCCAGCGTCGAAGATGAAGGTGACTCTGGTGAGAAGGAAACGATGAGGAAGATGGAGGAAGAGATGCCTGCTAGTATGGTGCGACGCGGAGGAAGACGAGGAAGGTGAATCCATCGCTGGTATTACGGACGGACGACGAGGAGAGGCAGGGAGAGTTGCCAGAGCTCAAGGAGCCTTTCGGTCGAATTAGGAGGGAAGAATTTAGGGTAGATCCGATCTAAATCGAGCTTGAGAGGTTCGATATGATCTGGAGGTTCTTATATAGGGCTTAGGAGGTTGATTTGTGCTTGGCTGAGGAGGTTGATTTGTGCTTGGAAGCTAAGCTTCCAAGCTAGGAATGCTCACCGGAATAGGAGGTTTCTAGGATACCCAAATCTCTCATGCATTTGCATGAGAGATTGGGAAGGTTTTGTGGTGTGGGAATTGATTCAAAAGGAAGGGAATTCCTTGATGAACTTTCCTTTCAAATCTGAGAGGGATTCGTCAAGGAATCAAGGAGAACTTGCCAATTTTAGGTCATTGGAGTTTGTAGGATTAGGATTCATGGTGGTAGGGACCTATTTGTGAAAATGATGACAAAGTTAGGGGCCTTTTTGTAAGGATTTTGAAAGTTAAGGGCATATGTGTGATCAGACAGGACCAAGTTGCAAACTAGGTCAAGATAGTCTCAAATTGGGCGAAAAATTTTGGTAAAAACCTAATTTGAACCTAAGGAATCCAATGGTGAAGTTGGATTTTGGTTTTGACGAAGTTTGGTTGGGTAATTTATGCAAAAACCTAAATTAGGGCAAATGTCAGTCTGAAACTCTATTTTGGGTCAAGATAGGGTCTAATGGTCAAATTGAAGGTACCAAACCCTAGAGAATATTTTTTTATGACTTTTAGAGGGTTTAGGTGAATTTTATCCTAACCAGAACCTCATTTGATTAAGCGGGTCTATTTTTTGGGTTTCAATAAGTCATTGAATTCTCAAAACATGTGAAAACCCTTTTCTGTCTATGTTATCCCACTTGTTGGATATTTAAGATCATCTGTCCCTTAATTAACCCCTGAGAAAACCCACGGTTATTTTTCATTCAAGATATGATGGTAAAATTATAGTTTTAACCCTGGTTCCTTATCTTTCTCAGAATGGTTATGTAATGAATTATGGCTCTCTAGCAATTATGTAGGAGCATTTATTCCTTGATAATAACTAAATTGAGCTAGTTATAGCTCATGATGTTGTTCCCATCATTAACATAAATACCTACCTAAGTAAATAAAATAAATATTTAATTTATTTATATACTTTATATACATATAAGATATTATATACACTTAACTTAGTATTATTTACAAGTATAAATATCATATACATAGGTATTTTTATGGATTTTTGAAATTTTTCAGATTTTTATTTTCTCTTTGTGTTTAATAGAGATAAGGGAAGAGGAGGGAAACATGAGAAGAGAAAAAGAGCTCTTTTTGGTGTTCTTACTTTAGTTTCTTTTATTTAAAATCAAAGAAGACCTAGACTTCTACCGGTATGTTCTCTTAACTAATAAGCTCAAAACCTAAATCTAACTAAACACACACCTAAACACATCCTAATCTCACTCAAGACACTTTTATTTTATTTATTTACATTTATCTTTTTATTTTTTTCTATATTTACAAGTTGGCTAGAAATGGCTTTTATGAATGCTAAAACATGAAACCCAAGCCTAAAGAACTCATTCAAAGCTGCTGGAAATGAAGAAGAATGCAGTAAAAAATCCGAACAACATTCAAAATCATATTTGAACTCAAAAACATGAATTAAACCTTGAAATTAGCATCAAAACTCAGTTGTACAGATTTCAGAATTTGTACTTACTGACAACAGTTTCAAACATGCATTTCTTACTAGTCAATTCTTTTTAGAGCAAATCAAAAGTAGATAAATGCTCCAATGATCTTGTTCTCTACCAAATTAACTCAGATAACTTAGTTAAGCAGCTAAATAACATCAGGCTTCATCAATAGCAATTCCTGATAGGTTCCATACTGCAACAACTAACCCAATTGCTTCAACTTCTAATTCTGAGATTTATTAGTGTGTCCAGATCCTTTTACAACCTCCAAAGATTAAGTCTATGCAAATTCTATTTTAGAAAACTCATTTCAGACATATTTCATTTAAAAATAATTCCCAGTTCTCAGTCAGAACTTGAAATCCTAAACTCATTTAGATGATGTCGCTGCTACTGTAGCAGTTAGTGTACTACCAAGGGGATCGCAAGTCAATGTTTAAGCTTCCGCACATCAATTAGAACACTTGATTATGCTTTAAACTCACCTTTAGAATTAGATCTATGCATAAAAACCTTCATTGAATGCTTTAAAATCTAAATCTCCTCTTAGACCTAGGAAATTAAACTCAATGTCCAAAATCTCAACTCAATCAGTTGAAGACTACTTTCAAATGTCTCAATTAATGATTATATGTCCTAGAACTTACTTGAGCTTCAATCAATACTCAACAATCTAGAAAAACCCTAATTTAATCTCACTCCTATTGCTATAGACAACAAAGAAGATGAGATCAAATTAGGCATTAATCCAATCAAAAATCAATTCCAGAACTCCATTTAGATCTATCAAACTTCGATCAAATTCTGAATAACACATTGAAGCGCTTTGGATTGAAATCAAGATGTCACCTAGATGGGCGTATAATGTGGCTTTGCCCCAATGATTTGATCATTTAGAATCCCTGCACACCATTGATTAGCATTCAGGGGTTCATTGCGATGCTGTAGAATAGATTAGGTCATTGTGAAGACCTCAAATTTGTGCGTTGAATTTTTCAATGGCTTTGCTAGCCAAACAAAGGTAGAAACAATATTGAGTATAAAAATTTGGGTGCGAACTCAATACACATTGAAAATCTAATTACAAGAGTTCAAACCCATCACACGTAATCCAATTAAATGATTATCAACTCAATTCATTCAATTAAAACCAATTTAAACCAGATTGAAATCCAGATCTGTCGAATTAAGCATTAGTACTTAAGTGACTCTAATGGATGGATGTGAATTACGATTAAAAACAATGAGGAATTAGTGAGGAGTGATTGTGATATGTGGGGAAAGATCAATGGATCACGATGAATGCGTGGAATGACCTCTTTGATATGAATTGATCAAAGAGGTTCGATCCAGGATAGTGACTAACTACAGCCATTCTACTTCTGATCTAAATCAATCAACAATTAATTTCTAATCTAAACTACCTAAATTAAGCTAGAAAGTAGTAAATCTAGCTAGTAAAGCTGTAAATCTATCTATAAAAGCAATAAACGTACTCTAAAGGATGAAGGTGACTCTCAAGGATCAACAGCCGATGGTTGAAAGGACGAAATGGAAGAAGACCTCTTAGCGGATGAAGGAGACTCTCTGGAACTAACGTTCGATGATTGAAGGGGAAGAATTGAGAAAAGGAGGCTATCACTGTCACTGATAGTTGAAGAAGGGGAAAATGGAGTTGGAGGGTTGGACAATGATTGGCTAAAGGGGGAGGGAGTTGATAACCTCGCGCAGGGGTCTAGGTAGGTGTTTATATAGGAAGTGGAGCTCAAGATGACTGGGAATCGTAGGTGCAAGCCATTAGGCATCAACGACGGAGATGAAGGCTGGGGCGTGCGAGAGGGATTAGGTTGAACTCATACCACACGATGTGATCTAGAGAAGAGTGGGAAGTTGTATGCATGGCTGTTAGCCGGTTCAATCAAGATCCACCATCAATCGAATGGTCAAAGGATCGAATAGCTTGAAACACGTGTGTTCTTCGCATGCTACAACGCTAGTAGGAGAGTTGCATCAGGTCTAAAGGGTAATTTGCATTGAGGCCCAAACGAGAGAAATGGTAGAACAATTGTAAAGCAGGCCCATTAGTGATACGAAGCATGACAAGAAAGTCCCTGGCGATTTGCAAATAGGTCCTTAGCAATATTAAAGTGTAGAAAATGTGAATATATGTTTGTACACTTAGGACCTAAATGAAAAACATTAATTGCAAGGTCCAAACGAGGTTAGAACTCAACGTAATTTTTATGGCATGTTAATTTAACATATTAGAATATAATTCAACCTTTGATTTGCACTTTTAAGCTCAAATTGGTGTTCAATTGGCATTTAGAATATCCAAGTGTATTTTAGGTATAGAATATCTCCAAATTGACCTAATAATACATTTTTAGCACAAATTGAATGTTTTAGGTCTTTTTCCATTATTCCCACACTTAACCCATTTCTTGTGTTAATAGATAGTGTTCTAACCTTGCTTTTAGCTTAACTTGGGCATTTTAGCTATGATGAGCTACACCTCATCATACCCCCATTCTTAGGTTTTGCTAGTCCCTTAGCAAGCAACTCATTAAGTATAAAACAATAATGTATCAGCTAGGTAAGTGTAAAGAGATTTCCATTTAATTCATTTGAAATTTTAAGTGTTTAGAGATGATCTTTAAGCTAAATTTTTCTAAATCAAACCGACCATGTTTATGATTGGACATTGTGAGAACTAGTTGCTTAGGAAGACTACTAGAACTCAAGTCTTATATAACATAGATCATCTCTCGAATAACAAGGACTTTTGATATTTAAACCTTAAGTATGATTTTCAGGACTCAGAAGGTTTTACCAGGCTTAAGAACTAAGAGGTTATGGCTGTGCTCAGTGTATAATCAGGATTAACTAGATGAACGCTAAGACTCAAATCCAAGGTTTCACTTCTTTTTAAGTCCACGTTGATCTTAGCTTCACCTCATGTTTTTGGATTAACTCTCAAAATAACTAAAGACTCAAACCCAATGCTTATTATGTTTGTGGCTCAAAAAATATTTGGTGGAAACTTAGGGTATACGCAATGCACCTTGAAAGAACAAGATGATAACGTCATCATCAGCCATATCTAGCTTTAATTAGTTATAATCCATTGATAAATGCTCCTACATAACCGCTAGAAAACTATAATTCACTACATATTCATTTTGAGAGATAAACATGAAAATAGGGGTAAAACTGCAATTTTAATAGAATAACCTAAATGCAGAGCAATCACGGGGTTTCTCAGGGTTTAATTAAAGGTCAAATGTTCATAAATGTCTAATAAGTGGGTTTATTCAGATAAAAACGGGTCTTCACACATTTCGAGAATTAATGTACATCTGAAACTTTAAAAACAGACCCACTTAATTAACTAAAGTTTCGATTAGGATAAAATTAACCTAAATCTTCTAAAAATCATAGAAAAATATTTTATAAAGTTTGGTACCTTTGATTAGACCATTGGAACCCATTTTGACCTAAAATAGAGTCTCAGACAGACAGTTGCCTTGATTTAGGTTTCTACGCAAATTACCTAGTCAAACTTTGTCAGAACCTAAATCTGACTTCACCATCAGATTCCTTGGGTCTAAATTAGGTTTGTATCAAAATTTATACCCAATCAGAGATCATCTTGACCGAGTTTGCATTTTGGTCCAGTCTGTTTCTTTTCTCTCAACACATGCCCTTAACTTTCGAATTCTTTGCAAATAACCCTCATGCTTTGTCACAAAGGCCCCTGTTGCCATTGAGGTCAAACCCGACCTCCAAGCAATTTTGATTGACCAGAATCCTACTCTAATGGCAATCAAATCCCACCAAAATTGGTGGGATTGATGTTCACACGAAGACGAATCATCTGAGATCATTGTGGAGTTCCAAGTCTCCAAAGATTGCTCATGCAAGTGTACAAGAATCGTGGGTTCTTTTCCTTCAAGCCCAAGCCATGAAATCCTTCTTTCTTGATCTAGAGCTCTCCTTGAAGCTTTATAAAGCTAGGCTGTGCACAACCTCACTTCCTTCTTCCATCCTCTCCGGCTGAATGCTCCACGAGCTTTGGCGACCTTCTCCGACCACCTTCCTCGTCCACTCTCACCGACCATAGCTAGTGGATTCCTCTTCCTTGAATTCTTCTGCACGTTGCAATACCAGTAAGCACCGCCTACATCCCCTCGTCGTCACCACCCTTATCACCGTAGGTTTCATCTTCCCCACGTTTGGCGTACCACCGGCATGGGCATTCCCCCCTTTCGTCCAATTAGAATAGGTTAGATAGGTTTCTTTAGATCCTTAGGTTAATTCCCCATACTCAAAACCCAAAAATAACCTCCGATGCCACCATTCACCCTCATCTTTTCCATCTCCAGCCATCTCTCCGGTGAGGTCATTTGATCACCTCACACCTCTGCACACCTCGCCGACACTCCCAAAAGCTCCACCACTCATCCCTGCACAAAACCCCTCTCCTATTTCATCCTCTCGACCACTCAAACCCCTCGTCGACCAAGCCACCTTCGCACGCCATTCTTCGTCATCACCAGACCTCCACGACACTTCTCGCTCCACGTTATGACCACCACCTCATTCGCTGTGCCTTGAGTACCCTTTTAAGATATTTTAATGTGGTTGAAAGGCCTTATTCTCTATTTCAGGTCTTAGGCCGGAGCTTCGCAGCTGCGTCATCCTTCCGACGCCATTCGTGGTGTTCTAACCACGCAAGTCCTAGGTGTTACACCCAGAAGACGCAGATTCGCTCCAGGAACGTTTCCAGGTCCTTGATTGAAGACCACGCCCTCAACTGCGCTTGCAATTGGAGAAGCTTCATCACAGTAGGCACACACGAAGAATAAGGGGACATTTAGTCCCACATCATTCATGGAAGGCTGCATAGCTACGCATAAGTTGAATTTGTCATTGTGGCTATTTGCCTCCAAACATGGGGTGAGGTCCCTTCACCTTACTCGCACACCTGACCGCCTAAACCTATCACTCCTCAACTGTGACCCCACGCCCGTAGCCCTGGACCCCATTACGCAAACCCGAATACCTGATGAAATTGGATATTAGAGAAAAGAGAAGGAAGGAAAGAGAGAGAGAATGGGGGAGGGGAGGGTTTTGCTCCTCTATGCGTTGGCCAACACTTAGCCGTGAGAGAGGACCCTTGTGCTCTCTGAAGAAAGAAAGAAAAACAGACTCAGAAGGAAAGAAGAAGATCCTTGTTCATGAAAGGAAGCAAGAGCCAAAGAAGAAGAAGAATTGAAGAAGAAGAGAAGAGGAAGAAGCGAAAGGAAAGAAAGAAGAAAATATCAGAGGAAAAGCACTGTAGCAAGCAACATTTTATATCCAGACGTCTGATTACTATTCATTTATTTAACATGATTGAGTATTTGGTATATATGATCTTAGACTAATAATTGGTGATCTAAATCACCATTATTTTATCTTAGATATCTTTTTGGTCTCTTAAAGTCTTGAAAAACTCATGTTATACATTGAATATCTAATGTGACAAATTAACATTCATTGAATATCATTATTCTTGGCTTATTTCCTGTGCTTATTTATATCATAATGGAGATTAGCGCTTGAATTCTATATTTTCTCCCTGTGTTCGATCTCGGATTTCATTTTTAGATATTTGAGTTATAAATTTTATTTATTGAGGAGCTATTTGTCAGTTATATTACAACGCATTTCCCTAACATTGACGAAAAGCTCTGTCAACATTTTGGCACCATTGCCGGGGAGCAATGTGTAATTCATCGCTATTCTTTGTTTTATTTGATTATATTTGAGCACTAACTTGCTTTGTGTGATTTCTTATGATTTTGCAAGGTACATCATGAGGCGATCTTCCGTGCAAAACAACTACTCCCGAGGCAGGTAATTTCAACCTTCTAATCGTGGGAAGATAAAAAGGAAACAAATAATTAGGATGCACCTACCTTACTTTCTAGTAATTATCATTAAAAAGGCAAGTTTCCTGAATTGTGAAAAGTTTCATATCTGATTAAAGCTTGAGGCAATTCTATTTAAAATTCCCTACCCAAATTGCCTGTACCTATTAGGGACTACGCTCAATTTGTAAATCACTTTGGGTTAACACGTTTCTTGCTTGAAGCCCAAGGTGAACATTTGTGGGATCAAATTGGACTTGAATTAGAGCCAATTAGGGTTTCAACATTTAGGGTTTGAAGTGTTAGTACACATATGCCTGCATTGAAGAGAATAAACCCTCCCGCATTTCTGTGCTACCCATGCCCTTGTTTGAAAAGATCTAATAAAAAAGAACCCTAAAATCAGGCTCTAATTTCACTTGAACCCTAAAATGTTGGACCTAATAACTTGAGAATCAATTCAGAGTGATTTCTAGGTCTTGACCTAGAGTTCATTCTACCATCTTTAGGATAGGTCAGGTGAAGTTGGTCTACTTTAAGGGCCAATCAACCTCCAAATTAGGGCACAAGTCAAATTAATTTCTAATCAAGTGAAATTCAAGGCACAAATTAGGCTAAAATTAGTAGACTTAAGGTCTTAAGTCCGTATATTCCGGTTTACTTGGAACCACAATGACAAGGAAGGTCAAGTGGGGGAAACCCTGTAACCCGTGGGGATGCTATGCCATGTAGGGATCTTTGAGGGGCTCTCCCTTCCTGGCTGCTCAGGTATTTCTTGGGTGTGTGGATTTCTGATTCAGAGGTATCATTCGCCTCGAAATTGCCTTAGTCATCCAAAAATCTTTGGGTGCCTTGATTGGGTCCAAATAATATCCAGTCCCTCATCTTTTCTCTAGAGCACGTACACAAGAAGGTCATTAGGTTTTTAACCTAAGAGGCCTCATTAGATCTTCTTGGGAATCTCTTTCAGATCTGATCAACTTCAATCTAACTTGAGTTTGATTCTACATCTTGATTCCACCACTTGATTCAAAAATACAACCTGACATGTTAGAAAAATTGATTAAGAAACCTGTGTCCCAAATGACTATCAAGGATAAAATAATTAAGGATGCTTATAGACACCACGAGGAATATTTTAAAAGGGACATTCAGGACAAATTTAAGAAAACAATGACCACATCGCGAACTGATATGGATATGAATGAACCACTGTTCAACCTGGGATGATCTCTTAGCAGAACACAAGGAATTGGTGAAATTACACAACAACGATTGTCTGCAATGTTGGTCAAATCCTTCATTTCCAAAAGATCTCCAAATTTTTTTAGAAAAATGAGGAGAATTGCTAAATAGGTTATATAGATCCATTGATAAAAAAATACCCGTCAGAAGTTAACAAAACATCTTGGAGTGATTCTAGTGATCAACCTAATTTCCCAAATCCCGGGTTTGATGATCATAGTTGTTGTGGACCCCCAACCCAAATGAATTCAGATTCAAATTTCGTAACAATTGACATTCCTGATCTTGAGATGGGTTGGGAGGATCCAATTGTAGGTGTTCCCAATTCTGAACTGGCCCTAGGAAACTAGGAAGCTAGTCCATCAAACTTAGATTTCCCTGACACTTGTGATAATGAGCTTAAAATAAAAATTCTCGAGAATGTAAATACCGAGCCTTATCCTCTTAAGGTGATTCTCGAGAATGATTCTGACATCCCTATAGAGCCTAGCCTAGATCCTAGTGACCCAATGCCTACATTTTACCTAGAATTTAGATCTGAGCCTAATTGGGATGAGTATGAAGCCCCATGTGATGAAATACAGATTTTGAATTTGAAATATGATTCAGGGCTTGTATTTGATGAATACACCTCTCCAACCTCCTCAGAGACACTAATTGATTTTTTGAAAGTCATGCCAATCTATGATAATGAAATTGAGGAGTTGGATGAGTTGGGAATTGATTGGGTCTATCCTAGGAGCCAAGAACCCGAGCCCATGCCTAATAAGGATACCTTTTCAAGCTCAGAATCTGAAAATAATTTAGATCCAAGTCAGGTTGCTGATTCTACACATCTTGATTCTCTCTGTGGTGAAACTCCCATTCCATAATCAGATTTAGAAACTTATTTGGTCAAATTCTCCGATGATTTCGAATCCTACTCTGATTGCGAAGAACCTTTGCTTCCTAATGATTATGAACCAATCTACGACCTCAGCATCCATGACCCATTCTTTGACTCTGACTCTGAGGTCCCTGATCCTGAGATCATTTATTCAAAATTAGGTTCCATTGAGATGGAATCATTCCTTTTTGATCTTTAGGAATCAGAAACAGTAAGTGTCAAGAGTGTTTGCAATCTAGAGTTTGAATATGTTCTTGACTTAGATTTCCATGACCCTATAAGCAATCTTCAGGCACTTACCTTTGATTTTGATGGCCATTTGAGGAGTCTCTAGATGAACCTACTTTTGAATCCTTTCTAGAGGAGCCCTCAGCACACATAGTTCTCAAGGAAGCCACCTCTTCAAATCCACATACAAAACCTTCTTAGATCCGAACCCAACATCGACCCGCAATCGAAATCAACTTCTACTCTGATTCTCCTCTTGATGATCTAGTCATATATGATTCTCCATCTTTTGATCAGGTTGCGAACATCGATCAGTCTACTAATCACGTCCCATCTTTCTCTGATCACTCTTGTAGGGATCTCACATCCTCCATAGATTCATTTTCTTTTGAGGATCCCTACTCTGACCAGGCTAATTTGACTCAGCCAAACCCTAGATTCTCACTTCCATATCTTCTTGAGTCTTGCAGCATCTGGTGGGCTCCATATCTCTTGATTCGCATCCATCAACCCACCAGATTGATTGGGTTTGGGTTGCATCATCAGCCTGTTGATCTGAACAAGCACCTGGTTGGACCAACCAGGCTATTGATCAAGGTACTTGTTCTACAAAATTCATTTGATTTGACCACTCCTACATAATCATCTTCTACTCGACTGAAGGCATTGAATTTTGCACTTAACGGGAGGCAACTCGTCATTCTAAAAACCCGAGGCCCTTCTGATTATCCTTTTGAGCTTCACGTCTACTGCACTGTGAGTTTAGAGTTAGAACAGCTGACTCCACCTTTGGTACTTGTATTATAGCTTGAAATCATTCGCAACAGTTATCCCGACCCGTTCACCCACCCTTTGATCCTGTTCTAACCCATGAACCAAGCTAATTCCATACCCTCCGATTTACAATGAGGACATTGCAAATCTTAAGCATGGGGGGTGTTAAAGTGCGAACACATAAAATTCAAGTTCCTGAAGGGTTCTCAAAAAAAAAAATACTCATATTCAAAAAATAATAAAAAAAAGAATAAACAATGGAAAGGGAGGAAATTTTGTGAGCTTAATTGCATATCATTCTTGAGGAGGAAAAGAGGAGGTGATTTAAATGCCAAAAAGGAGCAACATTTTGAAACAAAAAAAAGGGATAGTCATTAGTAAATGATTATGAAATCTACTTAAGTTCTAGACCAAATCAAAAGAAAAGTAATTAAGTCCTAGAATAACAGAGAGACAAAGATATTAGTATGAGTGATGATCTTAGGCCTCTTGGGCTTGTTTTAGGCTTAAAAATTCAAGTATCCATTAAGATCTAGATAATCCTCAAGAGGTTGAGGAAAATGCGAAGCTTATGTATTAGGTCTAAGGCTTAGGGATTATTCGACCTCATTAATTGACCTCTGTTTTGTGGGATTTGGTAACCTAAGTAACCAAATCCACGCACAAGTCTGGTTCAGTGTGCTTAATCAATAAAAATCACGTAAAAGCATTTATTCTGTTTTGAAAAAGCTACCTAGATTAGGAGCGGCTTATCAACACAAGTTGATTTGGACGAGTTCTCGGCGTGGAGAGGCGAGAAAGTCTCCTTGAAGATGTGCAATAACATATCGTTTCCTCGGTGCTTGTCTCGTAGGATATCTAAATACCCTATTGTTGTCAACGTTTTTGTGCGGATTTAAAGGCGTATTACGTTGCAGTAGCACCGACAAAACGTTTAAACAAATATAAATAATTTTATTACTCGAATAACTAGAGTATCCGAGGTCGAACACAGGGAGCAAACTCAGTACTTTGTAAAACCCAAGAATACAACTGTTAAATGCAAATATAATTGATTCAAAGAGTTTTTAAGAAAGATGTAAAAAAAAATAGAATTAGACGTCTGATTTATGTATCAGACGTCTTAAATGTGATCTTTCTTTATCTTTTCCTTCTTCTGCTTTGCCTTTCTGATCTCTTTGCAATCTTCCCTTGTCCTTCTTCTTCTCTGCGAAGACTTCTTTCTTTCTTCTTCTTCTGTCTTGCTTCTCCTCTCTTCGTTGCCTTCTTCTTCTTCTTTGGCTTGCTTTTCCTTCTTCTGCAGCGGCCAAGTCCTTCTCCTGCGATCAGCCTGCCTGCACAGGAACAAAACCTAACCCTTCTCCCTCTACCCACGCGTGTCTCTCTCTCAGCCACAGTCTCAATCGGGTCGGATCGTACCCGGGACCAGGCGCACCTGCAGGTGTGTGATGCGCGAGGAGTGCGTAGGTCTAGGTCGGGTCGGATCCGCCAGGTCCGCGTGGTCAGGCCGCGGATGAGGCGGGTGGGGTCAGTGAGGGACCTCACCCCTGTGCTTACTGAGGCGATAAGAGTAAAGCGCAAAAACAACTTATATGGTACCTGACGGTTGTAATCCCACGATGTGGGACTATCTGGTCTCGCCTTCACGCGTGCCTGCAGAAGCCTCGTTGTGCGATTGCCCCGCAGCTGCTGGCTCTGCTAGCGCTCCTTGGCTGGACTCGTTCACCTCGCGACACTTGCGCTAGTATGCAGCACCTGTAGTCTGGAAGACCGGGTGCCTGGAGCTTCGTGGGAGCTTCATCAGAGGTCGTCCATGGCGGCAGCGGCTCGAATCCTGTCGTACACAAAACGCGCCTCTCGGCCAAATCAGAATAGATAGAGACCTTCGCCGTGGCACGGCGAAGGCGGTGGGCAGTGCTGCAGGCCGTAGGTCGGCCTAGGCGTGCGTGCCTAGGTCAACCTGTGGCCGGAGATGGTGGGTTGGTCGGGGGGTGGTTGTGGAGGGCTGGATTGGCAGTGGTAGGGTGGAGTGTGTTCCTGGAGGTGAGGCGGAGCTTTCGAGGTGGTTGGCGAGCCGTGTGGAGGGCTGGAGTGGTGTGGGCGGCTCGCCGGAGTGCGGTCGGAGGCGAAGACGATGGAGGTGGTTAGCGTCTGTCGAGGGTCGATCAAGGGAGATAACAGGGGGAAAAGAGAGAGGAGAGGATGGAGAACGTATCTGGGTTGTCTGGAGTGAAGGGAGGCGGCGGAGAGGACGGCTCGTGACTGCCGTCGTCGGGGAAGAAAGACCCTGGGGGGGAAGCGGCGACGAAGATGAGGTCAGGAGCTTGCGCGCAGGGTACAGCGCGCCGCGGGAGGAAGAGGCGGAGAGGACTCTGCTGCTGGTATGGCAGCAGAGTGACGAGAAGGAGGGAAGGCGGTCGTCGGAGCTTGTGGGTCGTTTGGCCGGAGATGGGAGAGAAGAAATTTGGAGGGGATCTCCGTCAAAATCAAGCTTAAGATGAGTGGCCGGGTCCGAGGGGCGTTTTATAGGTGCTGGCCGCTCCTATCAGTGCGTGAAAAACGCGCAATTGGGTCAGCCAGCTCGCCGGAGTTGGAAGGAAGAAAGATACCCAAATCTCTCGTGCGTTCGCACGAGAGATTGGGTTCACGCCAGCGAATTTGATTGGCTTTAGAAGGAAGGGAATTCCTCAGAGAATCTCCCTTCCATTTCTGGGAGAGAATCTCTGAGGAATTAGAGAGCAATCTCTCTCGAAACTTCGTCAGAGCTCGGTTCTGCCCTAGCAATGGCGGCAGGACCGGTTTGCAAAGAAGGCGAAGAACCTAGGGGGCTCTCTGCAAGGATATTCAAAAGATAGGGACCTCTTTGTGATTTGGGTGTACTAACTGGCAAAGTAGGTCAAGATGACCTCCCCTTAGGTCCAAATTTTGGTACAAACCTAATTTGGACCTAAAGAATCCAATGGTCAAGTTGGATTTTAGGTTTGACCTCGTTTGACTGGACATTTTGCGTAAAAACCCAAATTAGGTTAATTGAAGAGCTAAGACCCTAATCTAGGTCAAACTAGGTTCCAAAGGCCAAATTAAGTGTTCTAAACCCTAGAGGATGTTTTTCTATGATTTTTAGAGGGTTTGCTTGATTTTTATTTTGACCGGAACCTTGTTAATTTAAGCGGGTCTGTTTTAGGGTTACCAAGTGTCATTTAATTCTTAGATTGCACATAAACCCATTTCTGATTAATTCAACCCACTTTTTATCTTATTTGGACCATTTGACCTATGTTTTGCTTCTGAGAAATCCCGTTTATGTACTGCAATGGTAAAATTGCAGTTTTAACCTTTATTTCATGTTTTCTTCTCAGAGCACTTGTTCCTTCAGTTAAGCCTTCTTCTAGGTTATGTAGGAGCTTTTATCTTCTTTATTGGGTCAAAATGAGCTAGTTATGGCTCATGATGAGGCTCTCATCACCTATCAGGGGCATGTAAGTACCTTGTACTAGTTTAGGTGCTATGGGTGGGATTATCCTGAAATGTCAATCGCCAGGGCCGAAATTTAGCCACAAAACGCCATGGGCAGCACTATCTTGAAGTGTCGAAAGCCAGGGTTATGGGGGTTGCCATGGGAAGTGCTATCTCGAAGCATCGATTGCCAGGGACCCTACGAGAATTGATGGTGGGAACTAGGAATCAGATACAGACCGTGTTTTTGAGCCAATCCGAAGTTAGAAATATAGAAAAGAAAAAGAGAGAGAAAACTTGCCAAAAATATAAAAATTCTTCTATCCCTCAATTTTACAAAAATTCACTATAAACTGAACCTAGATTAACCATGTTACTAGCACGGGTGCTTTAACCGCTGGGTTCAACGAACCTTCGGATAGTTTTTGTTGGCCTTATAAACCTTCGCGGTAGACTGAGGCTGTAACGACCCGGTTCCCGAGTCCCTACGAGACACGAGAATCGGACCGACTCGATTAATCCCAAGACCTAGTCGTCCAACGAGGAAGTAACCAAAAGACAGTAAAATAAACCACATTCAGCATGAATATAACTAACAGTAAGAAAGTACAGCAGTAAGGAAAGAAACTACTACAGTAGGTACCACCACAACAGTAAAACAGCATTTATCATATAACAAGAACTGCAGGTAAAGAAGGTACAGCGGAAACAAAAACTACTCACTAGAACAGAAACAAAAAGGGGTACAAAAGCTGTGGTAACTCTACTGGACCCTACTCGGCCCAGCGTCCTCTGCAGCCGCCGACCCTGGCTGCTCAACACCTGGTCCTGAAAAAGGTAACGAGTGTAACACGTCAGCAAAACGCTGAGTAGAGTGGCAAACTAACTAAAGGCAACAGTAGAGTGTACAGTAGCTGTTATGTTCTATTACTTCCTTTATTCACATCTTTCAATTTTTCTTACTATTTCATTTATTTCTCAGATCCTTTACTTGATCTCGAATGTCCTCGTGGGAACAATCTTGATTGCAGTCTTTTCCAAAAGTAGAAGTAGCACGTGGTGCTCTCCTGGCCGGGAGAGTCCCCCGTGGTGATCCTACCCTCAGTCAACCACCCCAAGGTCACTGACAGACGTAACGGTGACTACGGCACGCGCGATAAACGCACAGGTAGCTAGCCCGCACTGGCACGCGGTCAGTCGTTTCCGTTAACGGGTGCGCCCAAAGCACAGCACGGAACCAGGGCAGAGCCCTCTCAGTAACAGGGGTCCAACCCCTCCACAGTAACCAAACCGGGGCCTTGCCCCTCCACAGTCCGCGCACCCTCGCCTGACTACCCTGGTTTGCCCTAATGGGCCTAACAAGTCGGTGAAGGAGGCTAGCAGAACCCCGGGGCCCGTGGGGTAGCTAGTACTCTCCTAACACTACTAGCTCTCCTCGGTACTACGTACACGAGGGCCAACAAGTCGGTACAGAGCGGCCAATCCTAACCCCGGGTCCCTGGGGCGGCTGGCCCCACTCTGCACTAAACAGGTACAGGTACTTCCCTTGGTACTGCGTACCCAAGAGACAGTACAAACTACATCTCAGTTACATTCCTTTTTCTTTCCAGGAGTTCCACTCCTAATTCCCCGTAGGGTTCCAGCTCTTTATCTCAGAACATCATATGTTTCACTTTCTAGATTCACATTCTCAAAATCCATGATCTCAAACATGTTTCTTTATTCATAACAGGCAGCTGTTAATTAAATTTACAGGCAGCTTTATATATTCCTTTCCAATTTTCCAAGACTGCAGTAATATACATTCCACTAGTTTTTCCACCCTAGGATTCATGCCATATCCTAGGATCTATCATACAATCTAGTTTTCCGGCCCTAGGATTCATGCAACACCTAGGAGCTATCATTCCATATATTTCTCATTCCTAGGATTCATGCAATGCCCTAGGTTCTAGTTATGGTTCCATACTTTAACAGATTTTATTAATACTTAAAGCCACTCTACCAGGTACAACGGGAGTAGTGGGGGCGTGATCGGGAATCCCGCGTGCCTCCGCGACTCTCAAGACTACAACCGAACGAGGTCCTATCACAAGGATCAAACACAAGGAGTGTCTCAGAACAGTGTATAGCTACTATAGGCGGGTAGAGGAATTAATTCTGAAACGAACGCAACTCGAATCGCGGAAAACGGAGCCCAAACGGGCCCTAAACGGGTCGAGAAAGACAATACTGTGTAAAATCAGACGTCTGGAACTCCTTCCAGACGTCTTAAACGGTGGATCAGAGAATTACCTGTTCAGCTTGGTTCCCCGGACGTCCAGAAGTCTGCGGGGACGTCTGTCCTATACCCCAGACGTCCGATGGTCCACACGGACGTCTGTAGATCACTCCCGCCGTCTGGTACAACTTCCAGACGTCTGATTTGCAAAGGATGGCGAATCAGCGAACCTGCGCACAGCCAACCCCCCCTCCCTCAGTACGGTCAGTCGACAGGAAGGAAGAAGAAAGCGGAGACTCACCTTTCAGACGTCTGTATGATCTTACAGACGTCGACCTTGCCGTCTGGCTATCAACCCAGACGTCTGATTCTGGAAATTTTTCCAGAATCAGAACCCTGCTCGGCCTTCGCTCGCGACGTTGCCCGCGTCGCACCTCGCGCGTCTGCTGCTCAGCCCGCAGCAGGTCCCTCTCTGCGTCGCTCCGCGCCCCCTGCGCCCTCCGCCGGCCGGCCAAGCCGCTCCGGCGAGCTCGCCCTCACGGCAGAGCCCCGCCCTCGCACGCCGCACCTCCTCCGCGCTCACTGCGGCTGCCGCTGCCGCTGCGCCCTCGCGTTCGCTCGCTCTCGCGCACAGGCAGGAGAAGAAGGAAGAAGACGGTGGAGACGGGAGGGGAGGCGCGCCCTTTTAAGGCCGCGCGAGGAGGAGAGAGAAGGTGGTCGCAGCTGCCTGCAGCCGCAGAGAAAAGAGGGAAGAATTGCAGGTCTGCGCGCACAGGCGCGCAGACGAATCTCCCGTGCGAACATAGCTGTTCTCCAGACGTCTGTAAACTATCCCGGATGTCTGGTCAGACGTCTGGATGTGATCCCAGACGTCTTGTCCGACGTCTGGGCCACCTCCCAGACGTCTTAAAAGGCGTCTGGGGCATGCGCTCGTTACAGAGGCTAAAGTTGTTCAGGTCTGGATCTTGGTTGGTACTTGAGTACCTATAGGCCAATCATTAGCATTTTGACCTAATTTCTAAAAAGAAGAAAGAATCAGGACACTGAACTTCAAGGCATGGTCTAGAATTCGAGTTTATTTCATAAGATTTTGCTAAGGGACTAGCAAAAGTTAGGCATGGGGGTATGATGATAACGTCATCATCAACCATATCTAGCTTTAATTAGTCATAATTCATTGATAAATGCTCCTACATAACATCCATAAGACTGTAATTCACTGCATATTCATTCTGAGATATAAACATGAAAATAGGAGTAAAACTGTAGCTTTAATAGAATAACCTAAATGCAAAGCAATCACAGGGTTTCTCAGGGGTTAATTAAAGGTCAAATGTTCATAAATGTCTAATAAGTGAGTTCATGCAGATAGAAATGGATTTTCACGCATTTCGAGAATTAATGGACATCTGAAACCCTAAAAACAAACCCGCTTAATTAAATAAGGTTTCAGTTAGGATAAAATTTACCTAAACCTTATGAAAATCATAGAAAATATTCTATAATGTTTGGTACCTTTGATTTGACCATTGGAACCCATTTTGACCTAAAACAGAGTCTCAGACAGACAGTTGCCCTAATTTAGATTTCAGTGCAAATTACCCAATCAAACTTAGTCAAATCCTAAATTCAACTTCACCATCAGATTCCTTGGATCCAAATTAGGTTTGTATCAAAATTTGGACCCAATTAGAGATCATCTTGACCAAGTTTGCATTTTGGTCCAGTCTATTTCTTTTCTCCCACACACATACCCGTACCTTTCAAATTCTTTGCAAATAACCCCCCAGCTTTGTCATCATCTTCACACAAAGGCCCTTGCTGCCATGAGGTCAAACCTGGCCTCCAGGCAACTTTGACTGACCTGAATCCTACTCTAATGAGAATTAAATCCTACCAAAATTGGTGGGATTGATGTTCACACGAAGACGAATCATCTAAGATCATTGTGGAGTTCCAAGTCTCCATAGATTGCTCATGCGAATCCACGAGAATCATGGGTTCTTTTCTGATGAGAGCCTCATCATGAACCCTAACTAGCATAATTTAATCTAAATAAGTGTAAAGAAGCTCCTACAAAACCTAAAGAAAAGCCTAACTCAGAGAAGTCTGAATTGAAGGATAAAACAAGTCATGAGGGGTTAAACTGTAATTTTACCAAGGCAATACACAAACAGGATATCTAAGGGTCTAAACACAGGTCAAATAAGCTTAATAAGGAAGGAAGTGAGATGATCTGATCTGAAAAGGGTTATAGCAACTTCTAGGAATTAAATGATATTCTGTAACCCTAAAAGTAAATCCACTTTAATTCACAAGGTTCTAGGTAGAATAAAAATCAACTAAACCCTCTAAAAATCATGGAAAAATACTCCCTAGGGTTTACAACCTTCAATTTGGCCTTTGCAACCTATTTTGACCTGATTTGAGAACCCTACCCAAATTTTAACCTAATTTGGGTTTTTACGCAAGTTGACTGGTCAAACATGGTCAAACCTAAAATCAAATTACACCATTGAATTTCTTAGGTTCAAATTAGGTTGGTACAAAAATTTGGGCCTAAGTGAAGACCATCTTGACCGACTTTACAAATTGGTCCTCTTGAATTACTTTTTGACCCCTATCTTTTCAAAACCTTGCATTTGGCCCCTACCTTTCCCTTCGTTCTTTGCAGAATGGTCCTCCCTTCCACCCTGCGCAAGCACCATACCTCCGGCGACCTTGCGTGGACGATGGCGCCGTGCAGGGTAAGGTAGCTGCTCTCAGGAATGAGCGGTGGGTTCCTTACGTCGTCCTCTGTCGCAGGGACCCTCCCCTGTGACCCGCAGCTGCCCATGCCTCTCACGCGAATGCACGAAAGGCATGGGGCTTCATCTCTGGCCATCTCCGGCAGCTCCCCCACATCGCTCTTTCAAGACTCTCCCCTCGCCAACACCTTTATAAGGAGCGGCAGGGGCTGTCGTCCACTCGAAGCTAGTTTTGGTCGAGAAAACCCCTCTCATTCATCTCCTCTCTCTCCGGTCAGACAACCCAAGCCTCCAACGATCTTTTCTCCTCCTCCTCGTCGACCTGCTGCCATACCTGCTGCAGAGCTCACTCTGCCTTGTCTTCCCACGGCAGGCCGCACCAGTTGGCATCCTCAGATCTCCTTATCGTCGCCGTTACTCCTCTTCTGGGCACCTTCGTCCCTAGCTCCGGCAGGCACGAGCTGGGCGTCTTCCTCTCCCTCTTCGTCGACTAAGTAGGTAGGAACTTTCCCCTTACTCTCCTCTTACTTTTCCCTTCTTAGATTGGCATTTTAGACCCCTCGACTGTCACGACCACCTCCATCTGCTCCACCTCCGGTCACCATCTCCGGCGAGATCGGTCCACCTCCACAGGCCTTTCCACCCCTCGCCGACAAGCCCAGAAGCTCCCCCTCACTCCATACAAGCATTTCCCCCACTCCATTCACTGCCCTACACACTCAAGCACCCCTCGAACACACCCACCTACATCTCTGCCGTGTGCCCTAGGCACACGGCCACAACCACTTTCCCGCCACGACAACCCTTGCACCACCTTCGCTGTCCTCTGGCGAAGCTCCCTACGTTGTCTGATGTGGCCGTGAGGCCGTCTTCGTGATTTCAGGTCTCAGCCTCCTCGCCGCCATTGACGGACAGCAGGAGCTGCTTGGCGAGCAGCTCCAGGCCCTCTCAGCACCAGGTGAAGGCTCTAGGCATCGCGAGGTACTTCCGCGAGCGTGCCCAGACCTTCAATTGGGGGTGCGAAGCCTTCGCTGCTGCCCAATTGCCAGCAGCGTCTTGTTTGCGGGCCCGCGTAGCAGAGGTGGGACTTTAGTCCCACCTCGAAAGTGTGTTTCCGCACGCCCACACTTAAATTGAAAAAGTGCTTTAGGCTGTTTGCCTCCGAAAGCACTTGGGGTGAGGTCCCTCACCTATTCACCACCCTCGTCCATGAGCTCATCACACGGATCAGGTGCGACCCGACCCGACTCCCTCTTGTGCACTCCTCGCGCACCACCCACACCGGTGTGCCTGGACCTATGCATGCGACCCGACCCGATAACCCGGCTCTGGGAGAGCGTACCCAAGAGAGATTCAGAGAGAGAGAAAGATGCAGGGAGAGGGTAGAGTAGGTTTTGCGTTGAGCTTGTGTGTGTGTGTGCAGAAGAACAGGTGAGGGAGGAAGAAGCAAGGCGCCAAGAAAGAAGAGGAAGAGCAGCAGCTGAGACTTAGCCGCAGAGAAGAAGAAAGGAGAAGGAAGAAGCTGAAGAAAAGAGAAGAGCAGGGGCATTGTAGCAATAGCGCAGTTAAGGCATCTGATTTTAGAATCAGACGTCGGAAAGAAAGGAAGGAGTGAAGCCGAAGAGAAGAGCAGAGGACAGGCCAGAGAAAAAGAAAGAAAAGAAAGAGAAGAACCTCTACAGAAAAGAAGAAGACGCAGAAGAAAATTAGAGAAGAGAAGAAGGAAGAAGAAGAAGGACACTCAGCAACTAAAGAAAGAAAGAAAAGGAAGCCTTCGCAGCAAAGAAAAGAAGAAGAAGAAAGAAGAAGAAAAGCTGAAGAAGAGAGCTAGCTGAAAAGAAGAGAGAAGAAGAAAAAGCCAAGAAGAGAATTTTTGCTCTCTCTCTTTCTTTCTCTCCTTTGTCTTAATTTTTGTAAAACATTATATATTGTGAATTCATATGCTTCTGGAATCATAGTTTGCTCCTTGAGTTCGACCTCAGGAAACTTTTTCCTAGTAATAAATTGTAAACTGGTAGCAGCTTCTCGTGATATACTACAATGTCTAGAATTAAAAGCACTAGCGAAGAGCTAACCATTTTCCTTCAAGCCCAAGCCATGGAATCCTTCTTTCTTGATCTAGAGCTCTCCCTGAAGCTCTATAAAGCTAGGCTGTGCACAACCTCACCTCCTTAGCTTATTTTTGGTCGGAGTACCTCCTTCCCTCCTCTCCGACCAAATGCTCCACGAGCTCTGGCAACCTTCTTCGACCACCTTCCTCATCCACTCTCATGGACCATAGCGAGTGAATTCCTCTTCCTTGACTTCTTCTGCACATTGCAATACCAGCGAGCGTCACCTATGCCTCCTCGTCGTTGCTGCCTTATCACTAGAGGTTTCATCTTCCCCATGTCCGACGTACCACTGGCATGGGCATTCCCCCCTTTCATCCAATTAGAATAGGTTAGATAGGTTTCTTTAGATACCTAGGTTAATTCCCTATACTCAAAACCCAAAAATAACCCCTGACGCCGCCGTTCACCGTCATCTCTTCCATCTCCGGCCATCTCTCCGGTGAGGTCATTCGCTCACCTCACACCTCCGCATACCTCGCCGACACTCCCAAAAGCTCCGCCACTCATCCTCGCACAAGACCCCTCTCCTATTTCATCCTCTCGACCACTCAAAACCCTCGTCAACCAACCCACCTTCGCATGCCATTCTTTGTCATCGCCAGACCTCCACGACACTTCTCACTCCACGCTAAGACTACCACCTCATTTGCAGTGCCCTGGCGATCCTTCTGAGCTATTTTAATGTGGCCAAAAGGCCTTATTCTCTATTTTAGGTCTTAGGCTGGGCTCCATCGCCGCGTCATCCTTCCGACATCATTCGTGGTGTTTTAACCACGCGAGCCCCAGGTGTTACACCCAGAAGACGCAGATTCGCTCCAGGAACGTTTCCAGGTCCTTGATTGAAGACTATGCCCTCAGTTGCACCTGCAATTGGAGAAGCTTCATCATAGCAGGCGCAGGCGAAGAATAAGGGGACATTTAGTCCCACATTGTTCGTGGAAGGCCGCACAGCTACGTGTAAGTTGAATTTGTCATTGTGGTTATTTGCCTCCAAACATGGGGTGAGGTCCCTTCACCTTACCCACACACTCGACCGCCTAAACCTATCACTCCTCGGTTGTGACCCCACGCTTGCAGCCCTGGACCCGGTTACGCAAACCTGAATACCCGATGAAATCGGATATCAGAGAAAAGAGAAGGAAAGAGAGAGAGAGCAGGGAAGGGGAGAGTTTTGCTCCTCTATGCGTTGGCCAACACTTAGCCGTGAGAGAGGACTCATGTGCTCTCTGAAGAAAGAAAGAAAAGCAGACTCAGAAGGAAAGAAGAAGATCCTTGTTTGTGAAAGGAAGCAAGAGCCAAAGAAGATGAAGAATTAAAGAAGAGAAGAGGAAGAAAAGAAAGGAAAGAAGAAGAAAAGATAAGAGGAAAAGCACTGTAGCAGGTGACATTTAAGTCATCTGATTTGATATCCAGACGTTTGATTACTGTTCATTTATTTAACATGATTGAATATTTGATATATATGTGTTTAGACTAATAATTGGTGATCTAAATCACCATTATTTTATCTTAGATATCTTTTTGGTCTTATAAAGTCTTGAAATACTCATGTTATACATTGAATATCTAATGTGATAGATTAGCCCTCATTGAATATCATTATTCTTGGCTTAGTTCCTATGCTCATTTATATTTTAATCGAGATTAGTGCTAGAATTCCATATTTTCTCCCTGTGTTTGACCTCGGACTTCATTTTTAGATATTCGAGTTATAAATTTTATTTGTTGACAATTGATTTCAACTATACTGCAACGCAATGATTTTAAAACATCTATTTCGCCCTATCAACAGAACCATATTTGGAGAAATACAAATATTTACAACTGGAATTGGAGAACATACTGACTTATTAAAAAAAAATATCTTTTTCTTTTCTTTTTGATTTTTTCTTTTTATTTCTACTTTTTCTCACTTTTTTGATTGTTTTAATTTTCTTTTTTGAAAGCAAATGTTAGTATGTCCCCTTCAATTTTATTTGGTGAAGCACATTTACTTGGTGGGTGAGTACTTTGGTGGAAAGAGCTTCTCCAAGACACAAGATTAAAGATTGAGACAAAGAGTTTACTTGCACGCATAGGTAAGGACTTCACCTTCCCTAATGAACACTAGAATTAAGACTTCAATTTACCTCATCTTTCCTGAATTTGCATAGTGTAAACAAAGGTTACTTAGACTTTTAAATAGAGGTAAACCAACTAATCCTGTACTGGTGACTTAGGTACAAGACATGTCCCTGGTTAGGAGAGATCTTGGTCTATCTTGTCAACACTTAAGTGTATTAAGCCTAAGCATGAGCAAATCAAGCTTAAGTGGCCTGGAAAGTCTAACTAGCAAAGGTTGAACGTCCATAAATAGTTATTCTAGTTTTGGTTTAGATTTAAGATCATAATTAAGCACTTATAAAACTTTTGTTCCTTGTTTCTCCCTTTCAAAATAATATGGAGTTTCTCCCTCATTCAGTGAAGATAGATAAGGTCCCTCATTGTATTTTTGAAATTTTTGTTTTTTACATTATTTTGTGTTTTTGTTTTGTAATTTTTTTCAAATATTTCAAAATATTTCAATTTTTTTGAAAATTTCGATAATACTATCTATAACACTAAAGGGTGTGTCTATAATTGCATTCCAGTAAATGATTTCACCATTTACACCCCTCATGCTTAAATGATGCAATGTCCTCATTGAATGATTAAGGTGGATGCAAATACATGCTCTGTGATCGATTTCAAGTCTGATATAAAAATCAAAGTGGAAAGTCAGGCCAAGTAGTGAAATGCAAAACAAAATGTGACTATACATGTAGACTAAGAATGCAAGGAAAGACACCTAAGGAGGAAAGGAAAATAAAGAAAGATAAAACAGCTATATACAACATAGGTGCTAAGTTTTATGCCTTTAGCTGTGTGCAAACCCAGAAAAGGTGTAAACAAAATGTAGGAGAAAAATGGATAGAGGCTTGACAAGTCTATGAAGCTTAATGAAGATTCAAATCATGGTGTATGTGTAAGGATGAGAATTGCCCATCTCAAAGGTAAGATAGGCTTCATAATCAATCAGAATCACAAATACTTGGTACAAGGTCCAAGTAAGGAATATGGATCAAATTAGAAGACTTGGCTCAAGGTCCAAGTACTGAATATATCAAGAAAAATCTACAGCTTATACCTCTTCAAATCAATAAGTGCAAATCAAGATGTGGAAGATGAATTAGGATTGGGAAGAGGTGGTTGTTGATTAGAGTATGGTGTAGAAGAATCAGCATTGTGCAAGGCTTGTGATATGACATGTGTTGGCCTTGGGGAGGATTAGGACGAACATACCTTTAAGCAGGTACATTCCTAGGATTAGGTTTAGTTTGAGATGGCAAAGAATTTGACTGATGAGGTGTAGTCAAGTGTGCTAGCTATGCTCTCATCTCAGCTAAGGTCGCGTCCTGTCTTTGATGCATAAATATATTTTGTTGCTACATATCAGCAAATGCTTTCATGATAGATTGCAACTGTTCATCTCGTGTAGGCCTAGATTGAGAGTACTGGGTGGGCTTTGGTTGGGGTTGATGGTAGGCACGCAATTGATAACCGTGTTGTTGTGGCTGTGGTGGAGGTGGTGGTTGGGTCAGGTTCTGAAGTGGTGGTGCAGAAGGTTATTGATAATCGGGTCTTTGTGAATTTCTCAACCATGAGAAATTTAGTTGATTACGCCATCCAGGATTGTAGGTTTGTGAATAGGGGTTAACTCCTTCGAAGCTCTGGGAAGTGTAGAGAAATCAATATATGGAGGAACAAAAGTTCCTTTGGCTGGTAGTGAAGGACAATGCAATGAATAGTGTTAACGTCGCTCTAATTGATTTAGAAATACGCATTGTTGTACAACAATTAAAATGACGAAAACGTTTAAATTTTTATTCTCAAAATGTAAGTTTCGAGGTTGTCTCAGGAAGCATATAGTCGCAATTAAAAACCACTAATCAAGCATATATGAACTGAATAAATGAAGACATAATATCTTGATGTAAAAATGAATAGATTAAGTAATGAATGTCAACCTCAATGGGAAAAAATAATTAAATTATAATAGGCAAAAAAAATGGTTTGCAACTAAGCCCACAACCTCTTAACACTTAGCATTATTTTTCAAGTCAAAGACAAGATCAGACGTCTTAAAGTAAGATCCAAAAATGACCCCCTTTCCAGTCAACTAAGGGCACAAGTATGAATCAAAACCCAGTCTAACTCGGGTCAAGTGAACCGAACTGAATCCTCAAAATCGGCCCAGACCCACCTGGCGTGAGTGGCAAGAGAGGGCGTGCACAATGCGTATGGGGAGCCGATCCCTGATTCTAAGCAACGAATCGAGGGCGTAAGCCTTTATGAAGCCATTTCAAAATTAAAAGTCCCCGAAGTGGGACTAATAGTCCCTCCTCTCCTTCATCTGCATTGCGTGTGAATGGAGTTGGGAATTGAAGTAGCAACTGGCATCGATCCTTCAAATCAAAGGCCTAGGGGGGCTCCTGGTGCTAGTCTATGCACGAAGGATGTGGAGGCTCTTCAGTTGGACGTTGAACGGCGATGCTCTGTGCCGGAGAAGATGACCAGTGACGACGATGTACCTGCAAGCAAGATACAGCCTCACGGCCCTAGTCAGATAAGTAGGAGGTTTTGCCAGAGTGAGGCAAAGCTAATGGCAGTGGTGATTTAGTGGGAGAGCACGTGTGGCGGCTGACCAATGAAGCTCAATGAGGTTTCGATGACCAGAGTTGAGGAGGATGATAGAGGTGATGTGCGGGCCAATTAAGTCAGGCAAAAGGTCTGTGAGGGTGAGGGGGACCTTTTACCTAACTTAATTGGGTCGGAGGGAAGTGGAGGAGGTTAAGCGAAGAGGGTGGTTGGAGTGGTGGTGGTCGGAGTTAGAGGGGACGGAGGACCTAATGTATGGAGCTCTAGAGCTTCAGAACTCTAATTGGAGGGGAGAGAAACAAAAACCCTAAGTTAATTTGAGGGAATGAAGAGAGGGGAAGGTCACCGGTGGTGCACCGGAGATGAAGAAGAAGAATATGTGGTCGGAGTGGATGAGGGTGAATTGGGCCGTGAAGCTTCGCGTGAAGCTTTATGGGAGGAAGGAGAGGAAGAACCCTCTGCCTATTGTACATGGTAGAGGGCGAGGAAGAAGAATGATGGAGCTCCGAGGTGCGTCGAAATTTTGGTTGGAGGGGAGGAAGAAAAGGTGGTAACTAGTCAATTTGAGCACGAATTGGTCTTCAAGATGTTAGGACCTTTATATAGACGAAGACTTCAAATCAATTGGTCCATGAATTTCCAAATTAGCATGTAATCTGATTAGCTTTTGAATCCCTTGAAAATTGCCTTGCCGGTGGTGCTACTCTCTAAATTGGATCTTGAGAGAATGCTTAATGGATTCGGGATGATCTCAAGATCAATCACACCAAATTTGGTGGGATTTGATCTTGATTTGAGGGATCAAATTGATGCTCAAATCTCGGCATGTTTGGGTACTTGCTACTACAGTTCTTTCACATGACGAAGAAGGTGGTAGGGGGTTTTTTTGCAAGAATAACAAAAAGTTGGGGGTCTAATTGTAACAAAAACACAAAAGATAAGGGTCCAGGTGTAATAAATAGAGATCTGTGGACTAAAATGCAAATTAGGTCAGGATGGACTCTAATTGGCCTCAAATTTTGGGGTTAACCTAATTTGGACCCAAGGAATCTAATGGTGACCTCAGATTCGAGTTTTACCATGTTTGACTAAGAAATTTACGTGAAGCCCAAAATAGAGTAGATTCCCTCCTATGTCTCTATTTTTGGTCAAAAAGGATTCTTTTTAGTCAAAGTGAAGGTTCAAAACCTGATAGAATATTTTCAAATGATTTTTAAGAGGCTTAGATTACATTTATTTTCACCAGAACCCATTTAATTGAAGTAAGACTGTATTTAGAGTTTTTATTAATAAAGTAATGCTCGAGATGCGAAAACTCCTGTTTCAGTCAGTTTGAGCCCACTTCTTGAAAATTTAAGTTCATTTGACCAATAATTAACCCATGATTAACCCCTTAGTTATTCATCAATTGTGATTAGGTGTTAAAACAATAGAATTAATAGGATTTCTCATCTTCTCGCAATTCACTCAAAATAGTTATGATCTTCTAATGAATATTATGAGCATTTATTAATGTAATTAGGCTAAATTAGGTTAATTAACACCAAGGATGGTGCTACCATCATATCCCCATGCCTAACTTTTACTAGTCCCTAGCAAAATCCTGTGGACCAAATTAGATCTCTAGGCCAGATTTTAATCGTCAGGATGCCTGCTTGTGCCACCTCTATAGAAATTAGATCGAAATAACAACTCTAGGCCTAGAGGTACTCAAGTACCAGCTAAGATACGAACCTGAATAGCCTCACCCTTGGGTTCACAATGAAGGTTTTTAAGGCCCTAGAATCTGCCTAGAGGTTCGTAGACCTCAGTGGTTAAAGCACTCGTGCGTACGTATAGCAAGGTCTTGGTTCAACTTGCTAGTGTATTTTAGAAGATATATATATATATTTTGAAACTTTTCTCTTGGTTTTTAGATTCCCCTAAATCCAACATTGAATTGGCCCTAAACACGATTTGTATCAGATTCCTCGTCCCCATCATCAATCCTCGAAGGGTCCCAGGAAATCGATGCTTCGGGATAGCATCGCCAATGGCAACCTCTAGAACTTTGGATATTGAGATTTTGTGATATTGTCACCCATGGCGTTCTATAGCTAAATCAAGGCCCTGGCAATCGATATTTTGTGATAATGCTAGCTATGGCACTTGAACCAGCATAAGGCACTTACATGCCCCCAATAGGATATTTAGATGTCCTAGGAGATAAGTGCTGAGGAGATGATATGTTATACCGCGTCCTCAATGGGAGTATTTACTCCTTTCTTTGGTAGGAACTCATCCAATCAACTTGTGTTTTTGAGCGGCTCCTACGACAAATTTTTAAGGAAACATTTTTTTTAGGACAAAATACTTTATGGCATTATTTTTCATTAAGCTCACTAAACCAGACCAATGTGTGAATTTTGGGTGCCTACGTTACCGAGTCTTGCAAGCCAAAGGGTAGACAACGAGGCTGAATAATCCCAAAGCTTTGAATTTAATACATCAGCCTCGCAACTTCCTCAACCTCTTGAGGAATAATTTAGATCTTAGCAAATATGCGAGTGTTTAAGCCCATCACAAGCCCAAGAGGCCTAAAGTCGGTATCCCTCACTTATCTCCTTTTCTTTAGCACATTAGGACTTAGTTCATTATTTGATTTGGGCTAGAACTTAGATACGTTCCTTAATTAGCTGTTAGGCCTAATACGATTTTCTTCTATTTTTGCTTCTTTTTCTCTATTTTTCCCTACTCTTTTTTTTCCTCCTTAATAAAGATTTTTCAACTCAGCTCAAAAATTTCCTCCCCTTTTTCTCCATTTATTATTTTTTTGTGAGAACCCTTCAAAGAATTGAATTTCCATTTGTTTTGCAGTTTAATACCCATTGCGCATTGCTCCTCTGATCAGAGGTCGAGTCGGCTGTTCTAATGTTTGAACCCTAAAGTGCAATAGCAATGTAGCTAAAAAAGGATCAGAAGGGTCTTGGGTTTTTGGAATGACTAGTTGCCTCTTGTTAAGCACTAAATTCAATGCCTACAATCAACCAGAAGATGGTCAAGGAGAAAGGGTGATCAAATTGGTGGAATTTTGTAGAACAAGGACCTTGATGATTAGCTTGGTTGGTCCAATCAAGTGCTTGTTCAACTCAATTGGCTGATGATGTAGACCAAACCCAATAAGTTTGTTAGGCTGAAAAATGTGGATCAGTAAGTGTGGGGCCCACAAGATGCATTTTGGCTCAGAAAGATATAGAAATGAGAATTGAGGGTTTGGCTGTATTGGTTTAGCCAGATCAGAGTAGGGGTCCTCAAAAGATAATGGATGAGTGAAGAATGTAGGAGCCTTATTCATGAGATTAGAAGTAAGTGGGGGTGGATTGTCAGTTTGATCAATGTCCCATTCATTGTCAAATTGTGGTGTTGAATCAACTCCAGCCGAATTGGTTTGAGGTAAGTCAGAGTAGAAATGGATTTTGGTGGAGTAACGTGGCAAGGGTCGGTCTTTGCATGGTTTTGGCTTTGGATTAGGCTATGTGGCTGCTTTGGGCTCTGAATCAATGACCTTAAAATCAGAATCGAAGAATGGATCTTGGATATCGAGGTCATAAATTATCTCGTAATCATATGGAAATAAAGATTCTCCTGAAATAGAATATAGGTCAAACTCAGTAGAGGAGAATATGAGAAATCATTCCCTGAACCTGACTCAAGACTGAGATTTCCACCATAAGAAGAATCAAGATGCATGGAGTTATCAACCTGACTTTGGTCTAACCTAGCTTCAAATTCTAAGCTAACAAGGATATCCTTATTAGGTATAGGCTCGGTTTCAAGGTATTTAGGGTAGATCCATGTTTGTTCTGACTCTCTAGATTCCTCTGATTCTGTGTCATAAATTGATTTTTTTCAAATAAATCAATCGGTTCTTCTGAGGAGACTAGAGAGGTTTCATCCTCAAAATAGGCTCAGGATCATTATAATTCGAATATGAGATTTTATCCTCATCATATTGAGCCTTGTAATCATCCCAACTAGGTTCAGATCTGGATTCTAGGTTAGGTGTAGAAATTGGGTCACTAGAATCTACATTTGGCTCAGTTGGGATATTAGAATTATTCCTAAGGAATACCTTACCAAGATAAGGTGCAAGAGTTACATCCTCGAGGAGTTCTGAATCAAATTCATCACAAGTGCTTTGAAAACCCATTTGTGTTGAACTAGCTTCAAGATTTCTAATAGCTAGCTCATAGTTGAGAACACCTGTAATGTAATCCGACTAACCCATGAATTGATCAAGTATTTCATTTTGCACAAAATCATAATCTGGTTCCATTTGGGTTGGCGATTCAGCATAAAAACCTCCATACTCAAACCCAGGCTTAGGAAAATCATATTGATCCTCAACATTACCCCAAGATTCATAATCGACTTCCAGGTTGGGGCCTGGGCATCTTTCAATAATCAATTCTTCCAGATGGTCTAATAGATTTCCACGTTGTGTAATGATATCATGGTATTTTTCCCAAAGTGGTGGATTTGACAATTATTGTTAACCCTCATTTCTATGCAATCTTTTCATTGCAATGATTTGTTTTAAGAGGGTTTCCCGGGTTGAACCACATGCTAATTGTGTTGCAATCATCTGGATGTGATCCATATGAGGTTTGCTATCTTTGGTTCATGATGGTAACACCATCATTAGCCATAACGAGCTTTATTTAGTCAAGATTAAGTGATAAATGCTCCAACATAATCGCCTGAGAGCCATAATTCCTTGCATATCCTTTCTGAGAAGAAAACATTAAATCAGGGTTAATTCTACAGTTTTAACATCATATCATGAAAGCAAAGTAACCGCAGGGTCTTCCAGGGGTTAATATAAGGTTAAATGAGCATTAAAGTCTAATAAGAGGGTTAACACAGATAGAAACAGGGTTTCACACGTTTCGAGAACCAAATCAACACCCAAAACCCTAATTTCAGACCTGCTTGAATTACAGAGGTTCTAGTCAGGATAAAATTCATCTAAACCTCCTAAAATTCATATAAAAATATTCATTGAGGTTTGATATCCTTGATTTGACCATTTGAACCTATTTTAACCTTGAACAGAGTCACAGACAGATTTCTGCCTTAATTTGGGTTTCTACGCAAATTTCTCAGTCAAACTTGGTCAAAACTAAAATTATACTTCACCATTAGATTCATTGGGTCTAAATTAGGTTTGTACCAAAATTTAGGCCCAATTAGAGTCCATTTTGACTTAGTTTACATTTTAGTCCATTTAAACTCTATTTCTTTCAAACAAGTCCCTAACTTTCGAAAATCTTTACAAATAGGCTCCTAACTTTGTCATCTTCCTTGAAAATCTGCCCCTTCTGCCATTGGAGGTAAACCGACCTCCAGGTCGCCTTTGACTACCTCAAATCCCATTTAAATCGTCACAAAATCTCACCAAAATTGGTGAGATTGGTCTTCACACTACAAGGAAGCAATTAAAACGGACCTTGGGCTCTAATTTGCACTAGAAAGGCTGTGCGAATGCATAGATTTCATGGGTTCTTCTTGATTCCTAATGAAGCTCAATTAAGCTTCTTTTCTATTTAGAGCTTTCCCTAAGCTTTATAAAAGCTTCTCCTTTGCAAAGCCGCATTCCTTAGCTCGGTTTGGTTGCATTTCTTCACAAATTCTCCTTCTCCGGCCACCTCCACTACAGCTCCGGTGACATCTTCTTCTCTGACTTCCTCGCCCGCTGCCACATACTATAGGCTGCAGGATCATCTTCCTTGCCTTCCTTCTCTCCTTGCCAGGGACAGCAGGAGTGCTTAAACCCCCCTCATCATCGTCGCTCCATCACTGGAGGTTTCTCCTTCCCTAGCACCAGCCAATCACAGCCGGTGCCTCTCCTCATCCCCTTTGTCCTTTAACTAGGTAAGTGCCTTCCTCTCCCTTTCTTGAACCTTTCTAGCTCTTTCCTTGCTTGTTTCAACCGGTAACCATCACTATCTCCCTCTGTTTTTTCCACGGCCGGTGAAGCTCCGATGAGCTCACCCGACCAACACACACCACCAAACACCCCACCACTTCCACCCACACATTCCCCTCGATCCAGAGATCAAAAGCCCCAAGGTTATTGGAGCTCTTGGCCTTTGGAATAATTGATCGAACTCACCCACTCATAGCCACCTCCACCGTCATCGTCCGGTCACCTCACACTCACTGGCACCAAATTGCACCCACCATTACCTTCATGATACCTCGGCAAAGGTCACTAGCTATCTAATTGGGCCCTAGGCTGTGGTTCTCTTGTAGGTCAACTCCACCGTCACTGTTGTCTTCTCCGGTGACGATCACTACCATACGGCCATTGCTCCATCTTTGTTCCAACTCCGAGAGCTACGGAATCCTTCAATGAAACTACGTGCAGCTTCAATCGAAGAGAAGTGTGCCAGCAATTGCTTCAATTGGAGATGCGACCTCGCCTGCTGTTGCGCAAAGGAGGAACATGGGCATGGTCCCACATCGTAAAGCCTCGAGTTACTGCAGGCACTTAAATTGATTTTGTGTTCTAAGCTGTTTGCCCAAGTACACCAACGAGTCAGGTCCCCTACTCACTCATCCCACTCCTCGCTCACCACCACGCCTGGTGAGCCTGGTCTCCTGCCTGGATCCGTTTATCCGCCTTACCCGAATATATGCCTATTCTGAACGTGGATGTGATTGCGTAAAATACGCTTTTGTCGTAGTATAGTCATGTGAGAAACTCTTAAATTTGTAAATGAAATCAAACTCGTAAGGATTTTTGAATGAAAATATGGGAGTCGGAGTCGTTCGCAGGGAAGCAAATAGATTAGAATCGCTTTCCTAATTAAAACTAGAATAAGTATCAAGTAGGATGACTATTAAAACTAATACTAAATCTAATAGCATGCAACTACTAGAACTATAATGTACTACTACTAGAAAGCATACAACTTGAAGGCAAGTTGAAAATAACTAGAACTTTATTGAATAAGATGAAAGTTTAGCACAGATGGAAGTAGTATTGCAACTAGAGGAATGCTTAGAAAACTATAACTAGAACTAGATTACTACAACTAGAACTAGACTAGAGAATTGAAAAAATTATGGACTTCGAAGGCGAAGTTCAGAGCGTTGATGTTGATATGGATGCAAAGGTGCACCCTCCAGAACCACCAGAGTTGGTGTGGAGTAGTTGAGACTATGTGGAGGTAGGAAATTCTAAGTAGGAGATATCATTTCAAGGGAGGTGGCTAGGTGTATTTATAGGAAATAAGTATGCTTCCTATTGATTGGTTTAAGTTATCTAGGATTACTAAGTTGTAGGGTTAGAATTTAATAGGTTAAGGTTCAATGAGTATGATTAAATGATAGGAATATTATGAATTAAATAATTAAATGGATGAGGATAAATAGGTTGGAGATGTAACCGAATGAGAGTTTTTTTATTATTTTATTTTATTTTATTTTTTTTGTGGTTGGGAGAATAAATAAATGTTGAAGAGATTGGATGGGATTTGTTTATTTGGGTTGTCTATGGGATTGGGTAGAGTTACGTAGGTGGGAAGTGGGTTGTTAGGATGGAGTTGGCACTCGGTGGAGGGAGATACGGTGGAGGCAAATGGGATTTACGTAGGGGGGTTTTGTTGGAGGGTAACTGCGGTGGCTTTGCATGGGAAGGATTGGGATTGTCGGTGGTGCATGGGATTTGAGTACGTGGGTTTTAGGGGATAAAAAAAGAAGGTGTAGGTAAGGGATATTTAGGGAATATTTTTAGGATGTTTTTAAATGTGGGATAAGGGGGTGTTGGTGGAATTTGGTAGTTTGCATAGGGATAATGTAAGAGTTTGGAGAGGAAATTTATGTAGGGTATTGGATGGGATATTAGGTTGCGTGGCCAGGAAATGTTTGGTTTAAGTGGGAAAATAGGTTCCTAAATAGGCTAAAATTAAGGTATAATTGGGTATGTATTTGGAAAATAGCTCAACCTCTTCTTGCATTTGAGCTCAAAATAATTTCTTCTCTCTATAAAATTCCAATCAGCTATGTTCTGATCAACTTGAAAATTTGTATCTTTAGATGTAAAAATAAATACATCAAGATACCAGATACAATTTTAGGAAAAATTGCATAAAAGCCCAATTGTATGCATTATTCATAAAATGACTTAGAATGCCTAATCTAACCTAACTAAATGTAATCTAACCCAAATTACCCTTAGACTAATTAACATTAATTAGGCATTAATTATATAAATAATCACAGAAATATCACATCCCTATACCTATCTTTTGCTAATCCTCAAAGTAAATGCAAGAATGAAAAATGAATGCAAATTGTATGATTCATGCTAATTACAACACAACCCCCAAAGGATTGCTTGTTCATTTTTATCAAGGGTTTGACAAAAGATTTCTTTTTGTCTTCTTTCAAAAATTTAAAGATCCAGACAAATGTGAAAATAATGTGATAGTAGCATAAGCAACAGATCCAAGTGAAAGGTCAACCTACATTTAAAGTTCGTACTTGACCCTCGGTAAGAATTCTATCGGGATAGGTAAACTTCTTTCTTTAGGGATTCAAATAAATTGAAATTTCTACCTTGGCTTTTTGGCTTAGGTACAAAATATTTGAGTAAAATGATTTTATATTTGGTGGCTCACACTCATCTGGTGCTATATGTAGAGTTTAGTACTACAGACTCTAGATCTCTAGATTATCAAACAAGTTAACCCAGAGAGAGGCACAAAACTGTGCTCCCTTTGCATTCCTTTGCGCTCACACTCTCTGTTTTCTCTTTTTTCTCTTTTTTCTTTTCTTTTTGAGCTTTTCTTTAGAGAGTTCACGATCTCATCAGATTTTATAAATGTACTAAATATTTGGTGGCCTCACTGGTATTAATATTTCGATTAAAGTTCTGATAATCCTATAACTAAGTCAGAAATCCTTAGCCAGTATTCGGGCGGTCAGAAGTACTGAAAAAGTAAGGGTCATATTTGGTAGATCGCAATAGGTATTTTTGCCTCAATAAAATCAACACATAGTGAACATAAATATGAACTTAGACACTTTTTTTTGGAATTTTTTTCTCTTTTTTTTCTTTCACTTTTTTTTTTCTGTATACATTTTTCTCTTTTTTTTGTCATTTTTTTCTTTCTTTCTTTCTTTTTTGAAAAATAATTATCAACATAGTGCGCATAACACAAACTTTTATTTATGAGGTGCGCATAGCACAAACTTTTATTTATGAGGCATTATTGGGGATTGGTGATGTTTAAGATGATATTGGGTGACTTATTTAGTGGAAGTGCATACTTTCGGCACTGGGAAGAGATAGATAGGATAAGCGTACTTCTGAACTTTGACACTAAAGGATGGTCGAGAATTCCATAAAGGACGGTCGTAACCATCCACCTTAGTCATAGTTTTATTAGAACTAGAACCTTACGTACCTGCCTTATTTGGTGGCTCTCATGAATTTACATATAATGTTTACATGCAGGAACTGAGAGGGAAAGCTATGCCTAACTCTTAGGTATTATTATCCAATTATCCAGAATTTAAGAGTCTACACACTAGATTTAGAGCACCAGTAGACAATCTACTCTCACCTCACAAATGTTTGGTGGATATAATGAAAGATAGTTTGCCTGACTCCTTAACCACCGTCCATGGATTCATGGAAAGAAGTAATGCTTCTCCTAGATAAACTAAAAATGTCTATTGATTTTCATAAAGGATCCATTGCAAAGTCTACATGCAAGTGAAATAATTATACTGGATTCTAAACTAAGAAACAACCCCAAAAGAAAATCCTTAATAAAACCTCCTTGATAAAAATACTTTATGCATGAATGCAATATGTATAAATGCTATGAATAGTTTTTTTTTTTTCAAAACCACATACTACATTTTGATGACATAACTAATTCAAGACAAACCACTAAAAACTTATAATTTTGGAAATAAATAAGAATGACTCTAAAAAATATTATCTACCCCTCCATGCCTATTTCATGCAATGTCCTCAATGCATGCAATAAACATAAGCAAAAGCAAATAGATATTACCTAAAACTCAAGAGTTCTAAAGAAGTCAAGACTTGATCATCTCCAGACTAGAATGAAAATTTCAAAACAAAAAGAATAATTATCTACAAACGTTGAGTTGCATCCCAACAAGCGCTGAATTTTACATCTACAGCTAGACGTAGTTAGAGATTTAGTGGGACCAGTATTCTAGTAAAGAGATATTAATCAAATGATTCCCACATAAATAAGTTATGAAAATTATATAGCCTTGTAGCTCAAGTACGAAGTGTCCCCAAAATTGAATCAATTGGTGATGTAGCCCTATGCCAGAAGGTCGGTTACAAGATAGATAAATTAGAAGAAACTATATCCAGTGGCATTTAGTGTTAAGACATGAGGTGCATTGAGACTGAAGGTAGGTAACCCAAGTACAAAAGATAAGTGATTCATGAAGTTTTAAGCCCAATTGAAATGAGATTTGAAGTGTGGGTACGTATTTTGGGCTATCTTGGGTTAACAGAAATCAAAGTTGCTTAAGTCATAAGGGTCCTTATAGAAGGTAGAAAGATGTAAGAGTAGAGGCACCTTGAGCTCCTTGATATCATTTCCCAAATAATTTTCTCTTAGTTCCACCACCTCCTTTCTTTCTTTCTTGAAGACCAATTTTTTAAAATCTTCAATGCTAAAATCATACTTGGTTACATCAGATATGCAATCAAACCCCATAGAAAATGATTCAAATTCAGGATCATCCAAATCTGATGTAAAGGTGAAGCTGGTCATCGAAGGTTCATCAAGTTCAAGTTGAAATCTCTGAGCTTCACATTTTCAAGTAAGAAATTTTTCTCAAAATCAAATGTGAATCCTTCCATTTCAGATTTATCAAAAATTTCCTCATCAAAAAGAAAAGTCTCATAATCACATTTATGCTTATCTTCCTTGGATTCTATCTCAAGATCAAATATAAAGCTTTCCATTTCAGAGTTATCAGAAACTTAATCCTTAAAAAGAAATGTCTCATATTCAAATTCATATGTATATTCCTTAGATTCTGAGTCTTTCTCGGAGACATTTTGAATCAAACCCTCAACCTGCTTAAGTTCTTCAATAAGCCCACAACTTTCATTAGAGTTCTCAACAGCCTTAAAAAGTTTTAATTTCATCCTTTCATCCCCAAAGGCTATTTGTATATTCCCATGTTTACAATCAATCAGGGCCTCTGCAGTTGCAAAAATGGTCTTCCGAGGATAATCGGGGCCTGCCTCAAATCCTTAGGAATGTCAAGATCCAAGATAATGAAATCCACGGGATAGTAGAAATTATCAATTTGAACAATTACATCCCTCAAAATCCAATGTGGACATCTCACAGATTGGTTGGACAACTGGATTTGTATTTTGGTAGGTTCTAGGTCCTTTTGTTGGTGCTAGAGCACCACGATCATTTGTTTTGATGATAACAAAACACGTGTTATTTAACATTTGCAATTTGAGTCCTAGATTTCAGGTCAATTGCAAATGTGGACGTGTTTAGACGGAGTTCAAGCTCGCATCCAGGACGGATTGGAGGAGCTTGACGGAAAACAGAGGAGGTTCGCGTGGAGCGAAAGATTGGAGATGGAAGACAAGAAGAATAGGATAGATTCTTTTTTATCCTTTCATGTATCTCTTGTATTTACTTTCTTGCTCTTTTCTTCCTTAGAACATTATGTTAAAGAGCCTCAAAGTACCCTAAAAGTAGTCCTAGGAACACCTGCACAACCCTAGGATACTTAGGTTTTCTGTAGAATACTTAGAAAACCAATATAGGGCTCAAACAGCTTTCCAGACGTCTAATTCCAAACTCAGACGTCTGATAAAGAATTTTAAGACGTCTGACTGTTGTTTCAGACGTCTGATAACTGTTAGGCTGGACTTAGTTTTCTGTCAGATGAAATCAGACGTCCAGACCTTAGACCAGACGTCTGATGGATTTGCCAGACGTCCAGATAGTGGACCGTTGGCTGGCTTAGAAAACACTCAAGATTATGACCGTTAGAGCCTTATCAGACGTCCATAGGACTTACCAGACGTCTGATAAATGACCGTTTTTCCTCGGCTGACCCAAAATCTCTTCTCAGAGATTTTCTAGCCGTTGCAACGTTTGGATTCCCACAGTAAAAGTAGGTTTCCAGACGTCCAGACTTAGTGCCAGACGTCCTGTATGTCGTCTGATGGACTTGCACAAAAACCCTGTTTAGATCTGATTCAAGTCAGGGAGAAACCCGCATAGAATCAGACGTCTGACCTTGAAATCAGACGTCTTAAAGTGGCCTTCCAGACGTCTGATGCCAGAGTTAGACGTCTGATAACCCTGTCAAATGCAATCATTGTCCTGATTTCGGCCTGATTCTCATGGGCTTTGCACCCAACGGCTATGGAAGCTTTTCCAAGCCTTCCAAAACCTTCCTAAGGCCTCTATAAATAGAGGCGAGCCTTTACACAAGATATACACTTAGAAAAACACAAGACACACTTAAGCAACATACTTCCACTCTCTTGTGTCCAAGAAGCTCTTGCTCTCTAAGCTCAAGTTCTACATCTTGAGAGCATCATTCCCTTCGCGCACCCGCTCTCCCGCCGTTGTCTACGAGAGCGACATTGTGCCGTTGCGTGGCACACGCACCGCGTCATCGTCGACGCACTCCTTGCAAAGGGGAGTTTCCTATTTCCTATAGAAGCTAGGTTTAATTTTGTTTGCTCTATAGGACTGTTGTTTCATTTTATCTTTGTATTTTGGTTGGGTATTCGCTTTGCGAATTCCCGTCTCCTTCGTGGGACAAAATCCTTCTCGTGGAGAGAAGGGGTTGAGGAACGCTACCCTCGTACTTGTAGCGTGGTTGTACTGAGGTTGAATCACCCTCGTTCAAAGTGATTCGGTTAGTGGATTTGATCAACTAGGTTGATCGGAAAATCCTAACTCGAGAGGGTTAGGTGGTGGTTTTTACCCGGTTTGGGTTTCCACCTAAAAATCATTGTGTACATTTTGTGATTGCTTATTTTTGTGAGATTGCTTTATATATTTTCAATTCCGCATTTTTTTTGTCACGCTGATCTCACCCCTCCTAGTAGGGTAGAACCTTCACTTGAATCCAATCATCTCATAGATCTTAGTGGGCATCAGGTTTATGGAAGCCCCCAAATCAATTAAAGCTCTATCAAAGTCTAGATCATTAATTTTACAAGAAATAAAGGGGGTTCTGGGGTCTTTCTTCTTAACAGGTAAATCCTTCAAGAGAATAGAGCTGGCTTGTTCAGAAAAGATTACCTTCTCATGATTACTTGATTTCGTCTTGCGCTTAATTGTGGTTAATTCCTTTAAAAATTTGGCACAATCCAGGATGTGTTCAATAGCTTCCAAAAGTGGGATATTAATCTGTACTTGTTTGAACACATCCAACCAGGTCTCATTTTTAGGCTTAGTCTTCTTTTTTCTAGGCCTATTTAGGGCCTCAGGGAAAGGGATTTGGATCTTTGGGTCCTCAAAATCATGAGCCTGGATCTCGTCCTCAACCTCAGGTGTATTAATTAGAGTTGGTTTATCATGATCCTAGGTTGTTTGATTTCTGTGCACAGGGTTTTGAATGGTCTTTCCATTTCTCAAGGTGATGGAATTAGCAGTGGCAGGTGGGCATTGATTCCCCTGAGTGAGAGGAGTAGGTAGGATAGGTGTAGAAGGATGTGGAACTTGAGGTGAACAAAAGCCAGGGGAAGTCACAGGAGCTTGTTGAATCATATGAGCCTGGTTGAACCCTTGAGGATTGTGTCCCTGATTAGGTATGTTTCTAGGGTTCGAAATGGGTTGGGAAGAGAGGGTACCAATAGGTCTGTCATTAGGCTTAGGCCCTATCTGGTTTTTCAGATCCTTGATAGACTGGGTCAACTGCCCCATAGCTTGCAACATGGAAGCATTTGTGTCCATCAGTTGCTGGTTCTGATTCAATATAGCCAATTCAGTTTGGCTAGGATGGTTAGGGAGCAAGGGTTGATAATTTCGACCCTGGTTATAAGTGTTAGGTAAGCTAAGGTTCATTTGATAGGGTCCAGGTTATGCCATTTGTTGGTTTCCTTGCCCTAGGCTTTTCCAAGAAAAATTTGGGTTGTTTCTCCAACCAGGATTATAAGTGTTGGAGAAAGGATTTCTATTGTTTCCTTGGATAGTTGACACATTCTCATATCGAAATGATGATGAGGATAAGTGTGTGGAATCAGGATAGCAGGGATCAAAGGTCCCTGCTTGGGTCCCAAATAAAGGGCCTTGGGTTATTTTGCTCGCATCGTGAGCCATGTGCAACTTGTTCACAAACTCCCTCCCTGAGGGAGCTTGGATATTGGGTGATGGGAGGGTTGCTCCCTTCCTATTGTATCTCATCATTTCATCCAGTTTTTTAGATACAACCTCAACTTTATCCACCTTTTCACAGATCAAGTTCATATCCACATTGCTGGATCTCTCTTGGACCTCATAAATTCCACCTCTAGGTTGCATGAATCTTCCATAAATTTCCATGGAGGCATTATTCATGGAATTCTCACTCATATTCTCAAATAAATCAAAAGCACTATTTTCATCTTTGCTCATAAAGTTGCCTCCACAGGCGGCATCCACAAGGCTTCTCATATGATCATTAAGCCCGTGATAAAAGATTTGCACTAGTTGCCACTTAGGAACCTCATGATGTGGGAATTTTCTAATTAAATCCATGAACCTCTCCCAAGCTTCATGCAATGGTTCTTTAGGGTGTTGGGATAAGGTGGTGATAGCTCTTCTAAGTGCATTAGTTTTCCCAATTGGGAAAAATTTTTTTAGGAAGGCGCTTCTTAGCTCCCCTCATGTGTTAATGGGCCTTCCTATAGACCTAAACGAATGGCTAGGTTTCTCTTTTAGGGAAAAAGGGAAGAGTTTCATTTTAAGCACATCATCATGTAGATTGTGAATTCTAATTGTCTCACTAATGGCTACAAACTCTCCTAAGAATTGGAAGGGGTCTTCATCATTGTTGCCCTTAAAATGAGGTAGGAGTTGTATAGTGGAGTGATTAATCTCAAATTGAACCTCTACAGGTGGGACCCTAACATAAGGTTGGTGTTGATACTGGCCAGGGTTGTAAAAATCTCTCAAAGGTCTAACTTGTGGATGTTCGATCTGTAAAATCTCAAGCATCTCCTACATGTGGGTCCAATGATCTTGTTGAAATTGGTTTAGTTGGAGTTGCAGATCTTGGATCTGAGCATGAGGATCCATCTAATTCGGTTGTGGATTCGTGTTGGCTGGGTTAGACATCAGATCAAGATCAGAGTCCGAGTGAGATGTAGAACTGGATTCACTGATAATCAGTCTTCTCCTTGGTTCTCTTTGCAGAGGTGGCATCAAGTGTGGATTTTGTGATCTACTTCCATGCATACACTTGGAAGAAGGTTATAGATGCGGAGAGAATAGGAGAGAGAAGTGTGTGCAAAAATATAAGTAATCAAATTCTAACCCTAAAGGGTTGCATTATTGGACCTAGTCCAAATTTCGCTAACCCTAGCTAAATGACCTGACCCTTGAATTACTTGGCTGGCTAGAAGGGTGGGATCCCCTAGGACACCCTGCACAGGGGGACACCACTAGAGGTTAACGCGGTTACTGCATCAACCTTTCTTGTCACCAGTTGGTCCAAATAGACAAGGCCTCAGATACAATCAACTAGGTATAGCTCCAGTTTAGAAAATAAAATCCAACCTAGTTGGCGCATCTATCAAGTTAATTAGGGCTTAGGATTTAAAGTGCATGGGATTAGATGATGGGCATGAGGGGGGTGGTTGCCCACTTAGATCAATTGAATTGTGTGCGCATGCCAAACAAGGGTTCACAATACAAACTTAATTGATGTGGTTTCTTTTATAGTTCAAGTGCTTGTATTAGTCAATTTTAGGGTTTACTTGGTTAAATAGATTCAGACAATGGTTCTGATGAGGCACACAAGAAGTTTTGCAAGTTCCAATTGTTTGATAAATTTCCTTTAAGTATGGGGATGCAAGTGTACTCTACCTTAATGTGAAACCCTAAGAGCAGATAGTGCTATATGATTTGTTTTAGCCCAAAGAATCAAACATGGTGCGACCCAGTCAGAGAAATGAATGGTCCTATTGCACCACCAACTAAGGCAGTCAGAAATTTTTTTTCAGATTTTTTAATGCACGTTATGTAAGTTTTCCAGATTTAAAGTGTACTAGGGGTTCTGTAGTCTATTTTGACCCCTAGTTAGTGATCAAATATTCGTGTAATCAAACGTGCACCAAATATTTTTTTGAGATTTGTTTGGGATTCTATATTATCACAGGAATCCAATGCAATAAATTTCAGATAAATCAAAGTTACATAAAAATTCCTGTGATTTTTTGAAGTATGAAAAATTAGGAAAAAAATAGATTTTATAATAATCTAGTTCGTAAATTTTTAAAATTTTTATATAAATCAAAATTGTGTGAAATTTGGCAATATTATTCCTGACTTCAGTGCCCACGTCAAGTCAACATTTTAAAATTTTTGGACATGTAAAATTTCAGAAATTCAATTTTGAAAATAAAAAACTGTTGCAGCCTAAAAATGTAGAAGATAGTTTTATTGATTTTCAAAAGTTAACAACCACCAACAAGAGTTTTTTTTTTAATGCAAATAACCCAAGCAAATGACTAACCTAAGGATTAAGATAGACACCTATTCTAGATGGACAAAATTTTTTTATTTTGAAAATAACTAAATGTAATTGCTCCTAAGAGTCACGAATCTACCTAAGTCTAAGATATAGCTGACTGTTGAAACGCCGGGTTACTACGCTATCGAGCTTGGTTTTAAAAACCTGTCGTTGTAGTTTGAATAGCGAAGAACTCGGTTCAACAAATAAAATTTATACTGGAATAGAAATCCTGGGTTGAACTCAGGGAGGCTACGTCATTCTAAATTCGTAATTATGTTTTTTTTCATGTTTTTGTTAAAAAGTAGAGTAATTACAATGAAATGAAGCACTATAAACAATCAGAATAAGAGAGAGAGAGAGAAAACATTCACTTGATACTTCAAAATGTTTATACAATTAAGTAAGTGAGAAATTACACTAGAAAGCATGAAAACTATTACAACTAGAAAGCAGGAAAATTCTACTCTAGAAAGCAGGAAAAAGGAATGGGAGAGAGAAGTTATGCTCCTCGACGATCGCTTGGAGGACGAGTCGGACGAGACGACGCCTAGAAGATGAAGAACAGAGCGAGAAGAAGAAGGTCGAGGTAGGAAGAACGAGAACGAGGCAGCACGTCGTCGTCATTGCAGGATCCACTTCCGAAATGGGGGCGAAAAATTGACTTTATCTCTTGAAGAGCATCCCGGGTGTGGGATAAGCTTCTCTTGAGCTTTGGAGAGGGAGAGAAGAGAAGGGATGAGAAATTCGTATGGAGGGGGGTCTTCTTTTATAGTTGTAAGGAGTGAGGGCATTTTGGTCATTACATGTTGAAAATATTAATTCAGGACCTTTAGTGATGGATAAATCCGTCACTAAAGGCCTGAATGTGGCCTTCATGGGCGGCGCGCACGTGCCCGCTCACCTCCCCGTGCCTCAACGCGCGTCCACGTCCATTAGATCTTGACTGTCCAATCGTGAGATCGAATGGTTGAGAGCGCTCCTCGTCGCGCCTTAATCGCATGCCTTACGCGTAAGATCTTGCGTCATGCGGGGCGTTAGATAGCACGTAGGCACTATTGATTGCGTGGCGCCATTGGATCTTCATCATGCAGTCGATCGTGCCTGCGCACTCGCTCCAATCTAAGGCGTGCGGGGGCTTGATCCCGTGCCTCCTCACCTCGTTAAGGCGCTCGACCAACGTGCTATGGCGCGTTTGTGTCGAGTGCTTAACTCAAGCACGTGTACCTCGCAGCCGTTGGATCTTGATCCAACGGGGGAGAAGCACTGGCACGAAGTGCTTCAGCGGGTGTGTGCGGCCGGTTGGGCGGCCGAGATGGCGCCATGTGGTGCCATCTTGGCCATCCATCTTTTGAGTTATGTAGATGGTGCCACGGGTATCGGATTGGGTTGATTTTCGCGTTGTTAGGCTGTGAACATCGACCCGAACCCATTTGTGTGGTCGGATTTGTTGTCTGAAGTGCAGATTAACACCATCTTGGCCCTTGATCTTCTAGGGTTCCTCGGTCTCTATCTGATGCTACGGATATCCGATTAGGGCGATCTTGGAGTCGTTGAACTCCAATCGTTGCCCTGATCAGATCCGTACGGTTGGATCTTCGATTCGAGGCCCCAAAAAAAGTCACCCTGTCCGTAACCATAAAAGGAGATAATTAACCTCCATTTTATTCAGACTAATCTAAATGCAAGATGATGCATGTTATGCAATATTTATAGTATATAATGCAATTCTATGCATAAGAACATACATAAATAGACATTTTATGTAATATTAACATGTTTACATCACACCCCCATGCTTATCTTTTGCTAGTCCCTAGCAAAAACTACATGCTATTTATAAAAAAAAATTAGGTTGGATTACTTGAGCATAAGTTATTTTCAATATTAAGAAACTTTTTACTTAGGATCTGAACTTTCAAAGACACAGCAGCGCCCGGGTATCTGCCAAAATGCAGACCACCTCAAGCCCTTGCCTTATTCAAAGAAGAATTTCTTTTTCTCTTTTTCTTCTTTTCTGATTTTTTTTTGGATTTTTGAGTTTAGGGTTAAAGAGTGGTTTTCTACGGCCATTCAACTCACCCAAGATTTGATGAGAACTCTAAGTTCTAAGCATCTTATTGTGAATGTGATAGACTCGTTGATCGACAAGTAGAATGGACTTTGGGTTTCTACGTCTCTAGGTGACCTTAAAGAGAGAATTTTGCCTAAAGGTGTATTTTTACAACCAGTAGCTTTCTCCCTACTTTTATTTTTATGGGGTCAACATAAGGGTGAATCCAATGTATGTCTCCCTGGTTTATTCTACTTCTCCGTTTCTTCCTAAGTGTTTTGGAAATTTTAAGTGCATTTCTTGAGCTGGGTTCTGGACAACCTGTCGATGAGCTGTTACTACCGACAACTTGCCAGCCATCCTCGTGTGGCGAAGTGTGGCTTATTTCTTTTTTTTTTTTCTTTTCTCCTTTTCTTTTTCTTTTCTTTTTGACTTTCTTTTTCTTTTTTCTTTTTAAGTAGGTGGCTTCCCTAGTCTAAGATTTACCTAAAGACAGCAAGAAGAGAATGGTCCAGTGACTGGGCTCTGGACAACCTACCTATGGGCTATTACCCATGATAACTTGCTAGCCATATCACCGTAGAAGGTTCATTAGCTACCCAATTTCTATTAAAATCGCCGATCAACAAGTCAGTGAAAAGAAAGTGTGTAGATGCTTTAGACTTAAAGTTCCCTCAAATCAGAGGGTGGGTTGATAAGTCGTGTATTTATCACCCAAACTTATTTAATCAAATTACAATAGAATTAGGATGGCAATGACTCGAAAAACAAATCCACATTTTAGTGGATGCACGGGCCGATTAATCCCAAAGACCTGAAGGGTCTTTGTGTTCAGATCCTAATGTAATATTTCCTAAGATTGAAAAGTCCTAATGTCCAAGTATTCCTTCCTAATTCTTTTTTATGTATATATAAGAAGAGAAATACAATTTACAAGAATTTCATAGAGCTGACAAAATGATTCAAAAATGAATCCACCCCCCCATGCCTAGCTAATGCAATGTCCACATTGAGAAAAAGAGACATGAAAGAAAGGGTAGAGTATGAAAGATATCACTTGAATATGAAGCTTGAGTCAGCTTTGTGTCATATGTACAACTGTTAAGTTTAATGTCGGCAGCTAGGCGAAGTCCAGCCAAAGGAGTCACAATATGGCTAGAGCAACTGTGTCTGAGACGGGCTCTAGAAGAGTACTATCAATAACAGGCTTCAGACGTTGACCGTTGACTTTAAATGTGTTACCCATCTTTGGGTCAGAGATCTGAATGGTTCCATTTGAAAAAATCTGGTCGATAATGAACGAGCCGTTCCATTTCGATCTAAGTTTGCTGGAAAAGAGCTTAAGTCGAGAATCGCATAATCAGACCTTCTGGTTCTATTCAAAGCTCTTGCGGGAAATCAATTGATCATGTAGAGCCTTGGTTCGCGCCTTGTAGATCTTGGGATTCTCATATGTATCATTTCTAAGCTCTTCCAACTTAGATAGTTGGAGTTTCCTGGTCTTCTTAGCTAAACTCAGATCTAAATTGCATTGCTTGATTGCCCAAAATGCCCTATGTTCAATCTCTACGGGTAAATGGCATGACTTTCCGTGCACCAGACGAAATGGAGACATGCTGATGGGCATTTTATACGCTGTACGGTATGCCCAAAGAGCATCCTCAAGCTTTTGAGTCTAGTCCTTGTGATCAGGCCAATCGTTTTCTGCAGAATATTCTTGATCTCCCGATTGGAGATCTCGGCTTGTCCATTTGTTTGGGGATGGTAAGGTGTGGAAATTCGATGATTAGCCCCATATTTAGCCAGCAAATTACGGAACTAGGCATTAGTAAAATGAGTGCCACCATCACTGATGATGGCCCTCGGAATCCCAAACCTGCTGAAGATGTGTTTCTTGACAAAATTGATGGCCACCTTGTGGTCATTGGTTCGGGTGGGAATTGCCTCAATCCATTTGGACACGTAATCAACAGCGACGAGAATGTACTGATGTCCAAATGAAGGGAGAAAGGGTCCCATGAAATCGATGCCCCAAACGTCGAAGATTTCGACAGGAAGAATTGGGTTTAGGGGCATCATATCTCTCTTAGTTATGCTCCCAAGTGCCTGACATCGGGAACACAACCTTGAGAAATCCTGGGCATCCTTGAATAAAGATGGCCAATAGAAGCCATATTGCAAAATCTTTGCAGCCGTCTTTGTCCCGGAGAAATGTCCACCACACGCAGATGCATGGCAGAACTCGAGTATACTGTTAAATTCGTTCTCCGAAACACATCGGCGAATAATTTGATCAGAGCTGATGCGGTACAGTTCAGGGTCCTCTCATAAGTAGTATTTGGCCTCAGATTTGAGTCTATCCCGTTGTTGCTTGGTCTAATCTCGGGGGATTTGACCAACGGCCAAATAATTAACAATGTCAACAAACCACGGGGTTTGGACACTTGAAACTGTAAGGATGGTTTCGTCCGGAAATGTATCAGCAATCGGGACATCCGAACGAGAAGAATCACTTACAAGTCTCGACAAATGATCCGCCACCACATTTTGTACCCCGGATTTATCCTTGATTTCATGATCAAATTCTTGAAGCAGAAGAATCCAATAAATAAGCTGGTGTTTGGCATCCTTTTTGGCCAAGAGATGTCTCAAGTCCGAGTGGTTGGTATAAATGATGACATGAGACCCTAAGAGATAAGCCCTGAATTTTTCCAAAGCAAATACTACGGCTAGTAATTCCTTTTTAGTAACAGTGTAATTCTTCTGGGCTTCATCCAAAGTTTTACTAGCGTAGTAGATGACAGAGGGCTTCTTGTCAACTTTCTAACCCAAAATAGCCCCGACTGCGTAATTATAAGCGTCGGTCATGATTTCAAAAGGGGCTGTCCAAACTAGTGGATGCAACACCAGAGCATAAGTGACTGCCATTTTCAGGAAATCAAATGCCTTACAACATGATTCGTTGAAAAAATGACGTTTCTTTGGCGAGAAGATTGCTCAGAGGATGAGCAACCTTCGAGAAATCCTTGATGAATCTTCTGTAGAATCCCACATGACCAAGAAATGATCGAATTTGTTTAACAAATGTGGGAGGAGGAAGTTTAGTGATAGCATCAACCTTAGCTTTATCCACTTCAATTCTCCATTCAGAGATTACATGACCCAATACAATGCCTTCTTGTGTCATGAAATGACTCTTTTCCCAGCTAAGGACCAATCGTGTTTTGATGCATCATTTAAGAATCATTTCTAGATTAGCTAGACAAGAGTCAAACGATTCTCCAAAAATAAAGAAATCATCCATGAAGACTTTCATAAACTCTCCCACCATGTCAGAGAATATGGTTAACATACACCTTTGAAAAGTTGCAGGTGCATTGCATAAACCGGAAGGCATCCTACGGAAAGCAAAGGTTCCGTAGGGACAGGTGAAAGTAGTTTTTTCCTAATTCTTGGGATGGATAGGAACTTGGTTGTATCCCGAGTAGCCATTAAGAAAACAGAAGTACTTCTGCCCGGCTAATCTTTCCAAGATTTGATCAACGAAAGGTAGGGGGAATTGATCCTTTTTCGTGGCCGTGTTCAGCTTTCTTTAATCGATACAAACCCTCCAAGAGGAAGCTGAATGAGTTGTGACAGATTCTCCTCTCTCGTTAGTCACAACGGTAATCCTGGCTTTCTTGGGAACAATCTGCACGGGACTTACCCAAGGACTATCAAAGATTGGATAAATAATTCCTGCATCGAGCCACTTAATGATCTCCTTTTTTACCAATTCTCGCATATTTGGATTTAATCTCCTTTGCATCTGGTGAGAAGGGCAGGATCCATCTTCCAAGAATATTCTATGATTTCAGTAAGATGGCTCGATCCCCCTAAGGTCATGAATGGTCCAACCAATTGCCTCCTTGTGTTCCTTTAGGACCTTAATCAATTTAATCTCTTGCTCCTTTGTTAATTTAGCACTGATAATCACAGGGAGCATCTTCTGTGGTCCTAAAAATTGATATTTCAAATTCTCAGGCAGTGGTTTCAGTTCAAGCTGTGGCGGGTTGATGATTGAAGGTAAGGAAGATGTTGATGACTCATCAAGAGGAAGAGGTTGAGAGTAAACAAAATCAATAACCTCTTCAAAAGGTGGCAGGTTTGCCATAGAGGGTTGCAGGTCCAATTCATCATCAAAGGAGGAACTTTCAATTGCAGAAATTATCAAGCAAGTTTCAATGTTGACATTATCCTCCTCAAGTTCCTCAATAAATCCACAATCCTTAAATTTATTAATCACCTTAAAAATATCCAATTTCATTCGTTGATCCCCAAAGGCGATTTCCATGCTACTGCTTTCATAGTTAATGTTGGCCTTAGCGGTAGCCAGGAACGAACACCCCAGAATGATGGGCGTGTTCCTTAGATTTTTTGGTACATCCATGTCAAGGATAAGGAAATCTATAGGAAAATAGAAATCTTTAACCTTAACTATAGCGTTACTGAAGTCGGCCGAAGTTCACCTAATCCAAACTTCTCGTAAAGAGAAGTCGGAATTAGGTTGATGGATGTACTGAGATCCAGAAGTGCTCTATCAAAAGTGTAATCTCCAATGACACAAGAAATCAATGGAGCCCTTGGATCTCTCTTTTTCTGAGGGAGGTGGTGCAGGATAACAAAACTAACCTGCTCAGAGTGTACCACCTTCCTCGGAACAGATTCTCTCGACTTACGCTTTTGTGTACATAAATCCTTTAAAAATCTTGCGTAAGCTGGTATATGTTTGATAGTGTCGAGGAGCGGGATATTGATCTCAACATTCTTAAAAATATTTAGAAGCTCCTCATTGCTATCAATAGACTTCTTTGATTTGATCAAGGCTTCAGGAAAAGAAACATGAGTTAGATCTTGGAATCAGGTTCCTGAGTCTTGATTTCTTCTCCAGAATTATCCTTTCTGTCCTCAAGTTCTTCAGGATACGGCAAATTTGAACAGTGTGGTTGTGGATCCAGAGTTTGTTTACCACTCCTCAAGGTAACAAAATTTGTGGATGCATATGAGTTTGGGTCTTGGGGAGGGTTAGGAAAGATTGGAGGAGCTTGATTAGCCAAGAATTGTTGATGTGCAGAAGAGGAAGGACCCTGCTCAACCACCTGAGCATGAGTGTGTGGGTCCCTCTGATTTCCGTACCCATGGGCTTGGTTGCCCGGATTCAGGATATTTTGCGGGTTGGGTACTGGTTGGGATGGTAGAGATCCGGGTTGACGAGAGTTACCTATGAGCCTGGTTTGCAAGTTGTCCAGCGAGGTTTTCATTTGCTACATGAGTTGGAGCATGGATCCTTGCATCTCTACCATTTGTCGGTTCAAATCAGCCTACCCTACGAGTTGATGGGCATTCCAAGTTGGCTGATTGACCTGATTTGGGGGCAACTGAGTATACACATGACCCTGACCCATTGGTCATTGCAGAGAATAGTTGCTAGGTCGGAATTGGGTCTGTTGCCCTGGGTTTTTCCAGGAGAAGTTATGGTGGTTTCTCTAACTCGGATTATAAGCATTAGAGTAGGGGTTGGATCTAACGTTCTCCTATACAGCACAGACATCCTCATAGGGTGAGGATGGAGAGAAAGAAAGGGAAGGATCAGAAAAACTGGGATCAAAGGCCCCAGTTGGAACCCGTGGGGTTCCGAATAATGCTGACTCATAGGTTGAGCCACATCGAGTTGATTCACGAACTCCCATTCAGAAGGAGCTCGCGACAAGTGGAATCCCAAATTATGGGATTGAGTAGATCGAGAGTTGTTCATTGAATTTCCAGCCATCCACTCTTCCATTTTCTTAGCAACCAAGTCCACCTTATCAAGTTTGTTACAAATCAATTCTATATCAAATGAATGAGATTCATGGACTTCATTAACATTTGATCTGGGCTGCTGAGACTGGTTAAAAGTATCCATAGAGGCATGATTGATTGAATTCTCGCTCATTTCAAAAATAAATCGTGTGCACTGTTTGCATCTTTGTTGAGGAATTTTCCTTCGCAAGAAGTGTCCACGTGATTTCTGAGTTGCTCAGTCAACCCATGGTAGAAGATCTGCACGAGTTGCCATTTTGGCACCTCGTGGTGTGGACACCTCTGTAATAGGTCCTGGAATCGCTCCCAGGCCACATGAAACTGCTCCCTCAGCTGCTGGGTAAAGGTAGTGATTGTCCGTCTCAAAGCATTGGTATGTTCGACAGGGAAGAATTTCTTCAGAAAGGTCGATTTCAACTCATTTCAAGTTGCAATTAGTCTTCCTGTAGTCCTGCACCAATCAGCGGCTTTATCCCTAAGAGAGTGGGGGAAGAGCCTCATGATCATTTGCTCCTCATTCACGTTTCATGCCTTGGTGGTCTGGACCAAAGTGGTCAAGTCCTCCAACTGCTGAAACGGGTCTTCGGAGCTAAGCCCATAGTAATGTTTGATCAGGCTTAACACTTGGGGCTTGATTCCTACGTCTCCGACCGAAATCTGGATGCCGGGATGTTCCCCGTAATTTAAAGGATCATAAAAATCCTTCAAGGGCTGAGCGCCGTACATTCTCTAGAACCATTCCTGCATTCTCTGCATTTGTTCCAACTGCCTTCAGAATTCCTCCTGTGGATCCCGAGGTAGAGGAGGCTATTGATCGGCCATGGGATCAATTTGACCAAAATCCAATTTACGCCTCCTAGAATACTCTAGTGGTCCTTCCAATCGGGGATTTAATGACCGTCTTCCCAGCATAAACTAGGAAAAGGTCGGAAGGACTAGGGATAAGGATCCTGTAGCACAACAAAACAAGCCTGTCCTTAAGTAGGGTAGCCTAAGGATCTATAGACTCCCAAAACCCGCCTTAAGATTATAAATAATTTATTCTACTTGTGTCTGCTCAATCCAACTAGTTACAAGGAGGGACTGGGGAGAAGGTTCTTCCTTCGGCTTGCGCCTCCGATTCCTAGTGTACCTCCCAGCCGCGGTCGTTTGACGCTACTCCCCTACCTAGACATCAGATTAATCAGTACAAGTAGGTTAATCATGAACAATCTCAGACTAGGCCCCGAAGTGCGAATCAGTCTTTAAGGCCGACGTCTACTCGATTTTATTAAGGCTTGGGATTGTAGTGCTTATGGAATGTGGTGGGCCCTTAAAATGGGTTGTGTCCTTAATGATTGATTGAGTATGTGTAAGTGCGTACACAACCAAGGTTTTCAAGCAAGATTATTTGTGATGCGTAGATTTTAATGTCCAAATCTTGCTTAACTAGCTTTTAGGGTTTAGAATTAGGTCGATTTCAATCAAGTTTGAGGCAAACCAGGTTTTCAAGCATGGGTGAAGATTGCTTTCCTTTAAAACCAGAAATAAAGTGGAGTGCCTGGTATGAACCTAGATTGAAAATCCTAAGAAGAAGCTACTTGATGAGTTGATTTTGGGTTGAGTGGTGCAGCCTAAATAACTCAAACAACTGGCCACAACTGCACCACTAGGTTAGGCACACAAAAATGGTTAACCTAGAATGATTTCTACTCTTTTATGTGTTGATTTGTGTGTACCGGTTCCACAGATCAGAACCCGATTGAGTAAAAGCAAATCAAGTAGGTTAAGTGCCTTGAATGTGGGTGTATGTTGTGTGTGTTGAAAATTACCCCACAAAATTATCTTTTTATTTTTTTTTATAAGCGAGGGTGAAATGAGTGTGAGTGAAAATCCAAACAATCAAACTAATCCTAAGATTTATGCAAACACCTAGGTTAATTGGAATTTGAATTTAATGTGACAAATGAAATCTATAGAGGGGAAAGAATGGGGAGCACTTACAGTTGTCTTCAACTGCACTTTACTCCGGTCTACTGCTTGACGATTCCCTGATGGAGGTCTTTGCAAAACAATAGACACAAGAGAAAGCAAGTTAGAAGACAACAAAGTGCGTGAAATGCGAAAAGAAGATTGGAAATCGTTGCCTCCCTGGCAACGGTGCTAAAATGTTGAAATGCCGGGTTACTACGTTATTGAATTTGGTTTTGAAAACTTGTCGTTGTAGTTTGAGTAGCGAAGAACTCGATTCAACAAATAAAATTTATACCGGAATAGAAATCCTGGGTCGAACTCAGGGAGGCTACGTCGATCTAAATTCGCAATTATATTTTTTTCATGTTTTTGTTAAAAAGTGGAGTAATTACAATGAAATGAAGTACTATAAACAATCAGAATAAGAGAGAGAGAGAAAACATTCACTTGATACTTCAAAATGTTTATACAATGAAGTAAGTGAGAAATTACACTAGAAAGCAGGAAAACTATTACAACTAAAAAGCAAGAAAATTCTACTCTAGAAAGCAGGAAAAAGGAATGGGAGAGAGAAGTTATCCTCCACGACGATCGCTTGGAGGACGAGCCAGATGGGACGATGCCTGGAAGACGAAGAACGGAGTGAGAAGGAGGTCGAGGCAGGAAGAACGAGAACGAGGTAGCATGTCGTCGTCGTTGCGGGATCCGCTTCCGAAATGGGGGTGAAAAATTGACTTTGTCTCTTGAGGAGCATCCCTGGTGTGGGACAAGCTTCCCTTGAGCTTTGGAGAGGGAGAGAAGAGAAGGAAGGGATGAGAAATTCATATGGAGGGGGTCTCCTTTTATAGTTGCAAGGAGTGAGGGCCTTTTGGTCATTTCACGTTGAAAATCATTAATTCAGGAAATTTAGTGATAGATAAATCCATCACTAAAGGCCTGAGCATGACCTTTATGGGCGGCACGCGCACGCCTGCTCGCCTCCCCGCACCTCAACGTGCGTCCACGTCCATCAGATCTTGACCGTCCGATTGTGAGATCGGACGGCTGAGAGCACTCCTCGCCACGCCTCAACACGTGCCTTGCACATGAGATCCCCTGTCACGTGGGACGTCAGATAGCGCATGGGCGCTATCGGTTGCGTGGTGCCATTGGATCTTCATCGTGCGGTCGATCGCGCCCACGCGCCTGCTCCAATCTGAGGTGTGCGGGGGCTTGATCCCGTGCCCCTTGCCTCATTGAGGCGCTTGACCAACGCGCTACGAGCACGTTTGTGTCGAGCGCTTAACTCAAGCATGTGCGCCTCGCAGCCGTTGGATCTTGATCCAATGGCGGAGAAGCTCTGACGTGAAGTGCTTCAGCAGGTGTGTGCGGCCGGTTGGGCGGCCGAGATGGCGCCACGTGGTGCCATCTTGGCTGTCCATCTTTTGAGTGATGTAAATGGTGCCACAGGTATCAGATTGGTTGATTTTCGCACCGTTAGGCTGCGATCGTCGATCCGAACCCATCCGTGCAGTCGGATTTGTTGTCTGAAGTGCAGATTAACACTATCTTGGTCTTTGATCTTCTAGGGTTCCTCGGTCTCTATCTGATGCTATGGATATCCAATTTGGGTGATCTTGAAGTCGTTGAACTCCAATCGTTGCCCTGATTAGATCCGTATGGTTGGATCTTCGATTCGAGGCCTCGATAAAAAGTCGCCCTGTCCTTGACGATAAAAGGAGACAATTAACCTCCATTTTATTCAGACTAATCTAAATGCAAGATGATGCATGTTATGCAATATTTATAGTATGTAATGCAATTCTATGCTTAAGAACATGCATAAATAGACATTTTATGTAATATAAACATGTTTACATCAATGACATAATTGGGGATCTTCACCTGCACTTTTTCTTCTTGTCGCTTCGCGATTCGTTCTCGTGAGACTGTGATCTTGCACATGAAACGACAAAAAGGAAAGAACAAGTTAGACCCCACAAATGCAAACCTAGATGAAGCAATTGAAAGTGAAATAATCGTGTTGCCTCCCCGGCAAGAGCGCCAAAAAGTGTTCTGAACGCAGATGTGATTGCGTAAAATACGCTTTCATTGTAGTATAATCGCGTCAGAAACTTTTAAATTTGTAAATGAAATCAAACTCGTAAGGATTTTTGAATAAAAATATGGGAATTTGAGTCGTTCGCAGGGAGGCAAATAGATTAGAATCGTTTTCCTAATTAGAACTAGAATTAAGTAATAAGTAGGATGACTATCAAAACTAATACTAAATCTAATAGCATGCAACTACTAGAACTATAATGTACTACTAGAAAGCATACAACTTAAAGGCAAGTTGAAAATAACTAGAACTTTATTGAATAAGATGAGAGATTAGCACAGATAGAAGTAGTATTGAAACTAGAGGAATGCTTAGAAAATTATAACTAGAACTAAACTAGAGAAATGCAAAAATTTATGGACTTTGAAGGTGAAGTCCGGAGCGTCGATGTTGATGCAGATGCGAAGGCGCACGCTCTAGGATCACCAGAGTTGGTGTGGAGTAGCATTAGTAGTAGAGACTATGTGGAGGTAGGGAATTCTAAGTAGGAAATATCGTTCCAAGGGAGGTGGCTAGGTGTATTTATAGGAAATAAGGATGCTTCCTATTGGTTGGTTTATGTTACCTAGGATCAATATGTTGTAAGGTTAGGATTTAATGGGTTAAGGATCAATGGGTAGGATTAAATGGTAGGAATATTATGAATTAAATAACTAAATGGAGGATAAATAGGTTGGGGATGTAACCAAATGAGAGTTTTATTTATTTATTTATTTATTTTTTGTGGTTGGGAGAATAAATAAGTGGTGGAAAGATTGGATGGGATTTGTTTATTTGGGTTGTTTATGGGATTGGGTAGAGTTACGTAGGTGGGAAGTGGGTTATTGGGATGGAGTTGGCATTCGGTGGAGGGAGATACGGTGGGGGCAAATGGGATTTACTTGAGGGGGTGTGTTGGAGGGTAACTGCGGTGGCTTTGCATGGGAAGGATTGGGATTGTCGGTGGTGCATGGGATTTGAGTACGCGGGTTTTAGGGGATGAAAAAAGAAGGTGTGGGTAGGGGATATTTAGGGAATATTTTTAGGATGTTTTTAAGTGTGGGACAAGGGGGTCTTGGTGGAATTTGGTAGTTTGCATAGGGATAACGTAAGAGTTTGAAGAGGAAATTTATGTAGGGTATTGGATGGGATATTAGGTTAAGTGGGTAGGAAATGTTTGGTTTAGGTGGGAAAATAGGTTCCTAAATAGGCTAAAATTAAGGTCTAATTGGGTTTAGGTTTGGAAAATAGCTCAACCTCTTCATGCATTTGAGCTCAAAATAATTTCTCCTATTTGTAAAGCTCCAATCAACTATGCTCCGTTCAACATAAAATTTTGTATCTATAGATATAAAAATAAATACATCAGGATACTAGATACATTTGTAGAAAAAATTACATAAAGGCCCAATTTTATGCATTATTCATAAAATGACCTAGAATGCCTAATTTAACCTAACTAAATGTAATCGAACCCAAATTACCCTTTGACTAACATTAGTTAGGCATTAATTATATAAATAATTATAGAAATGTCACTGCCCAGTTATCTGTGAGAGATAGGAGAGATTTGTGAGAGGAGGGGGGAGGGTTTTGCTTCATCTTGGAATTCCTTGGGTGCATGCTGAAGAGGAGGCTTATACTTAGCCTCTTAGAGAGACGGTCTTGCGCTGTTCTTGAGAAAGGTTTGAAGAAGAAGAGAAGGCTTTGAGAGGCCATTGCCCTTGTGTGCCTTCTGTGGGGCTGTGCTGGGAAGGTTAAGTCGTCTGGCTCTGATAGGCAACGTCTGATTAAGCCTTTGGTTCTGGTTACTGTGACATCATTTAGGTGCCTAAGTCATCTGATTGAGAATACTGTTGGATTATTTGAATACATTGAATACATGAGATGTGCTTGATTAGAGGGATTTAAATGGTGATCTAAATCACCACTTTTTAGGTTTCTTCTATTCTTTTTGTCTCTGCACTTTCTGAGATACATCGGATTATATTTGATTATCAATCTGACAAGTTTATTCATTGAATATTTGTTATTGTGCTTACTGTGCTTATTTATTCTGAATGAACATTAATGCATGAATTCCACATTTGCTCTTTGCAAATGACCTCGGACTTTAATTAGATTCTGAGTTTTTTTTTTTTTTTGAAACAAAAAGGAAAGCTATCATCTTACGATAGCAATCTGGAAGGACAATTTATTAAATAAAGTTAAGAGGATTTACAATTCAAATCCCCATGTATGTATGAGGGACCAACACTCTTTTACAATTTGCTCACAGCAAACCGGTCTCTCCTGAAAAAGCCTCTCATTTCTTGCCCTCTACACACACCAGAGAGTTGCAGCCATGTGCATATGTGGCCTCTCCATCACAACAAAACCATGCCAAATGGAGTCCCACGATGGTAGCGGCTCCTGGCAAGTCCTCCTCCAAACTGCATCAGTAATCAGGCAAGACGAGAAAATGTGGCTAAGGTTATCAGTGTGCATCCCACACAGGTGGCATTCATGAAGAGCAGCTCCCATTCTTCTATGTCGAAGATCACCTATTATCAAGCCCTCCCTCCTACACAACCAAAGAAAAATTTGCACTTTGAGGGGAATCTTCAAGAGCCATATTTTTTTGTCAATGTGCTTATAGCCCCCACCTCTGTTACTCTCGATGGTCTTTCTATATCCACATTGCATTGTGTAAATTCCATCCCATACATAATTATCATCTACACCAGGCCTGGGTTTAAAGCTTTCCAAGTCTGAAATCAGGTTTCTTCTTGCTTCCCATAGCCGGGTATCCCTTCTGGTGGAATCATCTTCATTCAAAAGCTAGTAGTTCCTGCTGTCAGACCAGAAGCAACTGATCGTGCCATCTTTATCTCTGGTTGCTGCAAAGGCCCTTGGGTAGGCCTCCTTTAGAGTACCCTGCAGGGACCAGCCTTCATTCCAGAAATTGAAGGTTCTGCCATCACCTAGGGTCGGCTGCAACAAGTGTCAGTTGTCTGCCAGAGCTTTGATCACAGAACTCCAAAAGGGTGAAGGTCTGTTGGGATGCAATCTCTTTAGCACACTATTGGATGGACCATATCTATCCTTAATCATTTCAGTCCATGGTTTTACCTCCCCTTGCAGAAATTTGATGGCCCATTTGATCAACAAGGCTTCATTGAATTCTTTCAAAGATTTAATTCCCAAGCCCCCATTGTCCTTTGGCTGGCAAAGCTGCTCCCATTTCAGTGGTTGCAGAAATCTGCCTTCATGCTTGGCGCCTCTCCAAAAGAACCTCTTCCTTAGTACATCCAGGCACTTCCACACAGATTTTGGAGCTTTGAAGATAGAAAAATAGAAGACAGGGATGGAAGTGATCACTGAATTAAGCAAGATGAGTCTGCCACCCTTGGAGAGGAATCTGTTATTCCATCCAGCCAGCTTCACAGAGATCTTGTCAAAAAGGCAATTCCAATCTCTTTTCTTCATTCTTGAACATCTCAGGGGCAATCCTAGGTATCTGATGGGGAGGCAGTTGCGAGGGGTCCCCAGAGTAGCAGAGATATCTCCTTGCTCAGCCTCAGCTAACCCAAGCACACCAGATTGGATTTCTCTCTATTCAGCTTGAGACCTGAGATGTCCCCAAAAATGTTGACCATATTGCCAAGTGCATGGGCTTCATCAATGGATCCTTCCACAAAAAAACCGTATCATCCACATATTGAAGTATAGGGGCCATTGCACTCCTGTTAGAGAGGAAATATCCTCTAATAATACCTGCCTCAGCAAGTTTACAAGCATACCATGCCAAGTTGTCAACTGCAAGATTACAGATCAAGGGTGCCAAAGGACAACCCTGCCCCACCCCACATTGAGGCTGTATCCAGGCACCACAGGGCTTCCCATTAATCAAGGGGGTGAAAGAGGCTGTTGTGATGCACCTTTTCATCCATTTAATCCAAAGAGGAGGAAATCCTCTCCTTTTAAAAACTTCCCATAGGTAGGGCCAACAAATAGAATCATAAGCTTTGCGGAAGTCAACTTTCCACATAAAAGCTCTACACTTCCTCTTTTGCCACCCACACACCATCTCCTGGGCCATGATGAATGATTCTTGCAAAGACCTGTTAGGGAGGAAAGTAGATTGAACAGGGTGGATCACCTCCTACAAGATAGGCCGTAGCCTATTTTCCATGACCTTACTAATCACCAGGTAGATGGAGTTTGAGAGGGCTATGGGTCTGAAGTCCTGAAATGACTCTGCACCTTGTGTCTTTGGCAGCAAGAAGAAGGACCTGTTGATTTTTTCAAAACGAAAGTTACCTTCCTCAAACTCCTTGATCACATCCATAACCTCTGTGCCCACAACACCCCACATCTCTTTGTAAAAGAGGACTTGGATGCCATCAGGACCAGGAGAGCCTTCATTGTTAAGGTCTTTGATGGTAGCCATAGTTTCATGCTTTGTAATGGCTGCTATCAGGCTAGAGATTTGTTCTCCAGATAGTTTGGGTAAGTCACTTGCTGCCATTCTCCATTGGCCCCTCCTAGTAGCCCTTGAAGAGTCTCTAAAATACTTGATGGCCTCGGCTTTGATATCTGAAATTGAAGAAATTCTCTGCCCATCTTTAATTATTGAAGAGATCAAGTTGAATCTTCTATGAGAACTGGCAGCCAAGTGGAAAAACTTGGTATTAGCATCCCCCTCTTTAAGCCATAGTTGTCTAGAGGGTTCCCTCTAGTCCATCTTCAACTTCAGGTCTTCTTCAGCCACCACCCCCTGCCACCATCTTCTGTTCTTGAGGTCTTGCTCTATCATCAAGCCAGTGGCCTCTTTAGAATCAAGGTTTTGAATTTCCCTTAAGGCCTCTTTGCATCTCTGGTGTCTCACAACAGAAATAGTAGCTCCATATTCCTTTAACATTTCTCTCATCTCTGTCAACTTGGAAGCTAGCTTAATAGTGGCAGTGACATCTACATGTTTGGCCCTCCACCATCCTTCAAGCATCTCTTTGAACCCTGGTTCTCTCAACCAAGATTTCTTGAATTTGAAGTAGGAACCAGCAAGCACTTGCTCTCCACTGTCCCAAACTAACGGAGTGTGATTAGAAAAGGGCCGTTCCAAGCCACAAACAGAGGACAATTGGAACAGGTCCAAAAGACCAGCATTGCCAAAGAATCTGTCAATTTTGGACATTTGGCCACTCCCATTCCTCCAAGTAAACTCAGTGCCAGAAGATGGGTACTCACTCAAGCCTAAGGTTTGAACCAACAATTGAAAGCCAGTGGTCGCACTGTCAGCCACACCATTAGGTCTGTCACTCCCCATCAACACACAGTTGAAATCGCCTCCTACAACCCAAGCAGCCCCATTCACAAAATCCGCAGCCATATTCTAGTCCTCCCACAATTCATGTCTTCTACAGGGGTCACAGGGTCCATAGACTCCTATAACATAGAGTTCACATCCTCCCTAGGTTCGTTCAAACTTGCAAGTCAGCAAGTGTCTATCCAAAGAGACCTCAGCTAGCTGTAGCACATTCTTCTTCCACCAGATAGCTACACCCCTAGATCTGCCAGTTGAGTTAATCATCACAGAGCCATTTGCATCCCCAGCTTTCATATCAACCTATGCCCTACTAGTTTCATTGTCAATATGTGTTTCTTGGATAATGGCACAGTCAATTTCCCATTTTCTCATGTATCTTAGAAGAGAGGCCCTCCGACTTCTATCGCGCAACCCACGCACATTCCTTGAAAGGATCCTCATTTAGCATCTTGGACATCCCCCTTCTTCACAGCAGAAATTCTGCTGACCTTCATCACAGCTGCAATGGCACACTCATCAATTTTTTGCGTAGAGCTATATCTTCTCTGTCTGAGTTTATAGGGAGGTCTCCCCAAACAGGTCTTGGATGCAGTCCCTGAGTCCAGCTTCAAGCCCTCAGCTATAGGCGAGCTGTTTTGCAAACTTAAGGTATTTATAGGAATCTCTTGTAGAGCATAGTTACCAGGAGTATTAGCTCTTGATTCCCTTGCTTTCATATCCTCAGCCATATCCTCATTTATCAGTGCCATATCCATTCCTTCCTTCTCTTCCTCTGCTATACCGCCTTCTATCATAGCTACATCCATCCTAGCCTCTAGTTTTTCTGCCAAATCCTTCTCTACCATCGCCACACCCATCCCATCCTCCAGGTCCTTGCATATTTATTAGGCTCAGGTACCTTCCATGTGTTCCACGATTAGGCTGTAGTGTTCCTGCCTTAGCTTGTAGCACCTCAGCATAAGAAAGGTTATTATGATGTGAATTCCCATCTTTGTTAATTACAGAGAAGTTCAGAACCAACAGCCAGGAGCTCCCCCCACATCGGAGGATTAGCTTCTCTGGAACAGACCCTGCTCTGAAGACATCCACCCAGACATTCAACATGCTACCATCTCCTTCAATCAAACCAACCTCAGCACCTTCTGCCAATGTAGCAAACCCTGCTATCATAGCTGCCACCACCTCTTTTGATCTTAAATGCAACGATAAACCCTTGATTCCAAGTTTTCCTGATCTAGGCTGTTCTTTGGGGTGGTCTCTCAGACAGTGATCCATCAAAAGGGGAACCAGCCGCCAAATCACCAACAGCTTGCCCAAATCACTCGATAAAAAATGCAGACACTCAACATCCATCATCCCCGAATCGAAAAGCACAAAACGTGTAGGGGATAGGACCGCAATCTTCCAAGCATTTGTCGAAAGAGAGAGAGATCTTACCAACTAATGAGCCTTCTCCAAGGACTGATTGCCCGTCATCACTTCACAATCAAGGCCCCTTGCAGCACCAACTCCGCTACCCTGATGTCCTCGCTCATAGGTATCTCCACATCCAAGGTGTGCCCCCTGTAAGCAGGAGGGGGAAGAGGAAGGGGCGGTTGCAGCTCAACCTTCTTTGCCCAATTGTCTATGCGCATCCTTTCCTTAGGTTGTCCGCTGTTTGCCGTGCAGGTGTCACGTTTTTGGCCATACCCTCAGTAGGCTAAACAGACCAAAGGGCGGCGGCACATCGATGCCATATGTCCACGGAGCTGACAACGAAAGCAAACAACATCCCTATTGCTCCGTGGCCGCCCATCAATAGCCCATCTTCTGTCAGTAGCCCTAGCTCCTTCAGCCACTGGGATGCCTCTCTCCTTTCTCCTCTAGGATCTTGATCTCCAGATCGTCCAACCTCCATCACCGGCAACGCTTTCTCCAGTTTGCCTAGGGTTCTCCATCTCCTTCATGATAATTCAAAAATATGGAATTGAAAAGCCCCTGAGTTTATAAATTTAAGTGTTTGTTGTGTGATTTAGGAGTGTGCTACGATGACCATATCCTTAAATCTCCTCATCTCGTATACAACAGTTCACTAACCTGAACTCTATTAATGGGGGTTGAGGTTCTGTAGATCTCTTCGCTATATTTGATAGCATCCTCAATCATATGATCTTTTATACTCTTTCGGAGTTCAAGGTTAGTGGCCATCTTTCCCAATCTATCAGGTTGAATCTTGAAATTCGGTGATGGATCAGAATGAAGAGTCAAATTCAGGTCTAGATTTGAAAAGATTAGGTTCGATTAGATTTCACCCAAGAATATTAGGGCTTGACCTTGATCTGGTTTTGACCCTACTAAAGGCCTCTAGGTCAGACCTAAGGACCTTTTCCTGTGTATGTGGACTAGAGAATAGATGAGGGATGATCACTCATTTCTCAACACAGTTAATTAAGGTTATTAGACTTAATTAATCACGTAAAGAAAAGACTTAAGTTAACTTGATTGGTTAAATTGTCATCTTTAATCGTAGTATAGGGTCAAGTTAACCTACATTTTAGCTTTTTAATTCATTTAATTAGTTGAGTCTAGGTCGTTCACTGGGAGGCATATAATCTTAATCAATTCACCATTTTATTCTAAGTTATCTAATGATTAATTAATTATGTTAATTACTATCCTAGTTAGGTTAATTACTTATTAACTACTTCTATTAAGTTAAGTATCTTACTCTACTTAAATGTTATAACTTAGTATACTACAATGTACTTAATTAAGTTTCTCTACTTAATTAATGGTTTAATTAATTACTAATTACAAAATATGTTAGCCACATGAACAATTGCATAATAATTGAACATTAAAATTGGCAATCATTCCATATAATAAGAGAAAATGATATTACAATGAATAGTAAAAAGAATTACAACAAAAATAGGCATTAAAAAAAATGATTAATGCTTAATACAAATGCCTTCTCTTTATGTTTCATTCTAACACTTAAACCATTCTCAACCTTCACTTCTTCCTTAGACGTCTCTCCAAAGTATCAGACATCTTAAATACTCTCTTTTACTCTCAGCTTTCACATCACTGAGTCAAATTTTAACCTCTCTTCTCTTTCTTAACAAAAAATTGAGCATTTAATGGGCGAGCCCGCCTTTCAAGGATCAATAGCCTGGGTTGAATCTACCCTACTAAGTAGGCCCTAGTTTAATTATAGTGTATTTTAGTGTTTTATTGGGCACAGTTTCGAGCCATATCAGGCCCACACAAATCATGCTCACGCCCACTCGAGCCCACTACATGCATGTGTGCTTGCACACACACACATGCATACACACAATATGCTCAAGAGATGAGCCATGTGCTGACGACTAGTGGGCTTTAGTGCGTGTTTAGTTTTATTCAACTCATGGCGCTCACATCCTTCCGTGGTGGTGCTAAGCATGTAGCCTTCCTTCAGTAATTCCCATGAACTTCAAACGAGGATTCCAGGCAGCACAGTTCACCAAATTGAGCAAGCAAGGGCTCGATGGAAAGCTATTCACATCCTATACCTATTGATACGATCAATTTGGGGTTTGGATGAAGTTTGATATGTGAAATTAGAAGGTGAACATGACTTGATCGCCATGCTTACTAACAAGTTTGGAAATCGCGAGTTTAAGGAAAACAACGTTGTAGTATAGTCGCGAAATCCACTTGTCAAAAATAATTTTTATAATAACGAGACTTGGAGTCTCGGTCGTTCGTCTCTAGGAGGTATTTTGGAAATGCAAATTCAAATTCGATCTCGCTCGCTCTACTCGTTCAAAATCACATGTCGATTTGTACTAAATACGTATTGATATACGACATGCTGTTGCCAGAATATCAGAAATTGAAGGCATGCAACTTTAATCACACCGAAAGATGATAATCAGGCATATGGTGATTTTCAACATATATATGTATATATATTTATCGGGGCATGATGGTGGTTACAGCATGCGTAGCGGAATGCTTGTACAGGGAAATTTAAATCTAGCTAACAGAAAATGTGTGCACGTGCGGATTTGCAAGAGACTACTCGTGCACCATGCAAGAGGGAGAGATAGCTAGACCACTAAGCAGTAAATAAAGTAATAAATCTATGAAGAAATATGCTACTTATCTAGCTAACAGAATGAAGGGCATTCGGAGGTGGGCTTTGATGGTCTTTGAGTGGGTGAGAGGAGAAAGAGGCGCGGCCAATGGTGCTTAGGCCAACCCTTGGAGAGAGGTTGGAGAAGATGATCTAGGCTCTTGGCATGGAGGTGGTGATGGCCATGGTGTACTCGTGGAGATGGAGGTGGAGGTTTAGGTGGAATGAGTGGAATGGAGCCAAAGAGCGAAGATTGACCAAATGGCCACCCCTTAGGTCTTTTCATAGGCCTAAGGGATGCTCTCTAGAGAATTATGGAATTCTCTAGAGAGGCTTATGGTGGGAGCTCGTGGGAAAGGGAGAGAGAGGGTGGATGGGTGGTTTTTAGATCCACATTTGGTGGATCTAAAAATTGAATGCATCTTGGTTGCTATTTTTAGCAACCAAGGTAATAACACATGGTAGAGAGTTCTAGAGAACTCTAGCTAGGCTAATTTCGTGTAGGTGGTGTGTGTGGGTGTGTGTGGGTTGAAACCTAGGTGGCTAGGTTGATTAGGTTAGGTTCTAGTGGATTTAGGTCAATGTAGGTCTCAAATTAGGGTTGCAAACCCTAATTCACTAAGGTAAAATGCACTTAATCTTTATACAAGTTTAATTGGGTGTGTGAAAACCTAATTTAGAGTAAAAAAACTCAATTAAGTCAGGTTTAGATCAATTGGACTCTGACTAAGTCCAATTGGACTGTGTGTGTTGAGATCAGGGCTCAATTGGACTCACTGAGTCCAATTGAGTATGCTGATGAAATTGACTATGATCCAAGTCAATTAGGTTTAGTGAGTACCTAATTAGGTCGTTAGGGAGGTCTAGAGGTGATGTATTAGGGTTAAGGCACCTTAATTTAGGTTCCTAGGGGGTTAGAATTGGGTTTAGGGACCTAAGAACTAAAGATCAAGGCTTGAATATCAAAACAGGAACTGGAGAACAGTTCTGGACATCTAATAAAGTTATCAGATGTCTTATTATGAAAAATTAGAAGTCCAGACTTATTTTTTGGACGTCCAATCAGAGTCAGGAGGGATTCTGGGTTCTGTCTTGGGTATTCTGCAAAAATTGGACGTCTGACCAAGTGTCTGGACGTCCAATAATGCTGCAGATGTGGGTTTGAGGTGTGCGAGTTGTGGCTAAGGGTTCTGGATGTCCTATAACTCATTTGGACATCAAGGAATAGGCTGGAATTATGGTTTTAAGGCTTCCTAGGGTGCAGTGACGTAATCTAAGGGTGGCTAAGGCTTGGGGAAGCTTCCAAGTTGTCTTAGGGCTAAGGTGGACCTATGTTCTTCACAATTTACTGCTTTATTCATACTTAACAGAATATCATACCTCAACTCCCTTACATTATTTTCTACTACATCTACTCTAGGTCTTCTGCTCTAGCTTTGCTGCAACTCTAGCTTCAGGTTCAGCTTCAGATCTAGTCTCAGATCCAGCTCCTGACTTCTTATTACCTACAAATTATATAATGCATTTAATCAGTACATTATAGCATTATTTAATGCATAGCTACAGAAAAATAGTAAAGATGCAAATAATGCTTATGCATGCATGAACTACCTTAACTTATGCTAAGTCATAGCCTAATTTAGGTTAATTAAGACCTATGATTACTGCACAATCACTTACATATGTACTGCAGATTAGAAATCAGGTCAAGGACTTGCATTTCAATGATATTCCTCTTAATTGAGGAATCAAATGACTTTAGATGCACATTCCGCAGGGAATGAAAGAGAGATTGAAGTCTGAAGTAAACATTAGAAGCTTCTAAACTTCGAGCTCCTTGCACAGATTATGGATTCCACTATGAAGTAGCTCCACAGTCAAATAAAAGTGTTTAGAAGATATTTGGGTCAATTTAGAAGGTGAAATAGATCTGAGTGAGATTTATGTTTAAAATTCGCCAAGAACGTAGAGTGCAGTGTTGGGTTTCATTTGGAACCCAAAATGAGTAGGGTTTGAAATCCCTATAAAATCTTAATTAAATTCACTCAAACTTGTTCCAGAATATTAACATGACTTATAGGAACTCAAATAAACCATTGAATCAGAGATTTAACCTCTAGAACCTCAAACTCGACCTAAGGTTGACCTACGGAGCTCAAAAGTTGACATTCCAAATTTAAGAGTTTTAGATCAATTGAAGTCTTGATTAGTCTAAATTCAAGATATGGAATCTAACACCATCATCAAAATCGTGTTTTGATGGCTCTAAAGTGAACTTCGAGCTCATCGCCGGAGAACTGAAGTGGGTTTGTTCGACTGAACAAACCAGAGTTTGTTAAGCTCAAGAAAGACACAAGTCAAACTCCTCATGATCTCTTCTTGCTTTCAAACCTGAAATTAGGCTCTAAACATCAATGATTACATCTCTCCAACTTCGCTAGAGTTGAAGAAGATGAAGATTGACCTAGGCATATTCTCATCGAAACATAAATCCAACGAGTGGATTTTAATCCTCTTATCATTATAAATCAATCTGGAGCTTCCCGCAAGGTTTTGAAGGTTGAGGCTTTAGTTAAGAGTTGTCGGAGCTCACCGGAGCTCCAGTGAATGCCAATTTAGATCGCTGGAGATAAAATCTCCAAGAAACTCATCAAGAAAGATTTCAAGAGGTTCTTGAGGTTGCAAGGAACCTCGTGAACACCATAATTAGGTCAATTAATGATTAGAAAGAAAAGATTAATCAATTATGCCTAAAGAATCAAGTCTGAGTTCCTTTGAACTTAGAGAAATGAATCTCATTCAATTGAGTGAGGGGAAATAGTCGAGAAGGTACGACGATGATGATCATGTGTCTAATTAGATGGATATAGCCCTTCTAAGCCACCATTGACAGCGAGCTTAGAAGGATGAGGCAAAATTAGGTGTTTAGTATATAGGTGATTATTGATCTAATTAAGAATAAGAACGGGATCCTGATGTGATGAATTAGTGATGGAGGGACCCAATTGTGTGTGGATTAGGTCGGAGACCTCCACCATAGACAATAGAGTTGTCTGGTGAAGGTGAAATGGGATTAGGCGATAGATGATCAAATCAAAGGGAAAGAAAGTGGAATGGAATCATGAAGAGGTGAGGAATGTGAACAATTGATTGATAAGGTGAATGAAGTTCTGATGAGCCGGAATTGGCTCGTCGGAGACGAGAAAGATGACTAGAAATCAAAGCATTACACTACATTAATTGACTAACTAGCTACATCTATTCTACACTAAATTCTAAGCTATCTACGAGTTACCTGGACAAAGGAGGTGAGAAGATCTCTGACGATGGCTCATAACGGAGGAAGAAATCCAAGGGTTGGGGAAGAAGGTCTTCCGAGGAGAAAAGAAAGCATCGGGATGGAGAAGATGATGCTTCTGAACCCTATCACGGTTGCTGGAGAGTAAGAGGAGGTGAGAGAGACGAGCTCTACTGCTGGAGAAGCTCCGATAAGGGGGTGAGAGGTCGTCGGAGACTAGGAATGAATAGCCTATCATCGCACTCAGTTGGAGAAGAGGGATAGGGAGCCGACCAACAGAGATCATAGGTGGGTTGGGGTATTTATAGGTGGTGCACTAGGTGAAGGGGGAAGAATCTGGATGGATGAATGTCTAGGTGTGTCGGACCAAGGTGGTCTTCTCTAGCGACGGTGAAGTCACCATGCCGGGGTTGAGTTTAGGGAGAACTGAACTGTCGGATTAAAAGAGCTTGGTGAGCTTAACTAGGATGGCAATGGCAAGCAACATTAAATGTCAGATTGAAGGTGATCGAGAGTTGTGAATACCGACGTCTCTGTTGAGGCGTCGAAAATCATTGTAGTTAGTAGGAAAACATTGCGTTGTAGTATAGTGACGAAAATCGCAACAACATTTAAATTTATAAGTGCTTGTAAACAGAAGTGAGTCCGAGGTCATTCGTAGCGCGCAAATATGTAATTTACAGCACTAATTGCAATATCAATGAGCACAATGATAAATCACAATAAAGATATTCAATAATAGCAATTTATCTCAGGAAACAATGGGATAAAAAGAATAATTAAAATCCTAAAAATGGTGATTTGAATCTCTAATTAATTCCATCAATTAAGCACATATCCTAATGTATCAAATCAAATCAATTTTGCTACAGTGGTTTTGAACCACTTATTCCAATTATCCATGTCAGATTAATAAGCCAATAAGTCCACAATACCCACAATCAAACATCAGCACAAGGGCATCAGACGACTTAAAGTTGCCAAAGCAGCACAAGTCACAGAGCACAAAGCCTCATAAATGCCTAAGTATTGGCCATGTTGGAACGCATCTTGAGGTCAACAGTGCAAAACCACCCCCAACTTTCAGAATTTTTTCTTCGTTTCTTAGCGAAGTATACGGGTGCCGGGTAATTGGGTTTGAACAGTGACCAGGCCCACTGGCAGTGATGGTGGGCGAGGAGTGAGAGAGAGAGTGAGGGGACCTCACCCCCTGTGTGAGAGGCAAGCTGCCTATGTGAGGAATCCCTTTTATGTGCATTTCCAAATCCGTAGCCCACGATGTGGGACTAAAATCGTCCCCTTTCTCTACACGAAGCTACAGGTGAAGTCTTCATCTCAATTGAGTTGCTGCTGCTGTACCTTCATCCAATTGAAGGCTTGGAAGCCTTCATGGTTTCGATCTGTAGCTCCTAGTGAGGGAACCAAGCCTTGAGGTCGATGGAACACGGTGGATAGTGACGGTGATGAATGGAGGAGAAGAAGCATATGGAGAAACCTGAAATGCAAGAACACGAGCTAAATGCCCCAATCAGAAGGCCCAAAAGGGTCGCTGGCGTACGTGGAGTGTGACGGTGGTGAGATTTTGGTGCAAGCGTATGTGTGGTGGTCGACCAGAGTCTATGATGGTGAAGGTGGGGTGTGGTGGTCGATCAGAGGAAATATGAGCTAAATCCCTCAATTTGTTGAGGGATTTTGCTTGATGAAGAGAGGTAGAAGTTTTGGTGGTGGCGGCGAGGTGTTCGGATGTGTGTGTCGGCCGCACGGTCTTGCCTGAGGTGTGACCAATGCTGGAGAAGACAGAGGGGGAGGGAGCCGTACGGTGGTCAAATCTAAGTCCTAAAGTCCTAAACCTATTCTAGGGAGTAAGAGGGATAGGTAGACCTAGCTAAGGGATGAAAAGGGAGAGGAGTTGCACCGGTTTGCCTCGTCGAATGCGAAGGAGACGAAGATCTTGGTGAGGTAGAATGGCGACGATGATGGGGGAGAGAGCCCTGGCTTTGGCACACCAGGTGTGGATGACACAAGGTGAAGTTGCCACCCAATTTGATGGTTGGGTGGCTGGAAGAAGGAGGGGAAGCTCACTGGAGTCAAGGTTGGAGGCAGTCAGAGGTGGAAGAGAAGAAGTGTTTTCGGCCCAAACCTGACTGAGGAGGATGTTGAGACTTAGAGGAACCTTTATAGAGCTCAGAATCAAGCTCTAAATCAGGAAAGAGGCCTGATTGAGTTGCAATTTGGAATCAAGAAACCCCACATTTTTCGTGAGCTCACATGATCTTTTTGCTCCAAATCAGGGTCTAAGATCCTAATGAAATTATTCTCCATCGTTTGAACACCAATCCTACTAAATTTGGTGGATTTGGTGTTGATTTGATGGAGTTTCAAGTCGGTCAAAGGTTGGTGCTGCTTGGTTGACTCAACAATGGTGGCAGGGTTATAAATGTGAAGATGATGAGAAAGAGAGGGGGGGGTAAATGCAAGAAACTTGAAAGTTAAGGTGCTGATTGTGAGAAATAGAGATCTTAGGGATAGAATCATAAACTAGGTTAAGATGGACTCTTATTGTGACCAAATTTTGGTGTTAGCCTAATTTTGACCCAAGGAATGTAATGGTGAAATTGAATTTGAGTTTTTACCATGTTTGAGTGGGTAAATTGTAGAGAAGCCTAAATCAGGGTGAATTCCCGTCTGAAACTCTATTTTAGGTTAAAATGGGTTCAGATAGTCAAACAAAGGTACCGAACCTTTTATAATATTTTTTAATGATTTTTACGAGGTTTAGATTGATTTTATCCTGATCAGAACCTTTTCAATTTAAGTGGGATTGACAATTAGGGTTTTGTGTACTGTTTCAGCCCTCGAAATGCATGAAACCCTATTTTTGTCAGTAAAGACCCACTTCTTGGTCTTTAATGCTCAATTGACTTCTAATTAACCCTTGGGTAACCCCATGGTTAACCTGCATTCATGATGTGATGTTAAAACAACAGAATTAACCTTATTTTATTATTTTCTCCTCAAAATAGATCTGAGTGGAATTATGGTCCTCAGGTGATCATTTAGGAGCATTTATCTCTTGATTCTGACTAATTCAAGTTAGTTATAACAAATGATAGTGTTACCATCATGCCCCCATGCCTAACTTTTACTAGTCCTTAGGAAAATCTCATGGAAAGAACTTGATCTCTAGAACATGTTTATGATGTTCTAATGTGCCATTCTATAGAAATCATATTAGAATACCAACAATAAGCCTAAAGGTACTCAAGTACCAATCAAGATCTAAACCTAACTGATAAACGCTAGTTTATCATTACTCTTATGCATTAAAACAAACCTAGCTCTTAGGATTATGCTCCGCAAATGGGTTTTTGGGTTGCATTTAGGCATAAATTAGGTTAGGCATGCATTGCATTTTTTATTGTGTTTTTAATGTATTTTTGTGAGTGTTAGGGATAAACATATTGCTAGATCCCTAGAACCCTAGCACTCAGGAAGGCAACAGGTGAAGGAGAAGCACAAACTAGCAGGAACTCAGCTTGATCCAACTCACCATAGCTGGAATCTAGCTCACTTGGATTAGGGTCAGCTCATCCTAGCTCCATTCAGCTCATCTCAACTGAATGGCAGCTCAAGAGAGCTCATCTAAGCTCACCCTAGCTCAGGTCAGCTCAGATCTAGCTAAACTTAGCTCAGTCTAGCTCATCTCAGCTCCCATTAGTCCATAGGGAGCTCTAGCTAGCTCAACTGAGTTGACTGGAGTTCACCCCAGCTCGGGTCCAACTACATCCAGCTCCACTCAACTCCAGACTACTGAAGATGACTTCATTCCAGCTTAGGAAGCTCAAGTCTAGCTCTCGGGGACTCAGCTTAGCTCAGCTCAGTTGAGCTAAGCTACCATAGCTACCTCAACCAGCTTGATCCTCCCCGGGAGCACCAGACCCAGCTCACCTCAGCTCATTATGGTAGAATCGAGCTCACTTTAGCTTGGCTTAGCAGCTAGCAAAGAACTAGCAAGCTAAGCCAGCTAGAGTAGCTCCATGCCACCCTCTTCAGTAGCTGCCAGCTCCAATTCAAGCTCCAGACTTCTCCTCCTCAGCTCCTCTCTTCAAACCTTAGCTCACATTACCTACTCTACTCCATAGCTAGCTAAGCTAGCTTAGCTTAGCTTAGCTTAGTTAGCATCCAGCTCCTTGGCTATCCACCACCTTCAACTCAACCCTAGCTAGCTCCATCAACTAAGCTCACCTAAGCTAGCTATCCTACTCCAAGTTGGCACCACCACCATCACACCCCTTCACCCCATCACCACTACCAAAAGCCACCTATTTTCGCTCCAAAATAACCTTCTAGAACCCTTCCCTTTTGGTGCCAACTTTCCCTCCAAATTTCCCTTCATCTCCACCATACAATCCATCTCCACCATCCACCTAACCCCCCTTCTAGAAGACCCTAGGTTGGCACCAAAATGGTGGTGTCTCTCCACCACGAAAAGCCACCAACACCACCATAACCACCCACTTAACACCCTTTAAGGTGGCGCCAACTAACCATAGCCCTAGGATCATTCTAACCACCTATAACCACCACCAAACTCCATCCTAGCCCTCTACCTATTCACGCCAACTACCCCTCTCTCCACCTCTATATAAACCCACCATATCACCACATAAAAATCATCCTCCATTAGTGTTTTATTCTACCTATACCCACCTACACCTATGGCAAAGAAGGAGTAGAGAAGAAGATTAAGGGGGAACATCACCTGCCTCTTTGGTGCCTTCTTCTCCCCACTCTCTTCAACTTGTGCCACGCCAAGGAGGAGAGCCATTCTACTTCAAGGAGGACAGCCAGGCAAAGGAGAAGGACCTAGGGTGGATGCCACCCTTGGAGGAGGAGAATTGAAGTTGGTAGCTTCCACCTTGGAGGACACCATCTTGGAGGAGCATAGCAAGGAAGGAGTTGGAGGACTCTTTTCAAGCCTGGGAGCTACCAAGCTTGGAGCAAGAAGCCATCATCTTCTTCACCATTTCATTTAGAGGGTTTGTGTTTTTATCTTCTTGCATTTCAAGTAGATTAGAAGCTTTCCTCTATGAGTTTTGTGTAGAATAAGTTCATTTTAATTCAAGTTGCCTTCTTCCAATTTTTATTGCATAGCTTTTTACAATTTTTGCCTAGCATTTGTTTCACTCCCTCTCCCTAATTATTCTAGGCCTCCACATGCCTAGGGTGAGCTTATGGAGAGGCTCTACCTGTCACCTTAGGGTTAGCTTTATTGAAATAGGTTTTAGTTGTTTTCTCACTATCAACTAAAACTCACGTGTTGCCGTTATTTCAAAATCATAAAAACTATATGTTCAAAAACATCAAAAAGAAAGTTGAATTCCATCTTTAAAGTAAGGGATTTTGATTTGCAAACTTTCCTCCTTGGATGACCCTAGATACCCCACTATCTAGGTCTTATAAATTTAAAAGCGAAAGCGGAATTACGCATTGCAACACACTAAATTGCCTAATTAACAAACCACGTATTTTCGCTATCACTTTTTGGCATCGTTGCCGGAGAGGCACGGCTTTGCTTAATCTTTTTTTCTCTTGCTTGAAGTGGATCTCATCTCCTTGTCTCTCTTTTCCCTCGTGTGTGCAGGAACTATAGGAAAAAAGCAGGAATTTGGAAGCGAGAGCTCAAAGTTCCTTTTCTTCCCACAATTTCAGGTTGGTTCCCCATTTCATGTCACATTTAGGCTAAAAGGCTACCAAAAAATATTAAACTTAGCTTTCAGGATCCTAAACACTTTAATTAAGTAGAGTGGTGCCCATAAAAATCCACTATTTGCTTGTATGCTTCGCTAAACACTACTCCAATCCTAGTGTTGGTGTTCTATTTTTTGGGTCTAGATTTCTGTTCGAACTTCAAAAATCAATTTCCAACACCACAGGTCTTCTAAAATCTTGAAATTTCACATATTGATTCCAAATCAAGTTAGGAACGTCTATTCCAAATTTCAGATTAGTTAGCTTTGCATTTAATTTTTCAAAATTCATGGACTGCCGAGGGGTCACACCCTCTTATCTTCCTATTTGGCTATTGTTCGTGCATTTTTAGAATTTTTATGCTCATCTAATTTTTGTGAAATTCAGCTTTCTGGAATTCTTGTGAAATTCTACATCTCACATAAAATTACTAAAATTTTCTGAGGCCAGTGGTGGTACAAAAAGTCCAAAATACCCACAAGTACCATTTCTGGACTTTGACAGCACAAATAAAAATTCAAAACAAATATCAAACAAACTTCTAAAATCTTAAAAAATTTTTTTCTGGAATCTTTGTTTGATTTTACATAAGGTAGTGGTGTTGGTTGCATTGTTTGGACCACTACTTATTTAGAAAGCCTAAAAATAATCCATTGGTAGTAAGTTTCTGTATTAGGGTTCAAATCCAATTAGGTTTCTTTCTTGCTTTTTAGTCCCACAACATAAAGGAAACATATCATCACCAATACAACTTATTTTCCTTTGATTATGGAAGTTTCAAAGTTGTTTGAACATTTAAAAAAGAAACCCTAAAATACATTAAATTAAATTGAATCCTGAAAGAAGAAAATACAAAAATTATGTGACAACTTGTTTGAAATTGAAACCACTTTCCAATTCCTGCACACAAAAAAAAAAAAATGAAATAACAGGGCAACAACCCAATCAACACCCTCCACATTCCGTGTGCACACTAGTATCCTAGACCTAATTAAAATTGGTAGCAATTTGACCCCTAAGGTTTTTATCAAATTAGGCTTGCTATATTGGTCTTAAGTTTTCTATGGTTAATACCAATTCTGTCATCTATTTCTGGTGTTTAGGTTGAGGGGCTGTGTCAAACGACCAGGCACAGGTTTGTACAAGCATCTGGGGATTTTCCTGGGAAATGCTTGGGCCCAAACCTCCCCTTAAGCAACTTGGCTAGATTTGTTGGCAGAACAGGTATTCACCGTTGATTATTTATTTCCTAGGTAGACCAAGTCTTAGGTCAATTTCTAGGGAGTCACAATTAAGTTAGGTCTAGAATTTGATTGCTTGTGTGCACACTTCTCTCATCTCCATCTCTTCTCCTCCTCTACAGTTTCTTCCATTTTGCATGGGCGGTGGTCCAGAACTTCACACTTGGAGGGACCACTTGATTTTGCCTCCCCAAAATAAAGACCTTTCCATGCATTCTTCCTCTTCTTTAAAAATGGAAAATCAAAATTGGTCCTCTAATCTGCATGCTAATTTTTCTTCCCTTATTTTTCCACCTAGGAGCTACTTCATCAGGCCCCTCCACCTAATTTCCACTCTATCATGGCTCAGCTAGAAATTCAGTAACAACAGTTGCAAAAGGAATTAACTGCCCTAGCCAACCAGGGGCAACCTGCTACACTTAACCATGCTCCACAGATCCCACGTTTTACACCAGCTAACACCCGCAAGAGAGAAAATCTACATAAATCCCGTGCTGAGTATAATTATTATTCTGAGGCTTTTTATGGTTCAATGGGGAATTATGTTTATCCTAATCATCACCCCACCCAAAATGTCCCTACTTTCCAGGAGAAATTGAAAAATTCCTCTAATGGGGGGAATTATCCAGCTCACTCCTGGACCAATCCGGTTTCACACCAACAACCGAACCCATTTGGAGGGTATGGTTCAAATGAGACTTATCAATCTGGGCAATCTCAAGAAGACATTAATGCCCAGATGATAAAAACCCTGCAGGAGTTACAAAGAAAAATAAGGGAAACAACTCGTCTTATTAATAATCTCAATGATCAAATTGGGGATATTCCGACTCAAAGACCTGCAGGACACTCACCATCCCAACCCACACCAAACTTTATTAATCACAGGAACCAACACCCAGGTGGATACCAACATCAGAACCACATGGTTCATCCTCCTATTAACTCAATATCGCAGCACCAACCCAGTTTCTATCAACATCAGGCCCCCCCACCTCCTCCCAGTGATCACCAAACTGCGTATGCAGAGACTTTGACGAGTGAGGAAACCACCATGGATTTAAGGCCTTCACATTCAAATGATGAAACTGATTCTCAACCAATGCAGATTGACTCCCCTAACCTCAATAAGGAAGAAGAAAAAGAAATCCCAAAAACACTTGATTCAAGCCCTGTTTCCCACTCTCAAAAGTTGCAATTGAATAATCCAAAATCAGAGCCCTCTGACCATAATCCTTTGGACTTATTTGAGCAAGTCGAGAGGAATATTCCCCTCCTAGATTCTCCCCATGCCTCTAAAAAATTTACTTCAAAAGGGCATGATCAGAATCTAGGAAGGTTGGTCCTTTCAAAGGCAGCCAGCTTAGTTATTCAGAGCAAGTTGCCCCTCACAAAAAAGGATCCGGGTGCATCTCTAATCTCGGTTGTCATAAATGACACCACCTTTTTTTGCGCCCCTCTCGACTTAGGTACCTCCATTAATATCATTCCCCAGGTCATATTCGAGGAATCTCAATTCGGTGATTTTAAACCTACTAAGGTTCAATTTCAATTGGGAGATCTATCTACCATTCAACCGCGGGGAATCATTGAGGATCATATTGTCAAGGTCCGAAATTGTCTAAATCCGATAAATTTTTTGGTCCTTGACATAGAGGTACCTGCAACTCTCACTAATACCATTCTTGGAAGGCCCCTTCTGATTACCGTAATAGCTAATATCAACTCTCCTTCTGGGAAAATAAATATAAGTTGCGGTAACCAGATTTTCTCATTAGATTTATTTCAAGCCTCTAAGAGGTCCATTGATTATAAAATTTTTGAGGACATTGATAATACAATGGAAGTAATTTTTGAGAAATCTTTGTTGATCAAATCCTACTCAGCTTTGACCACCATGGATCTAGATTTTATTGATTCCTATTCTAAGGATGATTTTATGGTCCGAAACATTTCAGATCAACTAGGGTTTCACTTTTCCTTTTTTCAATCTTCCTAATTTTTCACCAAAAACATCCACACTAACTTCACCCACCCTACATCTCATTGAATCCTTTCCCTCTCCCTTTCCATTGGACCTATCACCCGAAACCCCAGAGTCTGGCATTTTACATACACTTAAACCATGGCCAGATCTGGGTCATTTTTCCATTTCATTTTGATCCCGATTTCTTTACCATTTATCTTTTTAGGGGTCTTGAGGAAAACACATTTCTTGCAGGCATCCAAGTGTCCAACTATTTACATAATTTTCCGTCTTTCGTGCATACCTTCACGCCCGACTGAATGGTGTAAAAGATAGCACTGGATGGGAGGTAGCCCATCATTTTTTTTCCTGCTTGCCTTTATCCTTTTTTTTTCAGGTTTTGACCATCCTAAATTTGATCGCTCTTCATTAAGGTGATCCATTTTCCCTCCTAATGCATGAGGACATTATATATCTTAAGCATGGGGGGTGTTCTTAAAATTTGACGATCGATTTAAAATTTTCAAAGCCTAAAAACATGCATTTTTCTTTAGTTATTTTCCTGCTTGCATACCCAAAAAAAATAAAAATGTTGAAAACTTTTTGAGGAAAAATTTTGAAATTAGGACTAAGGTTGAAAAACTCACTTTTGGTGCAATGGGATTTAATCTTTAACAAACTAGGGATGATGATGCAGATCTGATCATTAGAATCTTAAGATCTATTTTTAGACTAGATCAGATATCCTTCTCTAAAATTCCACCTGAACTTGTGATAGTTTAGGTGATTTGATTCTATTTTGTAATATGGAAAGTATTTGGCTTAGTTTTTGATTCAAAAACTTGCATTTCTTGTGGAACTTCCTGTGTCAAATTTCACACATAAGCCAACAAATAAAAACTACTAAAAGTCAGAAAAACTTTCTTGTTTGAACTTAGTAAAAGTCTGAAGCTGATCATTGGTTTGAGTTCCCACTACTGAGAAGGAGGAAAATGCCTCCTTTGAGGATGCGATGTCAACATGTTACCACCTCGGCGCTGCTCCATATCTATATTTCATATCTTTAGATGGAGCATCAAAGCGCATTTTAGCAACTCAAGTATCTTGGACGGTGCTTTACCTATAGTATCGGAGCAAGAGCTTGAGTTTGCTTGGAGCGCCCCTTTACAGCGCATTGTGTTTTGGGGTTGTGAGCTCCTGGGTGGTGTCATGGACAGTGCTATCACAAAGTACTAGCGCGAGAGCCCCCTCAAGGATTGGTAATGGGAATGATGATCCCGACACATCTGTTGTAAGACTAAGCTAAAAATAAGCATGGGAAAAAAAAAGTTTTAAACCAAAAACACTCCCTTGTAAATGTTGGCTTTTCATAAGCACGGACACAAGGTTTTAAAAAATATTGCAAGTTGCGAATCATATTCATGAGCCAGAAAAATCCTAAAAATAGGAATTTCAAGTCATCTGAATTAACAAGAGGTTAATTTGTGAATTTTCTGGAGGATATATTGATCCCGTTTTGTCTAATTTTTTGGATCCAAAAATAGATCCCGATGTTTATCCTTAACAAATCCCGTGCCTCCTATGTTTAGATCAACCAAGGTCCCTTAATCATTTTCTCCTCAAAAGTCGAAAAAATTAGATTTCCCAAAAATTTCATTTTATAAATTAAATATTTGCTAAGAGACTAGCAAAAGATAAGCATGAGGGTGTGATAAACGTCAGTTTATCATTATTCTTATGCATTAAAACAAACCTAGCTCTTAGGATTATGCTCCGCAAATGGGTTTTTGGGTTGCATTTAGGCATAAATTAGGTTAAGCATGCATTACATTTTTTATTGTATTTTTAATGTGTTTTTGTGAGTGTTAGGGATAAATAGATTGCCAGATCCCTAGAACCCTAACACTCAGGAAGGCAACAGGTGAAGGAGAAGCTCAAACTAGCTGGAACTCAGCTTGATCCAGCTCACCATAGCTCAAGAGAGCTCATCTAAGCTTACCCTAGCTCAGGCCAGCTCAGATCCAGCTCAACTTAGCTGAGTCTAGCTCATCTCAGCTCCCATTAGTCCACAGGGAGCTCTAGCTAGCTCAACTGAGTTGACTGGAGTTCACCCCAGCCCGGGTCCAGCTACATCCAGCTCCACTCAACTCCACACTATTGAAGATGACTTCATTCCAGCTTAGGAAGCTCAAGTCCAGCTCTCGGGGACTCAGCTTAGCTCAACTCAGTTGAGCTAAGCTATCTTAGCTATCTCAACTAGCTTGATCCTCCCTGGGAGCATCAGACCCAGCTCACCTCAACTCATTATGGTAGAAGCTAGCTCACTTTAGCTTGGCTTAGCAGCTAGCAAAGAACTAGCAAGCTAAGCCAGCTAGAGTAGCTCCATGCCACCCTCTTCAGCAGCTGCCAGCTCTAGTTCAAGCTCCAGACTTCTCCTCAGCTCTTCTCTTCAAACCTTAGCTTACATTACCTACTCCTCTACTCCATAGCTAGCTAAGCTAGCTTAGCTTAGCTTGCATCCAGCTCCTTAGCCATCCACCACCTTCAACTCAACCCTAGCTAGCTCCATCAACTAAGCTCACCTAAGCTAGCTATCGTACTCCAAGTTGGCACCACCACCATCACACCCCTTCACCCCATCACCACTACCAAAAGCCACCTATTTTCCCTCCAAAATAACCTTCTAGAACCCTTCCCTTTTGGTGCCAACTCTCCCTCCAAATTTCCCTTCATCTCCACCATACAATCCATCTCCGCCATCCACCTAACCCCCCTTCTAGAAGACCCTTGGTTGGCACCAAAATGGTGGTGTTTCTCCACCACCAAAAGCCACCAACACCACCATGACCACCCCCTTAACACCCTTTAAGGTGGCGCCAACTAACCCTAGCCCTAGGATCATTCTAACCACCCATAACCACCACCAAACTCCATCCTAGCCCTCCACCTCTATGTAAACCCACCATATCACCACATAAAGATCATCCTCTATTAGTGTTTTATTCTACCTATACCCACCTACACCTACGGCAAAGAAGAAGGAGTAGAGAAGAAGATTAAGGGGGCACATCACCCGCCTCTTTGGTGCCTTCTTCTCCTCACTCTCTTCAACTTGTGCCACGCCAAGGAGGAGAGCCATTCTACTTCAAGTAGGATGGCCAGCCAAAGGAGAAGGACCTAGGGTGGATGCCACCATTGGAGGAGGCAAATTGAAGGTGGTAGCTTCCACCTTGGAGGACACCATCTTGGAGGAGCATAGCAAGGAAGGAGTTTGAGGACTCTTTTCAAGCCCGGGAGCTACCACGCTTGGAGCAAGAAGCCATCATCTTCTTCACCATTTCATTTAGAGGATTTGTATTTTTATCTTCTTGCATTTCAAGTAGATTAGAAGCTTTCCTCTATGAGTTTTGTGTAGAACAAGTTCATTTTAATTCAAGTTGCCTTCTTTCAATTTTTGTTGCATAGCTTTTTACAATTTTTGCCTAGCATTTGTTTCACTCCCTCTCCCTAATTATTCTAGGCCTCCACGTGCCTAGGGTGAGCTTAGGGAGAGGCTCTACCTGTCACCTTAGGGTTAGCTTTATTGAAACAGGTTTTAGTTGTTTTCTCGCTATCAACAAAAACTCGCGTGTTGCCGTTATTTCAAAATCATACAAACTATATATTCAAAGACATCAAAAAGAAAGTTGAATTCCATCTTTAAAGCAAGGGATTTTGATTTGCAAACTTGCCTCCTTGGACGACCCTAGATACCCCACTATCTAGGTCATGTAAATTTAAAAGCGAAAGTGGAATTACGCATTGCAACGACACTAAATTTCCTAATTAACAAACTGCATATTTTCGTTATCATTGACCAGCTTCAGCTTTGGGTTTGCTGTGAAGGTTTCTAAGGCTTGCAAAAACTACCCAGAGGTTCGTTGACCCCAGTGGTTAAAGCACCTACGAGTAGATGTATCATGTCTAGGTTTAGCTTGCTAGTGCATTTTTGGTAAGAGTGATAGAGAGGGATTTTCCATTTTGAGAGTTTTCACTCTTTTCTTTTTATATTCCCCTAAATCCAACATTGGATTGGCCCTAAACACGGTTTGCATCAGATTCTTTGTCCCCACCATCAATCCTCAATGGGTCCCTAGCTTTCGATGCTTCGGGATAACACCGCCCATGGCAACCCCCAGAACCATGGCTTTCGAAACTTCGGGATAGCACTACCCAAGGCAGGTAATTTCTGTTCTTCCGTAATCAACCTCCTAATCTTGGGAGGGTAAAAAGGAAATAATCAATTAGAAACTACCTGCCTTATTTTCTTAGTAAATCATCATTTAAGAGGCAAGTTTCCTAATTTACGAAAATTTTCATATCTGATTAAAGCATGAGATGATTTTAGAAATTCCCTACCTAAGTTTCCTGTACCTATTAGGGACTATGCTTGATTTGTAAATCTTCTTGGACTACACACTTCTTGTTTGAAGTCAAAGGAGAACATTTTGAGATTAAATTTTACTTGAAATAGAGCCAATTAGGGTTTCTACATTAGGGTTTGAAGTGCTAAGTTCACATTTACCTAAATAAAAGGAAATTAACCTACCGGCATTTGTGTGCTACCCATACCCTTGTTTGAAAAGATCGAAGCAAGAAGAACCCTAAAATTAAGCTCTAATTTCACTTGAATCCTAAAGTCTTGGATCTAATAACCTGAGAGTCAATTTAGGGTGACTTTTATGTCTTGACCTAGATTTCATTCTACCATCTTTAGGGCAAGTCTGGTGAAGTTGACCTACTTTGTTAACCAATCAACCTCCAAATTAGGGCACAAGTCAAATTAATTTCTAATCAAGTGAAATTCAAGGCACAAGTTAGGCTAAAATTGGTAGACTTAAGGTCTTAAGTTCGTACATTCTGGTCTACTTGGAACCGCAGTGACAAGGAAGGTTGGGTGGGGGAAACCCTGTAACCTGTGGGGACGCTCTATCGTGTAGGGGTCTTTGTGGGGCTCTCCTTTCTTGGCTGCTCTGGTATTTCTCAGGTGTGCGGATTTCTGATTCAGAGGTATCATTCGCCTCAAAATTGCCTTAGTCATCCAAAAATCTTTGGGTGCCTTGATTGGATCCAATTCATATCCAGTCCCTCATCTTTTCTATATAGCATATACACAGGAAGGTCATTAGGTTTTTAACCTAAGAGACCTCATTAGATCTTCTTGGGAATCTCTATTTGATCTAATCAACTTCAATCTAATTGAGTTTTGATTCTACATCTTGATTCCATCACCTGATTTGAAAATGCAACCTGGCAATCTAGGAAGACTGTTTAAGAAACCTGAGTCCCAAATGAGCATGAAAGAAAAGATAATTGAGATTGCTTATAGACACCACGAAGAATATTGTAAAAGAGACATTTAGGATAAATTCAAGAAAATAATGGACCACGTTTTGAACCCTATAGAGATGATATGGATACAACTAAACCAAGGTTCAACTCGGGATTATCTCTTAGCAGAACACATTGAATTAGTGAAATTACACAATAATTGTCTACAATATTGGTCAAATCCTTCAGTTCCGGAAGAACTACAGAATTTTTTTGGAAAAATGGGGAGAATTGCTGAATAGGTTATATAGATCCATTGATAAAAAATACTCGTCAGAAGTTAATATGTCATCTTGGAGTAATTCTAGTGATCCACGTAATTTACCAAATCCAGGGTTTGATGATCATAATTGTTATGAACCCCCAACCCAGATGAATTCAGATTCAAATTTCATAGCAATTGACATTCCTAATCTTGATGAGGGTGGGGAGGATCCAATTGCAGGTGTTCTTGATTCTGAACCGGCCCTAGGAAACTAGGAAGCTGGTCCATCGAGCTTAGATTTCCCTGACACTTATGGTGGTGCACTTAAAACAGAACCTCCTGAGAGTGTAAATTCCACCCCTTATTCTGATAAGGTGACTCTTGAGAGCAATTCTGACATCCCTATAGAACCCAGCCTAGATTCTAGGGATGCAATCCTTAACCCTAACCTAGAATCTGGATTTGAGCCTATTTAGGATGACCATGAGGCCCCATATGATGATACACAAATTTCTAATTTGAAATACAATTCAGGACCTATATTTGATGAATACAACTCTCCAACCTCCTCAGAGACACTAATTGATTTTTTGAAAATCATGCCAATCTATGATACATAAATTGAGGAGTTGGATGAGTTGGGAATTGATTGGGTCTATCATAGGAGCTAAGAACCCGAGCCCATGCCTAATAAGGATACCTTTTTAAGCTTGGGATATGAAAATAGGTTAGATCCAAGTCAGGTTGCCGGTTCTACACATCTTGATTCTCTCTGTGGTGGAACTCCTGATCCAGAATCAGATTCAGAAACTTATTCTCGCAAATTCTTCAATGATTTGGAATCCTACTCTGATTTCGGAGAACATTTGTTTCTTGACGATTATGAACCAATTTACGACCTCAGCATCCATGATCCATTCTTCGACTCTGACTTTGAGGTCCCTAATCCTGAGATGATTGATTCAAAATTAGGTTCCATTGAGATGGAATCATTCCTGTTTGATCTTCAGGAATCAGAAATAGTAAGTGCCGAGAGTGTCTGCAATCCAGAGTTTGAATCTTTTCTTGACTCAGATTTTCATGATCCTATAAGCACTCTTCAAGCATTTACCTTTGATTTTGATGACCATTATGAGGACTCTCTAGATGAACCTACTTTTGAATCCTTTCTAGAGGAGTCCTCAACACACATAGTTCTTAAGGAAGCCACCTCTTCAAATCCACATACAGAACCTTCTCGAATTCGAACCCAACCGCAACCTGCAATCAGAATCAACTTCTACTTTGACTCTCCTCTCAATGATCCAGTAGCATATGATTCTTCTCCACATTTTGATCAGGTTTCGGACTTTGATTCGACTATTAATCACATCCCATCCTTCTCTGATCACTCTTGTCGGGTTCTTACATCATCCACAGACTCTTTTGCATTTGAGGATCCCTACTCTAATCAGGCTGAATAAAATAAGCCAAACCTTGAATTTTCATTTCCACATCCATTTGAGCTTCAAAGTATCTGGTAGGTTTCGCATCTACTAATCCACATCCATCAAACCACCAGATTTATTGGGTTTGGGTTGCATCATTAGCCTATTGATCTAAAAAAGCACATGGTGGGACCAACCAGGCTATTGATCAAGGTGTTTGTTTTACAAAATTCATCTGATTTCACCACTCTTTCTCCATGACCACCTTCTGCTCGGCTGAAGGCATTGAATTCAGTGCTTAACGGGAGCCAACCCGTCATTCCAAAAACCTAAGACCCTTCTGATTATCCTTTTGAGCTTCACGTCTACTGCACTCTGAGTTCAGAGTTAGAACAGTCGATCCCAACTTTGATATTTGTATCAAAGCTTGAAATCGTCCACAATAGTCATCCTGACCCATTCACCCACCCTTTTGACCCTATTCTAACCCATGAACCAAGCTAATTCCATACCGTTCGGTTTACAATGAGGACATTGCAAAACTTATGCATGGGGGGTGTTAAAGTGCAAACACATAAAAATTAAAGTTTCTAAAGGGTTCTCACAAAAAATTTTACTCATATTAAAAAAAAAACCAAAAAAAATAAAAATTGAAAAAGAAAAAAATGGAGAAAGGGGAGGAAATTTTGAGAGATAATTGCATATCATTCTTGAGGAGGACAAGAGGAGGTGATTTAAATGTCAAAAAAGAGCTACAATTTGAAACAAAAAAGTGAGTCATTAGTAAAAGATTATGGAATCTACTTAAGTTCTAGACCAAATCAAAAGAAAAAAATTAAGTCCTAGAATAATAGAGAGACAAAGAGATTAGTATGAGTGCTGATCTTTGGCCTCTTGGGCTTGTTTTAGGCTTAAAAATTCAAGTATCCGTTAACATCTAGATAATCCTCAAGAGGTTGAGGAAAATGTAAAGCTTATGTATTAGGCCTAAGGCTTAGGGATTATTCGACCTCGTTAACTGACCTCTAGTTTGTGGGATTTGGTAACCTAAGCAACCTAATCCACACACAAGTTTGGTTCAGTGCACTTAATCAATCAAAATCACTTAAAAGTTTAATTCTGTTCGGAAAAAGCTACCTAGATTAGGAGTGACTTATTAACACAAGTTGATTTGGATGAGTTCCCGACATCAAGGAATTGTGGATAAGATCATCAAGGAATTTGATTCATCCTGTCTAATAAGGAACTGTGGAGTTTGGTCGGTAGTGAGGTGATGGAGGTCATCAAGAAATTTAAGAGAGGGAATTCAAACTTTGATAAGATCAACCGATCCTTTCTTTTTTTGCTGCCGAAGGTCCAAGGAGCAGAGAGTTTCTCTGATTTCAGGCCTATTTCACTCTCAAACTCAATTTATTTGGTGGTGAGCAAAATACTGGCAAATAGATTGAGGTCGGTCTTGCAGAATCTGATTCATCCTATCCAATCAGCATTCCTCCCTAATAGATCCTTGTAGGAATCATTTATTATGGCTCAGGAGATGGTGTGTGGATGGCATCGAAGGAAATGTAAAGTTTTTATGTGGAAAGTTGATTTCCGGAAGGCTTATGACTCTATTTCATGGCCGTATCTTTGGGAGATCTTTAAGAGAAGAGGGTTCCCGTCCTTATGGATCCAATGGATGAAGCGTCGTATCATAACCTCTTCTTTCTCTCCTTTGATCAATGGCAAACCATGTGAGGCATGGATTCAGCCATAATGTGGTGTTAGGCAAGGATGCCCGTTAGCCCCACTGGTCTTCAACCTTGCTATGGATGGATTGTCTAGGTATGCTTGTAAACTTGCTGGGGCTGGTGTCCACCAAGGATACTCACTGTCTAATAGAAGAGCTATGGCCCCTGTAATCTAATACACAGACGACACAGTATTTTTCGTTGAGGGGACAACTGTTGCAGCCTAAGAATTAGGACATATGGTGAACATCTTTGGGGATCTGCCTGGCCTGAGATTAAATAGGGAGAAATTGAAATGACCTGCTGCCCTTTTGGGTTGTTTAAGACATCTGGATTAGCCGTTAGACATTTGGATGGAGGGTCGGACGTCTGAAAGTAAAAAGAATCGTACCTTCTTTCTTTTTCGCATGTGCGCTGCACGAGCATCCCTCTCTCTCCTCACCCCACACCCTAACCCTTTACCTATTTAAACCCCCACTTCCCCCCATGCCACTCTCTCCACCGATCACCACCATCATCCTTCCCTCCAACTGGCCGCCACCTTCCTTCCAACCACCAGTGCGGCGTGTGGCGAGGAAGAAGAGAGAGAGTGGGACGGGACGCGGAGGAGGAGGAGAGGGGAGCTTAAAAGGAGGAGCTCGCGAGGGAGTGCGAGAGAGTGGGAGGAGCTCGCGAAGGTGCGCTTCGCGGCCTCCTGAAGCTATCGACGTCGCAGCTACAAGCGACGTGAAGGGGTTCTGCGTGGAGAAGAAGGCTCGCGGAGGTTCTGCATACTAGATATTTTCCAGTATCAGACGACTGGAGCACATTCAAGACATCAGGAATAGAAGAAGGACGTTCGGAGCTGAAGTCGGACATTTGCAAGCACGCTCAGTGCTAAGGTACGTGCTTTTGTGCGATTTACGGCCTTGCAGGCCTCACCGCAGAGATTGTCTAGCCATTTCAAGGTATGCACGAACGTACACAGGGAGCAGGGTGTTGGAAAGGTGCGGGGTGCACCCTTCGAGGTGCTTTTGGACGTCTGGACACATCGCCAGATGTTTGACCATACCTCCAGACAACCGGAAGGAGAGTCCGACATCTGGAACACACCTCAGACTATCGCGGAAGGGTCCGGACATCTGAGGTAGCTGTAGGAAACCCAGGGTGAGTATTGACGTCTTTTAAGACATCTGGGACTAGACCCAGATGTCTAATTTTGGATAGTGTGAGTGTTTTTGGCGAGTTTAGGACGTAAACGAAATCGGATTTCTGCAAATGAACTATCGTTGTTTTTCGCTTGAGTTTCTTTAGGAGTTGTGTCACTTGTATATGGTTTTGTACTCATTTGATGTGATTGGTTAATTGTATAGGTCTCCAGCCAGTTGAGTATGCGGGAGCTGCGAAGGCGACGGGATCTGCGATCCAAGTCCCCATTCCTCCCGTGTTTGCCGGTAGGGTGGTTTACATTAATATTAAGATTTGAATAAATGAGTTGCATGTTTATAATAACTTAAATGAACCCTAGGATGCGAATGAACCCTAGGGCAGGAACAAATGAGTGTGGTTTGAGCTATATTGTGTACGTGAGATACATGTAGAACCCTAGGATGAGAATGAACCCTAGGGTAGGAACAAGTGAATAAGACTAAGCTACACTGTTTACTTGAGTTGTGTGTACAACTTTAAATGCTAGCGAATGTATTGGTTATTTTAATGTGATGACTTGTCAGTTGGAAAATCACGAGCTATCTGTTTTAAGAATGGAATTGGTAATGCAAATAGAGAAATCTGAAAGATTGTAATATGAAACGAAAGAAAAATCAACATGAACCCTAAGGGGAATTAGGAGAGCTCATGTAGATAGGAAGTGAGCTAGCCCTTGTGTATGCAGTATCAAGGAGAGCCACTGTCCCTTTTGTGTAGAGGGGTACTAGTCGCCCGTTGGGTTGAGCCTCAGGGTCAGGCCTAGACACTCTACATCGACTCTGTTTGGCCCTCGTGTACGTGGTACCAAGGTGAGATACTTAGTGTAGGGAGGGAGCTAGCCGCTCCAGGGGGCCCAGTGTTAGGACTAGCCACCCTACACCGACTCTTGTTAGGCCCACTGGGCAAATCAGGATAGTCGGATGAGCTTAAACGGACTGTGGAGAGGCGAGACCCCTGTTCTATTATGTTCTGAGTAGGCAAGGCCCTATACTGTTCCGTGCTGTACCTTTACGTGTATTTGCTAGCGGAAACGACTAACCGCGTGCTAGTGCGGGATACCTACCCGCACGTTTATCACATGTGCTGTAGTCACCGCTATGTTGCGACCGTGACCTCGGGGTGGTTGACTGGATGTAGGATTACCATGGGGGACTCTCCAGGCTAAGAGAGCACCACGTGTACCTCTTACATCATGGAAAAGATTGCAATCAAGATCGTTTCCGTGAGGAACATGCTAGATCAAGAAATGATTTAAGTGAATAAAGGAACAACAAATTAGAAATACTTGGTTGAGCTAAATGAAAATGGATAATTACTTAATTGCATTGCTCATATTAATTACATGTAATTGGCTAAATTACCACTCTACTCAGCGTTCCCTGACTCTGGAAATTTTATAACCTTGTTCAAGTCAGGGAGTTGAGTAGCCAGCACCACTGGCTGCAGAGGAGCTGGGCCCAGTTGAGGCCAGCCTTAGCTGCGTTTTCCTACTATTACCCTAGCTTTTGTTATTGTAGTGAGTATTTTGTTCTCTGTAATACTGTTTCAGTTACTTTTTCGCTGTACTTTTCTCTGTCATAGTTTTGTTGGCCTGTAATATTGATGGACTTTTCGCTTTGTTTCTTTTATTGTCTCTTGCTTTCTTTCTGCTTAGTTGCATTGCATGTGTGGATGTGAATTATTTCCTGCCTTTGGGTTATGACTCGTTGGACGATTAGATCTTGGGATTAGTCGAGGTGGGTCGGTCTCGGTCCTGTAGGGATATGGGATCGGGTTGTAACAAGATGGTATCAGAGCAAGGTCGTCCCGAGAAATGAACCAAATAGTTTGAGAACTGGTCACCCACATGCATGTAACTAGGATAGCCATAACAATGTATCACTTTTATCTTCGCTTTGAGTCTTATCTCTTGATGTAATCTGTTATCATTGATAGTTCCTACTCTTTTTCCTGTGTCTCCTTGTAGGAGATGCCTTGTCAGGGAGTTCTCGAGGCAGGCAGCGGACGTGGCCGTGGGCGGGGTCGAAGGGGCGGACATGCCAGACTTGAGGCACCAGCCGACCCACCTCTCCTTTTGGGCATCTAGGCCTAGGCTCTCGCCCAGATGATCCGAGATATCATATGGGAGGAGTTCCAGTAGCCTCCTCGGCTACCCTTTCCTGAGGACGTGGAGGGAGAGTCCTCCATGGGGCAGGGGAACCGTCGCAGCACCGTACGAGCTGGAGGGGGAGGGGGTGATCCTCCATCACCCTCAGACACTTCTGAGCATGATCCCTCCTTACTTGGAGGCGTACCTATTCCCCCATTGCAGCTCCACCACAAGCTTTTCATCCAGTTCCGAAAGCTGAAGCCCCCTCCTTCAAGGGGGATGAGAGCCCATTTGAGGCAGAGGACTGGCTGGAGCAGATAGAGAAGGTGTTTGACACCCTCCACCCTCCTGCAGAGTGCCACATGGCCTTTGCCACGTACCAGCTGGAGAGCACAACCCACAGGTGGTGGAGGGCAGTCAGAGGCTAGGAGGGGAGAGAGTCGACGTAGGACCAGTTCGTGGCTCTCTTCTATGAGCAATACTTCCCGCAAACTTGGTAGGACCAGAGGAGGCAGGAGTTTCACACTCTCCGTCAGGAGGCGATAACAGTTAGTGCGTTCTGCACGCATTTCCTGGAGTTGTCACACTTCACCTCGACAGCTGCGTCTACTGAGGAGGAGTGCCTGTGGGGGTTTGCTGAGGGGCTTCGACCTGCGATTCGGGGGTATGTGAAACCCCTGAAGTTACCCACTTTCTCTCATATGGTTGAGGTGGCCATGACTTATGAGGAGACAAACTCGGCCGCGTGAGACACTGACGACGGGTGGAAGAGGCCCTATCAGCTAGAGTACTCACAGGGTTGTTGGGAGAGGAGGCACACAGTGGTCGCAGGAAAGCAGTCTCATTCTGTGGGGCCACCAGTGGCCTTTGAGAGCCCCAGACAGGGACCAGCTGCCAGCATCGGACCCTCGCCCAGCCACCAGCAGAGACCGACTGAGGGAGGAGGCCATGTTCCTCTCTACTACTAATGTGGCCAGCTGGGCCATATCAGGAGGGACTGCCCATCTAGGGCTGGAGCACAGTAGATGCTCCCCGCACTGAGTGTTGGAGGCCAAGTTGGTGGCTGCGGTCACTAGGCACGTGGAGGAGGACAGAAGTAATGAGGATGGTACTAGCCAGCTGCTGCATGCCCGACCCAGAGCTTGGCCGCTTCGTCTGCACCTAGGATTGAGGGGCACATCAATGCCCTAATACACAGAGATGCCAAGGCTTTAGGTCCTGTGGTGGTGACGTGCCTTCGTGCGTGTGTGTTAAGAGGTGTCGTTATAGTTGCACTTGATACGTCGGTTTTAAAAGAAGTAAACGGAGGTGAGTCCGAGTGTCGATCTCAGGGAGGCGTGGAAATCGGATTTTGTTTACCACTTGTTGTCACGAAAAAGGCGGAGTTTTGCTTGCGAAAGAAACGGTTTTGAAGAGCGAGAGATAGAGAGAGTTTAGGGTTAGAAAGCTCTTGGTTTTGATCATGCACTTTAAACAGAAATTAAAAAGGCAACTAAATGAAAAACAATTTCATTAAACATGCATTCATAGTTCATGGTTTACAACATTAAATACATGCTTCAACAAAAGTAAATGAAAGCTTAAAAGAGAGAGAGAGAGGTAGAGAGAGAGTGGAGAGCGACGAGGCAGCCACGGCGGTGGAGGAGGCTCCGTCGGCGGCTCGTCGTCTCCGGCGATTACAAGAGTGCCTAAGACTAGCTAGGAGAGGAGTGGAGTAGTTGCAAGTGGGAGAGGATGCCTTGAATGGTGGTAGAAGGGGGTTTAAATAGAGTTAAGGGCTTCCTAAAAGAAGAATGTGCTTTAGCGACATCCAGAACGTCGCTAAAACCGCTTCCATATACGTCGGTGAAGGTCTTCTGCCGCCGGTCAGCCGCCCGCCCCTCTCTCTCTTCAGGCGTGATCCGTGGGCGTCGAACGAGAGCCGTCCGATTGATGATCGGACGGCTGAGATCCTCCCGCGCCTGCGCTAGGATCGCGCTTCGGGCGCGCGTGCGCGCGCGCGTTTTCGCCCGGCGTGCGCGCGCGCGTGGGAGGTGGGGCGCTGTCGTCGCGCCGCGTGGCGCGATCCTACCCGCTCGCTTCTGATCGCGCGGCTCAATTTTGCCGCGCCCTTCGCCCGCAGATGATTTTCGCTCCGCGCGAATCGAACGCGCGTCGCCGCGACGCGGGCGTGCGCGCTAACCGTTGCGCCACGCCCGCGCTTTGTCGCGGCGACCGCGGGCGAGCGCGCGGATCTCGGCCGTTCGATCGAAGATCAACGGCCGAGATGCGTCCTTGGCTGGCTTGGGGGCGTGCGGCCGGCGGGGGCGGGGCGACGCGGCGCGTTCTAGGCCGTTGATCTCCAGATCAACGGTCAGGATTTCTTGGGCCCATTGTGGGAGCTCCGGATGTCGGATTTGGCCGATTTTGAGTCCGTTAGACTCCGTTCGTCGTCCTGAATCCATCCGTGCGGTCCGATTGCTCATCTGAGGCCTGCTTTGACAAATGCTTTACACAAATGGCCATTAATACAGTTTATAAGCAATCTTGGTACTTGATGCATGCAATGCTCCTATTCTACTTTATGTTGTGCCTTTTATTCTAAAGATGGGCCATATTCAACCTAATTACTACCCCCTTGCGTGGTGTTATCATACCCCCATGCTTACTCCTTGCTAGTCCCTAGCAAGGTTTATTCTAGCCTTTATTTCTTTGGCAAATTCAAGAAGTAATTGCTTAGGCACTTCGTTACTTGTTAATAAGAGGAACTATACGAAGATCTTAATCTACAAAGACTAAGCAGCGCCCGGGTGTCTGCCAAAATACGAATCGCCCGAATCCTTGCTTTGTATATATAACTATACTTATGTATACGTATATATCTATATATGTCTTTTTAGAATTTTTAGAATTCAGTGTGGGTTGGTAACTTTTTACGGCTACCCAACCCACCTAAAACTCGGTCAAAACCCTAAGTGCTAAGCATCTTGGTGTGAATGTTGTGATAGACTTACTTAACGGTAATTGAGACAGACTTCGAGTTTCTACGCCTCTAGGTGACCGGAAAAGAAAATAAATTTTTGCCTAAAGGTGTATTTGTTCGATTGGTAGCTTTCTCCCTGCGTTCATTTTACTTGGGGTCAACACAAGGATTTTCCAGTGTATATCTCCCCGGCTTGTACTACTTCCCCGCTTCTTCCTTAGGTGTTTTTGGTCTTCTTTTTTTGTGCAATTATTGAGCTGGGCTCTGGACAACCGACCAATGGGCTGTTACCCACGATCACTTGCCAGCCATACTTGTGCGGTGAAGTGTGGTTTATTTTCTTTTCTTCTTCTTTTTTTTTTTTTTTTTTTTTTTTTTTTTTACGTAGGTGGCTTCCCTAATCTCAAATGTACCTAGAGGCAGTGAAAAAGAAATGGCCTGTGGCTGGGTTCTGGACAACCTGCCAATGGGCTGTTACCCACGACAACTTGCCAGCCATACCACCCTAGAAAGTTCATTAGCTACCCAATTTCTGTCAAAATCTCCGAGAAGTGAGTCTGTGCAAAAATGTGTGTAGATGCTTAGACTCAAAGTTTTCCTGAGTTAGAGGGTGAGTTGATAAGTCGTATACTTATTACCTTATTTATTAGGTGGATTAGAATAGCTTAAAGTTGCAAGGGTTCGCCGCTAAATCCATATTTTAATGGACACCATGGCTAATTAAGCCTGAAGGCCTGAAAAGTCTAACTGTTTAAGTTCTTTTTGTATTATTTCCCACTATTGACAAGTTTCTAATGCCTAAGTTTTTCTTCCTAAATTCTTTTTTTTTTTTTTTTTTTCTTTTTTAATCAATTAATTTATTCATTCAGACTGATTAATTAAGCTCAGGATTATGCAGTTTACCATCCCCCCCATGCTTAAGTTGGACAATGTCCTCATTGGCAGATGCATGGATGCAAAAGGGTTCAAAAAGATAGTACCTGAGTGACGTAAACTACCAGATCAGTCTGAATCCGCTGGGTTGCCTCCCAGGAAGCGCTGAGTTTAACGCCTCCAGCTGGGCGGTGCCTGGTGTCAGCCCTCAACAAGGGTGACACTCTCCTTGGGGGGTACCTGGGCCAGGAAATGCTTCAATCTTTGACCATTGACTGTAAAGGTGTGCCCGGTATTAAGATCGGCGATTTCGACTGCCCCATTGGAATAGGGCTTGACCACCCGAAATGGTCCTGTCCATTTGGACCTAAGTTTCCCTGGAAAGAGTTTCAGGCGTGCATCAAATAGCCAGACTTGTTGGTTTGGCTCAAAGGTTTTCCTATGAATGAGTCGGTCGTGGACGGCTTTCATTTTCTCCTTATATAGCCGACTATTGTCAAAGGCGTCCCGACGAATTTCTTCAAGCTCAGATAATTGAAGAGTCCTTTGCGCACCAGCTAACTGGGGATCCATGTTACATTGCTTAATAGCCCAGTAAGCCCGGTGTTCCAATTCGACAGGGAGATGGCAAGCTTTGCCAAAGACCAAGCGGTAAGGTGACATGCCTATCGGGGTCTTAAAAGCGGTCCTGTATGCCCACAGGGCATCATCAAGTCGTGTGGACCAGTCTTTCCTGTCAGGTCTCACAGTCTTCTGTAAAATGTTCTTGATTTGTCTGTTTGAGACCTCAGTCTGCCCATTTGTTTGTGGATGATACGGGGTGGCAATGCGGTGGGTTACCCCGTATTTTCTAAGTAGGGCACGGAACTGGGAATGGATAAAATGGCTTCCACCATCACTGATCATGGCCTTGGGTATTCCAAAATGGGAAAAGATGTTCTTCTTTACAAAGTCCATGACCGTCTTGTGATCGCATCGTCGGGTGGCGACGGCTTCAATCCATTTGGAAACATAGTCTACCGAGACCAAGATATACTCGAAGCCGTTGGATGGTGGAAAGGGGCCCATAAAATCGATACCCCAAACGTCGAAAATTTCGACAATCAAAATGGGCTGAAGGGGCATCATATCTTTTTTGGTCATTGTCCCTAGTGTTTGGCATCGTGAGCAAGTCTTGGCAAAGATGTGTGCATCCTTGAATAGGGACGGCCAATAAAATCCAGACTGCAAAACTTTTGCAGCTGTTTTCTTGCCAGAGAAATGGCCGCCACATGCTTGGTCATGACAAAAGGAAAGCACACTCTGAACCTCGTCTTCGGGGAGGCACCTCCTGATGATCTGATCAGCACAGAGGCGAAACAGCATGGGATCATCCCAGAAATAGTGCTTGGCCTCAGCCAAGAACCTGTCCCGTTGCTGTTTGGACCAGCTGTGCGGGGTTTGTCCTATAACCAGGTAGTTGACATAGTCAGCATACCATGGCATTTTCTTGTCTTGCACGGCTAGGATGTGTTCATCAGGGAAGGTATCAGATAGAGGTAGGGAGGGTCCAATGTGGTCTGGATGAAGTCTTGACAGGTGGTCAGCCACCACATTTTTCGATCCGGCCTTGTCTTGGATTTCCAGGTCAAATTCCTGCAAAAGCAGGATCCATCTGATGAGCCTGGGTTTTGCATCCTTTTTGGCCAACAGGTGCCGGATGGCTGAATGGTCGGTGTAGATAGTCACGTGGGATCCCAGTAAGTATGATCGGAATTTTTCCAGTCCAAAGACTACAGCAAGCAACTCTTTTTCTGTGACCGTATAATTACGCTGGGCCTCGTCCAACGTTTTGCTCGCGTAGTAGATCACCACGGGCTTCTTGTCTTCCCTTTGTCCCAGGACAGCGCCTATGGCAAAATCTGATGCGTCACACATAATCTCAAAACCCTGGGACCAGTCTGGGGGTTGAAGTACCGGTGCGGTGGAGACTAAGTCCCGGAGGGTATGATAAGCCTGGGTGCAATCAGGAGACATGTGGAAAGTTGCGTCGTTGGCTAGAAGGTCGGTCAAGGGTTTGGAAAGTTTGGAAAAGTCTTTGATGAACCTTCGGTAGAAGCCAACATGTCCTAGAAAAGAGCGAATCTGTCGGACCGAACTAGGTGGAGGAAGTTTGGAAATTAAATCAACCTTAGCTCGATCTACCTCGATGCCCTTATGCGAAACGATGTGTCCGAGGACAATTCCTTCTTGAACCATAAAATGGCTCTTTTCCCAACTTAACACCAAGTTAACCTCGATACATCGTTTCAGGATTTTCTCCAAGTTGCTCAAACAATGGTCGAATGAATTCCCGAATACAGAGAAATCATCCATAAAGACCTCCAAGTATTCACCCACCATTTCTGAAAAAATGGCTAGCATGCAACGCTGGAAGGTTGCGGGTGCGTTGCATAACCCGAACGGCATTCGACGGAATGCAAATGTGCCATACGGGCAAGTGAATGTGGTCTTTTCCTGATCTTCCGGAGCAATTGCGACTTGGTTATATCCTGAATATCCATCCAGGAAGCAAAAATACTTCTGCCCTGCCAACCTTTCAAGGATTTGGTCAATGAATGGCAAGGGGAAGTGGTCCTTCTTAGTGGCTTCGTTAAGCTTCCTATAATCAATACACACCCGCCATGCGGTGGTGGTGCGGGTGGGAATGGATTCGCCATGATCATTAGTGACAACGGTGAGCCCAGCCTTCTTTGGAACCACTTGAGTGGGGCTCACCCAGGGGCTATCAGAGATAGGGTAGATGATGTCGGCGTCGAGCCACTTGATAATTTCTTTTTTAACGACCTCCCGCATGTTAGGGTTTAACCGTCTCTGCATCTGGCGGGAGGGTCGGGCCCCATCTTCCAGGTAAATCTTGTGGGTGCAATAGGTGGGGCTAATTCCTCTTAGATCTGAGATGGTCCAACCAATGGCGGCCCGATGTTCTGAAAGAGTTGCAGTCAACCTTAGTTCCTGATCCTTGGTTAGATGGGAATTAATAATCACTGGGAAGGTCTGGCCAGGTCCCAAGAAGACGTACTTGAGATTCTCGGGCAATGGTTTAAGTTCAGGTGCGGGTGGGACCACAGTCGATGGGAATGGAAAGGGCGGTAGTTGATCAACATTGATTTCTTGAAATGGTGTCATGTGATGATACTCAGCCTTACAGAGGTCCACAGGTAATGATGGTGGCGAGTCAGAACTACGGGTTTGGTGGTCTGAGACAGAATTGAGGGTAAGGCATTCCTCGATTAAAGTTTCCACGGGATCATGTTCCTCAATGTAATCACAATCAAAAGACTTTGTTGCCCGGAAGATATCTAATTGCATTTTCCTGTCTCCGAAGGCGATTTCCATACATCCCGTGTCGCAATCGATGTTTGCTTTAGCCGTGGCTAAGAAAGGTCTGCCTAAGATTATGGGTGCGTTCTGTAATTTTTCAGGGACTTCCATGTCGAGCACCAAAAAGTCGACTGGAAAATAGAAGTCCTTGACCCGTACAATCACGTCCTCGACAACCCCCTTCGGGGTTTTCACTGATCTATCCGCCAGCTGGATGGTGACAGGGGTTGGTGCCAGCTCCCCAAAACCAAATTGGTGGTACAAGGTTGTGGGAATTAGGTTGATAGAAGCACCTAGGTCCAGGAGCGCTCTATCAAATGTCATGTCCCCGATGTTGCAGGAAATCAGGGGTGCTCCTGGGTCAGTTCGTTTGAGTGGAAGGTTGCTTGATATCACGGAACTGGCTTGCTCAGAGAGTACAACCTTCCTAGGTGCTTGAGGTCTCGTCTTACGCTTGGGTGTACAGGCATCCTTTAAGAACTTGGCGTAAGCGGGGATGTGTTTGACAGCTTCTAGAAGCGGAATATTAATCTGTACTTGTTTAAAAATTTCCATCAGCTCCTCAGTTTCCACAGTATTCTTTTTTCTCTTGATTGTTTCCAAGGCCTCAGGATAGGGTGTCTGGATTGGTTCCATGTTTGGGTCCTTGGTTGGTGCTTCTTCTAAGTCGGGTAAAGTCTCGGGGAGAGTCGGCCATTTGGGATCCTGGGTTTTGGTGCCGCTTCTCAAGGTCACCGCATTTGCAGAGGCATTGGGGCCATGGGGTGATCCTTGAGAAGATGAGGATGAAGAGGCGCCAAACCCAGGAGGTGCTTGTGGAGCCGGTTGGACCATATGAGCCTGCCCGGGGTTGCCTTGGAACCCTTGCGAATTGGGGCCTCTGTTAATTATGTTTCGCGGGTTTGGTTGTGGTTGGGACGGTAGAGATCCTTGCTGTTTACAGTCCAAGAGTTGGCTTAACTGTCCCTTTACCAAGGCCATTTCCTCCAGATGTTTTTGGTTCATGTCAGCCATCATCTTTATTAGGGTGTCCATTTGGTTTTGTGGGGGAGGGGCCGCCCTATTTTGGTTATATTGGGGTCTAACTGGTGGTCCTTGCTGATAGGGGGGCAAGTGTAGCTGTTGGTTTGGCCTGGGTTGGTTTTGGAATTGCGGTAGTTTCTGGTTTGTCCAACCAAAGTTGGGGTGATTACGCCAGCCGGTGTTGTAAGTGTTGGAGAAAGGGTCAGGTTTTGCATATCCTTGGACGGTTTGCACATCTTCTAGAATAGCCGATGTTGATGAAGAAGGAAGGGAGTAATCAAGGGTCGAGGGAGCAAAGGTCCCTCCTTGGAACATGGTTGGGGGTTGGTCCAGGTTTAGTTGGGTGAAGGGTTGGACCAGGTCAACATTATGTGCTCCTTTTGCTAGGGTGAAAGTCTGCAAGGGGTTCCTGGTCTGGTTTAGAAGCTCATCAATCTTCTTGTCCACCAATTCCACTCGATCCAACTTTTTGGCAATAATGTCCATGTCAACCATTCCAGAATTTGCTTGTACCTCATAAATCCCACCACGGGGTTGACTGGATCTGTTAAACTGGTTCATGGAGGCATTGTTGAGCGAATTCTCGCTCATAGACTCAAAGAGCTCAAACGCGCTCTCCTCGTCTTTGTTTAGGAAGTTTCCCCCGCATGAGGCATCGACGAAGTTCCGTAGGTTGCTATCCAGACCGTGGTAGAAGATCTGGGCTAATTGCCACCTTGGAACTTCGTGGTGTGGGCATTTCCTCAAAAGTTCATTGAATCTTTCCCACGCCTCATGAAATTGTTCCCCACCCTGGAGTGTGAAGGTAGTGATAGCTCTTCTGAGGGCATTGGTCTTTCCTATGGGGAAGAATTTCTTTAAAAATGCATGCCTCAGTTCCTCCCAGGTGGTGATGGGTCTACCTAGGGTTCTAAGCCAATGAGAAGCCTTGTCTCTTAATGAGAAAGGGAACATCTTGATTAGAACAATATCAAGGCTAATGTTCCTAGGTTTTACTGTTCTTGCTATGCGGTCGAGATCTTCTAGGTGCTGAAAGGGGTCTTCATTTGAGCTTCCATGAAAGTGGCTCTGGATTAGACTTAATACATTAGGTTTTAGCTCAAAATCGTCTCCCCCTTCGGGGATCCTAAGGTGTGGCTCGACTCTAATGGCAGAAGGGTTATAGAAATCACGGAGGGGTCTTGGCTGGTTCTGAAACGGTGGTAAATCAAGTGGTGGTTGTCCTGGTATGTCATTGAAAGGTGGTGGTTGTTCTTGCGGGTTCTGTAACCGTTGTATGGCTTGCATGATGGTGTGGATTTGTCGTTGCTGAAGCCGATGGTTAGCATTGATTTGAGCCTGGACGACAGCCATAGCATCTGGTGGGGGTTGATCTTCAGCCTCATCTACCCTAGGTTCAGCCATGTTTTCAACAGAGTTACGTCGCCTAGAGTCCTGCCCCAAAACACACAATTCGGGATGCAGTGAGCGCCTCCCGTGCATACACTAGAGAAGAACTGGAGGGGATGCGGAGGGCGACAGATGCGAGAAATGTGTTTCAATCAAGCATGCAAGCCTAATCCTTATGGTGTATTCCTTAGGAGACCTAGAAATCTCACAAAGGGTGATTAAGTCCGTAAGCACTGGACTTCCCTTCTCAAGGCTAATCTGGCCAGGTTGATTACGAGGGGATTGCAGGGAAGGTTCTTCCTTTGGCTTACGCCTCCGGTTCCATAGACCCCACAACCGCGGTCGTTTGACACTGCCCCGCAGCCTAGCCACCAGATTCTACCAAGGGAATGAAAGCCAAGTGCCTAGCGAACAAAACCTCACCTTTTGAGACTTAACTCAGTCCTGCCTAGGGCACGTCTACTCAGTTTTAACGGGTTAGGATAGTGCTTGTGCTTAGGGTAATGTGATGAGGCGTTGATTGGGGTGGTGCCTCTTAATTTTCCACTTTTCAAGGTGTGTGCTTCTACAAAACAGGGTTTTAAAGCAAGAATTTTTAGGGTGTGGTGTCTTTTAATGTTTCATCCTTACTTTAGTGTTTTTTTTTAGGGTTGACGTGTCTTAATGCTTTCAGACAAGTTTCAATGGGCACATCAAGTTCTACACACAACTTGGTGAAAGTAGATTTCCTTTTTATCTTGTAGAGGCTCTAAAACCCTAGTGTACTCATCCTCAAGATCGTGCAGCTACTATTAGATGAGTTAGTTTTTAGGGTTGAGTGATGCGGCCCAGGTCAACTCACGGTGGCTTCGCAAACACCACTCAAGAGAAAAAGCAAAGAACACTCCAAGAATTTGTCCAGTATATTAGAGTGTACATTTTTTTTGTAGGGTGGTGTGTTAAGAATGTGGGTCAAGCAATCATTCACCACGCCAATTTTTTTCAATTTTTATGATTTTTTTTTAGCTTTTTCACGCAAGCAAACAATGAGAGAGAGAGAGTACTCACTATCGGCCCTCGAGGCGTCTACTTCCTTGCTACCATAGTGGAATGCGTCGCTTCGCCGTCCATGCGCCGAATTCCTGCATCCGTCAAGTAAAAAGGAAAATAGGGCATTAGACGATATGAGAATGAAGGTGGAATGGAGGTGATAAAACAAATCCGTTGCCTCCCCAGCAGCGGCGCCAAAAACTGACGTGCCTTCGTGCGTGTGTGTTAAGAGGTGTCGTTATAGTTGCACTTGATACGTCGGTTTTAAAAGAAGTAAACGGAGGTGAGTCCGAGTGTCGATCTCAGGGAGGCGTGGAAATCGGATTTTGTTTACCACTTGTTGTCACGAAAAAGGCGGAGTTTTGCTTGCGAAAGAAACGGTTTTGAAGAGCGAGAGATAGAGAGAGTTTAGGGTTAGAAAGCTCTTGGTTTTGATCATGCACTTTAAACAGAAATTAAAAAGGCAACTAAATGAAAAACAATTTCATTAAACATGCATTCATAGTTCATGGTTTACAACATTAAATACATGCTTCAACAAAAGTAAATGAAAGCTTAAAAGAGAGAGAGAGAGGTAGAGAGAGAGTGGAGAGCGACGAGGCAGCCACGGCGGTGGAGGAGGCTCCGTCGGCGGCTCGTCGTCTCCGGCGATTACAAGAGTGCCTAAGACTAGCTAGGAGAGGAGTGGAGTAGTTGCAAGTGGGAGAGGATGCCTTGAATGGTGGTAGAAGGGGGTTTAAATAGAGTTAAGGGCTTCCTAAAAGAAGAATGTGCTTTAGCGACATCCAGAACGTCGCTAAAACCGCTTCCATATACGTCGGTGAAGGTCTTCTGCCGCCGGTCAGCCGCCCGCCCCTCTCTCTCTTCAGGCGTGATCCGTGGGCGTCGAACGAGAGCCGTCCGATTGATGATCGGACGGCTGAGATCCTCCCGCGCCTGCGCTAGGATCGCGCTTCGGGCGCGCGTGCGCGCGCGCGTTTTCGCCCGGCGTGCGCGCGCGCGTGGGAGGTGGGGCGCTGTCGTCGCGCCGCGTGGCGCGATCCTACCCGCTCGCTTCTGATCGCGCGGCTCAATTTTGCCGCGCCCTTCGCCCGCAGATGATTTTCGCTCCGCGCGAATCGAACGCGCGTCGCCGCGACGCGGGCGTGCGCGCTAACCGTTGCGCCACGCCCGTGCTTTGTCGCGGCGACCGCGGGCGAGCGCGCGGATCTCGGCCGTTCGATCGAAGATCAACGGCCGAGATGCGTCCTTGGCTGGCTTGGGGGCGTGCGGCCGGCGGGGGCGGGGCGACGCGGCGCGTTCTAGGCCGTTGATCTCCAGATCAACGGTCAGGATTTCTTGGGCCCATTGTGGGAGCTCCGGATGTCGGATTTGGCCGATTTTGAGTCCGTTAGACTCCGTTCGTCGTCCTGAATCCATCCGTGCGGTCCGATTGCTCATCTGAGGCCTGCTTTGACAAATGCTTTACACAAATGGCCATTAATACAGTTTATAAGCAATCTTGGTACTTGATGCATGCAATGCTCCTATTCTACTTTATGTTGTGCCTTTTATTCTAAAGATGGGCCATATTCAACCTAATTACTACCCCCTTGCGTGGTGTTATCAGGTGGCAAGTATGGTTACTGTTTCTAACAGATTAGTCTATGTTCTTTTTGATTCTAGTGCCATACATTCCTTTGTCTCCTCGAGTTTTGCCACAATTTGGGACAGGGCAGTGTACTGTTAGAGGTTCCGCTCCTGATTAGAGGGCTAGGTGGACAGTTGTTCGTAGTAGAGGAGGTCTTTCCAAACTGTGAGGCCGCTATAGGGGGACACAGTCTTCCTACCGACTTGATTATGATCTCGATGGAGGACTTTGGCGTGATTCTAGGGATGGACTGGTTGTCTGCTTATCACGCTTTGGTAGACTATTTTGGGAGGAAGATCGTCTTCTCCATACCAGGGTTGCCTCCCTTCAAGTTTCATTGCCAGTTGGTGGATGGAGGTTTTAGGTGCATCTCCGCGCTTCGGGCAGCAAAGCTTTTGGGCCAGGGGTGTGAGGGCTTCTTGGCTTGTGTTGTAGCAGAGCCTAGCTCATGGCTGACTTTCAGAGTATTCCGATGTTTTGTGAGTACCCCGACGTTTTCCCAGAGGAGTTGCTAGGACTATTGCCTGAGCGTGAGATCGACTTTGAGATCTCGTTAGTATCGGGGACTAGCCCCATTTCTACTACACCTTATAGGATGGCACCGCTTGAGCTGCGAGAGCTCAAGTCACAGTTATAGGACCTGTTGGAGAAGGGCTTTGTGAGGCCTAGTGCGTCCCCTTGGGGAGCCCTCGTGTTGTTTGTGAAGAAGGATGGTACCCTACGACTTTGTGTCGACTACCGACAGTTGAATTGGGTCACCGTCAAGAACAAGTACCCGCTGCCTCGTATCGACGACCTCTTTGACCAGTTGAGAGATGCCACAATGTTCTCTAAGATAGATCTGAGGTCAGGTTACCACCAGTTGAGGATCAAGGAGACTAACATCTCCAAGACAGCTTTTTGTACACGGTATGGGCACTACGAGTTTTATGTCATGCCGTTTGTGCTGACCAACGCCCCCGCTGCTTTCATGGACATGATGAACCGTGTTTTCAGACCGTATTTAGACTAGTTTGTGGTGGTGTTCATCGATGACGTCCTAGTCTACTCACGGGATCTGGCGCAGCATGGACAACATTTATGCATGGTCCTGGATACCTTGAGATAACGCAGGTTGTATGCCAAGTACAGTAAGTGCAAGTTTTGGTTGAGACAGGTGACTTTCTTGGGCCACGTGATATCGGGAGATAGATTGGCTGTGGATCCAGCCAAGGTTGAGGCTGTGCTCAGGTAGGAGAGACCATGCACAGTGACAGAGGTACACAGTTTTTTGGGACTAACAGGCTACTATCGGCAGTTTATCAGAGGGTTCTCTCAGATCGCTCATCCTATGACTCAGCTGACCTAGAAGGACGGTGAGTGCGAGGCATGTTTTCAGGAGTTGAAGGAGAGATTGACTTTAGCTCTTGTACTTACCATTCCAAACAGTAGTGGTGGGTTCGTGGTTTACACCGATGCATCATTGCAGGGGTTGGGTGGTGTGCTCATGAAGAGGGGTCACATTGTCGCTTACGCTTCGCGGCAATTGAAGCCCCATGAGCATAATTACCCCACTCATGACTTAGAGCTAGTAGCAGTTGTCTTTGCGCTGTGGACATGGAGGCACTACTTGTATGGTGAGACATTTGAGATCTTCACTGATCACAAGAGCCTCAGGTACTTATTTGACCAGAAGGAGCTCAACCTGAGATAGAGGCGTTGGTTAGAGCTCCTGAAGGACTACGATTGTAGCATCTCCTACCACCCAGGAAAGGCCAATGTGGTGGCCGACGCCTTGAGCCGGAAGGCACCCGCCCACTTGGCCAGCTTGCAGGCACAGAGTTGGAGACTCATGGAGGAGGTGGGCAGTTGGCGACCCTGGGAGTCACAGGGGTACTGCGGGGTAGTGACAGTGACGCGGCAGGCACGACTAGAGCTGATAGACCGCATCATTGTAGGATAGATGGCCGATACGTACTTATAGACACTGTGAGACAGGGTGTTGACTGGGGACCCAGGAGCCTTTTCCTTCTCAGACGAGATATTATGCATGAGGGGATGCCTATGCGTTCCTAGAGACGAGGAGTTGTTGAGAGAGCTCCTGACCGAGGCGCACGAGTCTCGGTTCACCATACATCCGGGAAATACAAAGATGTATCATGATTTACGACGTGACTTCTGGTGGAGAGGGATGAACTGGGATGTTGGTGAGTTTGCCTAGCAATGCTTGGTATGCCAGCAGGTGAAGGCCAAGCACCAGAGACCTACAGGGCCGTTACAGCCACTTCTTGTGCTAAAGTGGAAGTGGGAGTGCATCACCATGGACTTAGTGGTGGGTCTACCAGTTACCCAGCGGGGACACGACACAGTTTGGGTGATAGTAGATTGGTTGGCGAAGACGGCATGGTTCCTGCCGATCCAAGTCACTTTTGGGCCAGCACAGCTAGCAGAGAGATATGTCAGAGATGTGGTGCATCTGCACGGAGTCCCTCATGAGATCGTATCCGATAAGGATACTCGTTTCACTTCCTAATTCTGGGTAGAGTTTCAGCAGGCATTGGGGACTCATTTGAGGTTCATCACCGCATACCACCCCCAGACCGACGGGAAGTCAGAGCGCACCATACAGACACTCAAGGACTTCCTATGCGCTTGTGTATTAGACTGGAGAGGCTCCTGGGAGGAGCATTTGCCCCTAGCAGATTTTGCATACAATAACAGGTATTGTTCAAGCATCGGCATGGCACCTTATGAGGCTCTATACGGATGGAGGTGTACTGCTCCCTTGAGTTGGGTCGAGGTGGGGACCAAGAGGGAGGTTGGCCCCAGGCTGATCCGGCAGAGTCAGGAGGTGATAGAGCAGATTCACAGGTGGCTCCGCACTGTCAAGAGTAGATAGAAGAGCTACACTGATAGGAAGCGCAGGGAGGTACAGTTCGAGGTTGGGGATCACGTCTTTCTCCATTTTTCGTCCATGAAGGGCATGCAGCATTTTGGGGTGAAAGGGAAGCTTGCGCTGAGGTTTGTGGGACCCTTTGAGGTTTTAGAACAGGTTGGACCCGTTTGTTACCTGCTTGCCCTTCCTCCCCAGCTCTCTGGAGTGCACGACGTGTTCCACGTGTCCAACCTCAGGAAGTATGTCGCTGATCCTAGCCACGTTCTGAGCCACAAGAACATCGAGGTGGGAGACAACTTGACCTATCCCAAGAGACTAGTACAGATATTAGACAGAGCCGTTCGAAGTCTGAGACGAAAGCAGGTATCACTGGTGAAAGTCTTATGGAGAAGCCAGCGATACGAGGAGGCCACTTGGGAGCCTGAGGCGGCAATGAGAGAACAATACTTGGAGCTTTTTGAGGGTATGTCTTTTTAGATCTACTTTGATCCTCTTTAAGTTTGTTATGCGCTTTTACGCAACTTTCTCCATGCCCTACTTTGCTCAAGTTTCGGGGACGAAACTTCCTTTAAGTTTGTTATGTTGAAATGACCCGCTACCCTTTTGGGTTGTTTAAGACATCTGGATTAGCCGTCAGACGTCTGTCCAGACGTCTAGATGGAGGGTCGGACGTCTGAAAGTAAAAAGAACTGTACCTTCTTTCTTTTCTGCATGCACGCTGCACGCGTATCCCTCTCTCTCCTCACCTGAAACCCTAACCCTTTACCTATTTAAACCCCCACCCCCCAACGCCACTCTCTCCATCTCCACCGACCACCACCTTTATCCTTCCCTTCAGCCAGTCGCCACCTTCCTTCCAGCCACTAGCGTGGCATGTGGCGAGGAAGAAGAGAGAGAGAGGGACGGGACGTGGAGGAGGAGAGGGATCTCGAAAGGAGGAGCACGTAAAGGAGCGCGAGAGTGTGGGAGGAGCTTGGGGGGAGGAGCTCATGTGCAAGGAGGAGCTCGCGAAGGTGGGCTTCGCAGCCTCCTGAAGCTGCCGGTGTCGTAGTTACGGGCAGCGCGGTGGGGTTCCAGGCGGAGAAGAAGGCTCGTGGAGGTTTTGCGTACTAGATATTTTCCAGTATCAAATGTTTGGAGCACATCCCAGACGTCTGGAATAGCAGAAGAACGTCCGGAGTTGAAACCCGACAACTGAAAGCACGCTCAGTGTTAAGGTACGTACTTTTGTGCGATTTATGGCCATGCAGGCCTCATCGTAGAGATTGTCCAGCCATTTTAAGGTTTGCACGGACGTACACAGGGAGCAGGGCATTGGAAAGGCATGGGGTGCGCCCTTCGAGATGCTTTTGGATGTTTGGACATGTTGCTAAACGCCTGACCGTACATCCAGATGATCAGAAGGAGAGTCCGACATCTGGAACTCACCTCAGACGATCGCGGAAGGGTTCGGATGTCCGAGGTAGCTACTGGAAACCCAGGGTGAGTATTAGCGTCTTTTAAGACATCTGGGACCAGACCCAGACGTCTAATTTTGAACAGTATGAGTGTTTTTGGCTTGTTTAAGGCCTAAACGGAATCGAATTGCCGGAAACAAACTATCATTATTTTTCGCTTGAGTTTCTCTACGAGTTAGTGTCACTTGTATACAGTTTTGGAGTTGTTTGATGTGGTTGGTTAAATGTATAGGTCTCTAGCCAGTCTAGTATGCGAGAGCCGCGAAGGCGATGGGATTTGCGATCCAAGCCCCCATTCCTCCCATGTTTGCTGGTAGAGTGGTTTACATTAATATTAAGATTTGGATAAATGAACTGCATGTTTAGAATAACTTGAATGAACCCTAGGATGCGAATGAACCCTAGGCCAGGAACAGATGAGTGTGGTTTGAGCTATACTGTGTATGTAAGATACATGTAGAATCCTAGGATGAGAATGAACCCTAAGGCAGGAATACGTGAATAAGACTGAGCTACATGTTTACTTGAGATGTGTGTACAACTTTAAATGCTAGCTAATGTATTGGTTGTTTTAATGTGATGCCTTGTCAGTTGGAAAATCATGAGCTGCTTGTTTTAAGAATGGAATCGGTAATGTAAATAGAGAAATATGAAAGACTAGAATATGAAACAAAAGAAATATCAGCATGAACCCTACGGGGAATTAGGAGGAGAGCTCCTGTAGAAGGGAAGTGAGCTAGCCCTTGTGTACGCGGTACCAAGGAGAGCCACTATCCCTTTTGTGTAGAGGGGTACTAACCGCCCGTTGGGTTGAGTCCCGGAGTCAGGCCTAGACACTCTACACTGACTCTGTTTGGCTCTCGTGTACATGGTACCGAGGTGAGCTACTTAGTGTAGGGAGGGAGCTAGCTGCCCCAGGGGGCCCGGTGTTAAGACTAGCCGCCCTACACCGACTCTTGTTAGGCCCACTGGGCAAACCGGGATAATTGGACGAGGGACGCGGACTGTGGAGGGGCAGACCCCTGTTCTATTATGTTCTGAGAGGGCAAGGCCCTGTACTATTTGGTGCTATATCTTTAGGCGTACCCGCTAGCGGAAACGACTAACCTCGTGCCAGTGCAAGATAGCTACCCGCGCGTTTATCACGCGTGTCGTAGTCACCGCTACGTCGCGACTGTGATCTCGAGGTAGTTGACTGGGTGTAGGATTACCATGGGGGACTCTCCCGGCCAGGAGAGCACCACGTGTACCTCCTACATCATGGAAAAGACTACAATCAATATCGTTCTCGTGAGAAACAGGCCAGATCAAGAAATGATTTAAGTGAATAAAGGAACAACAAATTAGAAGTACTTGGTTGAACTAAATGAAAATGGATAATTACTTAATTGCATTGCTTGTCTTAATTACATGTAATTGGCTAAATTACCACTGTACTCAGCGTTCGCTAACTCCAGAAATTTTATAACCTTGTTTAGGTCAAGTAGTTGAGCAGCCAGCACCACCGACTATAGAGGAAGCTGGGCCCAGTCGAGCCTCGCCTTAGCTACATTTTCTTACTGTTACCCTATCTTCTATTGTCATAGTGAGTATTTTGTTCTATGTAATAATGTTTCAGTTACTTTTCCGTTGTACTTTTTTATATCGTAGTTGTGATGGCCTGTAATATTGATAGACTTTTTGCTTTGTTTCTTTTACTGTCTCTTGTTTTCTTTCTGCTTAGTTACATTGCATATGTAGATGTGAATTATTTCTTGCCTTTGGGTTATTTCTCGTTGGAAGATTAGGCCTTGGGATTAGTTGAGGCGGGCTGGTCTTGAGTCCTGTAGGGATCTGGGATCGGGTTGTAACAGAAATCCACCCTGATATGTTTTGGAATGAATTAGCAGGAGCAATATGCACTGTCAGCCACGTTGAGAACTCTATCAAATCTGCCAATCAAATATTTGGGGCTGCCATTGAGATATTCGAAGCTGCGGAAGAGTGTTGGAGTGCCCTCTTTGACAAGATTTCTATTAAGCTAGAAGGATGGAATAGTAAGTTCCTATCTAAGGATGGAAGGTTAATCTTGTTAAACTCTATTATCACTTCCATTCTGATTTTCTACTTTTCCATTTTCAAAGCTCCGAAGTCCATTTGGAAACGGTTGGATTTGATGCGAAAGAAATTCTTTTGGAAAGGTGTGCGACATGAGGGTAAGTTCATGCAGCCACTGAAATGGGAACATCTGTGTCACCCCAAGGAAGAAGGTGGATTGGGGATTAAAGCACTTAAAGAGTTTAATGAAGCCTTAATGATTAAATGGGCTATCAAAATTCTAAATGGGGAGGAAAGATTATGGACTGAACTTATTAATGATGGCTATGGCTACTCCAACAGTGCTTTGAACAGATTATACCCCTCCAAACCCTCCCCATTTTGGCATTCTGTCACTCAAGCTATCAGAGATAATTGACACTTATGGCAGCCGGTTCTTGGAGATGGCAGGCACTTCAATTTCTAGAAAGAGCAGTGTTGAGCGAGAATCTACGCTAACGTGTTTGGTTTTTGGAAAAACCCGTCGTTGTAGTTCGAAAGCGAAGGATTCGTGTTCAACAAATAAAATTTATACCGAAGTAAGAATTCCGGGTCGAACACAGGGAGGCGAACGTTTGATTTAAAAACTCCACGTTTCTTTTTATTTTGTCACAAAGAAATTCAATTTAAACTATCTAAGTATCTACAACAAATAAAAGAGAGAGCGAAGGAATACTATACATGGAAATCAAAATGAGATGTAGAATAGACAAGGAATTTATCATAAAAGAGTTCTTTCATTACAACTAGAAAACATAAAACAATTACTCTAGAAAGCATTAAAAGAATGGAGGGAGAAATGTCCTCCTCGACGATCGCTCGGAGGACGAATAGACTACTCTAGAAAGCAGTAAATCTATACTAGAAAGCAGTAAAAAGAATAGGGAGAGAGAAATCCTCCTCGACGGTCGCTTGGAGGACGAGCCGGACGGGACGACGCCTGGACGAAGGAGAACGAAGCGGGACGAAGGAGGACGAAGCAGAAGAACAGGAACGAAGCAGCACGCCGTCGTCGTCGCGGGATCCACTTCCGAAGGGGGACGAAAATTTGGACTTTATCTCGCGAGAAGCATCCCGGGTGTGGGACAAGCTTCTCTTGAGCTTTGGAGAGGTAGAGAGGAGAAGGAAGGGATGAAAATTTCGTATGGAGGGGGTCTCCTTTTATAGTTTCAAGGAGTGGGGGCAAAATGGACATTACATCTTCAAAATAATAAATAAGGGGTCTTTAGTGACGGATAAAACCGTCGCTAAAGCCCCGCCGTCGCCGTCGCCGCCGCGCCACGCGTGCCCGCTCGGCTGGCCTGCGCGCGTAACACAGACGCACGTCCGCGTCGTCTCAGCCGTCCGATCGCGAGATCGGATGGCTTAGATCGCGTCCGCGCCCGCTGCGTAGCGCGCCGCCCGCGTGCGATCGCGCGCCCACCAGAGCGTCCAATTGCGCGTCGGCGCTATCGGGCGCGCGCGGCCGTTGGATCTTCATCCGACGCTCGTGCGCGCCCGCTCGCCCGCGCCTTCGACCCCCTCTCCGCGGCTCGAACCTGCGACCTCCGCTTCGCCCGCAGCTGCGTCGCCGCTGCGCTACGCAGGCGAAATGGTCGCGCGGACGTTTTTAAACGCGCGCGACTGCAGCCGTTGGATCGAGATCCAACGGCGGAGAGGAGACGGTGCGCATTCTTCACAGGACCCCCGCGGCCGATTGGGCGGCTAGGATGGCGCCACGTGGCGCTATCTTGGCCGTCCATCTTCTGGAAGTTGTAGATGGTGCCACGGATGTCGGATTGACTCGATTTTTGTGTCGTTCGGCTGCGATCGTCGATCCGAATTCATCCGTGTGGTCGGATTTTCCATCTGAAGTGCGGATTTACACCATCCTGGCCCTTGATCTTCTAGGGTTCCCCGGTCTCTATCTGATGCTACGGATGCCTGATTAGGGCGATCTTGGAGTCGTTGAACTCCAATCGTCGCCCTGATCATATCCATACGGTTGGATCTTTGATCCGAGGCCCCGATAAAATATCTGCCCTGTCCAAGCACATAAAAGGAGACAATTAACCTCCATTTTATTCAAACTACTCTAAATGCAAGATGATGCATGTAATGCAATATTTATATCATGAAATGCAATCTTATGCTTAAGAACATGCATAAATAGACATTTTAAGTAGTGTAAATGTGTTTACATCATACCCCCATGCCTATCTTTTGCTAGTCCCTAGCAAAAACTATATGCTATTTATAAAAGAATTAGGTTAGATTATTTGGACCTGAGTTATTTTCAATCATTAAGAAATTGTCTACTTAAGAACTGAACTTTCAAAGACACAACAGTGCCCGGGTATCAGCCAAAATGCAGACCGCCTCAAGCCTTGCCTTATTCAAAGAAAAATTTCTTTTTCTGTTTTTACTCTTTTTTTTTTTAGATTTTCAAATTTTAGGGTTTAAGAGTGGCTTTCTACGGCCATTCAACTCACCCAAGATTTGATGAGAACCCTAAGTTTTAAGCATCTTATTGTGATTGTGATAGACTCGTTGACCGGCAATTAAAACGGACTTCGGATTTCTACGCCTCTAGGTGACCTCAAAAAGAATTCTGCCTAAAGGTGTATCTTTACAACCGGTAGCTTTCTCCCTACTTTTATTTTTTAACGGGGTCAACACAAGGGTGAATCCAGTGTATATCTCCCCGGTTTATTCTACTTCTCCGCTTCTTCCTAAGTGTTTTGGGAATTTTTAGTGCATTTTCTGAGCTGGGTTCTGGACAACCGGTCGATGAGCTGTTACCACCGACAACTTGCCAGCCATACTCGTGCGGCGAAGTGTGGCTTATTTCTTTTTGTTCTTTTCTCCTTTTTGATTTTTTTTTTTTTTTAAGTAGGTGGCTTCCCTGGTCTAAGATTTACCTAAAGGCAGCAAAAAGAGAAAGGTCCAGTGACTGGGCTCTGGACAACCTACCTATGGGCTGTTACCCACGATAACTTGCCAGCCATATCACCCTAGAAGGTTCATTAGCTACCCAATTTCCGTTAAAATCGCCAAACAACGAGTCAGTGCAAAGAAAGTGTGTAGATGCTTAAGACTCAAAATTCCCTCACATCAGAGGGCGGGTTGATAAGTCGTGTACTTATCACCCAAACTTATTTACTCCAATTATAATAAAATTCAGGTTGGCGAGAACTCGAAAAACAAATCCACATTTTAGTGGATACATAGGCTGATTAAGTCCAAAGACCTGAAGGGTCTTTGTGTTCAAACCATAATATAGTATTTCTTAAGATCGAAAATTTTCTTAAACCCAAATTCTCTTTCCTAATTTCAATTTTTTTTTTTTTTTTAATAATAAAACAAATCTACGGAGCTGACGAATGAATTCAAAGATAAATATCCACCCCCCCATGCCTATCTAATGCAATGTCCTCATTGTATTAAAAAGACATAAAACAGAGTGGAAAAGCGTAGAAAGCACCTGAATTGCGTGGATATCGGGTCCGCTCCGAGATGAAAATGAAAAAGAACTGTATATGTGCTGAGTTTAGTGCCTTCAGCTAGGCACACTATACAAAGAAAAGAAATGAAGAATTCACATGTGCAGGTCAGAATTAGAATAAACAGAAGAATCCTCTGACCTGTCAGCAGAGGTCCACAGATGTGGACCAGATTGTGGTGCAGACCCACACCCCATAATCGAGAATACCTTAGGTTCTGGATAAAAATTACCCAAAACCTAAAATCAGAATGCAAGCGGGGTCGGGCCTGCGATTTGTGAGGATGCAACCCAAGGCCAAAATGTCGGGTTACAGAGAATTGAAGCTCAAAAGGATAATCGTTAAATGTGCGCTTGAGTTTGACATCCTCGAAACAAATGTCGTAAGGGTTCTGATTTGATGGTTTCAGCTTAAAAGGAACCCTTCGACTCAATCTTCCATTTCCTCCAAAATTAACTTCCCAAATTAGAACTTCCCCGCTCCTATCCTCCTCATTAAGTGTATCAAATTCCAGGACATCTTGTATATTCATCACCCCGTCTGGAATCTCCAAGTGTAAATGATGTGGCAGAATCAAAATTGACTTGGGTCTAATTATCTCAGAATTAAAATCATCAATAAGCTCAACAGGGTGTAACTGATAATCAGGGCATTGAATTGATTCCTCCAAAAAATGCGATTCTGGATCTGTATCGTGTGCCCTAATAAGATCAGTTTCCTTAGTTATTGGGCTATCAAATGATCTATCAGATTCCTCAGGCCCAATCGTCTCACAAAAATCGTGATTTGAAAACTCGTGTGAGACTTCGCAACTTGAATCTTCACCATCAAAGAAATCAGGATCCGTATCAATGTATGTCCCAAAATCAATTCTCACTTTGTGTTCCCAGGAGACATACGTTTTCTCGTAACCCGGCTCAGGGATCTCAGGTGAAGAAATCAGATCATCCTTAATTGGTTGCTTTAATTCAATCTGGTCAGCTTCGTAACACGTGTCCCCCCCAACAGGTGCCTGAGCGGGTTCTGTCATTGGCTTTCCTGAAGAGAGTTCATCCTGGGAATTATTCCAAGATTGAATCAAAGCAACCACGAATCTCATCCTCAATTTCGCTAATTTCCCAAGTAGAAACTCACCCGGGTTCTTATCCTTAACATCCTGGAGCCAATCCAACAAAGACTTGTTTAAATCATCAATCATTTCAATCAGGGGCTCCAATCTCTCAATGCAAGGTATTGGCTGAACTTCTAAAGATTGAATGATATTCCTCAAGTTAGCCAGAACCTTATCTTGAACCTGATTAACCTGAACCAAATGAGTTGGTTCAGGGTTGGGCGGGTTTGACATCAATGTAGAGGAATTAACGAATTGAGATTCGTTATACCCATCCTGATAATAGGTCATTTCAGATTGTTCAAAAGATGGAGATGACCTAAAGGCAGTGAAATCAGAGGATGGGTAAGGATCAGTGTATCCTTCTTGATTGTAGATCGCATTAGGTTGTTCATGAAAGGAGGACGATCTATAATCGATGCAACTCAGAGAAGGATAGAATTGAGAATCAAAGTGTTCAGGGTTAGACCCTAAACACGGGGGTCCGGAATTGTATCCCCAATCCGAATTATCCCAACTAACTGATGGTCGATTACAATACGAGTTGGGATAATCGTCATGTTGAGGATAATTTACAACAGGAGGGAAAGAGCGGGAATGCGTGAAATATGTGGAAGGATTCATGAGACACTGGAGGAAGAAAGGTGCCCTGCAATACAAACAATCAAACCTGTCCTTAAATGGGTTAGCCTACAGACCTACAGACTCTCAAAACCCGTCTTGAGATAAAGGAACGATTTGATCTACTTCTGTCTGTTCAATCCAACCAGTTAGAAGGAGGGACTGGGGAGAAGGTTCTTCCTTCGGCTTGCGCCTCCGGTTCCTAGTGTACCCCCCAGCCGCGATCGTTTGACTCTGCTCCCCTAGCTAGACATCAGATTGAACAGTAGAAACAGACTAATCGAAAATAATCTCGTTCTGAGTTCTGAAGAGCGAGTCCAATCCTTAAGGCCAACGTCTACTCTGTTTTATTTAGGGCTAGGTTTGAATGTGCTTTGGAATGTGATGGGCCCTTTAAATGGGTTGTGCCCTTAATGATTGATTGCTTTGTGTGTGCGTGCACAACCAGTGGTTTTCAAGCAAGATTATTTTTGATGTGGTGAATTTTAAGGTTCAAATCTTGCTTAGTAGCTTTTAGGATTCAACTTTAGGTGTTTTCAATCAAGTTTCATTGGCACACCAGGTTTTGCAAGCACAGGTGAAGATATTTTCCTTTAAAGTTTAAAAAGAATGTGGAGTGCCTGGTAGATCCCTAAGAGTTGAACCTAATTGGCAGCTACTAGATGAGTTGATTTTATTTGAAGTGGTGCGGCCCAAACAACTCAAACAACTGGCCTGATGCACCACCTAATTAGGCACACAAATGATTACCCAATCTGATTTCTACTCGATTATGTGTTTGGATGAGTGTACCGGCTCCTAAGATTGGTTTACCGGTTGAGTTAGAAAATCAGATGAGGTTGTGTACCTCTGTGAGATTTTTTTATTTTTTCTTTTTTTTAATGTGGGGGTTGGAGTGAGTATGGATGTCAAACAACAAACAATCTAACCTTAGAGTTTATAAGAACACCTAGGTTGATTGATGTTTGAATTATTATGTGATGAAATGAAATCTAATGGGTGGGAGGTGGGGGATAACTTACAAAACTTTCCACAACCCTTTACTCCGATCTACCGCTTTTGCCTGTCTCGAAAGAGTACCTGCAATTACAATAAGAAAGGAGAAAAGTGAGGTAAATGATTTGTAAGTTACAAAACACGAAGAGAAATCAAAGAGCGTTGCCTCCCCGGCAACGGCGCCAAAATATTGAGCGAGAATCTACGCTAACGTGTTTGGTTTTTGGAAAAACCCGTCGTTGTAGTTCGAAAGCGAAGGATTCGTGTTCAACAAATAAAATTTATACCGAAATAAGAATTCCGGGTCGAACACAGGGAGGCGAACGTTTGATTTAAAAACTCCGCGTTTCTTTTTATTTTGTCACAAAGAAATTCAATTTAAACTATCTAAGTATCTACAACAAATAAAAGAGAGAGAGGGAGTAAGAGAGAGCGAAGGAATACTATACATGGAAATCAAAATGAGATGTAGAATAGACAAGGAATTTATCATAAAAGAGTTCTTTCATTACAACTAGAAAACATAAAACAATTACTCTAGAAAGCATTAAAAGAATGGAGGGAGAAATGTCCTCCTCGACGATCGCTCGGAGGACGAATAGACTACTCTAGAAAGCAGTAAATCTATACTAGAAAGCAGTAAAAAGAATAGGGAGAGAGAAATCCTCCTCGACGGTCGCTTGGAGGACGAGCCGGACGGGACGACGCCTGGACGAAGGAGAACGAAGAGGGACGAAGGAGGACGAAGCAGAAGAACGGGAACGAAGCAGCACGCCGTCGTCGTCGCGGGATCCACTTCCGAAGGGGGACGAAAATTTGGACTTTATCTCGCGAGAAGCATCCCGGGTGTGGGACAAGCTTCTCTTGAGCTTTGGAGAGGTAGAGAGGAGAAGGAAGGGATGCAAATTTCGTATGGAGGGGGTCTCCTTTTATAGTTGCAAGGAGTGGGGGCAAAATGGACATTACATCTTCAAAATAATAAATAAGGGGTCTTTAGTGACGGATAAAATCGTCGCTAAAGCCCCGCCGTCGCCGTCGCCGCCGCGCCACGCGCGCCCGCTCGGCTGGCCTGCGCGCGTAACGCAAACGCACGTCCGCGTCGTCTCAGCCGTCCGATCGCGAGATCGGACGGCTTAGATCGCGTCCGCGCCCGCTGCGTAGCGCGCCGCCCGCGTGCGATCGCGCGCCCACCAGAGCGTCCAATTGCGCGTCGGCGCTATCGGGCGCGCGTGGCCGTTGGATCTTCATCCGACGCTCGTGCGCGCCCGCTCGCCCGCGCCTTCGACCCCCTCTCCGCGGCTCGAACCCGCGACCTCCGCTTCGCCCGCAGCTGCGTCGCCGCTGCGCTACGCGGGCGAAATGGTCGCGCGGACGTTTTTAAACGCGCGCGACCGCAGCCGTTGGATCGAGATCCAACGGCGGAGAGGAGACGGTGCGCATTCTTCACAGGACCCCCGCGGCCGATTGGGCGGCTGGGATGGCGCCACGTGGCGCTATCTTGGCCGTCCATCTTCTGGAAGTTGTAGATGGTGCCACGGATGTCGGATTGACTCGATTTTTGTGTCGTTCGGCTGCGATCGTCGATCCGAATTCATCCGTGTGGTCGGATTTTCCATCTGAAGTGCGGATTTACACCATCCTGGCCCTTGATCTTCTAGGGTTCCCCGATCTCTATCTGATGCTACGGATGCCTGATTAGGGCAATCTTGGAGTCGTTGAACTCCAATCGTCGCCCTGATCATATCCATACGGTTGGATCTTTGATCCGAGGCCCCGATAAAATATTTGCCCTGTCCAAGCACATAAAAGGAGACAATTAACCTCCATTTTATTCAAACTACTCTAAATGCAAGATGATGCATGTAATGCAATATTTATATCATGAAATGCAATCTTATGCTTAAGAACATGCATAAATAGACATTTTAAGTAGTGTAAATGTATTTACATCAAGCAGTGGACGTCATTGGGCACCCTGCAGGAGGCTTATCTGAGGGTCTACTTGGCTACTACTGATAAGGATGGGGTGGTTAATAACTATTGGCCTGAATCTGGCAGATGTTGGTGGCTGATTGAATCGGAGGCATGCAGGGAGTAGACCAGATTTTGGGAAGAAAAGCAGCGCCTGGTTTTTGACCTGCAAACCATCTGTCCAAGACCCGGTGTGGAGGATACTTATTCATGGGATGGCATCTATATGACTCAACGTACCTATGGAAAAATTAGGAGTTCCAACAGTGGTATGGGAGGTGATTATATTGATAAGAAACTATGGCTATTGAAGGTCCCTCTCAAGGTACAAATTTTTCTCTGGTTATGTAGAAGGGATGGTCTGATAACAGGAGACCTTAGGCATAGGAGGATGGGGACAGCTCTACATGAGTGCTATCTTTGTGGGATGCACACTGACAGTTTGAATCATTTGTTTTCCTCTTGTTTGGTCATTGACACGATTTAGAAAAAAATGTGCAACGAGCCCCTTCTAGCATGGGAATCTTTATGGCATGGTTTTGGGATAACTGGAAACCACATTTATGAATGGCGGTGACCCTTTGGTGTGTGTGGAGGGCGAGGAATGAGAGACTATTTCAGGAGAGACTAGTTTGTTGTGTACGAATTGTAAATGAGTGCTGGTCCCTCATACATAGATGGGGATCTAATTTGTAGGTCTCCTTGTATTTCTTTTTATTATTAATAAATTACCCTCCTGGATTGCTATCGTAGTACGATAGCTTTCCTTTCAGTTTCAAAAAAAAAAAAGAAGAGTTCTCGACGTGGAGAGGTGGGAAATTTCCCTTGAAGATGTGCAATAACATACTGTCTCCTTGATGCTTATCTCCTAGGATATCTAAATATCCTACTGAGGGCATGTAAGCACCTTGTGCTGATTTAGGTGCCATGGGTGGGATTATCTCGAAATGTCGATTGCTAGGGCTTGAATTTAGGTACAGAACATCATGGGCGGTACTATCTCGAAGTGTCAAAAGCCAGGATTCTAGGGGCTGCCATGGGCGGTGCTATCTCGAAGCATCGATTGCAAGGGACCTCGCGAGGATTGATGGTGGGAGCTAGGAATCTGATACAGATCGTGTTTTTAAGCCAATCCGAAGCTAGAAATAAAGAAAAGAAAAAGAGGGAGAAAACCTTCCAAAAATGAAAAAATTCCTCTATCCCTCTCTCTTACAAAAATGCGTTACAAACTGAACTTGGACTAACCTTATTTCAAGCATGGGTGCTTTAACCGCTAGGTTTAACGAACCTTAGGTTAGTTTTTGTAGGCCTTAGAAACCTTCGCGGCAGACTGAGGATAAAGCTGGTCAGGTCCGAATCTTGGTTGGTACTTGAGTACCTCTAGGCATGTTATTAGCATTCTGACTTAATTTCTAAAAAGAAGAAAGAATCAGGACTTTGAACATTAAGGCATGGTCTAGAATCTGAGTTCATTCCATAAGATTTTGCTAAGGGACTAGCAAAAGTTAGGCATGGGGGTATGATGATAACGTCATCATCATCCATATCTAGCTTTATTTAGTCATAATCCACTGATAAATGCTCCTACATAATCGTCAAAGAGCCGTAATTCACTGTATAAGCATTCTGAGAGATAAACATGAAAAAGGGGTAAAACTATAATTTTAACAAAATATCCTAAATGTAGAACAACCATGGGGTTTCTCAGGGGTTAATTAAAGGTTATATGGTCATAAATGTCTAATAAGTGGGTTCATGTAGACAAAAAAGGGTTTTCACGTGTTCGAGAATTAATGGACATCTGAAACCCTAAAAATAGACCTGCTTAATTAACTGAGGTTCTAGTCAGGATAAAATTCACGTAAACCTTTTAAAAATCATAGAAAAATATTCTATAAGGTTTGGTACTTTTTATTTGACCATTGAAATCCATTTTAACCTAAAATAGGTATTAGACAGACAATTGCCCTAATTTGGATTTCTATGTAAATTACCCAGTCAAACTTGGTCAAAACCTAAATCCAACTTCACCATCATATTCCTTCGATCCAAATTATATTTGTAGCAAAATTTGGAACCGATTAGAGATCACCTTGACCTAGTTTACATTTCAGTCATGTCTAGATCTTTTCTCTCATACATATGCCCCTAACTTTTGAAATCCTTGCAAATATACACCTAACATCATCATCTTCTTCACAAACAGGTCCCCGCCACCTTCAACTCCTAAACCCACTTCACTAGCGACTTTCAATCAGGGATTACTCCTCGATTTCACGGCCAAACTCTTCCAAATTTGGAAGGGAGGTTCTTAAGAGAATCCTCTACAATGTAAACCTAGTCTTAGGCCCTAATTCTTTCCCAATCTCCCATGTGAATGCATGGGAGATGTGGGTATCCTACATGTGTGTAAGACCCAAGCTTTCAAACTTGGTTTCCAAGCTTGAAAGGACCTCCTATGGCCTATGAAAGGACCCCCAATGTATGGCTTGCTTCCTTAGCTAGGTTTGGGGCCAAAAACCTCTTCTAAACCCTACCTCCGGCCCCCCTCCAACCAAGCTCCAGTGGACCTCTTCACTCTCCTTCGTCTGTGGCCCCAACTGTCAAATTGGAGGCACAGCTATCCTCCCCTCTTTCCTCCGACGGTGGCTGGTCAAAGCCCCGTCGTCTCCAACCTTTCTTCGCCGACGTTCTTGTCAGGAGAGTTCATCTTCCATGGCGCTGAATTTCCAACACCGATGTCAATCCTACCCCCTTCGACAATTAGAGTCGGGAGATTAGTTTCCTTAGATCCTTAGGTTAATTCCCCATACTCAAAAATCCAAAACCAACCCCAACGCCGTCGTTCACCGTCATCTCTTCCATCTCTGGCCGCACCTCCAGCGATGTCATCCGCTCACTACACACCCCCACACACCTCGCCAACACTCCCAAAAGCTCCTCCACTCATTCTCGCACAAAACCCCTCTCCTATTTCATCCTATTGACCTCCCACAACTGCCACCGAATAAACCCATAATTGATGTGCGCTTGTGCGTGTGTGTTAAGAAGTGTCGTTATAGTCGCACTTGTAATGCCGATTTTAATGTAAGTAAATGGAGGTGAGTTCGAGTGTCGGTCTCAGGGAGGCGTGAAAATCAGATTTTGCTTATCACTTGTCACAGAAAGCGCAGAGTTTTGCTTGCGAAAGGTGCAATTTTGAAAAGCGAGAGAGAGATAGAAAGAGAGAGTGAGAGATTAGGGTTAGAGTTGGTTCTTGCTTGATTATGCAACTTAAACAGGAATTAAAATAAACAACTGAACAGAAAGTATTTCATTAATCATGCACTTTTAGTTCATAGCTTACAACATTAAGTACGTGCTCAAACAAAAGTAATGGAAAGCTTAAAAGAGAGGGAGAGAGAGAGAGGAGAGAGAGCGGCGAGGCAGCCACAGCGGTGGAGGAGGCTCCGTTAGTGGCTCGTCGTCTCCGACGATCACAAGAGGGCCTAAAGCTAGCTAAGAGAGGGGTAGAGTAGTTGCAAGGGAAGTGAATGCCTTGAATGAGTGGTTGGAGGGGGTTTAAATAGGGTTAAGGGCTTTCTAAAAGAAGAAGGGGCTTTAGCGACGTCCGGGACATCACTAAAACCATTCCAAAAGTGTCGGTGAAGCCCTCTAGCCTGCCGGTCAATCGCCTGCGTCGTTCTTCTTCGCGCTCGATCCGCGGTCACTGCGTGAGAGCCGTCCGATCGAAGATCGGACGGCTGAGATCTCTCCTTGGATGCACTTGGATCACGCCTCGGGCGCACGTGTGCCCGGGCGTCGTCGCCCGACATGCGCACGCGTGTGGGCGCTCGCGATATGTGGGCACGCCGCGTGGCGCGATCTCGGCCGCTCGCTGCTGATCGGGCGACCCAATTTCGTCGTGCGCTTCCTTCGTCTTCAATTTGCACACCGCGTGGCTCGAACCCACGTCACTTGCGTGTGAGCGTGCACGCTAACCGTTGCGCCACGCCCGCGCTTTGTCGCGGCGACCATGCGGTTCTTGGCCGTCCAATCGAAGATCGATGGCTGAGATTTGATCTCAGCTGATGGTTGAAGTGGCGAGCTGTGGAGCGGGGGTGACGTGGTGCAATGAGGGCCGTTGATCACCAGATCAATGGTTAGAACTTCTTGAGCCCATTGTAGGAGCTCCGGATGTCGGATTTGGCCGATCTTGAGTCCGTTGGACTCCGTTCATCGTTCTGAATCCATCCGTGCAGTCCGATTGCTCATCTGAGGCCTACTTTGACAAGTGCTTACACAAATGGCCATTAATACGATTTATAAGCAATCTTGGTACATGATGCATGCAATGCTCCCATTCTACTTATGTTGTGCCCATTTATTCTTAAGATGGGCCCTATTTAACATAATTATCATCCCCTTATGCAGTGTTATCATACCCCCATGCTTACTCCTTGCTAGTCCCTAGCAAGGTTTATTCTAGCTTTTATTTTTTCAGAATTTAAAAAGTAATTGCTTAGACACTTCGTCACTTGTCAATAGGAGGAAATATACCAAAATCTTAATCTACAAAGACTAAGCAGTGCTCGGGTGTCTGCCAAAATACGAATGGTCCGAATCCTTGCTTTAATGTATATAATTATACATATGTATATGTATATATATATATATATATTTAGAATTTTTTCGGAATTCAGTATGGGTTGGTAACTTTTTACGGCTACCCAACCCACCCAAAACTCGGTCAAAACCCTAAGTGCTAAGCATCTTGGTGTGAAGATTGTGATAGACTCACTTAACGATAATTTAGACAGACTTCGGATTTCTATGCCCCTAGGTGACCGGAAGAGGAAATATATTTGCCTGAAGGTGTATTTGTTCGATTGGTAGCTTTCTCCCTACATTTATTTTAATTGGGGTCAACACAAGGATTTTTCCAGTGTATATCTCCCCGGCTTGTACTACTTCCCCGCTTCTTCCTTAAGTGTTTTTGGTTCTTTTTGTGCAGTTATTGAGCTGGGCTCTGGACAACCGACCAATGGGCTATTACCCACGATCACTTGCCAGCCATACTCGTGCGGTGAAGTGTGGTTTATTTTCTTTTCTTCTCTATTTTTTTTTTTATAGGTGGCTTCCCTGATCTCAAATGTACCTAGAGGCAATGAAGAAGAAATTGTCCTGTGGCTGGGTTCTGGACAACCTGCCAATGGGCTGCTACCCACGACAACTTGCCAGCCATACCACCCTAGAGAGTTCATTAGCTACCCAATTTCTGTCAAAATCTTCGAGAAGTGAGTCTGTGCAAAAATGTGTGCAGATGCTTAGACTCAGTTTTTTTGAGTTAGAGGGTGAGTTGATAAGTCGTATACTTATCACCTTATTTAGTAGGTGGATTAGAATAGCTTGAGGTTGCAAGGATTCGAAGCTAAATCCATATTTTAACGGACACCAGGGCTGATTAAGCCTGAAGGCCTGAAAAGTATAAGCGTTTAAGTTCTTTTTGTATTATTTCCCACTATTGACAAGTTTCTAATGCCTAAGTTTTCTTCCTAAATTCAAAATTTATTTATTTATTTATTTATTCAGACTAATTAAATGAGCTTAGGATTATGCAATTTACCATCCCCACATGCTTAAGTTGGACAATGTCCTCATTGGCAAGTACATGGATGCATAAGGGTTCAAAAAGATAGTACCTGAGTGACGTAAAATACCGGATCAGTATGAATCTTCTGGATTGCCTCCTAGGAAGCGCTGAGTTTAACGCCTCCAGCTGGGCGGTGCTCCGTGTCATCCCTCAACGAGGGTGACACTTTCCTTTGGGGGAACCTGGGCCAGGAAGTGCTTCAATCTTTGACCATTAACTGTAAAAGTGTGCCCAGTGTTAGGATCAGCGATTTCGACCGCCCCAATAGAGTAGGGCTTAACCACCCGAAATGGTCCTGTCCATTTGGACTTGAGTTTCCCCGGGAAGAGTTTTAGGCATGCGTCAAACAACCAGACTTGCTGGTTAGGCTCAAAGGTTTTCCTATGAATGAGTCTGTCGTGGACGACTTTCATTTTCTTCTTATACAGTCGACTATTGTCAAAGGCGTCCCGACGAATTTCTTCGAGCTCAGATAATTTGAGCGTCTTCTATGCACCGGCTAACTGGGGATCCATGTTACATTGCTTGACAGCCCAATATGCCCGGTGTTCCAATTCGACAGGAAGATGGCAGGCTTTGTCAAAGACCAGGCGATAAGGCAACATGCCTATCGGGGTCTTGAAAGTAGTCCTGTATGCCCACAGGGCATCATCAAGTCGTGTGGACCAGTCTTTCCTGTCAGGTCTCACAGTCTTCTGTAAAATATTTTTGATTTGTCTATTTGAGACCTCGGTTTGCCCATTTGTTTGCGGATGATACGGGGTAGCAATGCGGTGGTTCACCTCGTATTTTCTAAGTAGGGCACGGAATTGGGAATGGATAAAATGGCTTCCACTATCACTGATCATGGCCTTGGGTATTCCAAACCGAGAAAAAATGTTCTTCTTAACAAAGTCCATGACAGTCCTGTGATCGCATCGGCGGGTGGCGACGGCTTCAATCCATTTGGAAACATAGTCTTCTGAGACCAGGATGTACTCGAAGCCGTTGGATGGTGGAAAGGGGCCCATAAAATCGATACCCCAAATGTCAAAGATTTCGACAATCAAAATGGGCTGAAGGGGCATCATATCTTTCTTGGTCATGGTCCCCAGTGTTTGGCAGCGTAAGCAAGTCTTGGCAAAGTTGTGTGCATCCTTAAATAGGGACGGCCAGTAAAATCCAGACTGCAAAACTTTTGCAGCTATTTTCTTTCCAGAGAAGTGGCCACCACAAGCCTGGTCATGACAGAAGGAAAGCACACTCTGAACTTCGTCTTCGGGGATACACCTTCTAATGATCTGGTCAGCACAGAGGCGAAACAACATGGGATCATCCCAGAAATAGTGATTGGCCTCAGCCAAGAACCTGTCCTGTTGTTGTCTGGACCAACTGTGCGGGGTTTGTCCTACAATCAGGTAGTTGACGTAATCAGCATACCATGACATTCTCTTGTCTTGCACAGCCAGAATGTGTTCATCAGGGAAGGCATCAGATAGAGGTAGGGAGGGTCCAATGTGGTCTGGATGAAGTCTAGACAAGTGGTCAGCCACCACATTCTTTGATCCGGCCTTGTCTCAAATTTCTAGGTCAAATTCCTGCGAAAGCAGGATCCATCTGATGAGCCTGGGCTTTGCGTCCTTCTTGGCCAACAGGTGTCGGATGGCTGAATGGTCAGTGTAAATAGTCACATGGGATCCCAGCAAGTACGATCGAAACATTTCAAGTCCAAAGACTATAGCGAGCAGCTCTTTCTCTGTGACCGTATAATTTCGTTGGGCCTCGTCCAACGTTTTGCTCGCGTAGTAGACCACCACGGGCTTCTTTTCTTGCCTTTGTCCCAGGACAGCGCCTATGGCAAAATCTGATGCATCACACATAATCTCAAAGTCCTGGGACCAGTCTGGCGGTTGAAGTACAGGTGTAGTGGAGACAAGTCCCGGAGGGTGTGATAAGCCTGGATGCAATCAGAAGACATGTGGAATATGGCATCGTTGGCTAGAAGGTCGGTCAAGGGTTTAGAAAGCTTGGAAAAGTCTTTAATGAACCTTTGGTAGAAGCCAACATGTCCTAGGAATGAGCGAATCTGTCGGACCGAGCTTGGTGGAGGAAGTTTGGAAATCAAATCAACCTTAGCCCGATCTACCTCGATGCCCCCATGTGATACGATGTGACTGAGGACAATTCCTTCTTGAACCATAAAATGGCTCTTTTCCCAACTTAACACTAGATTAACCTCGATACATCATTTCAGGATTTTCTCCATGTTGCTCAGACAATGGTCGAATGAATTCCCGAATACAGAGAAATCATCCATAAAGACCTCTAAGTATTCACCCACCATTTCTGAAAAAATGGCTAGCATGCAATGCTGGAAGGTAGCAGGTGCATTGCATAACCCAAACGGCATTTGACAGAATGCAAACGTGCCGTACGAGCAAGTGAATGTGGTCTTTTCTTGATCTTCCAGAGCAATTGCGACTTGTTTATATCCCGAATATCCATCCAGGAAGCAAAAATACTTTTGCCCTGCCAATCTTTCAAGGATCTGGTCAATGAATGGTAAGGGGAAATGATCCTTCTTAGTGGCTTCATTGAGCTTCCTATAATCAATACACACCCGCCATGCGGTGGTGGTGCGGGTGGGGATGGATTCGCCATGATCATTGTTGACAACGATGAGCCCAGCTTTCTTGGGAACCACTTGAGTGGGGCTCACCCAGGGGCTATCGGAGATAGGGTAGATGATGTCGACGTCAAGCCACTTGATAATTTCTTTCTTAACGACCTCCCGCATGTTTGGGTTTAAACGTCTCTGCATCTAGCGGGAAGGTCGTGCCCCATCCTCCAGGTAAATCTTATGGGTGCAATAGGTGGGGCTAATTCCTCTTAAGTCAGAAATGGTCCAACCAATGGCGGCCCGATGTTCTGAAAGGGTCGCAGTCAATCTGAGTTCCTGATCCTTGGTTAGATGAGAATTAATAATCACTGGGAAGGTCTGGTCAGGTCCCAAGAAGACATACTTGAGATTCTCGGGCAATGGCTTAAGTTCAGGTGCGGGTGGAACCATAGTTGATGGGAAGGGAAAGGGCGGGAGTTGATCAACATCGATCTCCTCAAATGGTGTTGTGTGATGGTACTCAGCCTTACAGAGGTCCACGGGTAGTGACGGGTCAGAACAGTCATTACGGGTTTGGTGGTCTGATACAGAACTGAGGGTGAGGCATTCCTCGATCAGAGTTTCCATGGGATCATGTTCCTCAATGCAATCGTAATCAAAAGACTTTGTCGCCCGGAAGATATCCAATTGCATTTTCCTATCCCCGAAGGTGATTTCCATACATCCTGTGTCACAATCAATGTTTGCCTTGGCCGTAGCTAAGAAAGGTCTGCCTAAGATTATGGGTGCGTTCTGTAATTTTTCAAGGACTTCCATGTCGAGCACCAAAAATCGACCGGGAAATAGAAGTCCTTGGCCAGTACAATCACGTCCTCGACAACCCCCTTCGGGGTTTTCACTGATCTATCAGCTAGCTGGATGGTGACAGGGGTTGGTGTTAACTCTCCAAAACTAAATTGGTGGTACAGGGTTGTTGGAATCAGATTGATAGAAGCACCTAAGTCCAAGAGTGCTCTATTAAACATCATGTCCCCGATATTGCAGGAAATCAGGGGCGCTCCTGGGTCAGTTCGCTTGAGTGGAAGGTTGCTTGATATTACGGAACTTGCTTGTTCAGAGAGCACAACCTTCCTAGGTGCTTGAGGTCTCGGCTTACGCTTGGGTGTACAGGCATCCTTTAAAAACTTGGTGTAAGTGGGGATGTGTTTGACAGCTTCAAGGAGTGGAATATTAATCTGCACTTGCTTAAAGATTTCCAACAGCTCCTTAGTTTCCACAACATTCTTCTTTTTCTTGATTGTTTCCAAGGCCTCAGGGTAGGGTGTCTGAATGTGGATTGGTTCTATTTCTGGGTCCTTGGTTGGTGCCTCTTCTGAGTTGGGTGTTTCAGCGGGTGAAGTCTCGGGGAGAGTCAGCCATTTGGGATCCTTGGTTTTGGTGCCACTTCTCAAGGTCACCGCATTCGCAGAGGCATTGGGGCCCTGGGTTATCCTTGAGAAGATGAGGAAGAAGAAGCACCAAACCCAGGGGGTGTTTATGGGGCTGGCTGGACCATGTGAGCCTACCCAGGGTTGCCTTGGAACCCTTGCGAATTGGGGCCTCTGTTAATTATGTTTCGCGGGTTCGGTTGTGGCTGGGAAGGTAGGGATCCTTGTTGTTTACAGTCCAAGAGTTGGCTTAACTGTCCCTTTACCAAGGCCATTTCCTCTTGATGTTTCTGGTTCATGTCAACCATCATCTTTATTAGGGTGTCCATTTGGTTTTGTGGGGGAGGGGCCGCCCTATTCTGATTATATTGGGGTCTAACTGGTGGTCCTTGCTGATAGGGGGCAAGTGTGGCTACTGGTTGGCCTGGGCTGGTTTTGGAATTGTGATTGTTTCTGGTTTGTCCAACCAAAGTTGGGGTGGTTACGCCAGCTAGTGTTGTAAGTGTTGGAGAAAGGGTCAGGTTTCGCATAACCTTGGACAGCTTGCACATCTTCTAGGATAGCCGATGTTGATGAAGAGGGAAGGGAGTAATTAAGGGTTGAGGGAGCAAAGGTCCCTCCCTGGAACGTGGTCAGGGGTTGTTCCAGGTTCAATTGGGTTAAGGGCTGGACCAGGTCAACATTATGCGCTCCCTTTGCTAGGGAGAAAGTCTATAAGGAGTTCCTGGTCTGGTTCAGTAGCTCATCGATCTTTTTGTCCACCAATTCCACTCGATCCAATTTCTTGGCAATGATGTCCATGTCAACCATTCCAGAATTTGCTTGTACCTCATAAATCCCACCATGGGGTTGACTGGACATGTTGAACTGGGTCATGGAGGCATTGTTGAGTGAATTCTCACTCATAGACTGAAAGAGCTCAAACACGCTCTCCTCAACAATGCCTCCATGAGGAAGTTCCCCTTGCATGAGGCATTGACAAAGTTCCGCAGGTTGCTGTCCAGACCATGGTAGAAAATCTGGGCCAATTGCCCCCTTGTTACTTCGTGGTGTGGGCATTTCCTCAAGAGTTCATTAAATCTTTCCCACGCCTCATGAAATTGTTCCCCACCCTGGAGTGTAAAGGTAGTGATAGCTCTTCTGAGGGCATTGGTCTTTCCTATGGGGAAGAATTTCTTTAAAAATGCATGCCTCTGTTCTTCCCAGGTGGCGATGGGTCTACCTAGGGTTCTAAGCCAATGAGAAGCCTTGTCTCTTAATGAGAAGGGAAACATCTTGATTAGAACAATGTCAAGGTTAATCTTCCTAGGTTTCCCAGTTCGTGCTATGCGGTCGAGATCCTCATGGTGTTGAAAGGGGTCCTCATTTAAGCTTCCATGAAAGTGGCTTTGGATCAGACTTAAGACATTTGGTTTCAGCTCAAAATCATCTCCCCCTTCGGGGATCCTAAGGTGTGGCTCGACTCTAATAGCAGAGGGATTATAGAAATCCTGGAGGGGCCTCAGCTGATCCTGAAATGGTGGTATATCAAGTGGTGGTTGCCCTGGTATGTCTTGGAAAGGTGGTGGTGGTTGTTCTTGTGGGTTCTGTAATCGTTGTATGGCTTGCATGATGGTGTGGATTTGTTGTTGCTGAAGCCGGTGGTTTGCATTAATTTGGGCTTGGATGATGGCCATTGCGTCTGGTGGGGGTTGATCCTCAGCCTCATCTACCCTAGGTTCTGCCATGTTTCCAACAGAATTACATCGCCTAGATTCCTGCCCCAAAACACACAACTCGGGATGCAGTGAGCGTCTCCCGTGCATACACTAGAGAAGAACAGGAGGGGATGCGGAGGGCAACAGATGCGAGAAATGTGTTTCAATCAAGCACACAAGCCTAGTCCTTATGGTGTATTCCTTAGGAGACCTAGAAATCTCATAAAGGGTGATTAAATCCGTAAGCACTGGACTCCCCTTCCCAAGGCTAATCTGGCCAGGTTGATTACGAGGGGATTGCAGGGAAGGTTCTTCCTTTGGCTTGCACCTCCGGTTCCGTAGACCCCACAACCGCGGTCGTTTGACACTGCCCCGTAGCCTAGTCACCAGATTCTACCAAGGGAATGAAAGCCAAGTGCCCAGCGAACAAAACCTCGCCTTTTGAGGCTTAACTCAGTCCTGCCTAGGGCACGTCTACTCAATTTTAGAGGGCTAGGATAGTGCTTGTGCTAGGGTTATGTGATGAGGCGTTGATTGGGGTGGTGCCTCTTAATTTTCCAATTTCAAAGTGTGTGCTTCTATCAAAACATGGTTTTCAAGCAAGGATTTTTAAGATGTGGTGTCTTTTAGTGTTTCATCCTTACTTTAGTGCTTTTTAGGGTTGATGTGTCTTAATGTTTTCAGACAAGTTTCAGTGAGCATGTTAAGTTCTACACACAATTCAGTGAAAGTAGATTTCCTTTTATTCTGTAGAGGCTCTAAAACCCTAATGTACTCATCCTAATGATCATGCAGCTTCTATTAGATGAGTCGATTTTAGGGTCGAGTGGTGCGGCCCCGGTCAACTCACTGTGGCTTCGCAAACACCACTCAAAAAAAAAAAGAAAAGAACACTCCAAGAATTTATTCAGAATGTTAGAGTGTACATTTTTTTGTGGGGTGATGTGTTAAGGATGTGGGTCAAGCAATCATACATCACGCCAATTTTTTTCAATTTTTACACTTTTTTTTTAGCTTTTCATGCAAGCAAACAATCATAAGTGAAGAATTACTCACCATCAATGCTCGTTGCACCTACTCCCTTATTACCATCATGAGATGCGTCGCTTCGTCGTCCAAGCACCGAATTCCTGCAATCATCAAGTAAAAAGGAAACAAGGCATTAGACGATGTGAGAATGGATGTGGAATGGAGGTGACAAAACAAATCCGTTGCCTCCCTGGCAACGGCGCCAAAAACTGATGTGCGCTTGTGCGTGTGTGTTAAGAAGTGTCATTATAGTCATACTTGCAACACCGGTTTTAAAGTAATTAAATAGAGGTGAGTCCGAGTGTTGGTCTCAGGGAGACGTGAAAATCGAATTTTGCTTATCACTTGTCACGGAAAGCGCGGAGTTTTGCTTGCAAAAGGTGCGATTTTGAAAAGCGAGAGAGAGATAGAGAGAGAGAGGGAGAGATTAGGGTTAGAGTTGGTTCTTGCTTGATTATGCAAGTTAAATAGGAATTAAAATAAACTAAACGGAAAGTACTTCATTAATCATGCACTTTTAGTTCATAGCTTACAACATTAAGTACATGTTCAAACAAAAGTAATGGAAAGCTTAAAAGAGAGGGAGAGAGAGAGAGGAGGGAGAGCGGCGAGGCAGCCACGGCGGTGGAGGAGGCTCCATCGACGGCTCGTCATCTCCGACGATTACAAGAGGGCCTAAAGCTAGCTAGGAGAGGGGTAGAGTAGTTTCAAGGGAAGTGAATGCCTTGAATGAGTGGTTGGAGGGGGTTTAAATAGGGTTAAGGGCTTTCTAAAAGAAGAAGGGGCTTTAGCGACATCCGGGAAGTCGCTAAAACCATTCCAAAAGCGTCGGTGAAGCCCTCTAGCCCGCCGGTCAATCGCCCGCGCCGTTCTTCTTCGCGCTCGATCCGCGGTCACTGCGTGAGAGCCGTTCGATTGAAGATCGGACGGCTGAGATCTCTCCTTGGATGCGCTTGGATCGTGCCTCGGGCGCTCGTGTGCGCGAGCGTCGTTGCCTGACGTGCGCACATGTGTGGGTGCTCGAGATCTGTGGGCGTGCCGCGTGGCGCGATCTCGGCTGCCGATGCTGATCAGGCGACCCAATTTCACCGCGCGCTTCCTTCGTCTTCAATTTGCGCACCGCATGGCTCGAACCCGCTTTGCATGCATGCGGGCGTGCGCGTTAACCTTTGCGCCACGCCCGTGCTTTGTCGCGGCGACCACGTGGTTCTCGGCCATCTGATGGAAGATCGACGATTGAGATTTGATCTCAGCTGATGGTTGAAGTGGCGAGCGGTGGAGCGGGGGTGACGTGGCGCAATGAGGGCCGTTGATCACCAGATCAACGGTCATAACTTCTTGGGCCCATTGTAGGAGCTCTGGATGTCGGATTTGGTTGATCTTGAGTCCGTTGGACTCCGTTCGTCATTCTGAATCCATCCGTGTGGTCTGATTGCTCATCTGAGGCCTACTTTGGCAAGTGCTTACACAAATGGCCATTAATATAATTTTTTAAGCAATCTTGGTACATGATGCATGTAATGCTCCCATTCTACTTATGTTGTGCCCTTTTATTCTTAAGATGGGCCCTATTTAACATAATTATCACCCCCTTGTGCAGTGTTATCAATAACCGGCCTTCGTCCCTGGCTTCGTTCAACCACCACACACCTCCACACACCACGAGACCACCGCCAATGCACTCCATGCCCTACGGTGAAGGTCCTGAGCTATTTTAATGTGGCTGTGAGGCTGTATTTGTGATTCGTAGGTCTCGCCATCATCCTCCGCCACTGCACCATTTTTCCACCAATGTTCCCCAAGTTCTTGCCACAGGAGCTCCAACTGCTACCTCCAGGCCGTGCGGAAGGCTTCCAGGAACTCCTTCAGGTCTTCAATTAGTAGCTTCAACTGCTCCTCTACCTCCAATTAGACGAGCCATCATCAGTTGCATGCACGCGAGAAGGAGGGACAATAGTCCCACATTGTGGATTTGCAGGATGCTTGAGTTGCATAAAGGTTTTTTGTTATTGCGGCTTACTGCCTCAGAACACCAGGGGTGAGGCCCCCATACACCTCACTTAACCTGACCCACCTAAGCTCTCTTCACTCCTCGGCTGCAACCTATGCTTGCAGCCCTGGACCCAGTTATGTGACCCTATTACTTGATTAAACTGGTTTCTGAGAGAGAAGGAAGGAAAGAAAGAGAGAGGAGCAGAGAAAGGGTTTTGCTTTTGAGGGGTGAGTAGAAGGCAGAAGCTAAGAAGAAAAAGAGGCCAAGGAAAGAAAAGAAGAAGGAGAAGACCAGAAGGAATAGAAGAAGAGGAAGAGGTGAAGCAAGGTAGAAGAGAAGAGAGCCGTGCCTAAAGAAGAAGAAAGAAGAAGACACTCTAGCAGGCGACAGTTAAGTCGTCTGATACACCTGCTACACATCTGATTTGGGTTTAATGTTGGTACTATTGGAACATTTAAGTACCTAAATTGCATAGTTGAAACTACTGTAGCATCATTTGATTAATTAATATAGGTGCTTAGACTAATAATTGGTGATCTAAATCACCATTATTTTGTCTTAGTTATCTTTTTGGTCTTGAAATACATTTAGCTTCATTAAATACTTAATGTGACAAATTAATATTCATTGAATATCTTTATAGTACTTCATTTATTGTGCTCATTTATATTTTGATTAAAGATTAGTGCGTGAATTCTTATTTGCTCCCCGTGTTCGACCTTGAACTTCATTTCTAGATATCTGAGTTTATAAATATTATTTGTTGAGAGATCTATTTAGGAAATTTTACTACAATGAGACACTTTAACTCCTATCTGGATCCCTTCAACATTGAACCTAATTGGTGTGTGAATTTTGGGTGCTTAGGTTACCAAGTCCCATAAACTAAAGGGCATGCAACGGGGCTGAATAGTCCCTAAGCCTTAGACTTAATACATCAGCCTCGCACTTTCCTCAACCTCTTGAGGACTAATTTGGATCTTAACAAATACATGAGTGTTTAAGTCCTAGAACATGCCCAAGAGGCCTAAGGTCAATACTCTTACTTATCTCTTTGTCTCTAACACTTCAGGACTTAATCCTTGTTTTGATTTGATCTAGAATTTAAGTAGATCCCATAATCAATTGCTAGGACATCAATTTTCTTTGATTTTGCGCCTTTTGACATTTTTTATATTTCCCCCTCTTTTTGTCCTCCAGAAAGATTTTTCTCATTCATTTCACAAAATTTTCCTCCCCTTTCTTTAATTTTTTTTAAATATGTATTTTTTGTGAGAACCCCTCAGAGAATTGAATTTTCCATTTGTTTTGCACTTTAACACCCCTCCATGGCTAAGTTTTGCAATGTCTTCATTGTAAACTAGGTGGGTACAAATTCAGCTTGGTTTAAGGATTAGAACAAGGTCAGAGGATGGGTGAACGGGTCGGGATGGCTGTTGTGGACTATTTCAAGCTTTGATACAAGTGTCAAAGTGGTGTCGGCTGTTCTAATGTTGAACCCTAAAGTGTAGTAGGCATGTAGATCAAAAAGATGGTCAAAAGGGTCTCAGGTTTTTGGAATGATGGGTTGCCTCCCGTTAAGTACTAAATTTAATGCCTTCAACCGAGCAGAAGGTGGTCAAAGAGAAGGGGTGGTCAGATTGGAGGAATTTTGTAGGACAAGCACCTTGATGAGTAGTTTGGTTGGTCCAACCAAGTGCTTGTTCAAATCCATTGGCTGATGATGCAGACCAAACCAAATCAGTTTAGTGGTTTGATGGATGTGAATCAATAAGTGTGGATCCCACCAGATGCTTTGTGGCTCGAATAGATGTGGAAATATGAAACTAGGGTTTGGTTGAATCATTTGAGCCTGTTCAGAGTAGGGGTCCTTAAATGATAATGGATCTGCGGAAAATGTAGCAACCTCACTGATGGGATTGGAGGGGGATGGAATGTGGTTGTCAGTTTGATCAGTAATCGATTCCTGATTGAATTGTGGAGGTGAATCATATGTGAGGTATACACATCCATTTAGGTTAAAATGCCTATTTATGCATGTTCTTAACCTTATAGATGCATTCCATATTATAAATATTGCATAGCATGCATCATTCATTATTTAGAATAGTTTGTATAAATTATAGGTTAATTCGCATCCTTTTTGTTGCCAGGAGTGAAGGAGATTTATTTTGGGGTCTCGGATTGACGATCTGACCACACGAATCTGATTAAGACGACGATTGGAGTCTAACGCCTTTGAAATCACCTTGATCGGAATCCCGTAGCACATTATGCAGTTCGAGGAAGATTGACGATCAAGGGGTTAGGTGACACAACTTGAAGCTTCAAACGATAAATCCAACTACACAGATGGATCCGGATCGATGATCGTAGCCCAATGGTGTGAAAATTGACCAAATCCAACATCCATTGTGCCACCTACAAGCATTAGAAGATGGACAGCCATGATGGTGCCACGTGGCACCATCTGGACTGCCCAAGGCCGACCAAGACTCCCGCTCAATTCCTAAAGAGCAACCACTACACGATTAGGATTGTTGGACCGACATCCATCGGCCCTAATCTCACCACGTCGTCGACCTCCACCTCTTTCAAGGTAGCCTTAATCTTGGCCGTTGGATTTTCATCCAATGGCCGAGATCAACTCCTCGTTGCGCTCGCAAAAACATTTTTTGGACTCAAATGCAGCCGTAGTGCATTGGTCGAAGATCGTACTCCCAAGGAGAGGGCATGGGTTCGATACCCGCCACCCCCCGTCACAGCACATCTAAGGTGGAATTTGGACCGCATGGTCATAATCGTGCGTTTACGAATGCACTACGTTGTCGATAGCATGGACGTGTGATATGATGCGCTACTACATGCGCCATCTGATGCGTGATTGGGGCTAGATCCAAAGGCAACGCTCGTGTGCAAACCCAGCCCTCCATTTTCGATCGAATGGCTCGCCATCGACCGCACACGGCAGTTGTGGGCACGTGAGCGCTAGTGTAGGCGTGTGATCTAGGGCTTTAGCAACGTTTGTAGTGGATCTTCAATGACGACTTGAATGTCGCTATAACCCATGGACAAATTTTTGCCTCCTCTCCTCCATTATAAAAGTACTACCACCCCTCCCATTCTTCTTCATCTCTTTCTTTCTCTCCCTCACCACCTCCAAGGCTCTAGAGAGAGGTTGTCCCAAGCCAGGGATGCTTCTCTAGAGTAGAAATTAAATATTTTTTCTCGCTTCTCACCCCCTTTCATGGAGCATCCTTTGGTCATCCTCTTGCCCCGATCCAGAAGCAGATCCTCGCCGCGATGCCGTCCTACCTCGTCCTCCTTCCTCCGATGCCGTTTTGCTTCTTCCAGCCTCTCACCACCTTCGTCTAAGTGTCATCAAAGCGAGTCATCCTCCGAGTAGCTATCAAGGGGGATTCTTCACACCTCTATCTATCTTTTATTGCTTTTCTAATGTAGTTGTAATTAGTTGTAATAGACATTGCTCCATTCTATGAAATATGTTCTGCCTGTTTCTTTCTCTCTCTCTCTCTCTTTCTCTTATTTTGAAAGTAGATTAGCTAGATAAAGTTTTTGTCGATCTGATCTCTTGCCTTATAAAAATACAAAAAAATCGCAAAAGATAAAAACACCAAAAACAAATAAAAAGAAAGCATGGATTTCACAAACCAAATGTTCGCCTCCTCGTGTTCGACCTCGGGCTCACCTTGAGCTTCGGTAAATTTATTTGGTAGCGATATTTTGCGACTACAATGATGGGTTTTCCATAACTCCAATCTTTCTCATAAAAATCTCTCTTACCATTTTGGTGCCATTACCGAGGAGGCAACGCTCTTTGGTTTTTTTCGCATTTTTCACCTTAACTTTTATCTCACTTTTTCTTTTATCTTACTGTGATTGCAAGTACTCTTCCGAGTCGGGCCAGAGCGGTTAGATTGGAGAAAAGTGCTGATGAAGGTCTGTAAGTCTTTCCCCACCACTCACCTATTAGATTTCCATTCCATCATCTTATAACTCAAACTCAAATCAACTTAGGTGCTTTCATAAACCCTAGGTTTGGTCTTGGTTGTTTGATTATCACTTCATCCACCTCACCCTTGAATATAATTATTAAAAAAATAAAATAAAAATAAAAAGCTATTTGATTGTGGGATTTACTGAAAGTTACATACATTAACACCCACAACTCTTGACCTATGGTGCACCACTCTACATTAATTCTACTACACCTTAACTCAACACACAAATAATTGAGTAGAAAATTTAAATACTTGTGTCCTTAATCTGTGGTGCAAATAGGCCAATTGATTGAGCTATTTGGGCTACACCACTTAAGATAAAAGTGATTCATCAGTAATTTGCCCCAGAGGGTTGATTTTTAGGGCTAAATCAGGCACTCCACATTATTTTTGATTTTTAAAGGAATATATCTACACCTGTGTTTGCAAAACTTAGAGTGTTCTACTAAACCTTGATTGAATATGCCTAAAGATTAAACCCTAAAAGCTACTAAGCAAGATTTGAACTTTAAAATCAACCTCATCTTTAATAATCTTGCTTGAAAACCCTGGTTGTGCACCCACACACATATTAATCTATTCTTAAGGGCACAACTCATCTAAAGGACCCATCTCATTCTAAGAGCACAATCATCCCAATTCTGATTAAAACTGAGTAGACGTTGGCCTTAAGGATTAGCTCACTCTTTGGGACTTCAATTGAGATTCTTTTTGATTAATCTACTTCTACTGGTCCATCTGATGTCTAGCTAGGGGAGTAGTGTCAAATGACCACGGTTGGGGGGTATCAAAGGAATTGGAGGTGCAAGCCAAAGGAAGAACCTTCTTCCCAATCCCTCTCTCTAACTAGTTGGATTGACTAGATAGAAGTAGACCAAATCGTTTCTTCATCTCAAGACGGGTTTTGAGAGTCTGTAGGTCATTAGGCTACCCACCGAAGGATAGGTTTGGCTTGATTGTACTGCAGGGCACCTTTTTCTCCTCTGTTTTCCCTCTTTCTTCACCATGTATTCTTCCACACCACACCTACACTTCCACTCCTACCCTCTTATCACCTCTTATCCCCAATATGATGATTATTATCTTGACCCAACCTGTACTCAACCATCTACTACTTGGGATAACTCGGATTGGGGATACAATTCCAGACCTCATTATCTAGGGTCTAACCTTGTGATGATAACATCATCATGAGGCATAACTAGCTTTAATTAGTCATGATTAATTGACAAATGCTTCTACATAGTCGCCTGAGGGTCGTAATTCCCTGCACATCCATTCTGAGAGGAATACACTAAAATAGGGTTAAATTTGCAGTTTTAACAACATATCATGTATGCAGAATAATCACTGGGTTTCCCAGGGGTTAATCTAAGGTCTACTGAGCATTAAAGTGTAATAAAAGGGTCTATGTAGATAGAAAGAGGGTTTCACGCATTTCGAGAGTTGAATTAGACCTAAAACCCTAATTTCAGACCCGCTTAAATAACAGAGGTTCTGGTTAGGATAAAATCCATCTAAACCTTCTAAAAATCATAGAAGAATATTCCTTGAGGTTTGGTATCCTTGATTTGACCATTGGAACTTATTTTGATCTTAAATAGAGTTGCAAACACAATTCTACCTTAATTTGGCTTTCTGGGCAAATTGCCTAATCAAACTTGGTCAAACCTGAAATCCAACTTCACCATCAAATTCCTTAGGTCCAATTTAGGTTTGTACCAAAATTTGGGCCTAATCAGAGTCCATCTTGGCCTAGTTTACATTTCAGTCCATTCAAACTCTTTTTCTCTCATACATGGCCCTATCTTTTGAAATCCTTATGTATAGGTCCCTACATTTGTCGTCTCCTTCACAAATAGTCCCCTACTGCCATTGAGGCCAAACCCAACCTCCACGCAAGCTTTAACCTAAGCAAATCCCATTCAAATCATCATCAAATCCCACAAAAATTTGGTGGGATTGATGTTCACTCTATGGAGAATCCATTGGGATTGTTCTTAAATCCTAAATCACTCTGATTCGTGAGTATGAACGCACAAAATCAGTGGGTGTTTTCTTGATTCCCAAAGAAGCCAATCAAAGCTCCTTCCTATTCTAGAGCTCGGCCATAAGCTCTATATGAGCTCTAGCGACCTTGCCTTCTCAAATGAGCTTGGTTCAGGCCACACTTCTTCACAATTTCCCCTCTCTGCCCACCTCCAATCGTAACTCCGGCGAGCCCCTCCAACCTCCTTCATCTCCCTCTGCCACATACCATAGGCAGAGGGATCATCTTCATCTCCTTCCTTCGCTTCTCGATGGCCAAATTAGGAGCATCCAGAAACCCTTCTACCTCGCCATTCCACCACTGGAGAATTCCTCTTCCATGGAGTCAGCAATCACACCGATGCTCGTAATCCTCCCCCTTCATCCTTTAGAATAGGTTCAAACATCTCCTCTCCTTCTCTAGATCTTTTCTACCTCCTCTCTTTTCTATTTTGACCCACTGACCGCCCTTCACCCCTTCGTCTTCCTTTGCTCTGGTCGAGCTCCAACGAGGTCAACCACCGTCCACACTACACCAAATGTGCCTGCTCCACCTCCACAAGCTCTGCCTCATCCATCCACACAGAACCCCTCTCCTTATTCCACGATTCACACACTCAACGCTTCCACTGGACACTTCCTTCTTCGTTCATCCCTTCTGCCTCCATCCGGCCACCACACACCCTAATTCACCACGAAACCACCACTATCACCTTCGCCATCATTCGGCGAAGCCTTTGAGCTTTTTAACAAGGGCTCTTAGCCCATATATTGACTTTCAGGTCTTCACCGTCTGATCGACGTCACTGCCATCTTCTTCGGCCTTAGTCACTCTCCTCCAACTGTGTTCATCTTCACTTCCATGCCTAGGTGAAGCGACTCAACTCTAGGTGCACTCCCAGGTCTTCAATTGCTGCTGCTAGGGCCATTCTCATCACTAATTCGAGCAACATCACCTTCAGCTGATATGCGAGCAAAGGAGAGTGGGATAGTCCCACATCATGAATAGTAGGACTTGCATGCACACATAAGTTGATTTTGTGAAGAGAGCTTTCCACCCAAGACACGGGGGGTTGGGTCCCCACGCACACCTGCCTACTCGCTTGTTCGACCACTCACACCTCGCCTGCGATACATGCCCGCAGGCCTGGTCCCTGTTCATGCTTGATTACTCGGTTACTGTGCATGCCTGTATACCCGATAAAGCCTGGGTTTGAGAGGAAAAGAAAGAGGATTTGTGAGAGAGAGGGGATGGGTTTTGCTCTCTGAAGGTTTGGCCTTGTGCTAAAAGATGGCTAAGTGTTAGCTGTGTGTTTGTTAAAGAAGGCCTTAAGGAAGGGTTGAAAGAAGAAAGAAAAGGAAAGACTTGTGAAGAAGAAGAAAAGAAGAAGGCTTGGAGGAGAAAAGTCTTGTGCCTTTTGTGAGGCACTGTGGTCTGTTGACACTTGAGTCATTGATAAACACCAGTTTATCATCATTCTTATGCATTAAAACAAACCTAACTCTTAGGATTTTACTTCGCAAACGGGTTTTTGGGCTGCATTTAGGCATTAATTAGGTTAGGCATGCATTGCATTTTTTATTATCTTTTTGATGTGTTTTTGTGAGTGTTAGGGACGAATAGATATATAGATTCCTAAAACCCTAGCACTCAAGAAGGCAAATGGTGAAGGAGGAGCTCAGACTAACTGGAACTCAGCTTGATCCAGCTCACCACAGCTGGAACCTAGCTCACTTGGACTAGGGTTAGCTCATCCCAACTCCATTCAACTAATCTCAACTGAATGGCAGCTCAAGAAAGCTCATCTTAGCTCATCTTAGCTCACCCTAGCTCAGGTTAGCTCAGATCCAGCTTAACTTAGTTGAGTCGAGCTCATCTCAGCTCCCACAAGTCCACAAGGAGCTCTAGCTAGCTCAGCTGAGTTGACTGGAGTTCACCCCAGCTCGGATCCAGCTATATCCAGCTCCACTAAACTCTAGCTAGCTGAAGATGAATTCATCCTAGCTCAAGAAGCTCAAGTCCAGCTCCTGGGGACTTAGCTTAGCTCAACTTAGTTGAGCTAAGCTACCTTATCTGCCTCAACCAGCTTGATCCACCCCAGGAGCACCAGGCCCAGCTTACCTTAGCTCATTATGGTAGAAGATAGCTTACTTTAGCTTGGCTTAGCAGCTAGCAAAGAACTAGCAAGCTAAGCTAGCTAGAGTAGCTTTATGCCACCCTCTTCAGCAACTGCCAACTCTAGTTCAGCTCCAGGCTTCTCCTCCTCAGGTCTTCTCCTCAAACCCTAACCTCCACATGCATATTCCTTTAATCTATAGCTAGCTAAGCTAGCTTAGCTTAGCTTATCTTAGCTTAGCTAGAAACCAGCTCCTTGGCCATCCACCACCTTCAACTCAACCCTAGCTAGCTCCACCAACTTAAGCCCTACCTAAGCTAGCTATCCTACTCATTTTATCGCCACCTCTTCACCACCTTTCACCCCTCAACTAACCACCAAAAGACACCAAAAGTTGGTGCCAAAACTAACCCTAACCACCTCCCTTTTGGCGCCAACTTTCAGCCCCTTTATCCACCCTACACCTACCCACATAACCCATCCTAGCCGTCCACATACCCCCCTTCTAGAACCCTAAGGTGGCGCCACCTAATAGCCTTCTAGAAGGCCCATTTTGGCACCAATTATAAAGGGCACCAAAGCCATAACTACCCCCCTTAGCGCCCCTTAGGTGGCGCCACTTATCCTTAGCCCTAGGATCCCCAACTACCCCCCATATCCTATCCTAGCCATCCATTCCAAGAGCCACCTATGCCCCCCTTCCTACACTATATATACCCACCTAACTTCCCACATTTTCTTCATCCTCCATTAGTGTTTAATTTCACCTACATCCACCTACACCTACGACTAAGAAGAAGGAGTAGAGAAGAAGATTAAGGGGGCACATCACCAGCCCCTTTGGTGCCTTCTTCTCCCCACTTTCTTCAACTTGTGCCACGCTAAGGAGGAGGAGCATTCTACTTCAAGGTGGACGGCCAGGCAAAGTAAAAGAACCTAGGGTGGACGTCCACCCTTGGAGGAGGAGAATTAAAGGTGGTAGCTACCACCTTGGAGGACATCATTTGGAGGAGCATCTCACGCCAAGGAGAAGAAGAAGTTGTCTTTTCTAGTCAAGGAGCTACTTGGCTTGGAGCAAGAAGCCCTCTTCTTCACCATCTATCTAGAGGATTTGTGTTTTATTTTTCTTGTATTTTCAAGTAGAGTAGAAGCATTCCTCTATTGGTTTTGTGTGAACAATTTTGCTTTAATTCAAATTGCCTTCTTTCAATTTTTGTTGCATAGCTTTTTGTAATTTTTTGCCTAGCATTTGTTTCACTCCATCTCCCTAATTATTCTAGGTCTTCACGTGCCTAGGGTGAGCTTAGGGTGAGGCTCTACCTGTCACCTTAGGGTTAGGTTTCTTGAATTAGGTATTAGTTGTTTTCCAGCTTTCAACAAAAACTTGCATGTTGCCTTTATTTCAAAAATCATAAAAACTATATATTCAAAAAGATCAAAAAGAAAGTTGAGATTTATTTTCCAAGCAAGAGATTTAATTTTTGCAAACTTGCCTCCTTGGATGACCCTAGATACCCCACTATCTAGGAATATAAATTTAAAAGCGAATCCATTTTTGTGCGTTGCAATGACTTAAAACCCTAAATTAACAAACCGCGCAAAAACGCGATCAGTCGTTTGATTGAGTTGATGATGAACATTGCTGAATAATTTAAGAACCTAAGTTTACATTGAATTCTGATTGAAGATTACTGTTGAATAATTTGAATATGAGATGCATGCTTAATTAGATGACCTAATTGGTGATCTAAATCACCACTTTTTAGCTTCTCTTCATTCTTTTCATGCCATCATCATTTGAATTACAATTTGACAAGTTGTATTCATTGAATATCTCTTTTAATGCTCAATTAATTATGCTCATTGATTCTGAATGAAGATTAACGTATGAATTCTATATTTACTCCTTGTGATCAACCTCCGACTCTATTTTCTTGAATCTGAGCATATAAATTTAATTGTTTTCGAGCGATTGAGGCTGTACTATGATGATTATTCCTTAAAACCCCTCGATAGCCCGTTAACACCTTGGACAACAAAACTATGATTATTATCCTTCCCATGCCTATACTGATTATAGACCTCCACCCTATGATGATCAACCTAACCTGATCTACAATCAGAAAGGATATGATGATTATAACACCTACCATCCCCAGGATTATATTGAATATAGGTCACCACCCCTCTTTGAACAACCTGAAATGACCTATTATCAGGGAGGGACCCAAGAACCTCAATTTCTTAACTCCCCTAGATTTAACCCAAACCCACCCAACCCTGAATTGAGCCATTATGTTCAGGTGAACCAGGCTAAGATAGGGTGTTCCCTAACTTGAGGAACACCAAACAATCTTTGGAAACTCAACCAACACCATGCACTGAAGCATTGGAGCCTATGATCAAAATAATTGACGATCATAATAGTTATTCATTGGATTGGCTCCAAGATATTGAGGATAAGGGCCCGAGTGAGTTTTTACTTGGGAAGTTGTCAAGATTAAGGATGAAATTCATGGTTGCCCTAGTCCAATCTTGGGATGATTCTTAGGATGAACTCTCTCTAGGAGAGCCAATGTCAAAACCTGCTTAGGCATCTGTCGGGGGGGACATATTTTATGAGATTGGGGATGACTAGGTTAGTTTAGAGCAACCGATTGAGGATGATGTGATTTTCTCACTTGAGATCCTCGAGCTAGGGAGCAAGGAAAAATATGTCTCTATAGACCAAGGAACAACATATGATTTTGAGACATATATAAATGAGGATCAAGACTTCTTTGATTCTGAGGGTGAATAATCTTTAGGTGAAGTCTCACTTGAAGTTAAGGAAAATAATTTTAGTGAGACAAACGTGGTTGAGGAATCTGATGAATTATTTGATGGCCCTGTAATTGAGGAATTTGATCTTATTGGGGCCAACATGGAGGATTCTGATCCTGAGTTTTTGGATGATTCAATCAATAGCCCCATTCCTCAACCACACCCCGTTGAGCATAATGATGATTTTATTCTTGAGATTACTAAACCCAAGTTAATTATAATTCATCTACATTTGTTAGACTTGGATGGGGTGTATAACAACCTGTAGGTCTCGGAAACATTGATTTTAGAGGAGAGGAGTTTGGAAGTTAAATTATCGAAAGTGATTTCCTAGGGAAATGGAATTTTGGATTTAAGGGTTCCTGTTGACCTGAAACCACCTACCTTCTACCATGACCCTTGTGCTATTTTCAACCCTGAAGATGTGCAACCCAAATGTAAAATAATTGATTATCTTTTTTAGCTGAACCCTAAGTGGACAACTAAACCTATTAAACTAGATCTACCTATTGTCCACCATTTTAGACTTGGGTTGCACACTACAAAACCACAGGCTCGACCCTGTAAACACAAAAATCTCTGATTCTGGGTAATTTTCATCAAGAACCTTAGAACCACTCGATCCTGGGGCATGGGCCTGCATCACAATTTGGTCCACATCTGTTGACATCTCCTGCTGGCGGGTTTGAGGATCAATCTTTTAATTCTGATCCTAACCTGCACTTCTCAGTTCCTAATTTCTTATTTGTTTGTATAATAGGCCTAGCTAAAGGATATAAACTAAGCATGTGTGTATATTCCACTTTCTCTACGGAGCTGACAATATTTTCATGAAATTTAGGTGATATTCTGTTTACTCCACCCTTTTCATGTCTTTATTTTTACAATGAGGATATTGCATCATTTAGGCATGTGGGGTGGATATTTAATCCTAAAAATATTTTGTTAGCTTCATAGAATTTCTTTTATTCAATAAAAAAGAAATTGAATTAGGAGAAGAGAACTTAGGCATTAGGAGTTGTTAAATTTAAGAAACAATATGATAGGACCTGAACACTTAGACTCTTCAGGTCTTCGGACTTAATCAACCTGGGTGCTCACTAAAATGTGGACCTGTTTCTCGAGTCCTCACCATGTTAATTTTATTTTAACTTGGCTAATAACTTGGGTGATAAGTACACGACTTATCAACTCACCTGATTTAAGGGGACTTGAAGTCTAAAAGAACCTATATACTATTTGCATTGACTCACTTTTCAGCAGTTTTTACGAAAATTAGTAGCTAATGAACTTTCTAGGGTAGTATGGCTGGCAAGTTATCGTGGGTAACAACCCATTAGCCGATTGTCTAGAGCCCAGCTACATGATCATTCTTTTTACGAAAATTAGATACCTATTGCCTTTAAGTAAATCTTAGATCAGGGAAGCCACCTACTTAGAAAAAAAATGATACTCAAAAAGAAAAAGAAAAAAAAAACTAGAAATAAATAGAAAAAGGAGAAAAATAAATAAGCTATATTTTACTGCATAAGTATGGCTGGCAAGTTGCCATAGGTTTGATGCCCCAGTGGCCATTTGTCTAGAGCCCAGCTCACAAAAATGCACAAAGAATTCCCAAAACACTTAGGGAAGAAGCGGGGAAGTAGAAAAAATCGGGGAGATATACACTAGGTTCGCCCGTGTATTGACCCCATATAAAAAATAAAAAAGAGTAAGGAGAAAGCTACCAATTGAACATATACACTTTTAGGCAGGAATTCTTCTTAAGGTCACCTAGGGTCGTAGAAACCTGAAGTCCGTTTTAACGATCGCCTAGTGAGTCTATCACTTTTCACAAAATGCTTAGAACTTAAAGTTCTTTTTGAGTCTTAGGTAGGTTGACTAGCCGTAGAAAGCTACCCCGAAACTCTTAACTCAAAAATCCAAAAAGAAAAAAGAAAGGAAGAAAAAGTAGAAAAAAATGTATCTTCCCTTTTCAAAATAAGGTGAGGACTTGGGCGGTTTGCATTTTGGCAGGCACCTGAGCACTGTTGAGTCTTTGTAATTAGGTCCTTAGTTGAAAATTTCTATTGTTAATAAATAACTTAGGCCTAAGTAATTGAATTCTAATTCTATTTTTATACATAACATATAGTTTAGTTTTATTAGGGACTAGCAAAAGATAGGCATGGGGGTATGATGTATCACATCCATTTAGGTTAAAATGCCTATTTATGCATGTTCCTAAGCTTATTGATGCATTCCATGTTATAAATATTGCATAGCATGCATCATTCTACATTAAGAATAGTTTGCATAAATTATAGGTTAATTCGCGTCTTTTTGTGGCCAAGGGAGAAGGAGGTTTATTTCGGGGCCTCGGATTGACTATCCAATCATACAAATCTGATCAGGACGACGATCGGAGTCCAATGCATCTTGAGCTTGTTTCCCTTCATCCCTTCCTATGCTTTCCTCACCTACTCTAAAGCTCAAAACACATCTTGAGCTTGTGTCCCAAGCCCTTGGGATGCTCCACTAGAGAAAAGAAAATAATTTTCCACCATCTCACCACAATTTGTGGAGCTCTTATCAACTGTCTTCTCAACCCCATTCTGGGAAGTGGATCACGCCACGACGCTGCCCGTGTTCACTTCCTCTTCTGATGTCGTTCTCCTTCCTCCAACTCCTCAAAATCTTTGTCTGGGTCCCGTCAACGTAGCTTTGTCCTCCAAGCAGCCAACAAAGAGGATTTTTCTCGCCCCCTTTCCCTTTTACTGCATTCATAGTGTAGAATCATTTGTAGTAAACATTTGTCAAGCATATATCTAGAAGTAATTTTCTATTATTGGCAAGTAGAATAGCTCTTTCCTGCTTTCTAGAATAACCTAGTTTAGATATTATTTCTTACTATTTGCTTGCTATCACAAAATTCCAAAAAAAAAGCAAATAAAAAATACCAAAAAGAAACAAGGTGAAGCACGATTTTCAAAGAATCAAACGTCGCCTCCCTATGTTCGGCTCAGGGCTCACTTCGAGTTTCGGTATAAATTTTATTTGGTAGAGATATTTTGTGATTGCGACAACATTCTCCAAAACCCTAATTTTCTCACAAAATTTACATTGACCAATATGCAACTGGATCAGAAAGAGGTGAGTCAGAATAGAAATTAATTCCAGTGGTAGGTTGGGGTTGGGATTGGGTTTTGAAAGGCTCTGTAAGAGGTGTGGATTTTCGAGTTCCAAATCATTGACCTCAGAATCAGAATCAAAGAATGGGTCATGGATACTGAGGTTGTAAACTGGCTCATAGTCATTTAGAAACATTGGTTCTCCGAAATTAGAGTATGATTCGAAATCATCGGAGAATTTGCGACAATCAGTTTCTGAACCTGATTCAAGACCAAGATTTCTACCATTGAGCAAATCATGATGCATGGGGTTATCAATGTGACTTTGGTCAAACCTAGTCTCTAATTCTGGGCTTAAAGAGGTGTCCTTATTAAGCATAGGCTCGAGTTCTAGGCACCTAGGGTAGATCCCATCAAATCCTAACTATTCCAACTCCTCTGATTTTGTATTGTAAATCGGTGTGACTTGTGATAAATCAATTCGTTCTTCTGAGGAGTCTGGAGAGGTATAATTATCAAGTATAGGCCTAAAATCATAGTTCAGATATAAAATTTGGCTCTCATCGCATTAGGCCTATGATCATCCCAAATAGGCTCAGATTTATATTCTAGGTTAGGGGTAGGAATTGGGTCACTGGAATAAGGACTTGGTTCTATTGGGATATCAGAATCATTCTCGAGGAATACCTTAACAGGATAAGGTGCGAGAGTTACATCCTCGAGAAGTTCTAAGTCAGGCTCATCACAAGTGTTTGGTAAATCAAGCCAAGATGGACCAGCTTCACAACTACCTATGATTGGCTCAAAATTGGGAACACCTGTAATTGGATCCACCCAACCCACATTTTGATCAAGTATGTCATTCTGCACAAAATTTGAATCTGGTTCCATTTGGGTTGGGGGTTGATAGCAACCTTTATTTTTGTACCTGGGCTCTGGGAAATTGCATTGATTCTCAACATTGCTCCAAGATGTCTCATCTGAGTGGTGATAATGGGTATTTCTGATTAATGGCTTGTTGCAACATATTTAGCATATATCCACGTTTCTGAATGAGACCTTGGTGATTTCCCAAAGTGGTGGATTTGTAAAACATTGTAAGCCCTTTGTGCTATGAAATTCCCACAATTCACTGAATTTTGATATGAGGGCATCCCAGGTTGAACCACTTATCATTTGGGTCAACATCAGATGGGCACGGTTCACAATGAGGGTTGTCTCTGACACATTAAACTAAATGCTTCTAAAGGGATATGAGGTTTTGTAATACTTGTCATGATGTTTAAGAGTAGCCTCGATCATTTTTTCTTTCATTTTCATAAGGGATTCAGGTGTCTTGAACATTATTCCTACGTTGTCAAGTTGCATTTCCAAATCAAGAGGTGGATTAGAATGTAGGATTAAATTCAGGTTCAGATTGAATTGATCAGATTAGAGTAGATTTTTCCTAAAAGATCAACTCTAATGGAGGCCTTTAGGTCAGACCTAGGAACCTCTCCTGTGTGTGTGCACTATAGAATAGATGAGGGACTGGATGTGTATTGAACCCAATCAAGGCACCCAAAAAAACTTTGGATGACTAAGGCTGCTTCAAGGCAGATGATACCTCTAGATCAAAAATCTACACACTCAAGAATTACTTGGGCAACCAGGAAGGAAGAGTCCCATAATGACCCCTACACGGTAGAGCATCCCCATGGGTTATAGGATTTTCCCTACCCGACCTTCTTTGTCACCGAGATTCCAAGTAGATCAGAATGTATGAATTGAGACCTAGGTCTACCAATTTTAGCCTTAATTGTGCTTTAAATTTCACTTGATTTAGAAGTTATTTCAATTTGTGACCAAATTTGTAGGTTGGTTGGTCCACAGGGTGAACCAACTTCACCTGACTTGCCTTAAGGTTGAGGATGAAGTTTGGGTTAGAGCCCCAAATCACCCTGAATTAATTCTCAAGTTATTAGGTCCTAACTTTTAGAATTCAAGTGATCTTAGAGTCTTAGTTTTAGGCTTCTCTTGATTAGATCATCTCAGGCAAGGGCCTAGGTGGCACACAAATGCGGGAAGATTAATTTCCTTAATTGTAGGCAAATGTGAACTAACACTTCAAAACCCTAGTGTGGAAACCCTAGATTGGCTCTACTTCCAAGTCAAATTTTATTCCAAATACAACTTGGACTCAAACAAGAAGGTGAGTAGTCCCAGATGTTTTTTTTTTTGAAATTGAAAGGAAAGCTATCATACTACAATAGCAATCCGGGAGGGCTTTTTTATTTATCATATTAGAAAAAAGGGGTCATTACAATACAGATCCCCACATATGTTTGAGGGACCTGCACTCATTTACAATTTGCTCAACATAAATTGGTCTCTCCTAAAACAAAAGCTCATTCCTTGCTTTCCACACACACCATAAAATTGCTGCCATGTGCATGTGTGGCTTATCTCGTAGTCAGAAATTTTGCCACAAAGCATCCCACATAGGAAGTGGTTCTCGACATATTCTTCTCCAAACTGCAGCTGTTATCAGACATGATGAAAATATGTGACCCAGGCTGTCGGTGTGTAACCCACATAGGGAACAAACTTGCAGAGCACTAGCCATCCTCCAATGCCTCAAGTTCCTTGTAATCAAGCCCTCCCTCTTGCACAACCAAAGGAAAATTTGAACTTTGAGTGGAATTTTCAATAGCCATAACTTCTTGCCAATTAGATCAATCTCCGCAGCTCTGGATATGTCCATTATCTTCCCATTGGCACGGGCTGTTGTGTAAATGCCATCCCACATGTAGCTGTCTTCCAATCCAGCCCTTGGTCTGAAACTTTGCAAGTCTGACATCAGCCACATCTTCTCCCACATCTAGGTGCCTTCCCTGCTCATTTCAACCCCACTGAATTGCCAGCAGTACTCCTGTTTAGACCAGTAGCTGTAGACAAGACCATCCTTATTTGTAATAGCCATATACACTCACGGGTTAGCCTCCTCTAGAACACCCAGTGAAGACCACTCCTCCTGCCAGAAGCTAAAGGAGCGGCCATCCTGATGTAAACATATTTATATCACATAAACCATCTATTTTTGCGTGTTCTTAGACATAAAGTTGCATCATACATTATAAATATTGCATAACATGCATCATCATGCATATAGATTAGGTTGTATAAATTTTAGGTTAATTTATCCTTTTTATGGTCAGATGACAGGGCGACATTTAATCGGGGCCTCGGATTGAAGATCCAACCATACGGATCTAATCAGGGCAATGATTGGAATTCAAAAACTCCAAGATCGCCCCGATCGGACTTCCGTAGAATCAGATGCAGTCCATGAAAGATCAGAGGTCAAGGGGCCAGGTGGTGCAAATCAGTATCTCAGATGACAAATCTGACTACACAGATGGGTTCAGATTGATGATCGCAGCCCAACAGTGCAAAAATTGTTCCAATTCGACATCCGTGGCACCATCTACAACTCATAAAAGATAGATGGCCAAGATGGACCACGTGGCGCCATCCCAACCGCCCAACGCACGCCAAGGCCTCCTGCTCCGCCTCTCCAAGTAAACATCAATGCTTGATCTCGACCTTTGGATGAAGATCCAAAGGCTGAGATTAGCTGTGTGCAAAAGCTTACGTGTGCCTGAAATGCACGCGCAACACAGTGGTTAAGGTGCTGCATGAGCAGAAAGCACGTGTTTGATTTGCGGCACTGTGCCCTCCTCGCACACAAGCACAAAATCTAGCCGCTCGATCAAGCACCAATGGCTTAGATGGATTGATCATCCAGACGCGCAAGATGATGCCCGATTTCACGCAAGATTAGATGCGCGGGAGGCATGATTTTGAAGGTCGGCGAGAGTGATTCTGGGCCGTTGATCTTTTATCCAACGACGATGAAAGAGGTTGCATCACCTGTTAACGCGCGATGAGGGCACGAGCGAGATTGCGTTTAAGCCATCCGATATCGCGAGATCGTGGCTTATACGTTGAGCGCTTGGGGAGAGGAGAAGGCGACGGGTGCGAGCACACTAAGCCCATGTTTAGGGTCTTTAGTGATGCTTAAATCTGTCACTAAAGACCTTGAATTAATGTTTCAAAGCATAAAATGACCTAATTGCCCTCAATCCCTACAACTATAAAAGGAGACCTCTATCACTCGAATTTCTCATCCCTTCCTTTCTTCTCTCACCCCCTTAAAGGCTCTATGAGCTTGTCCCAAACCTGAGATGCTCCTCTAGAGTTAAAAATATAATTTTTCCACCTTCTCACCTCCTTCATGGAGCATCCCACGGTTGTCCTCTCACCACCATTTGGGAAGCGGATCTCGCTGAGACGTCCCCTACCCCATCCTCCGTCGTCCATCCTCGTTCTCCCTTATCTCGCATCTCACCACCTTCGTCTGGGCGCTCCATCAACGTGGCTTGTCCTCCAAGAAGCTGTCAAGGAGGATACTTTCTCACCTCCCTTCTCTTTACTTGTTTCTAGAGTAGATTTACCACTTTCTAGTTGTAAGATTTCCTACTTTTTAGTGTAACGAGTAGTTGTAATGAACTTGATTCAATGATTAAGAAATACCTGTTCATTCTCTCTCTATTTTATCTTTATTTGTATTATTCTCTCTCTCTTCTATTCTTTATTCTTTAAGTAGATAGCCAATGTTAATTCAATTCAACTAGCTAATCTGCTTCATGATAGTAAAACAAACGCGATTTTTAATCAAATGTCTACCTCCCTGTGTTCAACCTGGAATTCTTTTTGAGTTTCAGTAAAATTATCCATTGACAGTTTTTCTCGTAAATTGCGCTACAACGACGGGTTTTCAAAACTCAAATCTTTTTATGTAGATTTTCCGCATCAACATTTTGGTGCCGTTGCTGGGGAGGTGACACTCTTTAATTTTTCGCATTTTCTGACTTACTAATCATTTACCTCATTTCTCTCCTTTCCTATTGTGATTGCAGGTACTCTTACGAGGTGGCCAAAAGTGGTAGATTGGAGTAAAGTGCTGTTGAAGGGTATGTAAGTAATCCCACCTCCCCACCCACTAGATTTCATTCCTGTAATTCCCTACTTGGAGGGGGTGAGATCAGCGTGACGTAAAAAATGCGGAATTGAAACTATACCAATCTCATAAAATAAACAATCACACAAAGTACACAAAGATTTTTAGGTGGAAACCCAAACCAGGTGAAAACCACCACCTAACCCTCTCGAGTTAGGATTTTTCGATCAACTAAGTTGATCAAATCCACTAAACGAATCACTTAAACGAGGGTGATTCAACCTCAATTACAATCATGCTACTTTATACGAGGGTAGCGTACCTCAAACCCCTTCTCTTCACGAGAAGGATTTTGTCCCACGAAGGAGACGGGAATTCGCAAAGTGAATACCCAACCAAATTACTAAGTAAAATAACAAATATAGTCCTATAGAGCCAACAAAGATTTAAACCTAACTTCTATAGGAATTAGGAAACTCCCCTTTGATGGAAGTGCGTTGAATCGATGACGCAGGTGCGTGAGCTACACGACGGCACAACGTCGCTCTCGTGAACTACAGCAAGAGAGCAGGTGCGCAAAGGCTTGATGCTCTCAAGATGAAGAACTTGAGCTTGGAGAGCAAGAGCTTTTCTTGGACATAAAAGAGTAGAAAGTATGTTGCTTGGGTGTGTCTAGGTGTGTATTGAGTGGCAAAGGCTCCCCTCTATTTATAGAGGCCTTAGGAAGGCTTTGGAAAGCTTTCATAGCCGTTGGGTGCAAAGTCCAAGAGAATCAAGCCGAAAACAGGAACAATCATCGCATTGACAGGGTTATCAGATGTCTGATCCTGGCATCAGACGTTTGGAAGATTAGTTTAAGACGTTTGGGATCAAAGTCAGACATCTGATTTTAGGTGGGTTTCTTCCTGACTTGAATCAGATCTAAACAGGGTTCTAGTGCAAGTCCATCAGATGACATACAGGACATCTGGCACTATGTCTGGACGTCTGGAAACCTACTTTTCTGCGGGAATGGATTTCCAAGAGAGTGCAACAGCTAGAAAATCTTTGAAAAGAGATTTTCGAGTCAGCCGAGGCAAAACGGTCATGTATCAGTCGTCTGGAAAGGCTTACGGACATCTGATAAGGCTCTAACGGTCATATCCTTCAGTGTTTGTTAAGGGTTTAGGACGTCTGGCAAAATCCAGCCAACGGTCCACTAATTGGACGTCTGGCAAAATCATTAGACGTCTTCCAAGACGTCTGGACTAAGGTCTGGACGTCTGATTTCATCAGACAGAATTAACTAAGTCCAGCCTAAATGTTATTAGACGTCTGAGTCAACAGTCAGACGTCTTAAAACTCATTATCAGACGTCTGATTTTCAGATTAGACGTCTGAAAAGGCTGTTTGAACCCTATATTAGTTTTCTAAGTTCTCTACAGAAAACCTAAGTATCCTAGGGTTGTGCAGGTGCTCCTAGGACTACTGTTAGAGTACTTTGAGGCTCTTTAACATGATGTTCTAAGGAACAAAAAGATCAATGAAATAGAGACAAAAGTACATGAAAGAAATAAATAGAATTCTATCCTATTCTTCTTGTCCTTCCATCTTTTAATCTATCGCTCCTTGCGAATCTCCTCTATTCTCCATCAAGCTCCTCAAATACGTCCTGGATGCGAGCTCGAACTCCATCTAATCACGTCTCCATTTGCAATTTACCTGAAATCTAATACTCCAAGTGCAAATGTTAAATGACACGTGTTTTGTTATAATCAAAACAAACGATCGCGGTACTCTAGCACCAACAATCTCCTTTTTGATGATGACAAAATCATAAATAATAATGCAAAAAAAATCCTCCCCCTTTTTGACATTATCAAAAAGGTTTGAATGATTTTAAATTTCCTATAACTCCCCCTTAAAACATGCTCTTTTATGAATTTCTTTTAACAAAAGTAATATCCTCCCCCTTTTTGTAACAAGATAGATGTTTTTCTTCTCCCCCTTACTGAAGGAAATTTAGCTAACTTACATCTCCCCCTTAAAAATTAACAATTAGCTCATAATTTTTTAACTCCCCCTATCTAAATGCTAATGATAAAAAGATAGGGTAAAGAATTTTTACCTCACCTACCATGGCCAATAAAATGGCCCAAATGGTGGTGGTGGATGCCACATCGGATAGGGCTCCCATCTGTAGCTTGGAGTCCCGGGCATCGATGCCGGTCTCCAGTCTAGCGGTCGACGTGCGGTGGGTCCATCATTTGTTCGTCGTCTCGTCGGCCTTCTTATTCTCCTCCTTGGTCTGCTCCTTGGTTCTCCCAACACGAGTTGACTAGTCTTGAGCTTATAGGTCCAGTCCTTTGTGTTGTAGTTATCCCTGAAACCTACAAAACAAGATTCCAAATCTTTCTTCGGTATCCAAGTGAGCTTGGATCCAGATTTGTTAGTGGGTCTCCTTGACGGAGATCCTTTGTCAACCTTAGGGCTATAAAAATTATCTACTTTGTTGATTAATTTGTTGGAATTTTTCCTAAGACATGCAATTTCTTTTTCTATAATATACATCTTAGTCTTTAAATCAGAAATTTCTAACTTTAAACTATCATTTTCTTCAATCTATTTAGTATTTTCATTGATTAAATTTTTATTTTCTAACAACAGGTTATTATCCTTAGGACTAGTTTATATGTCCTTGAGTTGTTTTTCTAGCCTATCATTTTCATTTTTAAGAAAACTAAGGTTCTTTTTAATGCTGTTATTTTCTATCTTAAGTGCTTTACTAACTTCAAAAAGCTCATTAAATGCATCTTGTAAATCAACATTTACCTCGTTGTCGGAGTCGCTTCTGCTTTCGCTGTCGCTGTTATTTCCTCTAGCCATGAAACCAAAGTAAGCAGTTTCTTCTTCTATAGACTTTTCTTCTTCTTCTTCCTCCGAGCTCGAAATGTCCCAAGTGGCTTGGAACGCCTTCTTCTTAGATTTCTTCTCCTTTTCCTTCTTCTCCTTTTTGAGAAGAGGGCATTCTGGTCACAGATGCCCTTTCTCGTTGCAGTGGTAGCAACATCTCAGGCTCTCCTTCTTCTCCTTCTTTGATTCCCTACACAACTTGGAAAATTTTTTAAGTAAAATTTTAAAGTCTTCATCGTTGGAACTTACCTCTCTATCCGACGCAGCTTTGAAGGCGAGAGTCTTCTTCAATTTTGGCTTTGGTGTATCCTTCTTCTTCTGCTTCAACTTTGTCTCGTAGGCCATTAGATTGCCTAGGAGATCTTCCATGTTGAGCTCCTCCACTTCGTTTGCCTCCTTGATGGCGGTGACTTTCTGTTCCCACTCCGGTCCGAGGGAACAAAGAAGCTTCCCTTGAAGCTCCCCTTTGATGAAAGTCTTCCTTAAAGCTTTCAAATTATTTACAATGAGAGTGAACCTAGTGTTCATCTCACTTAAAGATTCATTAGGTTTCATAGAAAAAGATTCAAATTCTTGAGAAAGTAAATTTATTTTAGAAGTTTTTACTTTAGAAGTACCTTCGTGAGTTACCTCAAGTGTATGCCAAATCTCGTATGCGGTGGCACATTGCGAGATTCTGTTGAACTCCTCTGGGCTGAGTGCACAATACAACGCGTTCATTATTTTCACGTTGAGCGAGAGTTCCCGGATCTGCTACTGCGAGTATCCTGCGACGGGTTTTTCTAGGATGTCGAAGGGGGTCTCGCACTTGGCCCAAATCGTGAAGTCGGTGGCTTGAAGCCACGTCTTCATCCGCAGCTTCTAGTAGGGGTAGTTGCTCCCGTCGAAGAACGGCGGACGAGTCGTAGACTGGCCCTCGGAAATCCCACTTGCGGAATTACTCCCCTCCATGATCTTCTTACCGGGTGTTACTCCAATTAGCAAGAACCTGCTTGGAGGGGGTGAGATCAGCGTGACATAAAAAATGCGGAATTGAAAATATACCAATCTCACAAAATAAACAATCACACAAAGTACACAAAGATTTTTAGGTGGAAACCCAAACCGGGTGAAAACCACCACCTAACCCTCTCGAGTTAGGATTTTTCGATCAACCAAGTTGATCAAATCCACTAAACAAATCACTTAAACGAGGGTGATTCAACCTCAATTACAACCACGCTACTTTATATGAGGGTAGCGTACCTCAAACCGCTTCTCTTCATGAGAAGGATTTTGTCCCACGAAGGAGACGGGAATTCGCAAAGCGAATACCCAACCAAATTACAAAGTAAAATAACAAATATAGTCCTATAGAGCCAACAAAGATTTAAACCTAGCTTCTATAGTAATTAGGAAACTCCCCTTTGATGGAAGTGCATCGAATCGATGACGTAGGTGCGTGAGCTACACGACGGTGCAACGTCGCTCTCGTGAACTACGGCGGGAGAGCCGGTGCGCAAAGGCTTGATGCTCTCAAGATGAAAAACTTGAGCTTGGAGAGCAAGAGCTTTTCTTGGACACAAAAGAGTAGAAAGCATGTTGCTTGGGTGTGTCTAGGTGTGTATTGAGTGGCAAAGGCTCCCCTCTATTTATAGAGGCCTTAGGAAGGCTTTGGAAAGCTTCCATAGCCGTTGGGTGCAAAGTCCAAGAGAATCAGGCTGAAAACAGGAACAATCATTGCATTGACAGGGTTATCAGATGTCTGATCCTGGCATCAGACGTTTGAAAGATCAGTTTAAGACATCTGGGATCAAAGTCAGACGTCTGATTTTAGTAGGGTTTCTTCCTGACCTTAATCAGATCTAAACAGGGTTCTAGTGTAAGTCAATCAGAAAATATACAGGGCGTCTGGGAACCTACTTTTCTATGGGAATGGATTTCCAAGAGAGTGCAACGGCTAGAAAATCTCTGAGAAGAGATTTTCGGGTCAGCCGAGGCAAAACGATCATGTATCAGACATCTGGAAGGGCTTAGGACATCTGATAAGGCTCTAATGGTCATATCCTTTAGTGTTTGTTAAGGGTTTAGGACGTCTGGCAAAATCCAGCCAACGGTCCACTAATTGGACGTCTAGCAAAATCATCAGACGTCTTCCAAGACATCTGGACTAAGGTCTGGACGTCTAATTTCATCAAACAGAACTAACTAAGTCTAGCATAAATGTTATCAGACGTCTGAGTCAACAGTCAGACGTCTTAAAACTCATTATCAGACGTTTGATTTTCAGATTAGACATCTAAAAAGTCTATTTGAACCCTATATTGGTTTTCTAAGTTCTCTATAGAAAACCTAAGTATCCTAGGGTTATGCAGGTGTTCCTAGGACTACTGTTAGGGTGCTTTGAGGCTCTTTAACATGATGTTCTAAGGAACAAAAAGAGCAAGGAAATAAAGACAAAAGTACATGAAAGAAATAAACAGAATTCTATCATATTCTTCTTGTCCTTCCATCTTTCAATCTATCGCTCCTCGCGAATCTCCTCTGTTCTCCATCAAGCTCCTCCAATCCATCCTGGATGCGAGCTCGAACTCCGTCTAATCACGTCTCCATTTGCAATTTGCCTGAAATCTAATACTCCAAGTGCAAATGTTAAATGACACGTGTTTTGTTATCATCAAAACAAACGATCGCGATACTCTAGCACCAACAATTCCACCACCTAATAACACAAACCCTAATTAACCTAGGTGCTTGCATAAACTCTAAGGTTAGTTTTGATTGTTTGTTTGTCACCTCCACCTGCCTTACCCTACGTATAAAAAGAAAAATTTTAAAAAAATCCCACAGAGGTACACAACCTCTTTTGATTCTTCATACTTAATCGGTAACCAGATATTTAGGACTGGTACACTCATCAACACATAATTGAGTAGAAGTCAGATTAGGTAATCATTTGTGTGCCTAATTAAGTAGTGGATCTGGCCAATTATTTGAGTTGTTTGGGTCGCACCACTTCAACTAAAAATAACTCATCAAGTAGCTACCAAATGGGTTCAACTTTTAAGACTAAACTAGGCGCTCCACATTCTTTTAAGCTTTAAAGGAAAACATCTTCACCTGTGCTTTCAAAACCTGGAGTGCCAACTGAACTTGGTTGAATACACCTAAAGTTGAATCCTAAAAGCTACTAAACGAGATTTAAACCATAAAATTCACATCATCAAAACATAATCTTGCTTGAAAATCATTGGTTGTGCACACACACACATATCAATTAATCATTAAGGGTACAACCCAGATAAAGGGCCCATCACATTCCAAAGCACATTCAAACCTAACCCTAATTAAAATAGAGTAGACGTTGGCCTTAAGGATTGGACTGGCTCTTTGGAGCCTTGATCAAGATTATTTTCGATTAGTCTGTTTCTATCGTTCAATTTGATGTCTAGCTAGGGGAGTAGAATCAATTGATTGTGGTTGGGGGGTATACTAGGAACTGGAGGTGCAAGCCAAAGGAAGAACCTTCTCTCCAGCCCCTCCCTCTAACTAGTTGGATTGATCGGAAAGAAGTACATCAAATTGTTTCTTCATCTCAAGATGGGTTTTGGGAGTCTGTGGGTCTTTAGACTAGCCCACTTAACGAGAGGTTTGATTGTTGGTATTACAGGGCACCTTTCTTCCTCCTGTACTATCATGGATCCTTCCACATCTTATTTGCACTTCCACTCCTACCCTCCTACCACTACTTATTCCCAAAATGATTATTATTCCAACCAAACTTATTCTCATCCATCTTCTAGTTGGGATAATCCTGATTGGGGATACAATTATGGACCTCCGTGTTCAGGGTTTAATCCTAAATACCATGATTGTGATTTCTATCCTTCTGCGAGCTATAATGATTATAGATCTCCACCTGTTAATGATCAATTCAACCTGATCTATAATCAAGAAGGATATCCTGATTACAACTCTTACCCTTCCTCAGAATACACTGGTTATAGGTCATCACCTCCTTATGAACAACCTGAAATGAACTATTATCAAGGAGGGTATCAAGAACCTAAATGCATTGACTCCCCTACATTGAACCCAAATCTGTCCAACCCTGAACCAAAACATTTGGTTTAGGTTAACCAGGTCTAAGATAGGGTGTTGGCTAACTTAAGGAATACCATTCAATCTTTAGAAGCTCAGCCAACACCCTGCACTGAAGAATTGGAGCCACTGATTAAAATGATTGACGATCTTAACAAATATTTGTTGAATTGGCTTCAGGATGTTAAGGATAAGGATCTGGGTGAATTTTTACTTAGGAAGTTATCGAATTGAGGATGAGATTTGTGATTGCTCTAGTCCAATCTTAGGAGGATTCCTAGGATGAACCCCAGATAGGAGAGTCGATGTCAGAATCCGCTCAAGCACCTGTAGGGGGACACATTTTACAAGACCAAGGTTGACCAGGTTGTTCTAGAGCAATCAAATAAGGATGAATTGAATTCTTCACCTGAGATCCCTGAGCCGAGGAACGAGGAAATGTATGTCTTCATGAAACAAAAAGTGATTGATGATTTTGAGACATACATTAATGCGGATTTTGAAGTCTTTGATTCTAAAGGTGAAGAATCATTGTGCGAAGTCTCACCTGAGTTTACAACACACGATTTCAGTGAGATGATTGGACTTGAGGAATTTGATGAATCATTTGATGGCCCAATAACTGAGGAAATTGATCTTGTTGAGGTTAGCATGGTGGATTCAGATCCTGATTTCATCAAGGATTCAATTCATAGCCCTATTTCTCAATTACACCCCTTCAAGCATAATGACGATTTTGATTTTTAGATCACTAGACCCAAGTTAATTTTGATTCAGCCATCAATCTTGGACTTGGAAATTTTAAATGGGGAGATTATCATGCAAGAGGCCACGGAATCTAAAGTCTTGACTGTTAAGGATAGGAATTAGGAAATGATGATATAGGAAGCCAATTCCAGAGGAAGCAACAGTTCAAGCTTAAGGGTGCCTATTTGTCTGAAACCGCCAACCTTCTACCAAGACCCTTATGACATCTTTGATTCAGAGGATGTCCAACCCAAGTGCACATTTATTGATTATCCTTTTGAGCTTGATTTCTCTGTAAGCTGACTTTTTGGTCTTGGGTTGCATCCTTACAAATCGCAGGCCCGACACTGCTTGCATATTGATGTCAGGTTTCGGATAATTTTTATCCAGAAACTTAGATATACTCGACCATGGGGTATGGATCTACATCACAATCTAGTCCACATCTGTGAACATCTGCTGGTAGGTACTGAGGGGAATCTTTTTATTCTGATTCTGACCTGCACCTGTGAATTTTTTATTTCTTCTTCTTTGTATAGTGTGCCTAGCTGAAGACACTAAATTCAGCACGTAAACAGTTTCTTTTCATCTCGGAGCTGACCTATTATTCATGCAATTCAGGTGCTTTCTACTCTACTCCACTATTTTTCATGTCTTTTAAATACAATGAGGATATTATATTAGATAGGCATGGGAGGGTGGATATTCATCTCTGAATTATTTCGTTAGCTCCGTAGATTCTTTTTATTTTTATTTATTAAAAAAAATTATGGAATTAGGAAAGAGAACTTGGGCTTTAGAAAATTTTCAATCTTAAAGAATAAAATGTATGACTTGAACACTAAGACCCCTCAGGTCTTCGAGCTTAATCAGCATAGGTGTCCATTAAAATGTGGATTTGTTTCTCGAGTCCTCACCAGGCTAAATATATTTCTAATTTGATTAAATAAGTTGGGGTGATAAGTAGATGACTTATCAACCTACCCTTTGATTTGAGGAAACTTTAAGTCTAAGCATCTACACACTATTTGCATTGACTCTTTTTTCGACGATTTTTATGGAAATTGGATAGCTAATGAACCTTCTAGGGTGGTATGGCTGGCAAGTTATCGTGGGTAACAACCCATTGGTCGGTTGTCCCGAGCCCGGCCACACGACCATTCTTTTCCAGCTGTCTTTAGATAAATCTTAGATCAGGGAAGCCATCTACTTAAAGAAAGAAAAGAAAAAGAAAAACATCCAAAAAGAAAAGAAAAAGAAATAGAAAAGGAGAGAAGAAAAGAAAAAAAGAAATAAGCCACACTTCACCGCACGAGTATGGCTAGCAAGTTATCGTAGGTAACAACCCATTGGTAGGTTGTCTAGATCCTAGCTCAAGAAATGCATGTATAATTCCTAAACACTTAGGAAGAAGCGGAGAAGTACAATAAGCCAGGGAGATATACGCTAGGTTCACCCTTGTGTTGACCCCATAAAAATAAAAGCAGGAGAGAGCTACCAGTTGAATAGATACACCTTTAGGCAGAATTCGTTTTAAGGTCACCTAGGGGTGTAGAAACTTGAAGTCCGTTCAGATTACCGATCAATGAGTCTATCACATTCACGAAAAAATACTTAGAACTTAGAGTTCTCATCGAGTTTTGGGTGAGTTAAGTGGTCGTAGAAAGCTGCTTCGAAACCCTAAACTAAAAAATCTAGAAAAAAAAAGAAAAGAATAAAGGAAGAAAAAGATCCTTCTTTGAATAAGGCAAGGGCTTGAGGCGGTCTACAATTTGGTAGACACCCGGGTGCTGTTGTGTCTCTATAGTTCAGATCTTAGTTGAAATTCTTAAGTGTTGAAAAATAACTATTGCCTAAGAAATCTGACCTAATTCTCTTATAAATAGCATGTAATTTTGTTAGGGACTAGTAAAAGATAGGCATGAGAGTGTGAGGTAAACATGTTTATATCACATAAACCATCTATTTTTATGTGTTCTTAGACATAAAGTTGCATCATACATTATAAATATTGCATAACATGCTCCATCATGCATTTAGATTAGGTTGTATAAATTTTAGGTTAATTTCTCCTTTTTATGGTCAAGTGATAGGGTGACATTTAATCAGGGCCTCGGATTGAAGATCCAATCATACGGATCTGATCAGGGCAACGATTGGAGTTCAACGACTCCAAGATCGCCTCGATTGGACTTTCGAAGCATCAGATGCAGTCCAAGAAAGATCCGTGGTCAAGGGGCCAGGTGGTGCAAATCAGTATCTCAAATGACAAATCTGACTGCATAGATGGATTCGGATCGACAATTGCAGCCCAATGGTGCAAAAATCAGTCCAATCCAACATCCGTGGCACCATCTATAACTCACAGAAGATGGACGATTAAGATGGTACCATGTGGTGCCATCCTAGGTACCCAACGCATGGCAAGGCCACCCGTTCCATCTCTCTAGGCAAACATCAACGCTTGATCTTGACCTTTGGATGAAGATTCAACGGTTGAGATCGGCTATGCACAAAAGCTTCCGCACACCTCAAATGCACGTGTAGCAGAGTGGTTAAGGCACTATGTGAGCAGAGAGCGCGTGTTCGATTAGTGGCGCTGTGCCCTCCTTTTTGTGCACGAGCGCGAAATCCAACCACTGGATCAAACGCCAACTGCTTAAATGGATTGATTGGCTAGACGTGCAAGATGTCGCCCGATTTCACGCGAGATCAGATGCGTTGGAGGCACGATTGTGAAGGTAGGCGAGCATGATTCTGGGCTGTTGATCTTTGATCCAACGACAATGAAAGAGGCTGTGTCGCCTCTTAACGCTCGATGAGGGTGAGGGCGAGATTGCGTTTAAGCCATCAAATATTGCGAGATTGTGGCTTATACGTTGAGTGCGTGGGGAGAGGAGAAGGTGGCGGATGCGAGCACACTAAGCCCATGTTTGGGGTCTTTAGTGCTTAAATCCGTCACTAAAGTCCCTGAATTAATGTTTCAAAGCATAAAATGACTTAATTGCCCTCAATCCCTACAACTATAAAAGGAGACCCCTACCACTCAAATTTCTCATCCCTTCCTCTCTTCTCTCACTACTTCAAAGGCTCTATGAGCTTGTCCCAAACCCGAGATGCTCCTCTAGAGTTAAAAATATAATTTTTCCACCTTCTCACCTCCTTCGTGGAGCATCCTGCAGTTGTCCTCTCACCACCATTCGGGAAGTGGATCCCATTGTGATGTCATCCTGCCCCATCCTCCATCATTGTCCTCGTTCTCTTTTGTCCCGCATCTCACCACCTTCGTCCGGGCGCTCCGTCAACGCAGCTCGTCCTCCAAGTAGCTGTTGAGGAGGATAATTTCTCACTTCCCTTCTCTTTACTACTTTCTAGAGTAGATTTACCTCTTTCTAGTTGTAAGATTTCCTGCTTTCTAGTGTAACGAGTAGTTGTAATGAACTTGATTCAATGATTAAGAAATACCTGTTCATTCTCTCTCTATTTTGTCTTTATTGTATTATTCTCTCTCTCTCGGATTAAAACAAGTTGAGAAAAAGAGGGGGAAAGGAGGGGATGGAGGGCGATTCTAGGGCGACAGCAGGGAGAAACCATGGTGCTGAAGGTTGGACAATGTGGAGAGCTAGGGCTTGAAAATGGAAGGAGAGAGAGGTTCTATGGTAGTTGGGAGAGGGGAAGTGGGCAGAGGAGGTGCAAACGAAGGCAGGCCTTGGGGCAATAAGGAAATCATGTGCTTTCGGTCTCGGCGACGAGGGCATAAGGCGACGGTGTGCCGCTACCCACTTGTATGCCTGGCGTGCGGGGGGCATGGCCATAAACGGGACTCCTGCATGACTAACAGAGGGCAGGCGAGGGGAGGGGCTATTGTGCGCACTAGAGAAACAAATTTTGTGGTGCCATCGCCTTCACCTACCTTTGGTGGTTACACGGTGGATGTTGAAATCCCTATGTCTAAAGACATTAGGACAGCTGAGCTTGTGATGAGAGGGGCTCTGGTCGGAGAGGTGATGACTGGCAATCCCTCCTGGGATAAGATACATCAAATGGTAAGTTCACTATTGATGTAAACATGTTTACACTACTTAAGATGTCTATTTATGCATGTTCTTAAGCATATGATTGCATTGCATGCTATAAATATTGCATAACATGCATCATCTTGCATTTATAGTAGTTTGAATAAAATGGAGGTTAATTGTCTCCTTTTATGTTCATGGATAGGGCAAACTTTTTATCGGGGCCTCGGATCGAAGATTCAACCGTACAGATGTGATCAGGGCGAAGATTGGAGTTCAACGACTCCAAGATCACCCTGATCAGACATCTATAGCATTAGTTAGTGACTGGGGAACCCTAGAAGATCAAGGGCCAAGATGGTGTGAATCCACACTTCAAACGACAAATCTGACCACACAGATGGATTCAGATTGACGATCGCAGCCTAACTACATGAAAATCGACACAATCCGACAACCGTGGCACCATCTACATCATCCAGAAGATGGACGGCTAAGATGGCGCCACTTGAGGGCTGGTTGGACGGCTAAGATGGCGCCACGTGGTGCCATCTCAGCCGTCCAACCAGCCCTCAAGACCATTGCTGCCTCTCCAAAGGAAATCCAACGTGCAATCTGGGCCGTTGGATCTTGATCCAATGGCTGTGGATGTGCGCGCTTGATTTCATCCGTGCGACTATCTAGACGACGTAGTGCAGCGGGTGAGCGCCTTATCGCGAGGCTCTGGCACGGGTTCGAATCCGCAGGAGCGAGCGAGCGCGCGCGATTGGCCGTTTGATCGCGATCGAACGGTCGAGCGCGTGCAATTGCGCTCACGCAGTATCGCACACCTCACCTCACGCGGAATCACACGCGGGCGGGCGCGCAGAGGAGGCGGGCGGAGGCGCGATCTAAGCCGTCCGATCTCGCGATCGGATGGCTGAGATCAGCTGGACGTGGGCGTGCGTTATGCACGAGGAGGTGAGAGGGCGCGCGAGCATCGCCCACGAAGGCCACGTTTGGACCTTTAGCGACGGTTTTATCCGTCACTAAAGATCTGGAATTAATGTTTTTAAAATTGGAATGTCCAAAATGCCCCCACTCCTTGCAACTATAAAAGGAGACCCCTCCACACGAAATTCTCATCCCTTCCTTCTCTTCTCTCCCTCTCCAAAGCTCAAGAGAAGCTTGTCCCACACCTAGGATGCTTCTCACGAAATAAAGTCAATTTTTCGTCCCCCTTTCTGAAGCGGATCCCGCGACGACAACGATGTGCTGCCCTGTTCCCATTCTTCTGCTTCATCCTCCTTCGTCCTGCTCCGTCCTCCTTCATCCAGGTGTCGTCCCGTCTAGCTCGTCCTCCAAGCAACCGTCGAGGAGGATATCTCTCTCCCCATTCTTTTTACTACTTTCTAGAATAGATTTACTACTTTCTAGAGTAGATTTACTGCTTTCTAGTGTAATCATTTTCCCACTTTCTAGTGTAATGAACAATCATTCTGATGATGAAATTCCATGTTTATTCTACATCACTTTTTGGTTTTCATTTGTAATATTCTCTCTCTCTCTTACTCTCTCTCTCTCTTATATTTATTGTAAATAGTTAGATAGTTCTAAACAATTAATTTACTTCGTGACAAATAAAACAAACGTGTGTTTTTAAATCAAACGTCTGCCTCCTTGTGTTCGACCCGGGATTTCCATCTTGATATAAATTTTATTTGTTGAACACAAGTTCTTCGCTTTCATACTACAATGACAGGTTTTCAAAACCAAACACGTTAGCGTAGCAACCTGAGTGTTCAACATTTTAGCGCCGTTGCTGGGGAGGCGACGCTCTTTGATTTTTCTTCGCATTTTCTAACTTACAAATCATTTACCTCACTTCTCTCCTTTCATATTGTGATTGCAGGTACTCTTTCGAGGCAAGCAAAAGCGATAGATTGGAGTAAAGTGCTGTGGAAGGTTTTGTAAGTTATCCCCCACCTCCCACCCATTAGATTTCATTTCATCACATAATACCACAAACATCAATCAACCTAGGTGTTCTTATAAACTCTAAGGTTAGATTGTTTGTTGTTTGACACCCACATCCGCCCCAACCTCCACATTAAAAAAAAAAAAATCTCACAGAGGTACACAACCTCATCTGATTTTCAAACTCAACCGGTAAACCGATCTTTGGAGCCGGTACACACATTCAAACACAAAATTGAGTAGAAATCAGATTAGGAAATCACTTGTGTGCCTAATTAAGTGGTACAACAGGCCAATTGTTTGAGTTGATTGGGCTGCACCACTTCAATTAAAATCAACTCATCAAGTAGCTGCCACTTAGGTTCAACTCTTAGGGATTTACCAGGCACTCCACATTTTTTTTAAGCTTCAAAGGAAAATATCTTTACCTGTACTTTCAAAACCTGGTGTGCCAACAAAACTTGTTTGAAAACACCTAAAGTTGAATCCTAAAATCTACTAAGAAAGATTTAAACCCTAAAATTCACCGAATCAAAAGTAATCTTGCTTGAAAACCACTGGTTGTGCACGCACACACAAATCAATCAATCATTATGAGCATAACCCATATAAAGGGCCCATCACATTCCAAGGCACATTCAAACCTAGCCCTAATAAAATAGAGTAGACGTTGGCCTTAAGGATTCAACTTGATCTTCAGAGCCCAGAACGAGATTATTTTCAATTAGTCTATTTCTACTGTTTAATTTGATGTCTAGCTAAGGGAGCAGAATCAAACGATCGCGGCTGGGGGGTACACTAGGAACTGGAGGCACAAGCCAAAGGAAGAACCTTCTCCCCAGCCCCTCCTTTTAACTGGTTAGATTGAACAGACAGAAGTAGATCAAATTGTTTCTCTATCTCAAGATGGGTTTTGGGAGTTTGTAGGTCTTTAGGCTAGCCCACTTAAGGACAGGTTTGATTACTTGTATTGCAGGGCGCCTTTCTTCCTCCTGTCTCTAATGAATCCTTCCACATATTACACGCATTCCCGCTCTTTCCCTCCTATTTTGAATTATCCTCAACATGACGATTATTCCGACTCGTACTATAATCAACCATTAGTTAGTTGGGATAACTCGGATTGGGGATACAGTTCCAGACCTCCGTGTTTAGGGTCTAACCCTGAACACTATGATTGTGATTTCTATCCTTCTCAGAGCCACATCGATTATAGATCGTCAACCTTTCATGAACAACCTAATACGATCTACAATCAAGAAGGATACACTGATCCTTACCCATCCTCTAATTACATTGCCTTTAGGTCATCACCACCTTTTGAACAATCTGAAATGACCTATTATCAGGAAGGGTATAACGAATCTCAATTCGTTAATTCCCCTACATTGATCCCAAACCCGCCCAACCCTGAACCAATTCATTTGGTTCAGGGTAACCAGGTTCAAGAAAAGGTTCTGGCTAATTTGAGGAATATCATACAATCTGTAGAAGTTCAGCCAATACCTTGCATTGAGAGATTGGAGCCCCTGATTGAAATGATTGATGATTTGAACAAGTATTTGTTGGATTGGCTCCAGGATGTTAAGGATAAGAACCCGGGTGAGTTTCTACTTAGGAAATTAGTGAAATTGAGGATGAGATTTGTGGTTGCTTTAGTTCAATCATGGGATAATTCCCAAGATGAACTCCCTTCAGGAAAGCCAATGTCAGAACCCGTTCAGGCACCTGTTGGGGGGACATGTGTTATGAGGTTGACCAGATTGAATTAGAGCAACCAATTAAGGAAGATTTGATTTCTTCACCGAGATCCCTGAGTCGGGGTACAAGGAAATGTATGTCTCCTTGGAACAGAAAGTGACAGATGATTTTGAGACATACATTAATACGGATCTTGATTTCTTTAATTATGATGGTGAAGATTTAAGTTGCGAAGTCTCACGCGAGTTTACAGAATATGATTTTTGTGAGACGATTGGGCCTGAGGAATCTGAAAGATCATTTGATAGCCCAAGAATTGAGGAAACTAATCTTATTGGGGCTCACATTATGGATCCAGAATCGCATTTTCTGGAGGATTCAATCAAATGCCCTGATTGTCAGTTACACCCATTTGAGCTTATCAATGATTCTATTTCTGAGATAATTAGACCCAAGTCAATTCTGATTCAGCCACATCTTTTAGACTTGGAAATTTCAGATGGGGTGATTAATATGCAAGAGGTCCTAGAATTTAATATTCTGAATGAGGAGGATAGAAGTTGGGAAGTTCTGATTTGGGAAGCTAAGTCCAAAGGAAGTAGAAGACTGAGTCGAAGAGTTCCTATTAAGCTGAAACCATCAAACCAGGACCCTTACAACATTTGTTCTGAGGATGTCGAACCCACGCACACATTCAATGATTATCCTTTTGAGCTTGAATTCTCTGTAACCTGACTTTTTGGTCTTGGGTTGCATCCTCATAAATCGTAGGCTCGACCCCGCTTGAATACAGATTTTAGGTTTTCGGTAATTTTTATCTAGAACCTGAGATATTCTCGATTATGGGGTATGGGTCTGCATCACAATCTGGTCCACATTTGTGGACATTTGCTGACAGGTCAGAAGTTTCTTATGTTTATTCTAATTCTGATCTGTACCTGTGAATTCTTCATTTCTCTTCTTTGTATAGTGTGCCTAGCTGAAGGCACTAAATTCAGCACGTATACAGTTCTTTTTAGTTTTCATCTTGGAGCGAACCTGACATTCACACAATTCAGGTGCTTTCTATTCCACTATGTTTTATGTCTTTTTAATACAATGAGGACATTGCATTAGATAGGCATGGGGGCTGGATATTCATCTCTGAATTTAAGTCGTCAGCTACGTAGATTTGTTTTATTTTTTTTATTATAAAAAAAAAATTTGGAATTAGGAAAGCGAACTTGGGTTTAAGAAAATTTTCAATCTTAGGAAATACTACATTATGATTTGAACACTAAGACCCTTCAAGTCTTTGGACTTAATCAGCCCGTGTATCCACTAAAATGTGGATTTGTTGTTTGAGTCCTTGCCAACCTAAATTGGAGTAAATAAGTTTGGGTGATAAGTACACAACTTATCAACTCACCCTCTGATTTGAGGGAATCTTGAGTTCTAAGCATCTACACACTATCTTATCACTGGCTCGTTGTTCGGCGATTCTAACGAAAATTGAGTAGCTAATGAACCTTCTATGGTGATATGGCTGGCAAGTTATCATGGGAAACAACCCATAGGTAGGTTGTCTAGAGCCCAGTCATTGGACCTTTCTCTTTTTGCTGCCTTTAGGTAAATCTTAGACCAGGAAAGCCACCTACTTAAAAAAAAAAAGGAGAAAAGAAAAAAAGAAATAAGCCACACTTCGCCGCACAAGTATGGTTGGCAAGTTGTCGGTGGTAACAGCTCATCAACCGGTTGTCTAGAACCCAACTCAATAAATGCACTGAAAATTCCCAAAACACTTAGGAAGAAGCGGAGAAGTAAAATAAACCGGGGAGATATACATTGGATTCACCCTTATGTTAACCCCGTAAAAAAATAAAAGTAGGGAGAAAGCTACCGGTTGTAAAGATACACCTTTAGGTAGAATTTTTTTAGGTCACCTAGAGGCATAGAAATCCGAAGCCCGTTTTAGCTGCAGGTCAACAAGTCTATCACATTCACAATAAGATGCTTAGAACTTAGGGTTCTCATCAAATCTTGGGTGAGTTGAATGGTTGTAGAAAGCCACTCTTAAACCCTAAAACTTGAAAATCCAAAAAAATTAGAAAAGAAGAAAAAGAGAAAAATAAATTTTTCTTTGAATAAGGTGAGGGCATGAGGTGGTCTGCATTTTGGTAGATACTCGGACGCTATTGTGTCTTTGAAAGTTCAGATCCTAGGTAGACATTTTCTTAATGATTGAAAATAACTCATGCCCAAAGAATCCAACCTGATTCTTCTATAAATAGCACATAGTTTTTGCTAGGGACTAGCAAAAGATAGGCATAGGGGTATGATGCAAATATGTTTACACTACTTAAGATGTCTATTTATGCATGTTCTTAAGCATAGGATTGCATTGCATGCTATAAATATTGCATAACATGCATCATCTTGCATTTAGAGTAGTTTGAATAAAATGGAGGTTAATTGTCTGCTTTTATGTTCATGGACAGGGAAAACTTTTTATTGGGGCCTCAGATCGAAGATTCAACCGTACAGATGTGATCAGGGCGACGATTGGAGTTCAATGACTCCAAGATTGCCCTGATCAGATATCTGTAGCATCAGTTAGTGATCGGGGAACCCTAGAAGATCAAGGGCAAAGATGGTGTGAATCCACACTTCAAACGACAAATCCGATCGCACGAATGGATTTGGATCGATGATCGCAACCTAACGACGCGAAAATCGGCTCAATCCGACAACTGTGGCACCATCTACATCATCCAGAAGATGGACAGGCAAGATGGCACCACGTGGTGCCATCTCAGCCGTCCAACTGGCCCTCAAGACCGCCGCTACCTTTCCAAAGGAAATCCAACACGCGATTTGGGCCATTGGATCTTGATCCAACGGTTGTGGATGCATGCGTTTGATTTCTCCGCACGATTATCTGGACGATGTAGCGCAGCGGGTGAGCAACTTATCGCGAGGCGTTGGCGCGGGTTCGAATCCGCAGGAGTGGGCGAGCTGTGCGGGTAAGCGCGTGCGATTGGCCGTTCCATCGTGATCGAACGGTCATGCACGTGCAATTGCGCTCACGCCATATCGCACGCCGTGCCTCACGCGGAATCACACGTGGGCGGACGCGTAGAGGAGGCGGGTGGAGGCGCGATCTAAGTCGTCCGATTTGAGATCGGCTGGACGTGCGCGTGCGTTATACGCGAGGAGGTGAGCGGGCGTGCATGCGTCGCCCATGAAGGCCACGTTCAGACCTTTAGCGATGATTTTATCTGTCACTAAAAGTCCTGAATTAATGTTTTTAAAATTGGAATGGCCAAAATGTTCCCACTCCTTGCAACTATAAAAGGAGACCCCCTCCACACGAAATTCTCATCCCTTCCTTCTCTTTTCTCCCTCTCCAAAGCTCAAGAGAAGCTTGTCCCACACCCGGGATGCTTCCCACGAGATAAAGTCAATTTTTCATCCCCCTTTCAGAAGCAGATCCTGCGACGACGACGACGTGTTGCCCCGTTCCCGTTCTTCCGCTTCGTCCTCCTTCATCCTGCTCCATCCTCCTTCGTCCAGGTGTCGTCCCGTCTGGCTCATCCTCCAAGAAACCGTCGAGGAGGATATCTCTCTCCCCATTCTTTTTACTGCTTTCTAGAATAGATTTACTGCTTTCTAGAGTAGATTTACTGCTTTCTAGTGTAATCATTTTTCTGCTTTCTAGTGTAATGAACAATCGTTCTGATGATGAAATTCCATGTTTATTCTGCATCTCTTTTTGGTTTTTATTTGTAATATTCTCTCTCTCTTACTCTCTCTCTCTTATATTTATTGTAAATAGTTAGATAGTTCTAAACAATTAATCTACTTCATGAAAAATAAAACAAACGCGTATTTTTAAATCAAACGTCCGCCTCCCTGTGTTCGACTCGGGATTTCCATTCCGGTATAAATTTTATTTGTTGAACACGAGTTCTTTTCTTTCATACTACAACGACAGGTTTTCAAAACCAAACACGTTAGCGCAGCAACCCAAGCGTTCAATAGCTATCCCTGTCGACTGGTGGTTGGAAGATTGCGTCTCTCTCCCCCACGCATTCTGTGCTTTTTGGTTTGGGGATGATTGACGTAGAACGTTTGCAATTTCGATCGAGTGCTTTTGAGGGGTTGATGGTGATATGGAGGTTAGTGTCTCCCTTTTATGGATCCCTGCTTGAGCAGCCACCCCAGAGGGTAGGATCTAGGTCGGGGAGACTGGGAATTAAGGGCTTGCCTATACATCTGGGGTCAAAAGAGGTGGTGGCGACCATGATAGCAGGTGTTGCTACACTGGTCGAAGATGCTAAGGTTGGATTGATGGAGGGAGATGGCCGGACTCTGAATGTTTTGGTAGATGTGTTCAAGGTAGGGTCAGTGCCTGAGAGGCTTATCCTTCGTTGTGGGGGGAGCTCGTGGTTGCTGATCTTGTGTTTCCTAATAGGTGATACTGATGAGGAGATCAATCCAGACAAAACACCTTATGCGGAGGCTATGAGAGATGAGCTTGTCGTGCAACAGTCGGGCCGTGTGACTCCTGACGAGGCGCCTGAACCCAAGAAGCGCAATGATCACCACCATCTGGGAGAGGAGGAAGTGATGGAGGTGGCGTCGACAGAGGAAGCCATGGCTGAGGAAATGGTAGTAGCTAAACCAATGACAATTATATTTGATGAGAGGGTTCTGCAAGAGATTTCTACAAACTCCATGAGATCCCAATCCAGTCTACCAACTATGGAGGGACTAAAGTTCGGAGCAGGGTCAGCTTCCAAGGCTGGCGTGGGCAGATCTCCATATAAGCTCAGGCAGAGGCAACTGGCCACCATTGTGAAACTTGATGAAAATGTCGTTGTTGCTATTATGAAGGTTGGCAAAGCTCAGAACTCTAATAAGGGGAGCACCCAAGAAGGATGATGAGGGTCCTTTCCTGGAACGTGCATGGGCTGTGCGACAAGAGTTGGGGGGCTTCTCTCTCGAGATATCTAAGGGAGTGGGAGATTGATTGTGCTATCATTCAAGAGACGCACATCAAGAGTGAGGATGACAGGGCTTGGATTGATTTGAAGAATGGGGGCGCGGTTGAGTGTGTGATGCTCAATTCATTAGGTAGATCAGGTGGCATTATTCTGTGGTGGAGGAAAGTTGGTTTAAAAATACTGGAGGTGCATAGAGCCAGACATTTGTTGACTTGTTAATATAAGAGGAGTTAGGGGGATAGTGAATTTTACATTACCGGTGCGTATGACCCATGTGTTGCCTCTATAAGACACGAATTGTGGGAGGATTGGGCTGCAGCAGCAAAGCACGTACATGGGTTTGCATGGCTTGTGGGTGGGGATTTTAATTGTGTATTGACAGGGAGGGATAGGCCGAATGGAGTGGTGGATAGTGCATCCCTTGGATTCCAACTAACGGTTCAAACTCTTGGCTTGAGTGAGTATCCGTCCTCAGGATCTGAATTCACATGGAGAAATGGAAATGGCCTTATGTCAAAGATTGATAGATTTTTTGGAAATGCTGGTCTTCTGGACATGTTTCAATTATCTTCTGTGTCTGGGCTGGAACACCCATTTTCAGACCATACACCCTTGGTTTGGGATAGTGGGGAACAAGTGCACATAGGCTCATACTTCAAATTTAGAAGATCATGGCTGAGAGAGTCAGGTTTCTGTGAGATTCTTGAGGTGTGGTGGAGGGCCAAGCATGTGGAAGGTTCGGTCACTATCAAACTTGCTTCCAAATTAACTGCTATGCACATAATGCGTAAGGAATACGGGGCTGCAATGTCCACTTTAAGACAACAGAGGCATCTTAAGGCATCGATGGAAATCCAAGGCTTGGATACAAAAGAAGCAATAGGTCCCTTTTTCGATTAGGAGCTTAATGCTAGAAGAATGTGGCAAGGGGTGGTGGCGGAGGATGATTTAAAACAAGAGATGGACTGGAGAGAATGCTCAAGGCAACTATGGCTTAAAGAGGGTGACGCCAACACCAAATTTTTCCACCTTGCAGCCAGCTCTCGTAGGAGGATCAATTTAATTTCTTCCATAATCAAGAGCGGTCAGAGAATTTCTTCTATGTCGGATATTAGAGTCGAGGCCATCAAATACTTTAGGGACTCTACACGGGCAGTAGACAGAGGCTTGTGGAGAATGGCTGTGTGTCACTCACCTAGAGTCTCCGATGAGCAGGTCTCCAGGTTGACGGTAGCCATCATTGAGAAAAAAGTAGTGGACGCCATAACAGATTTGAACAATGAAGGCTCTCCTAGACCTGATGGCATTCAAGTTTTTTTTTATAAGGAGATGTGCGGCTTGCTTAGCAAAGAGGTGATGGATGTTATCAAGGAATTTGAGGGGGGTAACTTTGGTTTTGACAAGATCATTATATCCTTTCTTTTCTTGTTGCCAAAGACACAAGGAGAAGAGAAATTCCCTGATTTCAGACCTATTGCTCCGTCGAACTCCATTTATTTGGTGGCGAGCAAGATATTGGTGAATAGATTGAGGTCAGTCCTGCAAGATTTGATTCATCCAGTCCAATCAGCTTTCCTCCCCAACAGATCTTTGCAAGAATCATTTATCATGGCTCAGAAGATGGTGTGTGGTTGGCATAAGAGGAAGTGTAAAGCATTTATGTGGAAAGTGGATTTCTGAAAGGCGTATGATTCTGTATCGTGGCCTTATTTGTGGGAGTTTTTTAAAAGAAGAGGGTTTCCTCCCCTCTGGATCCAATGGATGAAGAAGTGCATTACAATTACTTCCTTCACTCCTTTGATCAATGGAAAGCCTTGCAGGGCTTGGATTCATCTACAGTGCGAAGTTAGGCAAGGATGCCTGCTAGCTCCACTGGTGTTTAACCTTGCAGTTGATGGTCTGGCTAGATACAGTTGCTAACTTTCTAAGGAGGGTGTTATTAGAAGATATTCAATATTGAACAGGAGATCTATGGCCCCTATACTCTAGTATGCAGACAATACGGTATTTTTTGTTGAGGGGACAGAGGTTGAAGCCCGGGCACTAGGGCACATGTTTAATATTTTCGAAGACATTTCAGGTTTGAAATTGAATAGGGAGAAGTCTTCTCTGGTCTATTTTGGCCTTAACAAGCATGAACAAGGTGTACTCTCAGACATCTTGGGAACTCCACGTACCACTCTACCCATCAGGTACTTGGGGCTACCCCTGAGGTATTCAAAATTATGGAAGAGTGACTGGAACATTCTCTTTGATAAGATCTCCATCAAGTTGGAAGGGTGGAATAGTAGGTTCTTGTCTAAGGGTGGAAGACTCATCTTGTTGAACTTTGTTATTACCTTTACCCCAGTCTTCTATTTTTCCCTTTTGAAAGCCCCAAAGTCTATTTGGAAGTGCATGGATCTAATGCGAAAGAGGTTCTTCTGGAAGGGTGCGCAACATGAGGGTAGATTTATGCAGCCGCTGAAGTGGGAGTAGCTCTGTCACCCCAAGGAAGGAGGTGAGTTGGGGATTAAAGTGCTAAAAGAGTTTAATGAGGCCTTACTAATCAAGTGGGCTATAAAAATTCTCAATGGGGAAGAGAAACTGTGGACTGAATTCATTAAAGATAGCTATGGTAGTTCTAATAGTGCTTTGAGGAGATTACATCCTTCCCAACCTTTCCCATTTTGGCATTCTGTTATTCAGGCCCTTAAGAGCAATTGGCACTTACTGCAGCCCATGCTAGGAGATGGTAGGGCCTTTAATTTTTGGAGTGAGGAGTGGTCTCTATTGGGCCCCTTGAAGGAGTCCTACCCGAGGGTGTACTCGGAAGCTGTAGAAAACGAAGGCGCGGTGAGCAGCTATTGGTTTGAATCAAATGGCTGCTGGCAACTGAATGAGACTGAAGCCATCAGGGAGGGAACACAGCTATGGGAGGAGAGATTAAACTTGATTTCAAACCTGCAATGCTTTAGACCGAGGCCTGGTGTGGAGGATAGTTATGCATGGGATGACATCTATATGGCTCAACGTGCATATGGAAGAATTATGAACACTGGCAGGGGTATGGGAAGTGATAACATTGACAATAAACTTTTGCTCTTAAAGGTTCCGCTCAAGGTACAAATTTTTATTTGGTTGTGTAGAAGGGAGGGCTTGATTACAGGGGACCTTAGACACAAGAAAATGGGTGCAACACTACATGAATGCCATCTGTGTGGAATGCACATCGATAGTCTTAGCCACATGTTTTCCTCTTGTTTGATTACAGATGTGATATGGAGAAGAACTTGTTAGGAGCCACTCCCCCCATGGGAGTCCTTGTGGCATAGCTTTTTGATACCTAGGAGCCCACACCTATGCATGGTTGTGACTCTTTGGTGCATATGGAGGGCGAGGATAAGAAATTGTTTTAGTAGAGACTAGTATGCTATGAGAAAATTGTAAATGAACGATGGTCCCTCATACATAGATGGGGATCTGATTTGTAACTCTCCATGTTTTGCTTTTTTCTGATTAATAAAATGCCCTCCCGGATTGCTATCGTAACACGATAGCTTTCCTTTCAGTTTAAAAAAAAAATTATTCTCTCTCTCTCTTCTATTCTTTATTCTTTAAGTAGATAGCTAATGTAGATTCAATTCAACTAGCTAATCTGCTTCGTGACAATAAAACAAATGCGACTTTTAATCAAATGTCCACCTCCATGTGTTCGATTGGAATTCCTTTTGAGTTTCGGTAAAATTATCTGTTGACGATTTTTCTCACAAATTGTGTTACAACGACAGGTTTTCAAAACTCAAATCTTTTTGCGTAGATTTTTTGCATCAACACATCCCCTAGAATTGGTTGCAGTACTTGCCAATTATTTTTTAAGGATTGTATCACAGACAACCAAAAAGGAGATGGTTTTGATGGGCATAGTCTATTAATATTAAAAACACTGTTGGAGCTGCCATAGCTATCCTTAATGAGATCAGTCCACAACTTCTCTTCACCATTAAGGAGTTTATTTGCCTACATGATTAGCAATGCCACATTGAACTCCTTAAGAGATTTTATACCCAATCCACCATATTCCTTGGGCAAACATAGCTGTTCCCACTTCAAAGGTTGCATAAATCTTCATGATGTGCACCCTTCCAGAAAAACTGCTTTCACATCACATAATGCGCTTCCAGATGGATTTAGGGGCTTTGAAAATGGAGTAGAAGATTGGGATGGAGGTAATAATAGAATTCAATAAAATAAGTCTTCCTCCCTTGGACAGATACCGATTGTTCCAACTTTCTAACTTAATAGAAATTTTGTCAAACAAAACATTCCAATCACTCTTCTTCAACTTGGAGCATCTCAGAGGTAGCCCCAAGTATTTAATTGGAAGTGTAGTGCGTGGAGTGCCCAATATAGAAGATAATGTTGCTTGCTCCTGATCATTAAGTCCAAAACACAACGATGATTTTTCCCCATTCAATTTCAGACCTAAAATATCTCCAAAGATCTTAACCATATGCCACAAAGCTTGAGCTTCAAGTTCAGTCCCTTCTACAAAGAAAATAGCATTGTCGACATACTGGAGTACTAGAGCCATGGCCCTCCTATTAGAGATGGAATAGCCTCTGATTATACCAACCTCTGATATCCTGCTAGCGTATCTAGCTAGAGTGTCAACTGCAAGTTTAAACACCAATGGAGTAAGTGGGCACCCTTGTCTAACTCCGCATTGTGGTTGTATCCATTTCCCGCAGGGCTTACCATTAACCAAGGGGTTGAAGGAAGCAGTGGCGATGCACAACTTCATCCACTGAATCCATAAAGGTGGGAAGCCTCTTCTTTTGAATACCTCCCACAAGTAAGGCCATGGAACAGAATCATAAGCCTTTCGAAAATCCACTTTCCACATAAAGGCCTTGCATTTCCTCCTGTGCCACCCACTCACTATCTCTTGAGCCATGATGAAAGATTCTTGTAGAGATCTATTAGGAAGAAATTTTGGTTGAACAGGAAGAATTTGATCTTGTAGGATAGTTCGCAGTCTATTTGCTAAGACTTTTCTCACCACCAAATAGATGGAGTTTGAGAGTGCAATAGGTCAAAACTTAGAAATATGTTCGTGCCTTGTTTCTTTGGTAGAAGGAAAATATATGATCGATTTATCTTATCAAAACCATAGGTGCCTCTCTCAAATTCCCTAATAACCTCCATTACCTCCTCACCTAGCAAATTTCACAGTTCTTTGTAGTTGGTGATCCTTCATTATTCAATTCACTGATAGCATCCACAACTTATTCAGATATGGCTACAGTCAATCTATTGGCTTGCTCTTCTAAAATTCAAGGAGAAACACCTGCTACCATTCTCCAATGTCCCTTGTCTGCTGCCCGTGAAGAATCCCTGAAATGTTTGATGGCTTCAAACTTGATCTCCTGCAAGGAAGGTATTCTCTGATCACCCTTGAAAAAAGAGGATATTAAGTTCCGTCTTCTACGTGAGCTGGCTGCAAGGTGGAAATATTTTGTGTTGGCATCCCCCTCTTTAAGCTAGAGTTGCCTTAAACATTCCCGCCAATCCATTTCATGCTTTAAATCCTCCTTCGATACCACCTCTTGCCAACCTCTCCTTATTTCCAATTCTTGGTCGGACAAAGGAGTAGTCCCAGATGTTGAGAAAGTTAGCGCAAATCCCTAATAGGTACAGGCAATCAGGATGGGGAATTTCTAATCAAATCATCTCAACTTCAATCAGATTTCAATTTCGCAAATCAGGAAACTCTTTGCCTTCAAATGATATTTAGTAGGAAATAACACAAGTGGATCCTAATTGATTTGTTTCTTTTTTCTCTTTCCCAAGATTAGGAGATGACAAGGGAAGAAGAGAAATTTTACTTGCCCTTGGGGTGGTTGATTGCATGGAAAATCTCATGATGTACCTCACAGAACACAGCAAAGCAGATAGGACAAATTAGTAATCAACTCAATCAACCAAGTATAACAGTGAGAGTTTGCCTGTGGATCGAACGAATACTAGAGAGGAGGGGGTGAATAGGATCACTTTTTGAAACAGTAAAAGATAAAATAAATTCACAACAAAGTCAAGCACAATTTACACCTGGATTTAGAGTGGAAACCCAAACTGGGTGAAAACCACTACCTAAGCCTCTTAGCTTAGGATTTTCTGGACTAGTCAAGGCTAGTCAATCCACTATAGTACCACTTGAACGAGGGTGGCACAACCTCTTTACAATCACTTCTCTTTTTACCCTGAAGTGAAAACGATAACAACAACACAAATCTTTCCAACACCTTGGAATCCGTTAATAAAAAACAACAATGTTGAATAACAATAAATATATCTATGGAACCTCAATAAAAATCAAACTAGTATTTCAGTAGAGGTTCGAAACGACGTGCTTTTGAATGATGTGAATAGTGAAGAGTAGAAACACTTGAAAGAAGCTTGAGGCTCTTTGATCTTTTTGAGGGTATTTCTATTGAAAGTTGTTATTCAAAAGAGTTGCGTACAACCTCTATTTATAATAAAAAGTTTTCCTGAAAAGGAAGTTAAATTGGTCGATCAATTAAGGTATATTAGTTGATCGAAAAGCTATTTGGTCGATCAATTAAGTTATTTGGTCAATCACGAGTTGGTCAATTAATTAGCTTGGTTGGTCGATCAATAGGATTTTAATCAACTTCCTAAAAAGGATTGGTTTGATCGATTAACTAAGTTGGTTGGTCGATAAAGAGAGAAATTTGGTCAATCAATAACCCTAAAAATTGATTTTCAAAGAAGCACGAAAAACTGTTTGAGTTTTATTTTTGAGGTTCCTTATAATAATATCCTAGACTCAAACAAAAATAGTAAAAAACACAAATCAACAACCATTTGAACTTGATCCGAAAGAGAGGATTTAATCCGAGATGATCCTAAAATTTTAATGTAGCAATAAACATAATTTTGGTGCATCAAAATAGAGGTGCTTACATTCTCCTCCTTTTTGATGATAATAAAATTATAATTATGAAATTTAAACAATTATGTATAATATCTCCCCCTTTTGTTTCAGCAAAAAATAAAACATGCTGCTATGCTTTTCATTTAATCCCCCCTTAAGCATGTAAATAAAGCAAGAAAAAGTTAAAACATGCATTAACAAAGAGAGTAACATTCAACTGAGAGAGATAATATTCATGCATATACTAATGATATAAAAGAGCCTAGATAAGCAGTTCATAAAATGAAATAGTTCTAAGAAAAATTAAGTTTTACATCCCAACAAAAGCTAAGTAGAGATAAATCTAATCATCTAATGATGCCATGAAGACATCCATTGTGCTTTGAAGATCTGTGTCCAACTCAAGATCCAGCGAGTCTAATCTCTCTGAGGAGGTAGGCTGACCAAGACATAGGCAGCGCTAAGCTGACGATCTGGGTGTCAGCTGCTTAGATGTCCTGTGAGGTGGTGTAACCTGCTGATCTGCTGGTGTTGCTGCTGAGGTAGGAGGAGGAGGAGGAGGTGCTGCTAAGGATGGAGGAATGGTAGTAGATCGGCGAGGTCGAGGAGGTCGGTGAAGCTGCTGCTGAATGTCATGAACAGACTCTCCAAGTCTATCCAAGAACTAACTCTGAGCATTCAGGTAGTCTGATACCTGATGCCCATGGCGCATCATCATCTAGTCTATCTCCCTCTACCGATGCATCATCAAGGAAATACCATTCGTTACATCCTAAATACTCACAAAATCCCTGCCTGAAAGAGGTTTGTCTAAGAGGCTCTAGTCCTGGTCGAAGGATGGAGACGGTTGCACTGGAGGACAGGTCGCCCTAAAATGCTCATAAGGTAGGAATGGAGGAGGGACTATTGATGGTTCCTACTGCTGTTGCTATTCATGGACTGCATCCTCACCACAGGCTCCCTGTGCTTGCTCCATCTTCATATAAGTGAGCTTATAAAAAATAGAGACTCTAGTGATAAATTGTTTATGATTAATATCCATGGGAACACTAAAATGTAGGAAGATGTGGGAAAGAAGTGTCCCAAACTGGAAGGAGTTGGTGGGTTGCTTATTCATTAGATACAGAATCAAGTGGTTCCAGTTGAACTGCTTGTTCTTAAGAAATGCATAAAGGGTGATGAGCATAATGACAGGGCAATTTTCAAAAGTTGTAGATTTGGACATGAAATTCCATTAAAAGACTCTATTAAGAAATCTAGGTAGACGACAAAAATAGGGTGACTTGGCTGGATGACCCAAGTCAAAATGAAAGGGAGTGAGTAGGGTCTCCTTAATGGTATCTGTCTGTGTCTACTGGTGGAGCTTAGGAAAAGTGGGACCAACAGACAGACATTAAAGAAATTTAGAAAGAACATCTGCATTGACCAGAGCCTCTATGCCAAAGACGTTTGAGGTCAACTTGATGTTGAAGCCCTCACCTATGTTCTTCAAATTGGCATAAAATAGGTGACAGGCCATTGGGTCAACACCAGGTATACATCTATTCTTAGAACCCGTGTAAAAGTTCTACTAAAAAAGAAGTAAAATCTAGCGGTAAGCAATTTTTTCGTAGATCCATGGAAATATAGACTCAAAGTATGCAAAATCGGTGAGTCTACCAACATGCGGTGAAAATTTTGTGAAGAGAGAAAAACGGTCACGAGTGGCCTTAGTGATGAAAAATTGATTAAAAGTATCATCACGATGAGATGAAGAGGAGGTACGTATGAGTTTTGGAGTCATTCAAATTTCGCAAAAACACGTTAGTCAATCAAAAAAGTTTGATTGGTCGATAAAAAATGACCCGGTGATTATTCTGGAAAAACAAACTTTTGGTCGATCAACCAAGGAATTTGGTTGACCAAAAGCAGTCAGACTCGAGAAAAAGTGATGCAAACATATGTTTTGCTCACTTATACTACATGATTTCACAAGTAATCACACGAGAAAGAAAGAAAACATTAGACCACAACATAGCACATCTAATACTTAAGAAAAAATCCAACAAGGGATGGATTTCAACTAAGTTTTAGAGTGTACCAAGACCGATTGAGGATTGATCGATCAAAAGGAGGTTGGTGTGGAGAGCGGCCGGAGCTTGCGTACATGTGGAGGACGTACAACGATGGCGTAGTTTCCTTGCGGCGATGGTCAGAGATGGCATGATGTGTGGTCAATCACGGTCACCAGTGGAGGAGTGGTGGGGTCAGATGTTTGTTTTGGTTTTGTGGTGGAGATTGTGTGGGGACCAAATGGTGGGGTAAGGTAGTAAAAAGAATAGGTTTGATGGTAAAAAACATGTGCTTTTATAGAAAAAGTGATTAGAAAAATAGGTAAGAACATTTTAGGATGTTAACCACGGTTATCAAGGTCGGTTTGATAGATTAGAAGCGAGATTTGAGGTAAAAAGATCGTAATCTCGAAAATTGAAACGCCCAGTTTTGGTCGATCAAAATGCAAAATGATCAATCAAATATGTTAATTAGTCGATCTGAGTTTGAATGATTGGAGGGAAAATTCCCACCCAACCGGATTGGTCGATCAAATAACCAGGTTGATTGATCAAAACTCGAATTTTTGGAGGGAAATTTCCTGCCAAAGAATTTGGTCGATTAAACAAGGACTTTGATCGATCAAAACAATTTAGTTGATCAATTTAAAATATTGATCGATCAACAGTGAAAAAAATAGATCAATCAAGCATATCAATTATGTTCCTTTAGTCTTGATAAACCTAATGAATGACAAATTTGGTTGAATCTTTCTTTTGGCAATGGTTTGTGAAGATATCAGCTAATTGATTTTCTGTTTTAACAAATTCTAGGTTGATCTCTCCTTTTATGACATAGTCTCTTAGAAAGTGATGTTTTACATCAATATGTGTAGTCCTAGAATGTTGTATTGGATTCTTAGATAAGTTGATGGCACTAGTGTTGTCACATAATATTTTATTGGTTTTGTAGGATAGGCCAAAGTCCTGTAAGGTTTGTTTCATCTACAATAGTTGTGAACAAGCTAAAGATGCAGCTATATATTCTGCTTCGGTTGTTGAGAGTGAAATAGTATTTTATTTTCTAGAGAACCAAGAGACTAGGGAATTTTCAAGAAATTGACACATTTCACTAGTACTCTTTCTGTCTGTAAATGTACCTGCATAAGCAACATCACAGTTGGAATATAATTCCAATAAAAAAGTCGTAGGTCTTGTGTGTTGTTTAAATATCTAAGTATTCTTTTAACAGCATTTAAATGTATTTCTTTAGGGTTTACTTGAAAGCGAGCACACAAACAAGTACAAAAGAGAATATCAGGTCTACTAGTAGTTAAGTATAATAATGATCCTATCATACTTCTATATAATTTCTATTCTGCAGATTTACCTGTTTCATCATATTATAATTGTGTAGAGGCTGCCATAGGCGTGTTTTTACCCTTTACTTTGTTCATACAGAATTTCTTCAAGATCTCCGTGGTGTATTTGGTTGAGATATGAAAATTGCAGAGGACAGCTAGTCAATTTGAAGTTTGAGAAAGAACCGAAGTTCTCCTATCATGGTCATTTCAAACTAATCCTGCATATATTTGTATTATTAAGAGATTATGTTCTTTTCTTTTTGTAAATAAAGTTGGATCTATTTGACCAATTTTAAACTCATTTTCAATTAGATAGGATTTTAATCTGTCGTACTAAGCTCATGGAGCTTGTTTTAAATCATATAATGCTTTGTTCAGTTTATATACATAGTCTGGATATTTAACATCTTCAAAACCTATAGGTTGTTTAACATAGACTTCTTCCTTGAATCCATTTAGGAAGGCACGTTTGATGTCCATCTGAAAAAGTTTGAATTTTATATGGGCGACAAAGGCTAACAACATCTTAATGGATTCTAAGCAAGCTACGAGCGCATATGTTTCATCAAAATCAATTCCTTCTTGTTGATTATATCCTTGGGCCACAAGTCTAGCTTTACTTCTAACTACTTCTCCTGATTCATTAAGTTTATTCCTAAAGACCCACTTGGTTCCTATAATGGTTTGAGAGTTAGGTTTTGAAACAAGTTCCCACACATAATTTCTTTTGAATTGATTTAACTCATCTTCCATTGTAATAATCCAATGATTATCAGAGAAGGCTTCCTTAACATTTTTGGGTTCTAATCGAGAAACAAATGCAATGAAGGCTAAATTAGTAAAAGAAGATCTAGTTTGAACTCCTTTAGACAATTCTCCTATCCCCAATTGTTTTGGATGATCTTTCACATAAGAAATATCTCTAGGTAGTTCATCAGAAACATTTTCTTCTGGAATGTTTGATGGGTCATCTACTAGTTCATCATCATCATTGTTTACTGAAGATTTAGGTTGAGATAAAGCTTCATCAAATGATACATATATAGTTTCCTCAACAACTAAATTCTTCTTGTTAAAAACTCTATAGGCTTTACTTCTAGTTGAGTAACCTAAAAATATTCCTTCTAAGCTTTTAGCATCAAACTTATCAAGATTGTCCTTAGTATTAGGTATAAAACATCGACAACCAAATATCTTGAAGTAGGAAATTCTAGGTTTTCTTCCATGATAGAGTTCAAAAGGTGTTTTGTTTAGGATTGGTCTAATCAGTGATCTATTTTGGATATAGCAAGAGTGTTTACAGCCTTTGCCCAAAAATATCGAGGTAGCTTTGACTTGCACAGCATTGTACGGGCACACTCTTGCAAGGTTCTATTTTTCCTTTCAACTACACCATTCTGAGGTGCGGCTCTAGGGAAAGCAAATTCATGTTTTATCCCATATTGATCACAGAAATTGGAAAAGGATTCATTCTCAAATTCTCTGCCGTGATCACTTCTAATCCTAATTACTTCAGATCCTTTTTCATTTTGTAGTCTTCTAACTAGTTTTCTAAAGGCCTCAATGGTTAAGTCCTTTCGTTTTAAGAAAGATACTCAAGTAAATCTAGAAAAGTCATCAATTATGACTAGACAATATCTGCACCCGCTTAGGTCTTTCATATTTGGTTGGTCCGAACAAGTTTAAGTGAAGTAGCTCTAGAGGTTGTGAAGTGCTAACCATCCTTCTTGGTTTGAAGGGATTTTTAGTTGTTTACCAACTTGACAAGAATCGCAGACTTCGCTTTTCTTAAAGTCGATATTTGGTAGACCTTTGACAAGTTCATATTTCATAAGTTTGCTAATGTTTCTCATATGAACATGACCTAGTCGTCTGTGCCAAAGTGTTGCCTCTTCATTAAATACGACAAGACATTCAAGATTGTCACATTTACTAAAGTTGACAATGTAGATATCTTTATTCCTACTTCCTTTGAGAAGAGTTTGTTTTGTTTCTTTATCCCATATTTTAAAATCATTTGAAGAGAAAGTGATTTTGTATCATTTATTACATATTTGGCTTACACTTAGAAGATTATGTTTTAATCCACTAGCTATGTGTACATTATCAAAAGAGGTGGAAGAGTTACCAATTTGGCCAGTACCAATAGTATGGCCTTTGTGGTTGTTCCCAAACGTGACGATACCACCGTCTTGGCGATGAAGTTGCAGGAATAGGTCTTCCTCCCCGGTAATGTGCTTTGAACATCCACTGTCCATGATCCATCTCCTTTCTTCTCGTTCCTGTCATTGGTTTGCATTTGTGAGGTCTTGGTTTGGCTGATCTATAGAGTGGCTTCAATGTTCCACTGATTTGTTGATATGTTTACTTCTTATAGTCTACTTGACCTACAAAATAGGATTGCAATAGTATTTTTGGTACCTATTTTTGTTTGGATCCACGGTGGTTAGATTTACCTATTTAGGCAAGGTAGCTTTCTTTTTGTTTTGGCTAGAACTAGATGCTTCATGATCATTTTTAAGTATGTAGCCTAACCCAAATTTTGTGGTGCTTTGGTTTGTGTTCCTAATAGCTTATGCAAGTTTCTACTTCCCTTAGTAAATTTAGCCAGATCATTGAAAAGAATCACAAAATTTTCTTTTAATTTATCTATATCTACCTTTAAATTATCTATGTGTGATTTTAATGAGGTGATTTCTTTAGATAACCCTTTATTTTGTTGAGAAAGCATATCTTTTCGTGCTCTTTCTTCCCCTAAAGTTTTTGTTAGGTTTTTATTTTCTAATTTTAGTGACTTAGCTATGTCATGCATCTCAAAAAATGCTTCTAATAGTTCATCTTGTGAAAAAGAGGTTACCTCGTCTTCTAGCACCATTAGTCCTAGGAGAGCTTCTTCTTTTGAATTTGAGTCTAATTAATCCCAAGTTGCTGTGAAGGCCTTTTTCTTTCCTTCTCTTCTGGGAAACTTCTTTTTTGATTCCTTTTTGAGAAATGGACAATCCTTCTTGTTGTGTCCTTTTATCTTGTAGTTGTAGCAGATAATGGTGTCTGCTTTGGTTTCTTCTTTCTTCTTTCTCCATCTTCTTTTGTTCTTGAAGAACTTTCTGAACTTTCTTGAGAGGAGGGCTATGTCTTCATCTTCGTCTTCACTTGAGGAATCTTCTGTTGTTGATTAGCTTCAAGAGCTACAATCTTTTTCTTGATTCCTTCATCTTCATGCTCCTTCATGTGTTGGAGTTGAACTTCGTAGGCCACAAGGCTTCCGATAAGATCATCTAGGTTTAAGGTAGACAAATCTTTTGACTCTTGTATGGCTGTAGTCTTGGTCTCCCAATCACTGGTGAGCGATTGGAGAATCTTCCTCACCAAGGCTTTGTTCTTGCTCACCTGATCTAGATTTCTTAGGGAGTTTATGATGTCCATGAATCTCGTGAACATCTCTGAAAAGATCATAATTTTATGATAGTAAATTGACTCTAGTTTCTTTTACCTTAGATGTCCCCTCTTGGGTGACTTTGAGGATGCTCCAGATCTTGTAGGTTGTCTTGCAAGTAGAAATGCAGATGAATTCTGCTCTAGAAAGCTTGTAGAAGATTGCATTCATGGCTTTTGCATTGTGTGTTGCTATCTTCTTTTGATTTGGTGTCACTGCCACTCCTTGATTTCAGAACGTGTGTACTTGGAGGCGATGACATCCCACACCTTGAAATCCATCGATTCTAGGAAGATCTGCATCTTGGTCTTCTAGTATCCGTAGTTCGTTCCATCAAAGAGAGGAGGTCGAACTGTTGATTGCCCCACAGCATATGTGTCAACAGAAAACTTTGACATCTTTTGGACAACCAGGCTCTTATACCAAGTGAGAGTTTGCCTGTGGATCGAATGAATACTGGAGGGGAGGGGTGAATAGTATCGCTTGTTTCACAACAGTAAAAGATAAAAATAAATTCACGACAAACTCAAGCACAATTTACACTTGGATTTAGAGTGGAAACCTAAATCGGGTGAAAAGCACTACCTAAGCCTCTTAGCTTAGGATTTTCCCGACTAGTCAAGGATAGTCAATGCACTATAGTACCACTTGAACGAATGTGGCACAACCTCTTTACAATCACTTCTCTTTTTACCCTGAAGAGAAGAATAATAACAACAACACGGATCTTTCCAACACCTTGGAATCCGTTAATCAAAAACAACAATGTTGAATAACAATAAATATATCTATGGAACCTCAATAAAATTCAAACTAGGATTTCAGCAGAGGTTCGAAATGATGTGCTTTTGAATGACGTGAATAGCGAAGCGTAGAAACACTTGAAAGAAGCACGAGACACTCTAATCTTTTTGAAGGTATTTCTATTGAAAGTTGTTATTCAAAAGAGCTGCGTACGACCATTATTTATAATAAAAAGTTAGCCTGAAAAGGAAGTTAAATTGGTCGATCAATTAAGGTATATTAGTTGATCAAAAAGCTATTTGGTCGATCAATTAAGTTATTTGATCAATCACAAGTTGGTCGATTAATTAGCTTGGTTGGTCGATCAATAGGATTCTAATCAACTTCCTAAAAAGGATTGGTTCGATCGATTAACTAAGTTGGTTGGTCGATCAATCAATTTTGGTCGATAAAGAGGGAAAATTGGTCAATTAATAAACCTAAAAATTGGTTTTCAAGGAAGCACGAAAAACTATTTGAGTTTTATTTTTGAGGTTCCTTACAATAATATCCTAGACTCAAACAAAAAAAGTAAAAGACACAAATCAACAACCATTTGAACTTGATCTAAAAGAGAAGATTTAATCCGAGATGATCCTGAAATTTTAATGTAGCAATAAACATAATTTTGATGTATCAAATAGAGGTGCTTATAGATAAGACTAGTGGTGAATTGCACGTTGCACCTAGGCAACAACGCCAAAATGTTGAGGCATTGAAAATTATTGTGGTTAGTGGGAAAGCATCACGTTGTAGTATAGTGACGAAAATCGTAACAAGATTTAAAGTTATAAGTGCTCCAAAATAGAAGTGAGTCCGAGGTCATTCGTAAGGAGCAAATATAGAATTCAAAACACTAATCGCAATATCAATGAGCACAATGATAAATTGCAATAAAGATATTTAATACTAGCAATTGTATATCAGGAAATAATGGGAAAAAAAGAATAATTAAAATCCTAAAAATGGTAATTTGAATCGCCAATTAATTCCATCAATTAAGCACATATCCCAAAGTATCAAATCAAATCGATTTTACTATAGTGATCTTGAACCACTTATTCCAAATATACATGTCTGATCAATAAGCCAACAAGTCCACAGTACCCACAATCATACGTCAGCACAAGGGCATCAGATGACTTAAAGTCGCCAAAGCAGCACAACTCACAGAGCACAAAGCCCCAGAAATGCCTAAGTATTGGGCATGTTGGCATGCATCTCGAGGCCAACAGTGCAAAACCACCCCCCACCCTCATTAGAATTTCCTCTTTGCTTCTTAGCCGAGTATACGGGTGTGCACAGTAACCGGGTAATCGGGTTTGAACAATGACCAGGCCCACCGATAGTGGTGGTGGGAGAGGAGTGAGAGAGAGAGTGAGGGGACCTTACCCTTGTGTGAGAGGTAAGCTGCCTATGTGAGGAATCCCTTTTATGTGCATTTCCAAATCCTTACCCATGATGTTGGACTCAAATCGTCCCCTTTCTCTGTGCGAAGTTGCAGGTGAAGTCTTCATCTCAATTGAGCTGCTGCTGTCGTACCTTCATCCAATTGAAGGCTTGGAAGCCTTCATGGTTTCGATTCACAGCTCCTGGTGAGGGAACCAAGCCTTAAGGTCGATGGAAAGTGACTGATAGCGGCAGTGATGAACAGCAGAGAAGAAGCATTCGGTGAAACCTGAAATGCAAGAACATGGGCTAAACGCCCCAATCAGAAGGTCCAAAAGGGTTGTTAGCGTACGTGGAGTGTGACGGTGGTTAGAATTTGGTGCAAGTGTGTGTGTGGTGGTCGATCGGAGTCTGTGACAGCGAAGGTGGGGTGTGGTGGTCGATTGGAGGAAATATGAGCTAAAGCCCTCAATTTGTTGAGGGCTTTTTCTCTATGAAGTGAGGTGGAAGTTTTGGTGGCGGCGGCGAGGTATTCGAGTGTGTGTGTCAGTCGCACGGCCTCGCTAGGGGTACAGCTGGTGGTAGTGAATACGGAGGGGGAGAGAGGCGTACGGTGGTCATGTCTAAGTTCTAAAGTCCTAAACTTATTCTAGGGAGTAAGAGGGATAGGTAGACCTACCTAAGGGAGGAAAGGGGAGAGGAGTTGTGCCAGCTTGCCTCGCCAAACACAAAGGAGATGAAGACCTCTTGTGAGGTAGAACCGCGACGACGATGGGGGAGAGAGCCCTAGCTTTAGCACAACAGGTGCAGATGGACACGAGGCGGAGTTTGGGCCACCCAATTTGATGGTTTGGTGGTTGGAAGAAGGAGGGGAAGCTCATTGGAGTCGAGGTCGGAGGCGACTAGAGGTGGAAGAGAAGAAATGTTTTTGATCCAAACCTGACTAAGGAGGATGTTGAGACCTAGAGGAGCCTTTATAGAGCTCAGAATCGAGCTCTAAATCAGGGAAGAGACCTGATTGAGTTGGGATTTGGAATCAAGAAACCCCACATTTTTCGTGAGCTCACATGATCATTTCTCTTCAAATCAAGGTCTAAGATCCTGATGGAATTGTTCTCTATCGTCTAAACACCAATCCCACTAAATTTGGTGAGATTGGTGCTGATTTGATAGAGTTTCAAGTTAGTCAAAGGTCGATGTTGCATAGTTGACTCAACAATGGCAGCAAGGGTATAAATGTGAAGATGATGAGAAAGTTGGGGGGGTAAACGCAAGAAACTTGAAAGTTAAGAGGCTGATTGTGGGAAATAGAGATCTTAGGGACTGAATTGCAAACTACGTCAAGATGGACTTTGATTAGGCCCAAATTTTGGTGTTAACTTAATTTGGACCTAAAGAATCTAATGGTGAACTTGTATTTGAGTTCTGACCATGTTTGACTGTGTAAATTGCAGAGAACCCTAAATTAGGGTAAATTCCCATCTAAAACTCTATTCTTGGTCAAAATGGGTTCAGATGGTCAAACCAAAGTTATCAAACCTCTTATAATATTTTTCTATGAATTTTAGGAGGTTTAGATTGATTTCATCCCAGAACCTTTTCAATTTATGTGAGGTTGATAATTAGGTTTTGTGTACTCTTTCAGCCCTTGAAATGCGTGCAACCTTATTTCTGTCAATGCAGACCCACTTCTTGGTCTTTAATGCTTAATTGACCTCTAATTAACCCTTGGGTAATCCCGTGGTTAATATGCATTCATGATGTGATGTTAGAATAATAGAATTAACCCTATTTTATTATTTTTTTCTCAAAATAGATTTGAGTGGAATTATGGTCCTTAGGCGATCATTTAGGAGCATTTATCTCATGATTCTAACTAATTCAAGTTAGTTATGACGAATGGTGGCGTTACCATTAGTCTCTCAGTCGTCCAAACTGAATAAGAGGTTGAAGGTCTGTACATAGGGATTCATTTGCAAATAAAGGAGGACCTGATAGTAATTAAAGGGATTCGATTGAAATGTAAGCTAAGGGTATAAACGTAAATAGTGAATATTAGGGCTTATTTAAATTTATTTATTTTTCAACTTTTTATATATTATTATAGCTAAGGTAAGAAATATATTTATGCCTTGAAATTACATTTTTAACCTTTTAGCTATATTTATTTAAATGATAATATTAATTAGGTTAATTACATACTTAGTTCATTAAATTAATTAAGTTATATTAAATACCTAATACATAGCTAAATGATTGTAAATTGAGTCCAAATTATTAATTATACTTATATTAATATTGATTGAGCTTTAATTATGTATTTTAAACTTATTTTGTAGGTCTATTTTACTCCTATATTATAATTAATCTTGTATTTAGTGCATTCTCAGGTAATTAGCTAAGTAAACTGGGTAATTAGTATTAATTAGGAGCCATGATAAGTCTCTCATCAAGGGATTGGATATAAATTGGACCCAATCAAGGCACCCAAAAGATTAGATGATTAAGGCTGTTCGAGGAAGATGGACCTCTAGATCAAAATCCACATATCTCAGAATTACCTGGGCAGCCAGGAAGAGAGAGTCTCGCAAAAACCCCTACACGGTATAACGTTCCCACAGGTTACATGGTTTCCCCCACCCAACCTTCCTTATCACCATGGATCCAACTAGTTTGGGATGCGCTAATTGAGCCCTAAGTCTACCAATTTTAAGCCTAATTGTGTCTTGTATTTTCACTTGAATTTAGAAGTTGATTCCAATTGTGACCTAATTTGAGGTTGGTTGATTCACCAAGTGAACCAACTTCACCTGACCTATCCAAAAGTTGAGCATGAAATTTGGGTCAAGTCACCCGAACCATCCTATTTTGGTTCTTAACGAGTTATTAGGCCTCAAGTTTTATGATTCAAGTGAAGTTAGAGCCCTATTTTTAGGGTTTTTCTAATTAGATTAGTTTAATCAAGGGTTTCGGTGGCACACAAATGCAGGAAGATCATTTTCCTTTATAATTGGCAAATGTGTACTAACACTTCAACTTTAATGTGAAACTCTACTTGGCTCTACTTCCAAGTCTGATTTGAATCCAAATATGACACCCTAGACTCAAATAAGAAAGTGAGTAGTCCAAGGTGTTGAGAAAATTAGTGCAAGTCCCTAATAGGCACAGGAAGTATGAATTGGGTATCTCTAATCAAATTGAATCACCTCAAATTTGATTTCAATCAAATCATGTAAATCAGGAAACTCATGCCTCGAATGATATTACTGGAAAGATAAGGCAGGGTTGGAACCTAATTTCATTTGTTTCCTTTTCAATCTTCCCAAGATAAAGAGGGGATTAGGGAAGAAAAGAGAAGATTGCTTACCTGCTCCTAGAGTGGTTGCTTTGAGTGGACAATCTTGATTGTGAATTCACCTCGAAACAATCAAAGAAAGTTAGCAATTAGAATTAGACAAAACAAATGATATGAATAGTGGTGAAATTGCATGTTGCTCCTTAGCAACGGTGCCAAAATGTTAACGTTTCTCTAATCGATTTAGAAATGCACATTGTAGTACAACAATTAAAACGATGTAAACATTTAAATTTTTATTCTTGAAATGTGAGTTCCGAGGTCATCTTAGGGAGCAAATAGTCTCAATTAAAAACCACTAATCAAGCATATATGAACTGAATAAAAGAAGACACAATAGCCTAATGTAAAAATGAATAGATTAAGCAATGAATGTCAACTTCAATAGGCAAAAATAATTGAACTATAATAGGCCAAAAAATTGGTTTTCAACTAAGCCCACAGCCTCTCAACATGTAGCATTTTTTTCTCAAGTCAAAGACAAGCTCAAATGTCTTAAAGAAAGATCCAAAAATGGCCCGCTTTCCACTCAACTAAGGGCACAAATATGAGTCAAACCTAGTTTAACCTAGGTCAAGTGAACCAAATCGAATCCCTAAAATCGGCCTAGACCCACCTAACGTGAGTGGCGAGCGAGGGTGTGCATAGTGAGTATGGGGACCTGACCCCCTAATTTTGAGCAATGAATCGGGGAGGGGGCGGGGGGGGGGGGGGGGTAAACCTTTATGAAGCCATTTCAAAATTTAAAGTCTCTGATGTGGGACTAATAGTCCCTCCTCTCCTTCGTCTACACTATGTGTGAATGGAGCTGGGAATTGAAGCTACAACCAGCGTTGATCCTTAAAATCAAAGGCCCAGGGGAGCACCTGGTGCTAGTTCGTGGACGAAGGACGTGGAGCCTCTTTAGTTGGACATCGAATGGCGATGCTCGATGGTGGAGAAGATGACTGATGACGATGATGTACCTGCAAGCAAGATATGGCCTCACCGCCCCAGTTAGATAAGGAGGAGGCTTTGCCTGAGTGAGGAGAAGCTAATGGCGGTGGTGATTTAGTGGGAGGGTGCATGTGATGGTCGGCCGATGAAGCTCAATGAAGCTCCTACGATTGGATTCAGGGAGGGTGATGGAGGTGATGTCCAGGCCAATTAAGTTAGGCAAAAGGTTGTGAGGGTCAGAGGGAAGTGGAGGTTAGGCAAAAAGGGTGGTTGGCACGGTGGTGGTCAGAGTCAGAGAGGATGGAAGACATAATGTCTGGAGCTCTAGAACTCCAGAGCTCTAATTGGAGGGGTAAGAAACAAAAACCCTAAGTTAATTTGAGGGAATGAAGCGGGGGGAAGGTCACCGGTGGTGCATCGGAGATGAAGAAGAAGAAGATGTGGTCGAAGCGGACGAGGGTGAATTGGGCTGTGAAGCTCCACGTGAAGCTTCGTGGGAGGAAGGAGAGGAAGAACCCTTTGCCTATCGTACGTGGCAGAGCAGATTCCCACCTAAGTCTTATTTTTGGTCAAAAAGGGTTCCTCTGGTCAAAGTGATGGTTCCAAATCTCATAGAATTTTTTCAAATGATTTTTAGGAGGCTTAGATTACATTTATTTCCACTAGAACCTATTTAATTGAAGTGATGATGTATTTTGGATTTTTATTAATACAATAATCCTCGAAATGCAAAAATCCTGTTTCAGTCGTTTGAGCCCACTTCTTGGAAATTTAAGTTCATTTGACCAATAATTAACCCCTTAGTCATTCTGCAATTGCGATTAGGTGTTAAAACAACATAATTAACGTGATTTCCCATCTTATTCTCGTAATTCACTCCAAACAGAGTTATGATCTTCTGATGATATTGTGGAGCATTTATTATAGTAATTACACTAAATTGGGTTAATTAACACCAATGATGGTGCTACCATCAAATAGTTAGAATGTGGTGGTGGTGGTGGTGTCATAGAAAGATTATTCATAGTTTCCCTCCCTGTAGGAAACTGAGAAGTGTGATGTGCAGGTGACTGAGAAGATGGTTTAGATAGGAATTTCCATACCTCATCTACCTTCTTCTCTATCAAGCCCACTTTATCCAGTTGACTGGCCACAATCTCCATGTCGCGTGTGCTGGATTGGACTCATGTACCCTGGTGTATGAATGGGAATGCAAGGATTTTCTATTAAAAATTCTCATCGAAGTGTTATTAATGGAATTCTCGACCATACCTTCGAAGAGCTTGAAGGTAGAATCCTCGTCCTAACACAGGATATTGCCTCCACAAACAGCATTTACAAAATTCCGTGTGTCATCATGGAGCCCATGGTAGAAGATCTGGACTTATTGTCAGCGTGGGACACCAATGTGGGGCATTTTCTAAGAATCTCATGGAATCTCTCCCAAGCCTCGTGCATTTGTTCTCCTGAATTATAGGTGAAAGTAGTGATGGCACCCCTTAAGGTGTTGATGTGGCCTATGGGAAAATGCTTCTATAGGAACTCATGTTCAAAAGAAGGCCAATTCTTGTTGGTGCACTTCTACCGTATTTTTAGAAAAGAGATGTGTCGTAGTATAGGCGAAAAAAGTGTAACAACACTTAAATTTGTAAAATTTAAAAAATCATGAGTTTCGAGGTCATTTGTAGGGAGCAAAATTGGAATTCAATCCACTAATCAATCATAAATGATGAGCACAATAAACAAGTCACAAGAATGATATGAAATGAACGATAAATCAACTTAAAATATATTCAATAAAGATCCAGATTATATCTCAAGAGTCAAATAACAAAAAGATAATAAAGAGCCAAAAAGGTGGTGGTTGAAACCACCAAATAATCATTTACACATAGGCCTAATTCCACTCAAATCTTCAATTCAGCACTCAACCTTTCAACTCAGAGCCAAATCTCAAAGTCAGCACAGTTGTCTCAGTTAAATGTCTAATTCAGGCCCAATAAATGGTCTTAAACGATTAACTCCAAAGCACCTCAAATTCACTTAAGTCCTTGGGCACAAATCCCAAGAGAAAAACCCACCCCTCTCTCTCACAGATCCTTTCCTTTCTCTCTCCTCAATTCCAGACCCTGTCTAGATCTAATTCAATTTAACGTAGGGGGACTAGTCTGGCTTGCATGGCATGGGAGAGCGGACCGGTGTGCATATGCTCATGAGGAGGGACCTGACCCCTCGTGACTTTAGTGAGAGGGTAGTGCACGTTATTCAATAAGTAGAAAAAAGATCTTTAGCTACCCACGATGTGGAACTAAAGTGAACTGTGTTCCTTCGTGCGCTCAGCAAATGAAGCTCCAGCAATTGAGGATGCTGCTCTGGTCCTTCGTTCAATTGGAGCCCAAAGAGGCTTCCTGAGAGTTGTCTGCATCACGAGGAGGTGGATTGGCAGTGCTGGATGGCTGGAAAAGAGCGGACGATGGCGGAAATGGCAGGCGATGAAGTTGTCTTTGGCGAACCTGAAATACACAAAAACGGGACCTAAGCCCCAATTAACAAGCTCATAAGGGTCGTCGGAGTACAGCAAGTGTGGTGGCGGTGATTTGGAGGTGTATTGTGGTGTGTGGAGGTTTGTCGAAGGTGAAGCTACAGGCAATTGGTGGGTTAGGTCGAGGGAGCGTTTGAGTGGCCAGAAATCCTAATTACATTATGGCTTTTGGTTAATGGCATGTGAGGAAGGTAGTCATGGTGGTGGTTTTGTATTTGGAGGTGTATAGCGATCGGACGAACCTTGCCGGAGCTTTGCCGACCATAAGGAAGAAGAAGAGGGAACAACAAGTAGAGGGCTTGAATCTAATCACTAAGGGTCTAATCCTAATCTAGGATGTAAGGGGAAGAAGAGGGCCTAATCTATTGGATGAAACGGAGATTCCACTCTAGCGTGCCTTGCCGGACTCGAAGGGGGTGAAGTCTCTGGCATGGTAGAATGGCGACAATGAAGGTGGAGGAAGCCCCTACTTTGTTTGGCGAGGAGCGGATGAAGGTGGTGAAGGTGTTGGACCTCTCAATGTGGTTGTTGGGAGGCCAAAGGAAGAAGGAGAAGATGCTCATCGAAGCTAAGGTCGGAGGAAACCGAGGTAGAAGAGAAGTGATTCTTGGCCTAAACCTGGCTGGGAAATACGTTGGAAGTTCCCAGAGCTTATATAGAGCTCGAATTTGAGCTCAAATTGGAAGATTTCATGAATTTTGATTTGGGGATCAGTGGGTTTCCTAATCACAAATCTCAAGCTTGGTAGGGCTTCTCAAGATTCATTTTGGGCAAGAAAGCACACCCAATTGATAGGGAATCTCCTGATCATCAATCTCACAAATTTGGAGGGATTTAATGGTCAAACGAGAAAAAAATCCCAAGTGAAAGATTTGCCATGATGGGTTTGACTTTTGATTTAGGAAACTCGTTAAACTAAGGTGGCAGGAACTTGTACGTGAAGAAGATGAGAAAGTTTGGGGTGTCTCTGTAAGAAAAAGTCAAAGATGAGGGTCTGATTGAAAATAATAGAGATTTGGGGACTTAAATGAAAACCAGGTCAAGATGGACTCTGATTGGACCCAAATTTTGGTTTTAACCTAATTTGGACCCAAGGAATTTACTGGTGCACTTGGATTTCAGTTTTGATCACTTTTGACTGGGTAAATTGCATAGAAGCCTAAATCAAGGCAAATTTTCGTCTGAATCTCTATTTTTGGTCAACATGAGTTCAAATGGTCAAAGTGAAGGTACCAACCCTCTTAGAATATTTTTTAATGATTTTTAGGAGGTTTAGATTGAATTTATCTTGACCATAACCCTTTCAATTAGAGTGTGGCTAATAATTAGGGTTTTTAGTGATATTTTAATCCTTGAAATGCATGAAACCTTGATTCATTCAATGTGATCCCACTTCTTAGGTATTTAAGTTCATTTGATCCTGGATTAACCCCTTGTTTAATCTGCATTAATGATGGGATGGTAAAACAACAAAATTAACCCTATTTTCTTATCTTCTCAGATCAGTTCAGTATGGAATTATGATCCACAGATGATCATTTAGGAGCATTTATCATTTGATTCTGACTAATTTCAGTTAGTTATGATGAATGATGATGTTACCATCAATTCTCTATGGTGTAGTCCATGAAAGTGTGTGGTACCAAAAGGTTACCTTATCCTTAAGGGAAAAGGAGAACATCTTCATTAGAAGTGTGTGCTGATCATAGCCCTACGGACCTAGGGTCTGAGTAAGATTTTTCAGCTCTTTTGAATGCTAAAAAGGTTCCTTAGAAGCAAGACCATAGAAGTGAGGGATAAGGGCAATAATGTTTGGTTTCAACTCAGCAGTATGACCCCTAGCGGGAAATCGGTCCGTAGGCATAATGGTTGTAACTACAGGATTATAGTAATCCTTAGTTGAGGTATACGAGCCTGTGGTCGGGGTTAGCTAAAAGGTTAATAGCCTCAGTAAGTTGTTGCACCTGTTGTGTAAGGGTATTCATTTGAAGTTTTGTATTATACAGGTGTTGCAGATTTGGTGGTGCACCTCTCTTCGGTTGAGGTTGATTAGGAAAGTTAGGGTATGGAGGAGGTGGAAAGTGTGGTGGAGGTGGAAGAGGTGGGTCATGTGAGAAGTGAGGAGGATGATCCTCAAAATCCTTGTATAGTGTGGAATCATGGTCATCCTTAGGATGAATGGAGTGGTGAATGGGTGTTTGAGGCCAGGAGGTAAAGGATTGGAAGTGGAAGGCATAGAGGAAGTGGTGGCTTAGGCATCGACACCCAAGGGAGGTACAAGTGATGGGTTTTGGGATCTCCTACCTTCCATTAGTTCGATTTTTGAAAATGATTTTTCGAAGCAGTCACAAACTCACAACGATAGTCTCAATATCAATAAATCAAACAAATAAAAAATCCTAATCAATCTCTCAATCAGAAGACCAATCAATGCAAGCAAGCGAGAGAAATCCACGGATTTTTCCTAAGGTTTGCTATGCAAAATAGATTTGCGCAAACAAATATCTCAATGCAATTGTACGCGTCTTATAAAAAACCTGGCAAAGCGTAACCCTTTATAATCTACCCAGAATCTGGATAAGACCAGCATGCGAATCCAGATCTTCAGTAACTATGCCAAACAATGATCGAATCCGTCTAACACGTCATAAAATTGCACCATTATCGGGTTTAAATCCCCAGCAATAGGACCAAAAAATGATCGATGATCTGGAGAGCATGTTAATTAGGCTTAATTAATTATGTCGTAGTATAGTGTCATTTATTTATATTCAATTTTTACTAGTTTTAATTCAGGTCGTTCATTGGGAGATAATTATTGATATACATTACTCTCTATTATCCAAAAACTATCTTTTATTCCAAAAATGTTAATTTTATTTATAATTGAACGAATAATGAATAAAATAATCAAAGAATGAACTAATCTTAGTCAATTATGTACAAGAATGAATGAATGATTGTTAATGGCAATGCCTCAATAATATATACAGGTATAAAGGCAACAAAAACTAATCTAAACTAATCTAAGTTATTCATGTTCAATACTATCTAAGTAATGCCTTAATAAAGGCACAAAAAGAATATATATATACAACTAAATTACTTACTACACTAACATATACATACTATGTACACTAACACATATAAACATCACTAAAAAGCCTTTAAAAGATAGTTATGTACAAAATAAGGAAAAAATATATATATAACACATATTATATACTCTATATACATATATATATATATGAATATACTATACTAATACATATATACTAATTCTACATATATACTCATATAACACAACACTTAATTAATACAACATACGTACACACACTAACACACATATACAAACTCAACACTACACAACACACACGATACACTATACACTCAACACTTAGCTTAAACTCTAACGCACAGTTAACCTAAATCTAAAAATTATTGGTTGGCAGGCCAAACACTTTGTAGGATATATAACCCACTAGGGGTCAGATCAACCACTACTAATCTTGGGCCCTAGTATTTAATTAGTGTATTTTGCATAATTTACGACCCATTCAGGCTCACAAGCCACAACCCAGCCGCTTGCCTACACGGGTCCACTCTCTTCTCTCTCTTTCTCTCTCAAGTCAAAGCAAGGGTCATAAGATGGCAAGTGGGCCCTGTGGGCTCATAGAAAGATGAGATAGAATCCGTGTATTGTGTACTTTATGTGATCGTGTAGTGTGTACACGATAATCAAGCAACAGAGTATATTGATGAAAACCACAAAAGGATCAAGTAGATTATTTAATCTCCTTTTTCATTTAGATTTTAATTCTTAGGAGTGTCTTGCAGGTAGATGGTCTCACTTTTTAGTCAATTCAAGATAAGATATGGTCTTGATTACTTAAGTTAAATGTAGGAGATGGAAGGAGCTGAGGTGGGATAGGTGTTTATATAGAATGTGGAGCTCAAGGTGATTCAGAATCGTAGGTGCAAGCTGTTGGGCATCAACGGTGGAGATGGAGGCTGAGGCGCGTGATAAACGCCACTTTATCATCATTTTTATGCATTAAAACAATCCTAGCTCTTAGGATTTTGCTTCGCAAATGGGTTTTTGGGCTGCATTTAGGCATCAATTAGGTTAGGCATGCATTGCACTTTTTATTGTCTTTTTAATGTGTTTATCTGAGTGTTAGGGATATACAGACTATCAGAACTCCAAAACCCTAGCACTCAAGAAGGCAACTGGTGAAGAAGAAGCTCAGACTAGCTGGAACTTAGCTTGATCTAGCTCACCATAGCTGGATTCTAGCTCACTTAAACTAGGGTTAGCTCATCTTAGCTCCATTCATCTCATTTCAGCTGAATGGCAGCTCAAGAGAGCTCATCTTAGCTCACCCTATCTCAGGTCAGCTCAGATCCAGCTCAACTTAGCTGAATCTAGCTCATCTCAGCTCCCATTAGTTCACAGGGAGCTCTAGCTAGCTCAGCTGAGTTGATTGGAGTTCACCTCAACTCAGGACTAGCTACATCTAGCTCCACTCAACTCCAGCCAACTGAAGATGACTTCATCTTAGCTCAGGAAGCTCAAGCCTAGCTCCTAGGGACTTAGGTTAGCTCAACTTAGTTGACTTAAGCTACCTTAGCTACCTCAGCTAACTAGGTCCTCCCCAGGAGCATTAGACCCAACTCACCTCAGCTCCTTTCAGCAAAAGCCAACTTGTTTTAGCTTGGCTTAGTAGCTAGCAAAGAACTAGCAAGCTAAGCCAGCTAAGGTAGCTCCTTGCAGCTCTCTTCACAGCCACCAGCTCCAGTGCAGCTCAAGATGACTACCTCCAGCTCGTCTCCCTAGAAACCCTAGGTCCAAATGCCTACAACCCTACTCCCTACTAGCTAAGCTGCTTAGCTTAGCTAGTCCACCTCCATGACACCAAAACCTACTACCCTACTACCTAAGCTTCAGTAAAAAGACCACCTACTCCTACTTTATTTTGGTGCAAACTATCCCTTCCATTACCACCCTACATCCACCATCAAAACCTATCTCCACCCTCCATTTTTTCCCTCCAAAATCAATACCTTCTAGAAGGTATTTTTGGAGGGAAAACCAAAGCACCTCTTCATTTCCCTTCCATATTTCCCTCCAAAAATATCCAAGCACCCTTTCATTTCCCTCCAAGAAAACACCATAACCACCCCCTTCCTATCCTATAAATACCCTACCCTACCACCACATAATTCCCATCCTCCATTAGTTTAGTCTACCATATACCCACCGTAATTCAAGGCTAAGGAAGAAGAAGAAAAGAAGATTAAGGGGGCATCTTACCTGCCCCCTTGGTGCCTTCTTCCCCTTTTTCTTCTCCCTTGTGCCATGCCAAGGAGGAGGAGCACTCCCCCACTAGGAGGACGACCAGGCAAGGAGGAGCAAGGGTGGTGCATGCCCACCCTTGGAGGAGGAAAGTTAAGGTGGAAGCTTCCACCTTGGAGGACAGCATCTTGGAGGAGCATAGCAAGGAAGGAGTTGGAGGACTCTTTTCAAGCTCGGGAGCTACCAGGCTTGGAGCAAGAAGCCATCATCTTCTTCACCATTTCATTTAGAGGATTTGTGTTTTTATCTTCTTGCATTTCAAGTAGATTAGAAGCTTTCCTCTATGTGTTTTGTGTAGAACAAGTTCAATTCAATTCAAGTTGCCTTCTTTTAAATTCTTGTCGCATTTTTTTTTTATCTTGATCTAGCACTTTTTCACGCCCTATCCCTAATTACTCTAGGTCCCCACGTGCCTATAGTGAGCCTTTCTTGTCACTCTAGCAATAGTTTAGTCGATTAGGTTTAGATTGCCTTTTTCTTCATCAACAACTTTGCGAATGCTTGTTATTTCAAAAACTTAAAAAAAATGATATAGTTGAAAAGATCAAAAAGAAAGGTGATTTCTATTTCCAAGCAAGAGACATGAATTTTGCAAACATATTGCCTCCTTGGACGACCTTAGATACCCCACTATCTAGGTTTATAAATTTAAGAGATGTTCGATTTTGCGCATTACAATGATGTATTTTACAAACCGCATAAAATTTGTTATCAGCACGTGAGAGGGATTAGGTTGAACTCAGTTCGCACGATATGATCTAAAGAAGAGCAGGAAGCTGTACGTATGGCCACTAGTCGGTTTAATCAAGATCCACCATCGATCGAACGGTGAAAGGATCAAACGGCTTGAAACACGCATGTTCTTCGCGTGCTCTAGTGCTAGTAGGAGCGTCGCATCAGGTCTAAACGGTAATTTGCATTGAAGCCTAAATGAGTGAAACAGTAGAACAATTGTAAAGTAGGCTCATTAGTGATAAGAAGCATGACAAGAAAGTCCCTCACAGTTTACAAATAGGTCCTCAGCAATATTGAAGTGTAGAAAATGTGAAGATATGTTTGTACACTTAGGGCCTAAATGAAAAACATTAATTGCATGGTCCAAATGAGGTCAGAACTCAACGTAATTTTATGGCATGTTAATTGAACATGTTGGAATATAATTCAACTTTTGATTTGTACTTTTAAGCTCAAATTGGTGTTCAATTGACATTCAGAATATTCAAGTGTATTTTAGGTATAGAATATCTCCAAATTAACCAAATTATGTGTTTTTAGCACAAATTGAATGTTTTAGGTCTTTTTCCATAATTTCCACACTTAACCCATTTCTTGTGTTAATAGATAGTGTTTTAACCTTATTTCTAGCTTAACTTGGGTATGTTAGCTATGATGAGACATACCTCATCACGCTGTCTTCTCTGTCTCCACATCCTCCTTCTCTAGGCTTCATCCTCTGCATTGCTCTCTCTGCTGGATTTCTACTTTTCACATTTTATGTTTTCTTGTTATTTCTATTACCATAGTTGTAAACATTCTTCTATTAAATATATAAATTCTTCTTAATTTGCTTCTTGTTATTTCATGTTTAGATAGATAGCATATAAATGTGTAATTAGATTCCTTACCTCCCCGTGCTCGATCCAGACTCATCGATTCTGATTTCAAAACATTCGAGAGTTTGATTTGTATCTTGATAGTGTAGTTCACACTAGAACGAACTCTTAGATTATTTTTGTGAAAAATGACCATCACACACACACACACACACACACATATATATATAGACTATCTATGTACAATTAAGACTAGATCAAATTTCTTCAATCCTTGAATTACCTGGTCAGCTAGATAAAAAAAACCTCCCTTAGAAAAATCCACACGACGGTTACCCCTAAATGTTAATGTGGTTATCACATTGTTCCATCTCATTATCGATGGTTCCAAATAGATAATGTCTCAATTCTTTTCAACCTGACCTTATTGCACACAATACACAACCTAATGCAATGAATGATATGCAAAAATGATTGCTCCCCCCCATGCCTAAATGTTGCAATGTCCTCATTGTAAAAAGAAGAAAAAGGGAGTAAGGCAAGAAGCCTCCTGGGTTAATTCTTGTGTTACTGACTTACGTTGGGTTGCCTCCCAACAAGTGTTGCATTTATGTCGATAGCCGAACAGATATTATCTTGATAATCATATTCAATTGATACATGTGTAAGCCATATAAATGATCATAAACGATTATGCTTACAGAAAAGGTGGCCAAGAATATTGATGAGTTGATGATGTAGAGTTAAATCAAATGCTCAACAGTAAATATTAATGTAGCAAGGTTCCTGCGCTACCTTGAGAGGTTTAATAAGTAAAGAATTAAACTCAAACTCTTGAGAATTAGGATGTTGCTGATGATAAGGATCCTTAGTAGCAGTCAGGATTTTACACAAGTCTATCCTTTAAATGGCGAGACTACAATCATCAACCCACACATTATTGAAATAAACGCATAAAAGAAATAAATAAATAAAAACATATGCATTTCCAATGTTTCTGCATAGATATAAAATATTAAATCAAGCAAGTCAAACATGATTTGGTAAGAACCAGAATAAAATAAAGAACAAAAAACATGCAATAGCACAAATAAACAAAATGAGAAGGGATTATATTTTACTCAAATCAAAGCACCCATTAAGGACTTCCTTAGAGAAGATATTGCCCCCCACAATACTGATGCATTGGGGTCTGACGAACTCCTCCCAGGATACAATGATCCACCTCCAAGATTCGGTACACTTCGATCTTGGACGTCCTCGAAAACCACCTTAGGAGAATGAAACCGAGGCAATTTGGTTACCAACCAAATTCCTGATTGATCTACCAACTGAATGGTTTGATCAACCATAAACTTCTCATTGATCTCTCAATCTCCTTGTGCGAGATTAACAAAAGTGATTGGAGATTTTTCTATCAATCTCACATCAAACGAACGCACCAAGAAAGAGAGACAAGAACGAGAGAGAGGGAGAGAGTGGAGAGAGCTTTTATGCTCTTAGTGTGCTTCAAATGAGAGCCTCCTCATGACTCTTATATAGAGCCCACAACCACACATTTAAGATAATTCCCATTTTATGGAAACATGGTAATTGATCGACCAATTAAGTTCATTGATCGACCAAAACAATTAGTCAATCAAACTTCACTAAATGGTCGACCAATTTACATTTTGATTGACCGATCCAGTTCAAAATTGTGAGATTAAAAATCCAAGTTCCAAATTGATTCTCACCTGAGCCTGAGCCCGAGCCGAAGTCAGAGCTAGAGAGGGAGCCGGGGCAGGGCAAGGTGCGCACGTGTGCGTGCATGGTCCCCAACCTCACCTCTCACTCTTTACTACATAAGCCATGGGAGGCAGAAGCCTTTTACACCCACCAAGAGGTTTGTCCACTTCCAGTATGGGACTAAAAACCTCTCCCAAATCTCACTAATTTCAACATGAATTCCCACGTCACCATATAACAATTGCATCCCAATTGATGCAATTAGGCTCTCAAATCCAACAATTCCCCACAAATTCATCATTGAAATTCAACAATAAATTCCTCGGCTACCACACTCTGCTTTTCGTAAAGGTATCTTCCGGTTTGAACCCTTACCTGAGTCATTCACCTTCACCACCACAGGAATAAAGTGAAACTAGTCTTAAACTCTAGACCTTTGATGTGGGGTGTATAGTGGTGACAACAAAATGAAGTTCTTGATGATAATCTTCAGGGTTGGTGCTCTTAAGGGCCATGCACCTTGTCTTGTTTCATGAGTGTAATCAGGAAAGTCCCTATTCCCTTACCTGCGACCCTTAGAAACACTCACATAGGTGGCGTTCTCCAAGGATGCACTGCTCACATCCTGCCATAAAGACTTGAACCCATTCAAAGCCTTTGCTCTTCTTAAATCTGCAACTTAAGGCACTCAGTCTTCAAGGGATTAGACTCAGATGCAGAAAATCTAACAATGAGTGCCAACCAGTTCCCCATACAACTTGTTGTTACCACATTGAACCTACTTTGTGGGATCTCCACTTAGTTAGGTTAGGTTGCAACTGCAGGTGAACTCTCAATGGATCTCAGTCCCATCCCAAGCCTAGACTTAAGGACTAAAGATCTATCAAGTCCTTTGGTAAATGGATCTGCTGTGTTATCCTTGGATCCTATAAATTCCACAGCAATCACTCCTTGAGACACAAAATCCCTTATAGACTTGAGTCTGATTTGGATGTCTCCTTATTTTTTGATTAAACCTTGAAGTCTTAATCTTCGCTGTAGTAGTCATGCTATCACAACGCAAAGATATCACAGGAATTGGCTTACCCACCATAGGGATTTATGTAGGAAGTCCCTTTAGCCATTTAGCCTCAATTCCCATGGTGTTCAAAGCATATAGCTCAGCCTCAAAGGTAGACTAGGCTAAAATGGTATATTATGTAGACCGCGTTTATCACTCTGAATCAGGGTTTTAAAAATGATACATTGCAGTATAACCAATAAAGCATGAAAATAAATAGAATTTATACTCGAATAGAAATCCGAGGTCGAACGTAGGAAGCAAGTAGCAAATCAATCTCAAGATCAATTCTAAGTAAAAGATATAAGAAATTGCAACTGATGGGAACACCATCATGAGCCCTAACTAGCTCATTTTGACCTAGAGAAGAGAACAAAAGCTCCTACATAACCTAGAGAAGGGCCTAATTCAAGGAATAACTGTCCTGAGAAGAAAATAAGAAACAAAGGGTAAAATTGTAATTTTACCATTGCAGTACCACAATGGGATTTCTTAGGGGCTAAACATATGTCAATTGGTCTTAACAAGATAAAAAGTAGGTTGGTTCATTCAGAAAAGGGTTCATGTGCAATCTAAGAATTAAATGACATCTTGTAATCCTAAAACAGACTCACATAATTCAACAAGGTTTTGGTCAGGATAAAAATCGACTAAACCCTCTAAAATTCATGGAAAATATCCCCTATGGTTTATAACCTTCAAATTGACCTTTGGAACCTATTTTGACCTAAGTAGGGGTCCTAGCTAATTATTTAACCTAATTTGGGTTTTTATGTAAAATGCCTAGTCAAATGTGGTCAAACCTAAAATCCAACTTCACCATTAGATTCCTTTGGTCCAAATAAGGTTTATACCAAAATTTAGACCTAAGAGGAGGTCACCTTGACCTACTTTGCAAAAAAAGTCCACCCAATTACATTTTGACCCCTAGCTTTTGAAATCATTGCGTAGATTCCCCTATCTTCCTTGCCACTCTTTGCAATTAGGTCCTTCCACCATTACAGCGGAGGATTCCTACTCCGGTGAGGATTTGAGGAGGATTTCTCCCTGATTCCTCAGAGATCCCCTCTCAGATTTGGGAGGGAGATTCTCTGAGGAATTCCTTATCATCTGAACGCAATCCCAAGATCTGATTTGCACCCAATCTCTCGTGCGAATGCTCGAGAGACATGGGTATCCTTCGCACATTCCAACTCTGGCAAGGATTCTTATGCTTGGAAGCTTGCCTTCCAAGCACAAGAGCCTCTACCAGATGCTATAAAAGGACCCCCTGATCCAGCCGCATAATTTCAGATTGGCTTGGCTGGAGAACCACCTCAAATTTCTTCCCTTCTCCTCCAGCCAAGTGTCCAGAAGGCTTCAGCGACCCTCCTCCTCCCTCTCTTCGCTCTGCCACAATACCAGTGGCAAAGCCGTCCTCACCTCCTTCCTCCGCGTTGCGCCATACTTGCGCACGCACCTCAAGTCGTCTGCAACAGTGGGGTGATGTCTGGTGATCCACGCACGCACGCAGGCGCGTAGGCACGCGGAGAGGCACGAGCACGCAGGGGAGTGGGCGCGGAGGAAGGAACGCAGTGCACCGTGCTGCGTGAAGAGTGGGCGCTAAAGCAGGCGGGTGCGGGTGAAGGGAGACATGGTCGCAGGCACTGAAGCGGGAGGGCGTTGGCAGACGCGGGCGCATGCAGACATGCAGGCGGGCGCTGGAGCGGGTGCGAAGCTGGACGCGGGCATGGGCTAGCAACGATTGCGGCGCGCCGAGTGATCGGTTAAGTGAGAAACTTACCGGTCACCGCACTGTAGCCACAGTGTTCCTCTGAAACACATGAACAATGGCTACAGTGCCGGGGCGAGCAGTGCGACCAGGTGCGCCCGGTGCTGTGAGTGTGGGAAGCTGGCGCGTGCGTGGAAGGGGTGTGCCGGTTGGTTGCTGACGGAAAGGCAATTCATGACAGGGCACGCGGAGAGGGCTGCGGGCGGCCTGTTAGCTTACATGGTGGCTTGCGCGCGCGGAAGAGGGGTACAGATGCTTGCTGCTGCTGCCGCGGAGCTTCAGAGCATAAAGCCTACGGCAATGGCAGAAGTGGCTTAATAGAGAATACCACCACGCCCACCGGCTCTCTGATGAGCTGGGCGGTGGTGGACTCACAGTGGTGGTTGTGCACCACTGTGAGGTGCTCCTGCCCGCAGCGTGGCTCCTTAGAGAGGAGAGGCTGCGTATGGAGGGAGAGGGGGAAAAGATGGCTTGGAGAAGAAGGTGCTGTGTCTGTGTGGTGGACTAGGCTCCCCTTGTAAAGAAGCCGTGCCTGTTTTATAGAGGAAGAAGGCATGCACAACCATGCCCTGGCTGTGCATGGCTTGTGCATGGCTTGGTAGGGAGTGGCTGCTGTAGGGCAAGCTTTGCAGAGCATGGGGCGAGGAAGAGGTTGCCATGCATTGCAGCCGCGCGGAGAAGAATTTCAAAGTCAAATAAAAATAAGAAATAAAGATGGTGAATTTTGCAAAGCAGCACTTGAGGAAAAATGTAAATTTGAAGGCCATTATTTCACTCTCCTCCCCTCTCAATTAAATGCATGCATGCGTGTATTTTTACAAATGTGACTTTGGATACCTAATATGCACTGGTAATGCTAGGAAATAGCACAAGACGACACACTTGCAGGTGTATTTTTGTGGTGCTATCATACCCCCATGCCTATCTTTTGCTAGTCCCTAGCAAAACTTTTTTTTTGTATTGTATTTAGAAATGATCTCTAAGCTGAAGATTTTCTTTTGAGGCGATATAGGTGTGTTTATTGTTGGATATTGTGAGAACCAATTGTAGAGAAGACTACCAGTACTTTAAGTCTTACATGACATAGGTCATCTCTCGACTAACCAGGACTCTTGATATTTAAACCTTAAGTATGATTTCCAGGACCCAGGTGGTTTTCTTGCCGTACTCGAGAGCTCAAGAGGTTATGGCTTGTGCTTAGTGAAGAATCAAGACTAACTAGATGAACATTAAGACTCAATCCCAGGGTTTCACGAATTTTTAAGTAAAGGTTGGTCCCAATTTCAGCTCGTGTCTTCGGATTGACCCTTAAAAAGATGATGGAAACTCAACTCCCATTTTATGACATTTGTGGCTCAAAGAAAACAGGGTATTTGTAACTTTCCCCTGAAGAACTTTTTTGTAGGGGGAGGACTTTACAGATATTTGTGAGATATACTGACTTTTTTTTTTTGAAACACGTGTCAATATATCCCTTAGAACATTATTTGGAGGAGCACACTTTTCTTTTTGGTGGGAGAGTTTCTTTTTGGTGGAAAGAGTCTTTCTTAAACACAAGACTAAAGCCTGGGATAAAAAGTCTACCTACGCGCACAGGTAAGGACTCCACCTTCCCTAATGAACACTAGGGTTGGATCTTATGTTCACCTGGTCTTTCTTGATATGTGTAGTGTGCACCAAGATTATTTAGGCTCTCGAGTAGAAGCAAACCAACGGATCCTGTACTGGTGTCTCAGGTACAAGAATACGTCCTTAGTTAGGAGAGATTCCGATCTATCTTGTCAATGCTCAAGTGAATTAAGCCGAGCCTGAGCGAATCAAGCTTCTATGGCCTGGAAAGTCTTCAAAATAGTGGTTGAATATCCATAAACACTTATTATATTTTTGTTGCAGCCTTCAGATCACTACTAAACACCATTTTTTTTCTCTTATATATATATAGAAACTACATGATACCCTAAAATACCCAGATCCTATGGATGCCTATCCATCCCCCCATGCCAAACGATGCTATGTCCTCATATGCATGCAGGGTAAGGTAGAGAAAGGATGAAAGATCGGGTAACGAGAGCTGAGGTGTAGGGTATACAGCAGGGTGGTTGGGTGGGTGGATGGTGGGTGGTGAAGTGAAAAGTGAAGTGAGCGTGACAGTGAAGTGAAAAGTGATGGTGGATAGTAAGTGTTGTTTGGGTGCCTCCCAACAAGCGCTGAATTTAACGTCCCCAGCTGGACTCAGAATGAGGCAAAAGATTAGTTACCCTCCAGCAGGGCAACAGTTTCTCCAACGGGGGTAGGTTCATGAGTAAGATAGGGTTTCAAACGCTGCCCATTGACCGTAAATTTATGCCCAGATTTGGGATCTTCAATCTCAACGGCCCCTTTGGGAAATGGTCTCGAGACCAGGAAAGGACCAGTCCATTTGGACTTTAATTTCCCAGGAAAGAATTTGAGCCAGGCATTGTAGAGCCAAACTTACTAAGATGGCTCAAATTCCTTCCACCGAATACGGCTGTTGTGAAAAGCCCTAGTGTGTTGCTTGAAAGTTAAGGCAGAATCATAGGCTTTACGATGGAGCTCTTTCAGCTCCTGGAGTTGGAGTTTCCTTTCTCGACCACACAGGTCTGGGTCGAGGTTACATTGGTGAATCGCCCAATAAGCGCGGTGCTCCAACTCCACGGGCAAATGACAAGGCTTCCCGTAAACGATTCTATAAGGAGACATACCAAGGGGAGCCTTGAAGGCGGTCTGATACGCCCAAAGTGCGTCAATCAGCCTTTCGGACCAATCCTTACGGTCGGGCCGAACCGTTTTCTGGAGAATTTGCTTGATTTGCCGGTTCGACACCTCTGCCTGGCCGTTCGTCTGAGGATGATACGGGGATGCGATACGATGGTGGACTTCGTATTTCCTCAGAAGTGCCCGAAAAGAAGCATGGGTAAAGTGGCTTCCTCCATTCGAGATAATGGCTCGAGGGATCCCAAAGTGCGCAAAGATGTGGTCTTTGACAAATCGAGTGGATATAACATGGTCAACACGGCGCGTGGGAATAGCCTCGATCCATTTCGAAACATAGTCAACAGCCACGAGGATGAATTCGAAGCCATTGGAAGGAGGAAAGGGATTCATGAAATCAATTCCCCAAATGTCGAAGATTTCCGCAGCTAGGATGGGTTGCTAGGGCATCATGTCAAGACGTGACATTGACCCTAACGACTGGCCCCTAGTGCAATGCTTGGCATAATTGTGTGCATCCTGGTGAAGGGAGGGCCAAAAGAAACCGTACTGCAACACCTTGGCTGCAGTTTTCCTCCCAGAGAAATGGCCTTCGCAGGCCTGATCATGGCAGAAGGATAGCACACTGGGAAATTCGCTGTCAGGACCACAGCAACGGATGATTTGATCAGCACCTATCCGAAAAAGAAGTGGGTTATCCTAGAAATAATACTTTGCTTTTGCCATGAGACGCTCGCGCTAGTTTTTAGGCCAGCCACGTGGAAGGGATCCAAAAGCAAGGTAATTGGCAATGTCGGCATACCACGATCCACTTGCCACATTAATTGCCAATAGGTGCTCATCAGGAAAAATTTCATTAATCGGCAGAGTAAGTCCAATATGGTCAGGGTCCAATTTGGAAAGATGATCAGCCACAACATTCTGGGCTCTGGCCTTATCACGGATCTCAATGTCAAATTCTTGGAGCAGAAGGATCCAACGAATTAGTCTAGGCTTGGCATCCTTCTTGTGCATGAGATGGCAAATGGCCGCGTGATCAGGGAAAACAATAACATGTGAGCCCAGAAGGTAGGAGCGGAATTTCTCCAGCCCAAAGACGACCGCCAGTAGTTCTTTCTCAGTGGTAGTATAATTATGCTAGGCCTCGTCCAACGTCTTACTAGCGTAGTACACCATGAAGGGGTGTCTATCGCGTCTTTGTCCCAGGATGGCTCCGACTGCAAGGTCGGAAGCGTCACACATGAGTTCAAAGTCGAGGGACCAATTAGGTGGATGGAGAACAGGGGCCTTAGTGATAGCATTACGCAGTTGCATGAATGCTTGTATGCAGTCGGGGCCCATATCGAAGGGTACGTCTGTCGATAGGAGATGAGTTAAAGGTCGAGAAATCTTGGAGAAATCTTTGATAAATCTCCTATAGAAACCGATGTGTCCTAGGAAGGAGCGGATTTGTTTGACAGAGCCAGGCATAGGTAAATCAGCAATTACATCAAGCTTAGATCTGTCAACCTCAATACCCCTGTCGGAGATGATATGCCCGAGAATAATTCCCTCGTGCACCATAAAATGACTTTTTTCCCAAGGAAGCACGAGGGTTACATCAATACATCTCCAAAGGATACGGGTCAGGTTGGCAAGACATTCATCGAAAGATGGTCCAAAGATCGAAAAGTCATCCACGAAGACCTCGAGAAAGTCACCCACTATGTCATGGAATATCGCAAGCATACATCTCTGGAAAGTTGCTAGCGCGCTACAAAGTCCAAACGACATCCTTCTAAATGAAAAGGTGCTGAAGGGGCAGGTAAAGGTGGTTTTCTCTTGGTCCCGGGGGTCAATTGCCACCTGGTTATATCCTGAGATCCATCCAGGAAACAGAAAAATTTATTTCCCGCTAACCACTTCAGGATTTGGTCAATGAAAGGTAGCGAAAAGTGATTTTTCTTAGTTGCAGCATTGAGTTTCCTATAATTTACACACACTCTCCAAGATGTAGGAGTGCGTGTAGGGATGGATTTGCCCCTGTCATTGACACGGATGGTGAGTCCTACCTTCTTGGGCACAATGTGAATCAGACTCACCAAGGGGCTATCACTGATCGGATAGATTATACCCGCATCCAGCCACTTAATGATTTCTTTCTTAACGACCTCCCGCATGTTAGGGTTGAGACATCGCTGCATCTCGCAGGAAGGTCGAGCCTCCTCCTCCGTATATATACGGTGAGTGCAATAGGAGGGGCTAATGCTAGATAAGTCTGATAAAGACCATCCAATACCTGCCTTGTGTTCTATGAGGACCTCAGTTAGTTTGCACTCTTGCTCCTTGGTCAATTTTGAATTGATGATTATGAGGAGCATTTCATTTGGCCCCAGAAAAACATATTTAAGTGTACCAGGCAGCTCTTTCAGCTTGGGAGTGGATGGTGAAAGGTCTGGCATTTCTTGGGACGAGAGTGTCCCAGGCGGATCGGAGAATAGGTTAGGAGGAAGAAATTGGCCCTCAGATTGGCCAAGAAGAGGGGCTTCTTGGATGGATGGATCCAAAAAGAAATAGCCCTAGTGAGAAGTATGTGGGCTCAAGGTCCCAGTGTGGATTTGCAACTCCGCCTGATTTGGCAGGAAAGAAAGGGCAATCCGGTCTTCGAGAGTGTGGACCGGCGGTGAGTAGCCCGGATATGACTCAGACCACGAGGTATGGGAAGAGGAGAAAACCTCGTCAGAAGTCTGGCCAGGAGAAGGTACGGGAATAGGGAGGGATGGGGGAACGTCACAATATGTGTCGGTCAGGCAATCGTCAATGTTTACAGGTAATCCGCAGCAATCAGAATAGGTCCCAATTAGTCTGATACACACGCTGACGGCCATGTCCTCGTCAAACGTATCATCCTCGATGCAATCGCAATCAAAGTTCTTGGCTGCCTTGAAGATGTTAAGCTTGAGCTTTTCAGATCCAACGGCAATCTCAATACAGCCCGACTCGCAGTCGATATGGGCGCGGGCTGTGTCCAAGAAAGGTTAACCAAGGATGATCGGACAATCAGAAAGTGAGCTAGGAACTTCCATATCTAAAACAAGAAAGTCAACAGGAAAACAGAGACTGTTGACCCTAACCACCACGTCTTCCACCACACCCTTTGGGATTTTGACAGAACGATTTGCCAACTGTAACATGACAGGGGTGGGTTTCAGATTTCCCAAGGAAAATTTTTCGAGCATGATGGTCGGCATAAGATTGATGGAAGATCCTAGATCAAGCAGGGCACGGTTAAAATTGCAGCCTTGGATGCTACAGGAAATCAGTGGTGTGCCCGGATCTTTCTACTTCGGTGGTAGGTTTGATAGTATAGCACAACTCGCATGAGGCGAGAGAACCACTGGATTCTTAGTTTTCTTTGAGTGTCGCCTGGGTGTTGTGTAGTCTTTGAAAAATCGGGCGACAGTAGGTATGTGGTTGATAGCCTCGAGAAGGGGTACCTTGATTTCTACATCCCTGAACAAATTACGTAGGTTATCAAAGGCTTGCGTATCTTTCTTTTTTCCTTTTGGCTCCCTCAATAGAGCCTCAGGGAATGGGACTGATTCTGGAACCAATTTGGGTGTATCGTCCTCTCGCGAAAGCGGTGTGCATCCCGAATGAGAGGGCGATGAAGAAGGCGAGCCAGGATTAGATCGGGGCGGATCGACGGTCTGCTTACCACTCCTTGTAGTGATCGCATTGGATGATGCAGGTCCAGTGGGATCATAAGGCAGAGGCGGGTTTGCAATAGGGACATAAGAGTGTGATGCTGCAGCGGGATTAGCCTGAAATCCCGGTGGAATGCTCGGAGCCTGCAAAATCTGATTAACCTGCCCCTGAGAAGGTGTACCTATGGTTGAGAACCACAGGGTACGAAATTTTGCGGGTTTGGAACAGGTTGGGCGGGAAGAGTGCCCTGAGATCGAGTCACCACGCGTAGTTGACTGATCTCAGCATTCTGCTGTGCCAATTGGTGTTGAAGAGAGGTCATGTTCTCTTCATGGGGCATTGACATTTCCGTCATCATTCGCATCAATTTGTCAAGAGGACTTGATGCGTGTTATGCTTGCGGTACGCAAGGGCCTGATGGCGGATTCGTCATAGGATTAGAGTGGGCCGTTGGGATGACGGGTGCGGATGGTCGCATTGGTCCACCCCTGGGGTTTTGGCGCTGTAGGTTGTTGGACCATGCGAAGTTCGGATGATTTCGCCACACTGGGTTATAAGTGGCAAAGAATGGGTTGTTCCCCAGGGAGCAAGCGTCTTCTATGCTAGAAGATGCGTCCGCATGTAAATATGCATCCGAGCACACGGAGGCTTGGTCCTCCGTGTCGAAATACTGGCTCGCAGAAGCCAGATCCGGGTCGCGTGATAAGCCTGGTGTTGGAAAAACTGGGATTGTGACGAAGTGGTGAGGTGGGGATGTTTGCCATAGAATGGGCAGGGTTGGCCAAAAGCTCGTCCAGCTTCTTGTGCACGACGGAGACTTCATCCAATTTTTGTGCGATAAGGCTGAGATCAGTGGATGAATGGGAGGGTCCCGTGTCAACTTCATGGACATTTCAGGGCAGGCTAGTACAATTAAAGGCGACAATGGAGGCATTGTTCATTGAGTTTTCACTCATATTTTCAAATAATTCGAATGCTCCATTCTCATCTTTATTCATAAAATTCCCTCCGCAGGAAGTGTCTGCTATCTGCTTCAAAGTCTCATTTAGCTCATAGTATAAAATCTGGGCTATATGCCACTTAGGCAGACCGTGGTGCAGACACTTCCTGAGGAGGTCATTATATCTCTCCCATGCCTCATGAAATTGTTCGCCATTTTGTTGCGTAAATGAAGTGATAGCACGACGAAGCGCATTGGTTCGCCCGATTGGGAAGAACTTCTTGAGAAACGCTGTTCGCATCTCTTCCCAAGAGTGGATGGTTCTCCCAAGGGTGCATAACCACTACGACGCTTTATCCTGCAATGCAAACGGGAACATTTTCATAGGACTATAGGTAACCCAATATTTCTTGGTTTAATAGTTTCAGCTAATCGGGTTAGGTCTTTCAAGTGGAGAAAAGGATCTTCACTTGCAAGACCATGGAAGTGAAAATTTATCAGGCCAATTATGTTAGGTTTCAGTTCAAAGTCGTCCCCGCCCATGGGGACCCAAATTTGTCCTATGGTCTCTGTAGTAGCGGGATTCTGATAGGAGCTAAGAGACCTAGGCTCCTCCCGTTCGGGAGGATTCTGCGCTTCCTCCAATGTTTCCCTAATGGCCTCAATTTGTTCATTATACATTTCCATTTGGGCTTGGAGGCGGGTTATGGGATCTAAGGCTCCACCACCTGGTGGGTTTTGAGGGTGGTTTCCTTCCTCGGGATTTGGGGGTGGGCATGCAACTATGTTTGTGGAGGAGGAGGTCGATGCGGCTTCTTTTCTAAAATTATCAGGATTCACACAGTTCAGGGTTTTGTGACCTCCTCCCAAACATGCACTACTGCAGGAAGAATTGGGGGGATAAGAAGGGAAAAGAGATGAGGGAAATGACGCCGCAAAGGTACACTTGATGACAAATCAATACAATCAAATTCCTAACTTCTACAGTGTGCCCTTAGACCTAAAGATCTAAGTTACCTACTATCACGAACTACGGAATTGAATGCGAACACCGCGGAACCACCGGGCCAGATTGAAAGGCCGTTTGCCCTAGTCTTAGACACCCGATAGCACACGGGAACCCTCACCAGCACGTAGGTACTATACGCAGGTAGTTTGACCTCCAATCCTTAATAAGGGTCAAGTTACTACCAATTTTAGTTAGAGGCTTATGATCAAGTGCTTTTGGAATGTGAAGGGCGTTATTTACGGGTAATGCCCAAGTGATTGATTTTTAAAGTGTGTAAACCAAGCATGCAACGGGGAAATCTCCCCAAATTGAAGTTTTAATTGGTGAATGATTTTTAGAATTCAGCCTTAAGTATTATGGATTTTAGAATTTCGCTGAATTACCAATTCAACCAATCTTTGGGTTTTGAGAGAATACAAGTTTTTTTCTAAGCCCAACAAACCCTTCTTCAATGTCAGTTGGTTAATGCATGCTAAAATGAAATGGGTTTCCCTAAATTGAGATTTCTATGTGTGGGTGCACGAATCAGTTTTAGATTAGTGTGAAAGGGATCCAAAGCACTTCAATTTAAGTGCTCCCAATCACCAAAATGATTTCCACACACGGCTCAACCAAAAGATAAAGAAAATCAAATTGTTGGGGTTGAAGTATTCGGGATCAAATCTTAGGCACGTGAAAAGTCGTGGTGGGGTTGGAATCAACTCAATTCCAAGTCTCCCCACCAAAAAGGTGATCCCGAATTGCAGATAAATGAGCCAAAGAGGGATGGCAATCAATCTTTTTATTTGCCTCAAAGAATGCTTCACAAGGAGAAAAATTCAAGAATCAAGATTCTTGGATCTTCGCTATGCGAAGTTTGGCAGGAAATCCTGGGGCGGTGGGAGTAAAGGCAAACAATCAAACAAGTGAATTTTAATCCACTTGCCCCAAGAGATCCCAAGAAGTTTTTCTAGTTTTTTAGTTTTTTTCTTTTTTATTAATGTGACAAGTTAACCTAGGTTGCTAAGAAAGAAAGACCTACTTATTCAGCAACGTGTGCGGAGCTCTAGTGCGGTGTCGGCGTCTTCACGCTCTCGTTCCCGCCTTGGATCTGCCCATGTCTCCGACTTCATCTGCCTGCCTTCTCCTTGCAACAGGTTCACCTGCACAGCAACAAACAAAAACACCCGTGAAGAGAAGGGTGTGAGAAGAGAAAAATTACAGGAATGAAGTAAAAACTTACTTGAAGGCACACTTCCCCGGCAACGGCGCCAGAAAAGATTGTGGTGTAGACTCAGATAGGTGTGTTAATATGGTGATTTTATCGTTGAAATGTGTATAGTGGTTAACCTAAATCGAGCCTAACCATCTCTTTACAAATTTTTTTTACCTGGCCTACTTGATTTTATCTTGGTCACTTTTAGGCCCAGGGTCAAACTCAGGGAAGTGGGATTAGAAGAAGTTTCTACGCCTTTCCTGCAATGAATCTCTTCCGTTCGTTTATTATGTTTTTAGTGTTTTTCTATTTAATATTTTTTTCTGATAATTTTTGTCCTTGAGGTACACCCTCAAAATTAGGTTCTTGGCTTTGAGCCAAATCAGGGTTCAAAACTAGTCTTGCTATTCGCAAGACTGAGTACCTGTAAGTCAAGGATTATCTTTTCTCTTTTATATATATATTTTTATCTTTTTACTAGCAGAAAAGAGAAACAGAAATAAAGTAAACATAGTATAGATATATAGGTATATATTATATATGTATAAAGGGGTGGGTGTTGAGGTGGAGATGGCGTGTAGTACAGTGTCGAGTCAGTTGTCGTCTAAGAAGACGCAACCAATAGGACGAAGTGCCGCGTGTAAGGTGGATTGGTGGAAGATGAGTGCGAACACGCTTTCTGTACGCGTGTATCGGGGAATATCAGCAACTGGTGCAAATATTCCCGCGATACAACGTGTAGGATGAAAAAATATATATATATATATGTAAATATACATATCTATATGTATATATATATATGGTTATAAATATGTAGGTATATATGTATTTATATATGTATATATATATATATGTATATGTATATATACAGATATAAATATATGTATAGATAGATATATGTATAGATATATATATATATATGTATGTATAAGTATATGTGTATATATGTATATATATATATATATAAGTATATGTATATATGTAAATATATATGTGTATATATATATATAAGTATATAGATGTATATATATATATGGATATATATATAATAATACTTAAGTATATAGGTACTACTATATGTATAGATATAAGTATATATATATATAAGTATATATTAGTGTATAGGTGTGTGTATGAGAGTGTGAGTGTGTGTGTGTGTATGTGTGTGTAGAGAGTGTGAGAGAGTGCTGTGAGAGAGAGAGAGAGAGAGCTTCCTGCTGGAGTGAAGGAAAGGCACTTTTATGTCGTCTGCAACAGTGGGGCGACATCTGGTGATCCACGCGCGCGCGCAGGCACGTAGGTGCTCGAAGAGGCACGCACACGTAGGGGAGTGGGTGCGGAGGAAGGAATGCAGCACATCGCACTGCGTGAAGAGTGGGCGCTAAAGCGGGCGGGTGCGGGAGAAGGAAGACGCGGTCGCAGACGCTGAAGCGGGCGGGCATTGGCAGACGCGGGCGCACGCAGACGCGCAGGCAGGCGCTGGAGCGGGGCTGGACGCGGGCACGGGCTAGCAACGATTGCAGTGCGCTGGGTGACCGGTTAAGTGAGAAACTTACCGGTCATCGCACTGTAGCCACAGTGTTCCGCTGAAACACGTGAACAGTGGCTACAATGCTGGGGCGAGTTGCCCGACCGAGTGCGTCAGGTGCTGTGAGTGCGGGAAGCCGATGCGCGAGCTGGCACATGCGTGGAAGGGGTGTGCCGGCTGGTTGCTGGCGGAAAGGCAATTCATGGCAGGGCGCGCGGAGAGGGCTGCGGGCAGCCTGCTGGCTTGCGCGGTGGCTTGCGCGCGAGGAAGAGGGGTACAGGTGGCCTGCTGCTGCTGAGTTGCTACTGCTGCCGCAGAGCTTCAGACCATGAAGCCTACGGCAATGGCGGAAGTGGCTTAACAGAGAATACCACCACGCCCACCGGCTCTCTGATGAGCTGGGTGGTGGTGGACTCACAGTGGTGGTAGTGCACCACTGTGAGGTGCTCCTACCCACAGCGTGGCTCCTCAGAGAGGAGAGGCTGCATATGGAGGGAGAGGGGGAGGAGATGGCCTGGAGAAGAAGGTGCTGTGTCTGTGTGGTGGACCAGGCTCCCCTTGCAAAGAAGAAGCCGTGCCTGTTTTATAGAGGAAGAAGGCATGCACAGCCATGCCCTAGTTGTGCATGGCTTGGTAGGGTGTGGCTGCTGCAGGGCAAGCTTTGCAGAGCATGGTGCGAGGAAGAGGTTGCCAATCATTGCAGCCGTGCGGAGAAGAATTTCAAAGTCAAATAAAAATAAGAAATAAAGATGGTGAATTTTGCAAAGCAGCACTTGAGGAAAAGTGTAAATTTCAAGGCCATTATTTCACTCTCTGTTGGTGCTAGAGCACCACGATCATTTATTTTGATGATAACAAAACACGTGTCATTTAATATTTGTGCTTTGAGTCCTAGATTTCAGGTCAATCGCAAATGGATACGTGATTAGACGGAGTTCGAGCTCGCATCCAGGATGGATTGGAGGAGCTCGATGGAAAGCAGAAGAGATTCGCGAGGAGCGATATATTGAAGAAGGAAGGAGATGAAGAATAGGATAGATTTCCTTCTCTTGTACTCATTGTATTTTTCATTTCTTTTGTTGCTCTTTATTTTTGTTACTTAGATTTCTGTTAAAGAGCCTCAAAGTACCCTAACAGTAGTCCTAGGAACACCTGCACAACCCTAGGATACTTAGGTTTTCTGTAGAGAACTTAGAAAACCAATATAGGGTTTAAACAACACTTCCAGACGTCTAATTCCCAAATCAGACGTCTGATAAAGTGTTTTAAGACGTCTGACTGTTGATTCAGACGTCTGATAACTATTAGGGTGGACATAATTAGTTCTGTCTGATTAAATCAGACGTCCAGACCTTAGACCAGATGTCTTAGCAGACGTCCAATTAGTGGACCGTTGGCTGGCTTTGCAAACAGTGTAGATATGACCGTTAGAGCTTTATCAGACGTCCATAGGACTTTCCAGATGTCTAATAATTGACCGTTTTGCCTCGTTTGACCCAAAATATCTTCTCAGAGATTTTGTAGCCGTTGCAACATTTGGAAATCCATTCCCACAGAAAAAGTAGGTTTCCAGATGTCCAGACATAGTGCCAAACGTCCTATATGTCGTCTGATGGACTTACACTAGAACCCTATTTAGATCTGATCCAAGTCAGGAAGAGACCCGCCCAAAATCAAACGTCTGACCTTGGAATCAAACGTCTTAAAGTGAACTTCCAGACGCCTGATGCTAGAATTAGACGTCTGATAAGCCTGTCAGAACAATGATTGTTCCTGATTTCGAGCTGATTCTCTTGGGCTTTGTTCCCAACGGCTATGGAACCTTTCCTAAGCCTTCCAAAGCCTTCCTAAGGCCTCTATAAATAGAGGGGAACCTTTACAACACAAATACACACCTAGAGACACCAAGATACACAAGATACACACTAAGAGAAACAAGAGACACACCTAAGCAACTTAGTTCCACTCTTTTGTGTCCAAGAGAAGCCCTTGCTCTCCAAGCTCTTGTTCCATTAATCTTGAGAGCATCAAGCTTCGCGCACCCGCTCTCCCGCCGTAGTTCACGAGAGCGAAGTTGCGTCGTCGCGTGGCTCACGCACCGCATCATCAAGTCGACGCACTCCTTGCAAAGGGGAGTTTCCTAATTCCTATAGAAGCTAGGTTCATAATTACTTTGTTGGCTCTATAGGATTACTTGTTTATTTTATCTTTGTTATTTGGTTGGGTATTCGCTTTGCGAATTCCCGTCTCCTTCGCGAGACAAAATCTTGAGGTACGCTACCCTCGTCTAAGTAGCGTGGTTGTATTGAGGTTGAATCACCCTCGTTTAAAGTGATTCGATTTAGTGGATTTTGATCAACTTGGTTGATCGGAAAATCCTAACTCGAGAGGGTTAGGTGGTGGTTTTCACCCGATTTGGGTTTCCACCTAAAAATCTTTGTGTACCTTGTGTGATTGCTTATTTGTGAGATTATATTTATTTCCGCATTTTTTTACGTCACACTGATCTCACCCCCTCCACGTAAGCCGCCGAAACTTTCAGTTGGTATCAGAGCAGGTTCTTGCAAGATCAGTGTAACACCCGGCAAGAAGATCATGGAGGGGAGCATAGCCGCAATCAGAATCTCCGAAGGGCAGTCCACCGTCTGACCACCCTATTTCCATGGGAGGGACTTCGGATATTGGAAGTTGAGGATGAAGACGTGGCTCCAAGCCACTGAGTTCGAGATATGGGGATGCTGCGAAACCCCATACGAGATCTCGAAGAGACCCCAAGGAGGCTACTCGCAACTGCAAATTCGAGAGCTTTCACTCAACGCAAAGGCAATGAATGCCTTGTATTGCGCGTTGAGTCTGAAGGAATTCGAACAAATCCAAGAGTGCACCACCGCCCACGAGATATGGAGGAGGTTGGAAGGCACTCATGAGGATACGAGCTCGGAAGAAGATCTCGAGAAGGAGGAAACCGCTTGCTTTGGTTTCATGGCCAGAGGAAGCAATAGCGACAGTGAAAGCGGAAGCGACTCCGACAACGAGGTAAATCTTGATCTACAAGAAGCTTTTAATGAACTTTTTGAAGTTAGTAAATCACTAAAAAGAGAAAATAATAGCATTAAAAAGAACCTTAGTTTTCTTAAAAATGAAAATGATAGGTTAGAAAAATAACTTAAGGACATAGAAGCTAGTCCTAAAAATGATAACCTATTATTAGAAAATCATAAACTCATCAATGAAAATAATAAATTGATTGAAGAAAATGATAGTTTAAAATTAGAAATTTCTGACTTACAGACTAAGATGCATACTCTAGAAAAAGAAATCGCATGTCTTAGGGAAAATTCTAACAAATTAATCAACAAAGTAGATAATTCTTATAGCACTAAGGTTGAGAAAGGATCTCCATCAAGGAGACCCGCTAACAGATCCGGATCCAAGCCCACTTGGATACCGAAGAAAGAATTAGAATCTTGTTTTGTAGGGTTCAAGGATAATTACAACACAAAGGATTGGACCTACAAACTCAAAGCTGGTCAACTCAAGTTGGGAGAACCAAGGAGTAGACCAAGGAGGAGAATAAGAAGACCGACGAGACGGCGAACAAGCAACGGACCCGCCGCACGTCGACCACCAGATTGGAGACCGGCGCCAATGCCCGGGCCTCCAAGCTACAGATGGGAGCCCCATCCGATGTGGCATCCACTACCACCATTCGGGCCATTTTATTGGCCATGGTAGGTGAGGTAAAAATTCTTGACCCTATCTTTGTTTATCAGTAGCATTTAAGGGAGAGATATAAGGTAGCTAAATTTCCTTTAGAAAGGGGGAGAAAAATAATAGCTATCTTGTTGTTATAAAAAAAGGGGGAGGCATTACCTTTGTCAAAAGAAATTTATGGAAGAGCATGTTTTAAGGGGGAGTTACAGGAAATGTAAAATCAATTAAACCTTTTTGATAATGTCAAAAAGGGGAGGGATTTTTTGCATTATTATTTATGATTTTGTCATCATCAAAAAGGGGGAGATTGTTGGTGCTCGAGCACCACGATCATTTATTTTGATGATAACAAAACACGTGTCATTTAATATTTGCACTTTGAGTCCTAGATTTCAGGTCAATCGCAAATGGATACGTGATTAGACGGAGTTCGAGCTCGCATCCAGGATGGATTGGAGGAGCTCGATGGAAAGCAGAAGAGATTCGCGAGGAGCGATATATTGAAGAAGGAAGGAGATGAAGAATAGGATAGATTTCCTTCTCTTGTACTCATTGTATTTTTCGTTTCTTTTGTTGCTCTTTATTTTTGTTACTTAGATTTCTGTTAAAGAGCCTCAAAGTACCCTAACAGTAGTCCTAGGAACACCTGCACAACCCTAGGATACTTAGGTTTTCTGTAGAGAACTTAGAAAACCAATATAGGGTTTAAACAGCACTTCCAGACGTCTAATTCCCAAATCAGACGTCTGATAAAGTGTTTTAAGACGTCTGACTGTTGATTCAGACGTCTGATAACTATTAGGGTAGACATAATTAGTTCTATCTGATTAAATCAGACGTCCAGACCTTAGACCAGATATCTTAGCAGACGTCTGATGACTTTGCCAGACGTCCAATTAGTGGACCGTTGGCTGGCTTTGCAAACAGTGTAGATATGACCGTTAGAGCTTTATCAGACGTCCATAGGACTTTCCAGACGTCTGATAATTGACCGTTTTGCCTCGTTTGACCCAAAATATCTTCTTAGAGATTTTGTAGCCGTTGCAACATTTGGAAATCCATTCCCACAGAAAAAGTAGGTTTCCAGACGTCTAGACATAGTGCCAAACGTCCTATATGTCGTCTGATGGACTTACACTAGAACCCTATTTAGATCTGATCCAAGTCAGGAAGAGACCCGCCCAAAATCAGACGTCTGACCTTGGAATCAAACGTCTTAAAGTGAACTTCCAGACGCCTGATGCTAGAATTAGACGTCTGATAAGCCTGTCAGAACAATGATTGTTCCTGATTTCGAGCTGATTCTCTTGGGCTTTGTTCCCAACGGCTATGGAACCTTTCCTAAGCCTTCCAAAGCCTTCCTAAGGCCTCTATAAATAGAGGGGAACCTTTACAACACAAATACACACCTAGAGACACCAAGATACACAAGATACACACTAAGAGAAACAAGAGACACACCTAAGCAACTTAGTTCCACTCTTTTGTGTCCAAGAGAAGCCCTTGCTCTCCAAGCTCTTGTTCCATTAATCTTGAGAGCATCAAGCTTCGCTCACCCGCTCTCCCGCCGTAGTTCACGAGAGCGAAGTTGCGCCGTCACATGGCTCACGCACCGCGTCATCAACTCGACTCACTCCTTGCAAAGGGGTGTTTCCTAATTCCTATAGAAGCTAGGTTCATAATTACTTTGTTGGCTCTATAGGATTACTTGTTTATTTTATCTTTGTTATTTGGTTGGGTATTCGCTTTGCGAATTCCCATCTCCTTCGTGAGACAAAATCCTTCTCTTGGAGAGAAGGGGTTGAGGTACGCTACCCTCGTCTAAGTAGCGTGGTTGTATTGAGGTTGAATCACCCTCGTTTAAAGTGATTCGGTTTAGTGGATTTTGATCAACTTGGTTGATCGGAAAATCCTAACTCGAGAGGGTTAGGTGGTGGTTTTCACCCGGTTTGGGTTTCCACCTAAAAATCTTTGTGTACCTTGTGTGATTGCTTATTTGTGAGATTATATTTATTTTCGCATTTTTTTACGTCACACTGACCTCACCCCCTCCACGTAAGGCGCCGAAACTTTCACTCTCCTCCCCTCTCAATTAAATGCATGCATGCGTGTATTTTTACAAATGCGACTATGGATATCTAATATGCACTGGTAATGCTAGGAAATAGCACAAGACGGCACACTTGCAGGTGTATTTTTGCGGTGCAATCAGGCGGCAGGTACGGCCAGCCGCTCTCCTGTCCACTTAGTTAGGTTAGAACTCTTCCTCTCCCTCTTCTCTTTATTTCCCCTTCCTTTATTTCTATTTTTATCCCCTTGACGTCGCAGATCGCCACCATCTTCTTCATCTCCGGCCGACCACCGGCAAAGGCGCTTCCATCACTCCACGCTTTCACACGCCTCGCTAGACCCCTCATAACCTCTGCCACCATCCACTGATCCTTATCCACATCTCCTTCGATTGCCATCACCTCCACACTCGCCCTTCGATCAAACCCACTTTCACGGCCACAAGGCGACCTAGGCACGCACGCCTAGGCTGCCCCGCGGCCAGCCACCCACGTAGACACCTTCGCTGTGTCTCGACGAAGCTCCCCATGTGGTTTAATGAGGCCGCAAGGCCATATTGAGTGATCGCAGGTTCACCCCCTGCCGCCATTGAGGCACGAGCAAGCTTGCTTGCAAGCTCGCTCCAGATTTCCAAGTCCAGGTGACACGGGTTAGTCTCGCGCACACATCTAGACAGAGAACGGTCTTGAGAGAGCATCCAGCCGCAGCAATTAGGCAGAGAACCTCCTACGGGTGTGCGAGCGAAGTGGGTGGGACTTCTAGTCCCACCTCGGAAAGTTAGGTGTGCAGTAAGTCATACAAATTGAATTTGTGTTTCTTGCTGGTTGCCTCAGATCACAGGGTGAGGTCCCCTCACACGCTCACCCGCCTCGTTCGGGGCCCACGCTTGGTGGACCTGGCCTGCCCGAACCGTTTATCCATCACTCCTCGTGCACCACCCACGCCGGTGTGCCTGGACCCGGATGTGTGTAACCCGACCCGAATACCCGATTGGCTGGCTCTAGGAGAGTGAACCGAAGAGAGAAGTAGAGAGAGTGTACGCGAGGAGGGTAGGGGTAGGTTTTGCACTCGTGTGTGCAGGGAAAGGAAGAAGGAAGAGAAGGTTGAAGCGAAGAAAGAAAAAGCTAAGGAAGAAGCAGAGGAAGCTAAGAAGAAAGGGAAAGAAGGAAAAGAAAAGGCACTGTAGCAGAGAAGGGTGCAACTGAAGAAAAAGGCAAGGCAGAGCTGAAGGAAAGAAATCAAGGAAGAAGAAGATAAAGAAGAAGGAATGAGAAGGCAGCAAGGAAGAAGAAGCCAAGAACCGAAGTCAGAGAGGAGAAGAAAAAGAAGAAAAAGAAAAGCTAAGGAGGACTTGAAGGCAAAGGTTGAAGAAGAAGGAAGAAGAAGACACTGCTGAAGAAGAAAAGACAAGGAAGGAAATCAAAAGCCAAAGAAGACAAGGAAGGAAGAAGAAGCACTGAAGCAAAAGAAGGTGCGGCTGAAGAAAAAGCTAAGAAAGAAGCTGAGGAAGCTAAGGCAAGATAAAGAAGAAGGAAGGAGACATCAAGGAAGAAGAAAAGAAGAAGACCAAAGTCAGAGAAGAAATCAAGGAAGAAGAAGCGAAGGCAGAAGAGAAAGTCAAAGATGAAAAGAAAGAAGAGAATCCAAGAAGGAAAAGGTAGAGAAGGAAAGAACTGAGAAAGAAAATAAGAGTCAAAACACTTTGTATCCAATTCTTCTCAATCTCTCTATTTTGCTACATTTTATAATTCATAAACTCCTGCATTATACTTTGAATTAGATTTTGAGTAGATTTAAGTGTTCAAATTACATTGATTAAGATTAGTGAATAAATTCCATCTGCTCCCTGTGTTCGACCTCGGATTCAACATTCGAGTAATAAAGCTTCTTATTTGTTTACAAGGCGATTTCAACTATACTATGAGGCAACATCAATTCTCTTTTATAAAACACCAATCTCGCCTCCTGGCAACATTTTGGCGTCGTTGTCGGGGACACTTTCACATTTTGCTGCGTAAACATTTTGGCGTCGTTGCCGGGGAGCAACGCGTAATTTGTCACTAATCTCTACATTCTTTTTTATTATATTTGAACACTAACTTGCCCTATTTGTTTTGCTATGATTTTGCAAGGTATTTCACGAAGAAATCTCCCACGTAGATCAACCCCTCCAGGGTAGGTAAATTCTCTCTTCTTCCCTAAATCCAGCTCCTAAACAAAGGAAGACAAAAGGAAGCAATCAAATTAGGAATCAATTGGCTTCTTTCTATAGTAACTACCATCTTTAAGGCAAAAGTTTCCTAACATTGCGAAATTTTTTCAAATCTTACTGAAGTTGAAGCGATTTTTAGAGATCCTATTCCACAAATTCTTGTGCCTAGTAGAAATCACGCTTAATTTCTAAATCTCCGTGGACTACGCACTTCTTGTTTGAAGTCCAAAGAGAACTTCTGAAAAGCAAAGAGGATTGGAAATGGAACCAAATTAGGGTTTCTACAGTAGGGTTTTTTGGAGTGCTAGTTCACACATACTTGCATAAAAAGAAACAAACCCTCCCGCACTTGTGTGCTACCTAAGCCCTTGATTGAAAAGACTCATTTAAGAGAAACCCTAAAAGTTAAGCTCTTAAAGTTCACTTGAACCCTAAAAGAAAGGACCTAAAGCTCTAAAAGGACAAATAGGTGAAGTTGACCCCTTGGGTCAACCAACCTTGAAATTAGGTCACAAAGTCAAAACATCTAAAGTTCAAGTGAAAACCCTAAGCACCCTTTGATCTTAAAAGTGGTAGACTTAAGAGGTCAAGGTCCCCATTTTGGTCTACCTAGAATCTCAGTGACAAGAGAGGTTGGGTGGGGGAAACCTTGTAACTCGTGGGGATGCTCTACCGCGTAGGGGTCATTGCGGGACTCTCCCTCTCTGGCTGCCCAGGTAATTCTCAGGTGGACTACTTTCCGATCCAGGGATATCATCTGCCCCGAACCTCCATAGTCATCCAAGCATCTTTGGGTGCCTCGATTGGGTCAAAAACACATCCAGTCCCTCATCCCTTCTCTTTATAGCATGCACAAACATTTTCAGTGGGACTCTTTATTCAGATTTAATCGCTTCACAACTTGATTCTGCATCTTGATCCAAATTCTGATTCTACATCTTGATTCCACCATCTAATCCAAATATGCAGCCTGGTTACTTAGGATTACCATTCAAGAAACCTGAATCATAGAGATCCATGAGAGATAGGATGATTGAGGATGCCCTTGAATTCTATGAAATTGAATAGAAACCCTCAACATCAATAGAAGACATTCAGGTTAATGTACCAACAACCACAACCTTCATCATAAACTGTGCCCAAGTATTATTGACTGAAGCCACAAAAGGATCAACCCGAGACATTCTCATCATAGAATACATTGAGATAGAAAAATTATACAACTTTGAATACCTTCAATGCATAACAAATCTTGTACTTTGGGAGCAATACCAAGATGATCTTGAAAAATGGGAAGAGATGATGAGATTATTGAAACAAATTATCGATCAACAATACCCACACATACCCCAAACAAATGATGAACCATCTTGGAATAGTATTGAGGATCAATCCAATTTCCTAGATCTCGGGTTTGAGGCATAGAGTGGTTGTGGATTCCCAACCCAGACAGAATACAACATGCCTGATATTGAATTAGGTTGGGAAATTGTAGGAAAACACAATGTAGAGCCAACCCTAGACCCTGGATCACCAAGCATAGAACTCCAAAACTCCTGTAATGATGCAATTAGCACTGAACCTCTCGAGGGTGTAAATCCCACCCCTTATTCTGATAAGGTGACTCTCGAAGGTTCTCGGACATAGATTCTAGTGATTCAACCCACATCCTAAGCCTAGAATCTGGATCTAAAACTTATTGGGAAGATTACGAAGCCCCGTATGAAGAAGATCAAATTTTCAATGAAGAGTATGATTCTGGGTCTCTATTTGATGAATACCCCTCTCCAACATCCTCAGTGAATCAGATCAATTTTTCGAAAGTCATGACAAATTATGATACAGAAATCGAGGAGTTGGATGAGTGGGGTTTTGAATGGGTCTTTCCTACCAGCCTAGAACTTGAGCCTAGACCAAATGAGAACACCTTTTTGAGCTCAGAGTTTACATATAGGCTAAACCCCAATCATGCTGCTGAATCTACATCATATGATTTATTCTGTGGTGGAACTCATGATCTCAAATCTCATTCAGAACTTGATTTTCGCAAATTCTCCGACGATTTCGAATCTTACCATGATTTCGGAGAGCCTCTGTCTCCTGACTTCGACGAGCCAATCTATGACCTCAGCTCACATGATTCATTCTCCAACTCTGAGGTCCCAGTTCCCGAGATCACTGATTTAAGTTCAAGTTCCAGTGACATGGAATCACTTCTTTTCGATCCTTAGGAATCAAAACCAGAAAATCCTGAGAGTGATTGCAACCCAACATTCGAATCTTTTCTCGACTTAGATTTCCATCATCCTATAGACACCCTTCAGGCATTCACCTTTGACTTTGAAAGCTACTATGAGGACTCTCTACATGAAACCACCTGTAACTTCTTTCTAGAAGAACCCTCATACACAATCCTCATTGAAGCTACCTCTTCCAAATATACAAAACCCATCAAAACCCATTTTCAACCCCAATCTGCAACTGGACTCAATTTCTATTCTGATTCCCCTCTTACTGAGCCGATTGTAGATGATTCAACTCCACATCTATACATGGTATCAAACATTGATAAGACTGAAAAATATGCTCCATCATTCTCTGATCACCCCTGTAGGGTTTCCGCCTCATTCACTGATTACTTCATGGATCCCTACTCTGACCAGGTTGATTCGACTCAGCCAAACCTCGAATTTACACTTCCATATCCATCAGAGCTCCATAGCATATGGTAGGTTCCACATCTGTTGATCTACATTTATTAATCCACCAGATTAATAGGGTTTGGGCTATATCATCAGCCTGTTGATTTAACAAGCATCTGGTTGGGCTAACCAGGCTCTTAATCAAGGTGCTTGTTCTATAAAACTCTGCTGATTTGACCACTCCCTCTCCATCCCATTTCCTGCTCGGCTAAGGGCGTTGAATTTAGCGCTTAATGGGAGGCAAATCGTCATTCCAAAAACTCGAGATCTGTCTGATTATCCATCTATACTTCACGTCTACTGCACCCTGAGCTCAGCCTTAGACCAGTTGATCCCACCTCTGGTACCGTACCAGAGCTTCAAATCGTTCGCATCAGTCATTTCCGACCCAGTCGCCCACCCGATGTATCCTGTTTTAAGTCCCTGAACCCAACACTATTTCACACCCTCCGTTTACAATGAGGATATTGTAAAACTTAGGCATGGGGGGGTGGTAAATTGCAAACATATAGAAATTAAGAGAAGTCAGAAGGATTCTCACAAAGAAATTCACATATGTCAAAAATACCACATATATATATATAGAAAATTATGAAAAAGAACAAAAAAATGAAGGAGGGAAGAGAATTTTGAAGTCACATAAACATGAGGAGGAAAAGAGCAAAATGACAAAAAGGAGCACAAAATAAGAAAAAAAGAGTGTCATTAGTAAGAGATTAAGGAATTAACCGAAGTTCTAGACCACATCAAGAAAAAAGAGAAAAATAGAAAAGAAGTGCTAATGAGACACAAAAAGATATTAGTAGAAATGCTGATCTTAGGCCTTTTGGGCTAGACTCTTAGGCTTAAAAATTCAAGTATTCACTAAGATCTTGATAATCCTCAAGAGGTCAAGGAAAATGCAAAGCTTAAGTATTAGGTCTAAGGCTTAAGGAGTATTCAGCCTCGTTAACTGACCTTCGGTTTATGGGACTCGGTAACCTAAGCACCCCAATCCACACACAGTCTGGTTCAGTGTGCATAATTATCAAAATCATGCAAAAAGCGTTTAAATGTTCTAAAAAGAAAGTTGCCTAGATTAGGAGTGGCTGATCAACACAAGTTGATTTGGACGAGTTCTCGACGCAGAGAGGCGGGAAATTTCCCTCGAAGATGCATAAACAACATATCGTCTCCTTGGTGTTTGTCTCCTAGGATATTTACATATCCTACCGAGGGCACGTAAGCACCCTGCAAGTTCAGATGCCATGGGCAACATTATCACGAAATGTTGATTACCAGGGTCTGGATTTGGCTACAGAACACCAATGGGCGAGATTATCTTAAAATCTCAAAAGCCAGGGTTCTAGGGGTTGCCATGGGCGGTGCTATCACGAAGCATCGATTGCTAGGGACCTTTGAGGATTGATGATGAGGACAAGGAATCTGGTACAGACCATGTTGAGAAGCCAATTCGAAGCTAGAAATAAAAAGAAAAGAGAGAGAAAACTCTCCAAACAAATAAATCCTCTGTCTCTCTCTTAGAAAAATTCACTGCAAACTGAACCAAGGCTAAAATATGTCTCAAGCACGGGTGCTTTAACCGCGGAGTCCAACGAACCTTAGGATAGTTCCTGTGTGCCTTAAAAACCTTCACGGAGAACCGAGGCTAGAGCTGGTCAAGTCTGGATCTTGTTTGGTACTTGAGTGTCTCGAGGCCTACTGTCGGCATTCTAACCTAATCAAAAGAGAAAGAAAAGCACTTATCATAACTAGTGAAAGAAACTCATGGTCTAGAACAGAAGTTAAAACCATGAAATTTTACTAAGGGACTAGCAAAAGCCAGGCATGGGGGTATGATGGGAACACCATCATGAGTCCTAACTAGCTCATTTTGACCTAGAAAAGAGAACAAAAGCTCCTACATCACGTAGAGAAGGGCCTAATTCAAGGAATAACTATCCTGAGAAGAAAATAAGAAATAAAGGGTAAAACTGTAATTTTACCATTGCAGTACAACAACAGGATTTCTCAGGGGCTAAACATAGGTCAATTGGTCTTAACAAGATTAAAAGTGGGTTGGTTCAATCAGAAAAGGGTTCATGTGCAATCTAAGAATTAAATGACATCTTGTAACCCTAAAACAGACTCACATAATTCAACAAGGTTTTGGTCAAGATAAAAATCGAATAAACCCTCTAAAATTCATGAAAAAATATCCCCTAGGGTTTAGAACCTTTAAATTGGCCTTTGGAACCTATTTTGACCTAAGTAGGGGTCCTAGCTAATTATTTGACCTAATTTGAGTTTTTGTATAAAATTTCCATTCAAACGTGGTCAAACCTAAAATCCAACTTCACCATTGGATTTCTTAGGTCCAAATTAGGTTTGTACCAAAATTTGGACCTAAGGGGAGGTCACCTTGACCTACTTTGCAAAATAGTCCACCCAATTACATTTTGACCCCTAGCTTTTGAAAACTATTGCGTAGACCCCGCTATCTTCCTCACCACTCTTTGCAATTAGGTCCCTCTGCCATTACAGCGGAGGAGTCCTACTTCGACGAGGATTTGAGGAGGATTTCTCCCTGATTCCTCAGAGATCCCCTCTCAGATTTGGAAGGGAGATTCTCTGAGGAATTCCCTATCATCTGAATATAATCCCAAGATCTGATTCGCACCCAATCTCTCGTGCGAACGCTCGAGAGACATGGGTATCCTTTGTACATTCCTACTCCGGTGAGGATTCTTGTGCTTGGAAGCTTCCCTTCCAAGCACAAGAGCCTCTGCTATATGCTATAAAAGAACCCCCTGATCCAGCCGCATAATTTCAACTTGGCCTGGCCAGAGAACCACCTCCAATTTCTTTGCTTCTCCTCTGGCCAAGTGTCCAGCAGGCTCCGATGACCCTCCTCCTCCCTCTCGTCGCTCTGCCACAATACCAGTGGCAAAGCCGTCTTCACCTCCCTTCGCGCCGCGCCATACCTACGCACGCACCTCAAGCCCCTTTGTCGTCGCCATTCTCCATCCACTGGAGCCATCTTCTCTGGCGGCAGAAGGTACGGCCAGCTGCTCTCTTGTCCCCTTTCGTCCACTTAGTTAGGTTAGAACTCTTCCTCTCCCTCTTCTCTTTATTTCCCCTTCCTTTATTTCTATTTTTATCCCCTTGTCGCTGCAGACCCCCACCATCTTCATCTCTGGCTGACCACCGGCGAAGGCGCTTCCATTGCTCCATGCTTCCACACGCCTCACCAGACCCCTCATAACCTCTGCCACCATCCACTGATCCTTATCCACATCTCCATCGACTGCCATCACCTCCACACTCGCCCCCCGATCAAACCCACTTTCACAGCCACAGGGCGACCTAGGCACACACGCCTAGGTTGCCCTGCAGCTAGCCACCCACCTAGACACCTTCGCCGTGTCATGCAAAGCTCCCCATGTGGTTTAATGAGGCCGCAAGGTCGTATTGAGTGATCGCAGGTTCACCCCTTGCTGCCATTGAAGCACGAGCAAGCTTGCTTGCAAGCTCACTCCAGGCCACATCGCTTTAGGTTTCCAGGTCTAGGTGACGTGGGTTAGTCTCGCGCACACATCCAGATAGAGAACGGTCTTGAGAGAGCATCCAGTCGCAGCAATTAAGCAGAGAACCTCCTGCGGGTGCGTGAGCGAAGCGGGTGGGACTTCTAGTCCCACCTCGGAAAGTTAGGAGTGCGGTGAGTCATATAAATTGAATTTGTGTTTCTTGCTGGTTGCCTCAGATCACAAGGTAAGGTCCCCTCGCCCGCTCACCCGCTTCGTCCACGACGCATGCTCTGCAGACTTGGCCTGCCTGACCCGTTTACCCAGTACTCCTCGCCAACCACCCATGCCGGTGCGCTTGGACCCAGGTGCGCGTAACCCGACCCGAATACCTGATTGGATGGCTCTGGGAGAGCGAACTGAAGAGAGAAATAGAGAGAGTGTACGTGGGGAGGGTAGGGGTTGGTTTTGCACTCGTCTGTGCAGGGAAAGGAAGAAGGAAGAGAAGGCTGAAGCGAAGAAGGAAAAAACTAAGGAAGAAGCAGAGGAAGCTAAGAAGAAAGAGAAAGAAGGAAAAGAAAAGGCACTGTAGCAGAGAAGGGTGCAGCAGAAGAAAAAGGCAAGGCAGAGCTGAAGGAAAGAAATCAAGGAAGAAGAAGAAGATAAAGAAGAAGGAAGGAGAAGGCAGTAAGGAAGAAGAAGCCAAGAACCAAAGTCAGAGAGGAGAAGAAAAAGAAGAAAGAGAAAAGCTAAGGAGGACTTGAAGGCAGAGGCTGAAGAAGAAGGAAGAAAAAGGCACTGCTGAAGAAGAAAAGAGGAAGGAAATCAGAAGCCAAAGAAAACAAGGAAGGAGGAAGAAGCACTGTAGCAAAAGAAGGTGTGGCTGAGGAAAAAGCTAAGAAAGAAGCTGAGGAAGCTAAGGCAAGATAAAGAAGAAGGAAGGAGACATCAAGGAAGAAGAAAAGAAGAAGACCAAAGTCAGAGAAGAAATCAAGGAAGAAGAAGAAGCAAAGGCAGAAGAGAAAGTCAAAGAAGAAAAGAAAGAAGAGAAGCCAAGAAGGAAAAGGTAGAGAAGGAAAGAATCGAGAAAGAAAAGAAGAGTCAAAACACTTTTTATCCAATTATTCTCAATCTCTCTATTTTGCTACATTTTATAATTCATAAACTCCTGCATTATACTCTGAATTAGATTTTGAGTAGATTTAAGTGTTCCAATTACATTGATTAAGACTAGTGAATAAATTTCATTTGCTTCTTGTGTTCGACCTCGGACTCAACATTCGAGTAATAAAACTTTTTATTTGTTTGCAAGGCGATTTCAACTATACTACGATGCAACATCAATTATCTTTTATAAAACACCGATCTCACCTCCTGGCAACATTTCGACATCGTTGCCAGGGACACTTTCACATTTCGCTGCGTAAACAGCAACCAAAACTTATTCAAGAATGATTTATCAATAATTCAAGCACCACAACATAAATGACTTTTGCCGTCGGTTCAAAACCGACTGCAAATCCATTATAACCGATGGCAATAAGCGACGCCATTAATACTGTCGCTATTTAGATTTGTCGTCTGTTACAAAGATAATCTGATGTGAAAATAATGTATGACCATTGGTCGAATTAAAGTTTTCGACGTCGTTTCATAACCGACGACAATTATTTTTGCCGTCAGTTATATAAAAATTGACGGCATATGTAAGTCACTTCTTTGCGCATTTATGCGCCCTTTTTATCTTTACCCTACCGTTTAAACCAGTTTACTGTCGCTTATCTAACCGACAGTAAAAATATTATTATCGTTGCTTATAATTAGCATTAACGGATTAAACCTACTTTTTGATTTACCTTGCTACATTTTTTGCCATCACTTATTTAGATAAGCGACGGCAAAAATTTTATTACCGTCATTTATATACCATCGTATATTTAAGTGAGCGACGACATATATGTGATGGTAAAAATATTTTTGTTGTCTCTTATTTGAATAAGTAACAGCAAATGTATGGGTATTTTTTTTTTATTACCAGTGGATGGAAACTACCTTCTAAACATACTTAAAAGTCATGCTTTTATAGAAAAACAAGTAATGCAAATGAATAAAAATTTATATTTCATTAATATAAAATGTAGTACATTAAAAGTTGAAAAAGAAATATTTACATAAGAAAAGAAAATGGAAAAAAATGAAAATGAAGCTGCCCCAATGCCACCTCCACCACCCATGGAGTCATCGTCGTCTCATCTATAGTTGCTGGGATTCATAGAAGATGGATGCTGTGACTGACCCTTATTCTGAATAAGGGCTATAAGCTGCTGAAGCTTATCATCCATCGCATTCATCTTGTTCTTCATCTTTACCTCTCTCTTCTCCCTCTCCTCATCTCATCTCTGTAGTGTGTTAATCTTTTGATGCAACTGATCGACAACACTAGATGAGGCGACACATTTCCTCCCATACCAAGTTGATAACGAGTATGCCCCCCCTGCACTACGAACGAAACCACCGTGGTCTGGTGGCATCACCTTTCCTCCTTTGTAATATATGTATACAAAGTTATAAATTTTTTGAGTTTAGGAAGCTTACGTGTTTCTCCTGGTATGACTCATAAATTCACTTACGAGCACTCTCAGCTGCTCTCTTACTGTGGGTGACCTCGTAGATTTCCATCATCGTCATTTCCATCCCATCATGTGCAACAGACTGAAAAAATAAAGACGATACAATTAAGTTCAAATAAATTAAAAATTAAGTAATATTTAATTGAAAAGTAATTTCAATACTTACATAATGGCTCCTAACTGTCTCGATGATCCTTCGACCCAAACAATGGGTCTGTGGTGGAGTTTTAGCCCTATTGGCTTTATTTCTTTTTGCTTGCTCCTGTAGACATACATAATAATATTTTTTATGAATTTAAGATATATGAAATTAATAGAATAATTTCTAATCATTTACTAACCTCCGTCTTTGGATTCATCCAATGCTCGCATGCCTTCTTCCAATCGTCAGGCATGACATCAGGAGGAGCTTCATCCATTGCCTCTTCAGGAGAACTCTTGTTTGAGAACCACTAAATATAAAAAATAAATTGTTATAAATAATATAAGAAATTATGTATATAATAAAATTGAAAATGTTTAAAAATTCTTACGTTCCTCTTGGTATCCGTCCTCCAATCCCTGTGGATTTTGGCGGCGTGTTTAAAGATATATCGAGAGGCATTGGGGTCGTCATCCCAATCGTAGCCTTGCTACATTAATTTTAAAAATATATATGTCAATGTTACTTTAAAATAAATTTAAGATAAAATTATAAAAGAAATAACTTTTGTAAATAAAATTACCTCCAACTGACGAATGAACTGCCTCTTCAGTTCTGCAAGTACCTTCCTCCAGTTGAAGTAGGAAATGGACATAATGGACTTAACAATTGTGCCCACTCAACTGATAAAGCCTGGGTAATCCTCCACCTCTCCTATGGATCGGAGCCTAATTGTTAATCTCACACCTTCGGGAATACGCTCGAGGTCTAGATTTTTTTTCTTCTCTCACCCTCTTCTTAATCTATCTATGTAAACATTAATCATATTCGTTATATATTTCTGAAGGAATGTAATTTACTTCTTAAAGGGATATGATTTCTTACCCAAACCTACGTTCGCTGGTGAGTGGTTGACATGAACTTGGGACATACTCCCCACCCTCTCATCCTGCGTCTCCTCACCCTCCTCCTCTCCCTCCTCCTCCCCCTCAACGTCATCTGATCCTCCATAATCTGGATCATCCTCTACTTGATTTGGGAAGGTCTGAGCAATCTCTTTCCCCTTTCCCATCCCCCTACCTGTAGTAAACGTGCCATCTCCCCAGGTCGTATGAAACTTGGCTAGGGGGGTGGCTGAACCTATCGTGAGAGGGGTGGCTGAGCTTTCTGTGGTGGGGTGGCTTAGAGGGCTGTGCCATGGGAGGACCCTTTCTATTGGATTTTTTCTTAAACAACTTCATTTGTAACAAGTAAAAAATGTAATAATTAATATAGTTAAAAATCATTAATATATAAGTCATTAATGAAAAAAGTTGGCTAAACGTAAAAAAAATCATTTAAATAGAAATGAAACAAAGCAAAGGAATTGTTACTAAACTTAAACGTCAACATCTATTGCAAATAAATGACATTCTTCTGTTAATTCTTGGTATGCTTCAAACTGTGCGTCAAAATAATTTTGCGGTACTGTTCTTATGGGTATAACCCATCCCCTTTGGCACTTATCGAGAACATAAAAAGCTTGTGTCACTTGACATGCCAATGTAAATGGTTCATCAGACTGGAGAATTTGACAATTAGGATTTAAACTCAAGAAATTGTATTTCTTATCAATTTTGAAATTGATGCCATCTTTAAAAACATCAAACCAATGACATTTAAATAGGAAAACTCTACGATCATATCTGAAGCTGATCTCCATAATTTCTTTGATTTTATCATAGTATCCATCTGGACCGGTGGAAAGATTTGATTCAACAACCTCTCAACTAGACCTTCTTCAACCTCATTTTTTTTTTTTTGCAAAATCCTTTTGTAAGATTTGATTTTCATAGTGTTTTGCACTTTAATACCCCCCATGCCTACGATTTGCAATGTCCTCATTGTAAATTAGGTGGGTTCAAGTTCAGCTTAGATCGTACATTACAACAGGTTCAAAGGGTGGGTGGACGGGTCGGGGTGACTGTTGTGGATAATTTCAAGCTCTAGTACATGTACCAGAGGCGGAGTCAGCTATTTTAATGAACGATCCCTAAAGTGCAATATGATTTCAGTGAAGAGATATGTCAAAAGGATTTCGAGTTTTTTCAAAAGATGACAGGTTGCCTCCCGTTAAGCGCTAATTCTAATGCCATCAGCTGGGTGCAATAAGCTTAAGGAGAATGGAGATCAAACGATAACTTAGCCACATTCAGGTTGGTGAGCTTGATGAACAGTTTGAGCCTCTGACCATTCACGACAAAAGATTCAGAATCATGGCTGAGTCAACTAATTTTAATGGCTCCATTTCCAAAGATTTTTCTTACCAAGAAAGGTCCAATCCACTTAGATCTAAGTTTGCTTGGGAAGGGTTTGAGCTTGGCATCAAAGAGTAGGACTTTTTGACTAGGGTGGAAAGATTTTGCACAATGTGCCTGTCATGGAAGGCTTTGACCCACTCGTATGCATCATTGCATAGTTCCTCGATCTTGCTCATTTGCAATTGACGGTGTATTCCAGCCTTCATCAGATCCAAATTGCACTTCCATATTGCCCAAAAGGCCTTATGCTCCATCTCTACAAGAAGGTGACATGCCTTTCTGTACACTAATATGAAGGGAGACATGCCTAATTGGGTCTTGCGGGTGGTCCTATAGACCCACAAAGCTTCCGGATGGCGAGTAGACCAGTCCTTCCTATCTGGCCGAACAGTGACCTGAAGGATCTTCTTGATCTCTCGATTTGACAGTTCTGTCAGTCCATTAGTCTGGGGGCAGTAAGGAGTCAAGATATGTTGTGACACCCCGTACTTTTTCATCAGGCATTGGAAGTGTACCTTGTTGAAATGAGACCTGCCATCGCTGATGATGGCCTTAGGAACCCCAAATCTGGAAAAGATGTTCTCCTAGATGAATCGGAGAACAACTTTATGATTGCTAGTTCTCATGGGGATAGCTTGGATCCATTTAGAGATGTAATCAACAGCGACCAAGATGTATTCGAAGCCGTTAGATCTAAGAAAGGGTCCCATGAAATCGATTCCCCATATGTCAAAGTTTTTGCATGCAATTATCGGGTTCAAAGGCATCATATCCCGTGGGCCCATGTTGCCGAGTCTGACAACGAGTGCATGCCCTACAATATGTTTGTGCATTTTTGAACATTGTAGGCCAGAAGAACCTACACTGGAGAATTTTGGCTTCAATTTTATGCCTAGAGAAATGGCCACCGCAGGCCTGGTCGTGATAGAATGAGGTCACGTCATTAACCTCATCGTCAGGAATACATCTCCGAATCACCTGATCATTGCCAATGTGGAAGAGATACGGTTCCTCATAAATATAGTACTTGGCCTCAGAAATCAGCTTGTCCTACCTGGAAGTCAAAAAATCTGGCAAGACTTTCCCCGTAACCAAGTAGTTCAACAAACTAGGGGAGACTGTGAATGGCTAGTAGATGCTCATCCAGAAAATGCTCGGTGATCGGACTAGACAGGTTGATGACTAAAGAAGGAAGATGGGAAAAATGGTTAGCTACCACATTCTATTTTCCCGCCTTGTCTCGAGTCTCAAGATCAAATTCTTGCAACAGCAAAATCCAACAGATTAATCAAGGTTTCGTGTTCTTCGCAAGTAAGTGGTGTGATTTGAGTAAATGATGACATGGAAACCCAGAAGATAGGATCTGAATTTCTCCAAGCCAAATACTACTGCCAGTAGCTCTTTCTCAGTAACCCTGTAGTTATGCTGAGTCTTGTCCAATGTCTTGCTGGCGTAGTAGATGACCACAGGTTTCCCATCAAGTTTCTGTCCAAGCACCGCCCCTACTGTGTAGTCAGACGTATCGCACATGATCTCAAAGGGTAGAGACCAGTCAAGGGATTGTAGGATTGGTGCTTGAGTAACTCGATCACGTAGGCTCTCAAATGCGTGAGTGCAATCATCGATGATCTCGAAAAGGACATCCTTTGAGAGAAGATTCATCAAGGGGCATGCGATTTTCGAGAAATTAGGAATGAAACAACGGTAAAAACTAGCGTGCCGTAGAAAAGAGCGGATGTCCTTTACCGAGCTAGGCATGGGTAGTTTAGAAATCAAATTAACCTTGGCTCAATCAACCTGGATGCCGTTCTCAGAAACAAGGTGACCTAGGGCAATTCCCTTAGAAACCATGGATTGGCTCTTTTCCCAGGAAAGAACCAAATTCACGTCGATGCAATGCCTGAGGATTTGGACCAAGTGTAGGAGGCAATCATCAAAAGATTCCCAAATACTGAGAAGTCATTTATGAAGACTTCAAGGTATTCACCTACCATATCTGAGAATATGGAAAGCATGCACCGCTGAAAGGTGATGGGTGCATTGCAGAGACCGAAAGGCATCCTACAGAATGCATATGTCTCATAAGGGCAGGTGAAGCTGGTCTTCTCTTTGTCCTCAGGATGGATTGCCACTTGATTATAATCGGAGTACCCGTCCAAAAAGCAGAAGAATGGATTTCCCACTAGTTTCTCGAGGATTTGATCAATGAACGGTAGTGGGAAATGATCCTTCTTCGTGGAGGCATTCAGTCTTCTATAATCAATGTAGACTCTCCATGAGTTTACTATATGGGTTGGTATAGTCTCTCCGGTTTCAGTCATAATTACGGTGAGTCCTGCCTTCTTAGGCACAAATTGGATTGGACTCACCCACTGACTGTCGGAGATCAGGTAGATGATCCATGCATCTGACTACTTGATGATCTCCTTCTTCAAGACCTCCTGCAGATTGAGATTCAGACGTCTTTGCATTTCACGAGATGGTCGTGCGCCCTTTTCGGTATAAATATGGTGTGTGCAATATGAAGGGCTAATGCCAGTCAGATCATCGAGAGTCCAACCAAAGGCTCTCTGATGTTGCTGGAGGACAGAAATAAGACGTGTTTCCTTATCAGAGGTGAGGTGGGAATTAATAATCACAGTAAATGTCTGATCGTAATCGAAAAAGATGTATTTCAGATGATTGGGAAGAGGCTTCAGTTCCATAACGGGATTATCAGCAGCAATAGGCAGGTCAGGGTGGGCCTCAGAAGAAAAGGTAGGAGCTGTGGGTGGGTCTAGATCGGTGCTAGGCTCCTCTATTTGCAGGGTATGATCTGCTTGGGGTTGAGGATTAGGGATAATCAGGTCATCCTCGAGAAACGTGTCCTCAACCACAAAACTGATGTGCATACTTGTTCCACTGCCCCGCAGTTAATTTCTTTCTAGGCCTTATATATATCAATTTTTAGTGTCTTGTTCCTAAATTTCAATTCAATATTGCCCTCTTCGCAATTTATGTTCGCCCTAGTTGTCACTAAGAATGGTCTACCTAATATAATTGGTGTATTCTTCAGATTCTTAGGAGTCTCCATACCCAACACAATGAAGTCCACAGGAAAGTAGAAATCATGGATCTGAACCAGAACATCCTTGAGAACTCCTCTAGGTGACTTGATCGATCGGTCAACTAACTGTAGAGTCACCTCAGTCGATTTTAGCTCAGTCTCCTTGAAGTGATCTAGTAGGGATGTAAGGATCAAATTGATGGAAGCTCCTAAGCCTCAAAGGGCTCTGTTGAACCCTAAATCAATGATCTTGCATGAAATCAGAGGGGTACCAGGGTCTTTTGCCTTAGGCGGGAGTCTGCTCAAAATGATGGAGCTGGCTTACTCCAACAGTACAATTGGATTCCTGCCTTTGGTTCGCAGCTTACGCTTAGGTGTACATATGTCCTTCAGAAATCTCGCATAAGTTGGTACATGGTGAATTGCATCCATCAAAGGGATGTTTATTTGGACCTACTCAAAGAGCTTGACCAGGTCCTACTCAGGAGCCATGGGTTTGGGTTTCCTCTTTCCTTTGGTCAAGGCCTCCAGAAATGGAACCTCTGTAGGTTCCTCTAGAATTGGTCTAGGTTCTTGATCTGGGACAAGGGTATCCTGGATGACCAACCTAGGGTTTAGGTTTGAACTACCAGGCTAAGAGTGGCTCGGGTAAGGTGGGTCCTGAGTTGTTTTGCCACTACGGGTAGTAACAGAGTTCAGTCCTACCTGGTTCTGGGTTGGGGTAGGCAAAAGAGGTGGTTGCTATTGATAACCCGCGTATGATGTCGAAGCCTCCATCTCGTCGAGTGATGGACCAGAAGGGGCCTGATAGACATAGTGAGCTTGGCCTTGAGTCGGGTTCATAATGCACCTCTGGTTTGGCACGTTATTTGCATTGGGCAAAGGTTACAAAGGGAGTGCACCAGGTTGGTGGGGATTTGCCATCTGGGCGAGTTAATTGCGAGCCTCTGTGATCTCGTCTTTATGCTGTTTTTGTATAGCCACATTCATTTTCTGAATGACAACCAGAGTCTGAAGGATCAGGGTCATTTGATCTTCCCAGGTTAGCCTAGATTGGTAAGTTGGGTTGGGCCTTGGCTGAGGTAGCTAATATGGACAAGAAGCTTGTGGTCAAGGTTGATATTGAGGTCTTTGATTTTGATTGTTCCCTGACCACATGAAATTAGGATGATTATGCCTTCCAGGGTTGTAGGTGTTTGAGAAAAGATTGTTCTGGATGGCGTTGAAGTCCTCGCAGGTCTGAGGAACCTCGAAGAAATCAGACGAAGGTTTAGAGTTCCCCCAACTAGAGTAAGCAGATCCGGATTTTCCTCCGAACCCTAGATTGGACGAGGGTGGATACAGATCCATCGCTAAGAAGATCGGTGGTAGATGTTATGCACAGCCTCCCTCCCAGAGGGTGGTTGTGTGAACGGGTTTTGCCCAGAGGTGGCTCGCTGCAGATGTCGAGTCAGCTCATCCACCTTCTTCTCAATGATAGAGACCTTGTCCATGCGATTGGCCATTAACTCCAAGTCGACGGAAGAGGACAGGCCTTGCGTCTCATGTGCTCCCTGCAAATTCATCAATGCACGAGCATTCGTCCAGTCAAACATGCCCATGGATTCATTATTGATGGAGTCCTCGCACATGTTCTTGAGAATCTCCCACACGGTGTCTTCGTGTTGACCCATGATATTTCCTCCACAGGTCGCACTTACGAATAATCGAATATCCTCATGGAGTCCTTGGTAAAAAGACTAGACTCGTTCCCATTTAGGAACTCCGTTTTGGGGGCACTTTCACATGAGATCCAGAAAGCGATCCCATGCCTCATGAAGCGGTTCTCTTGCACACTGCATGAAATGTGTGATTTGGTGCTGCAGAGCATTTGTCCGATCAACAGGGAAGAACTTTTTCAGAAACTCGGATTGCAGTTCAGCCCATGTGTTGATTGGATGAGTTAGGGTTTGGTACCAGTGAGTAGCCTTGTCCATGGGAGAGAAGGATAACATCTTCATGAGCAAGATATCTCTATTTTGAGCATTTGACCCAAAGGTCTGGGCCAGATGCTTGAGTTGCTTGATATGCTAAAAGGGATCTTCGGAGTTAAGCCCATGAAATTAAGGAATAGCATGAATCATGTTGGGCTTTAGTTCATTATCAGTACCTCCAACTGGGATTTGGATTCGAGGTTCGATCACCACCGTAGTGGGATTGTAATGATCTCGCATCATAGGACGCTGTGGTGGATTCATAAAGGCTTAGAATAGATCATTGAGGCACTAAAGCTGATTATGGAGATTATTTTCTTCTTCTACTAGGTGTTCCATGATTATGGATGAAGGAGATCTAGGCTCAAATGAATCAGAAGAGATATCAATCTAGTCGGGTTGTTGCACAAATAGGGAAGTCGAGGCTTGGCCTTGACGAGAGTGAATAGCTAATGGAGGCCTCAAGGGTGGTCTTAGGGACCTCCTCCCAAACATGCATCGATGGAGAAGACAAGGGATAGAAGGCGTGATGGACCCAATCAAGACACCCAAATATCTTTGGATGACTATAGAGGTTCGGGGCGAATGATACCCCTAGATCAGAAAGTTGTCCACCTAAGAATTACTTGAGCAACCTTGAAGGGAGAGTCCCGTGAAGACCCCTACATGGTAGAACACCCCCATGGGTTACAGAGTTTCCCCCACCTGACCTTCCTTGTCACTGAGGGTCCAGGTATAGTAGAATGGATAACTTGACCTCTTAAGTCTACCAATTTTAAGTTTAGAGCATGGGTGCTTAGGATTTCACTTGAACTTTAAGATGTTTTTGTGAGTGGCGACCTAATTTGAAGATTGGTTGACTTCGCAAGGTGGGTCAACTTCACCTAATTTGACCTTGATTATTAGGTCATGCCTTTAGGATTCAAATGAGATTTAGAGCTTGATTCTTAGGGTTTGCTTGTTTAGGTAAGTTCAATCAAGGCTTAGGACACACACAGTTTGGGAAGATTTAATCTTTTTTAAGCAAGTGTGTCTCTAAAACCCTAGAATGGAAACCCTAATTGGCTCTAATTGGTGAAATCAAGTAATTCCAAATCAGGCACCTAGGGCTCAATCAAGAAGGTGGTAGCCCTAGGTGTCTTAAATCCCTAAATAGGTGCAAGAATTAGGTTTGGGATGTTTCTAAAAATAAACCAAATCAGGAAACTTTTTATGATTGAATCTAAAAATAGAATGTAAGTTGGTCCTAATTGATTTCTTTCCCTTTTTAGCTTTTCAGAATCAGGGGCTTAACGAAGATGGATTTGCGGTTTACCTGCCCCTAGAGTGACTATTGTGCGGTTGATCTTGTTCCTCGGCTAAATCCCTGCACAAATCACAATCAAAAGAGATAAATCAAGTTAGTACCAAGTCAGGAATCGTAATCAAGAGATCAAATTGCATGTTGTTCCCCGGCAACGGCACCAAAATGTTTATCACTCTGAATCAGGGTTTTAAAAATGATACGTTGCAGTATAGCCAATAAACCGCGAAAACAAATAGAATTTATACTCAAATAGAAATCCGAGGTCGAATGCAAGGAGCAAGTAGCAAATCAATCTCAAGATCACAATTCTAAGTAAAAGATATAAGCAATTGCAACCAAAACTTATTCAAGAATGATTTATCAATAATTCAAGTATTAATATGCAAAAATGATGGGTTAAAATGGTGATTTGAATCACCAATTAACCCTTTTAATGTTAAGCTTCAAATATATCAAATGTATCAACAGTGATTATCAACCAATATTCCATGTCAGTTAAATATCTCAATAATGTAACAGTAGCCTATAACCAGTAACAAAGGCAAAGGCCTCTCTTCTCCTTCAAGCCTCAGGGAGAGGCGCACAGTACAGCACCAACAGAGGAACGAAGGTCCTCTCAGAGACTAAGTGTAGAGAGATCAGAGAGTGAGGCAAAACCCCCTCTCTCTCTTTTCTTTTCTCTCTCAGAACAGGCAAACCAAACAGGATTGAATCAAGATCTAGACCCACGTGGCGTGAGTGCGGGCGAGGGCACGTGCGTGGAGCGTGCAAGCGGGACCTCACTCTAGTGATCTCAGAGGCAATTGGGTAGAGCCACAAAATCAATTTATGCGCAGTCGCAGCTTCTGCAACTCACGAGGTGGGACTATTAATGTTGATGATTATCGAGCTGGGATTACGGTTTGTATAAAAAAAGAAATGTCGTTGTTGTAGTATATGTCACAAATACAAATCATTATCGCATCGATTTTTATTTAATTTACATAATTTTTACTAGTTTATTCCAGGTCATTCACTGGGAGACAGTTATTGATATACATTACTCTCTAAGTCCAAGTTATTCTTTAATTCAAAAAATGATCAATTATATACAATCAAGAATAAATGAATTAACAGTGAATAAAATGAAAGTTCAATTATGTACACAAAGAATCAATTAAAATGCTTGCAGACACTAATTACGAACAAGCATCAAACAACACATAGATATACTCTATACTATCTACTTATAAGTTATATTATTAATACTTACATACATATACAATATTAAGTAATAATACATGCTATACTCACCTAACTTAATATACTAATGGATCTGGTAACATATATAGGAGCTATTGGACAGATACAAGTGTCGTTGGACCCCAGAAAAACTATATACAAACTCTAAAATAGAAACTAGGGTCTATAGTGCCATTTATTTCACCTTTAGTGACAGTCTATTCCATCATTAAAAATATGAAGTTACATATATACACATATATAAAGCTATACTACTTATACGTATTCTTATTATTTACATATACATATTTATTTACATATACTATCCCTACAGATATACGTTATATACTATACATACACATATCTTCTTTTACCTTTTAAGTATCCACTATGTTCTTCTTCTTTTGTTTTCTCAACTCTTTCTTCTTCTTCTATATGTTATCTTATGACACTTAGCCGTATTTTAGCACTTAGTTTTCTTCAGCTTACTCTCTTCTTCTCTGTGTTTAAAGAGTCATTAGGGTCCTTAACAAAAATTGGTTTTAATTTGAGGGCACACTGATGTAAACACGTTTACACTACTTAAGATGTCTACTTATGCATGTTCTTAAGCATAGGATTGCATTACATGCTATAAATATTGCATAACATGCATTTAAAGTAGTTTGAATAAAATGGAGGTTAATTATCTCCTTTTATGTTCATGGATAGGGCAAATTTTTTATCAGGGCCTCGGATCGAAGATCCAACCGTATAGATGTGATCAGGGCGACGATTGGAGTTCAACGACTCTAAGATCACCTTAATCAGACATCTGTAGCATCAGATAGTGACCGGGGAACCTTAAAAGATCAAGGGACAAGATGGTGTGAATCCACACTTCAAATGACAAATCCGACCGCACGGATGGACTCGAATCGACGATCATAGCCTAACGGTGCGAAAATCAACTCAATCCGACAACTGTGGCACCATCTGCATCATCCAGAAGATGGACGGCTCAGATGGCGCCACGTGGTGCCATCTCAACCGCCCAACCGGCCAAAGCACCACCGCACCTTCTCTCCTTCAATCGGAGCACCGCTTCTCCGCTGTTGGATCTTGATCCAACGGCTGTGGATGCACGCGCCTTAAAACATCCGCGCGACACATTCCACCGCCCAGCGTAGTGGTCGCGAGGCGTTGCACATTCACAGGACGCGAGTTCGACTCACGATCTGTGGTGCACGTGCGATTAAAGGCGACCGCCCGATCGGCTGTGGACGGCCCAGATCACCCGATAGCACTCACGTGCTATTGCACTCGCAGCGAAGACGCGACATCGTACGCGATGGGGTGCGCAGCGCAGGTGGGCGAAGGCGCGATCTAAGCCATCCGATCTCGCGATCGGACGACTAAGATTGACTGGACGTGCGCGAGCATTGAACACACGAACAAGCGAGCGGGGGGGCGCGTGCCGTCCACTACGCCCACGTTCAGACCTTTAGCGATAGTTTTATCCGTCACTAAAGGTCCTGAATTAATGTTTTTAAAATTGGAATGGCCAAAATGCCCCCACTCCTTGCAACTATAAAAGGAGACCCCCTCCACACGAAATTCTCATCCCTTCCTTCTCTTCTCTCCCTCTCCAAAGCTCAAGAGAAGCTTGTCCCACACTCGGGATGCTTCTCGCGAAATAAAGTCAAATTTTCGTCCCCCTTTCGGAAGCGGATCCCACGACAACGACGACGTGCTACCCCGTTCCCGTTCTTCTACTTCGTCCTTGTTCGTCCTACTTCGTTCAGGCGTCGTCACATCCGACTCGTCCTCCAAGCTACTGTCGAGGAGGATATCTCTCTCCCCATTCTTTTTACTGCTTTCTAGAATAGATTTACTACTTTCTAGTGTAGATTTACCGCTTTCTAGTGTGGTCATTTTTCCCGCTTTCTCGTCGTGACATTTAGTGTAATGAACAATACTTTTGATAATGAATTTCATGTGCATTCTACATCTCTTTTTGATTTTTGTTTGTATTATTCTCTCTCTCTCTTCTATTTATTGTAAATAGTTAGATAGTTCTAATTAATTGAATTACTTTGTGACAAATAAAACAAACGCGTAGTTTTTAAATCAAACGTCCGCCTCCCTGTGTTCAACCCGGGATTTCCATTTCGGTATAAATTTTATTTTTTGAAAATGAGTTCTTCGCTTTCAAACTACAACGACAGGTTTTTTTTTCAAAACCAAACACGTTAGCGTAGCAACCCAACGTTCAACATTTTGGCACTGTTGCCGGGGAGGAGACGATCTTTGATTTCTTCTTCGCATTTTCTAACTTACAAATCATTTACCTCACTTTTCTCCTTTCTTATTGTGATTGCAGGTACTCTTTCGAGATGAGAAAAAGTGGTAGATTGGAGTAAAGTACTGTGGAAGGTTTTGTAAGTTATCCCCCACCTCCCACCCATTAGATTTCATTTCACCACATAATAACACAAACATCAATCAACCTAGGTGTTCTTATAAACTCTAAGGTTAGATTGTTTGTTATTTGTTACCTACACCAGCCCCAACCCCCACATTAAAAAAGAAAAATTAAAAAAAAATCTCACAGAGGTACACAACCTTATCTGATTTTCAAACTCAACCGGTAAATCAATCTTTGGAGCCGATACACACATTCAAACACATAATTGAGTAGAAATTAGATTAGGAAATCACTTGTGTGCCTAATTAAGTGATGCAACAGGCCAATTGTTTGAGTTGATTGGGCTGCACCATTTCAATTAAAATCAACTCATCAAGTAGCTGCTACTTAGGTTCAACTCTTAGGGATTTACCAGGCACTCCACATTCTTTTAAGTTTTAAAGGAAAACATCTCCACCTGTGCTTTCAAAACCTGGTGTGCCAACAAAACTTGTTTGAAAATACCTAAAGTTGAATCCTAAAAGCTACTAAGTAAGATTTGAACTCTAAAATTCACCGCATAAAAAAAAAAAAATAATCTTGATTGAAAACCACTGGTTATGCACGCACACACAAATCAATCAATCATTAAGGGCACAACCCATATAAAGGGCCTATCACATTCCAAAGTACATTCAAACCTAGCCCTAAATAAAATAGAGTAGATGTTGGCCTTAAGGATTTGACTCGCTCTTCAGAGCCCAGAACAATATTATTTTCGATTAGTCTTTTTCTACTGTTCAATTTGATGTCTAGCTAGGGGAGCAGAATCAAACGATCGCATTGGGGGGTACACTAGGAACCAGAGGCGCAAGCCAAAGGAAGAACCTTCTCCCCAGTCCCTCCTTCTAACTGGTTGGATTAAACAGGTAGAAGTAGATCAAATCGTTCCTTTATCTCAAGATGGGTTTTGGGAGTCTATAGGTCTTTAGGCTAGCCCACTTAAGGACAGGTTTGATTGTTTGTATTGCAGGGCACCTTTCTTCCTCCCATTTCTCATGAATCCTTCCACATATTACACGCATTCCTGCTCTTTCCCTCCTATTTTGAATTATCCTCAACATGACGATTATTCTGACTTATACTGTAATCAACCATCAGTTAGTTGGGATAACTCGGATTGGGGATACAGTTCTGGACCTCCGTGTTTGGGGTCTAACCCTGAACACTATGATTGTGATTTCTATCCTTCTCAGAGTCACATCGATTATAGATCGTCAACCTTTCATGAACAACCTAATACGATCTACAATCAAGAAGGATACACTGTTCCTTACCCATCCTCTGGTTACATTGCCTTTAGGTCATCACCATCTTTTGAATAATCTAAAATGACCTATTATCAGAAAGGGCATAACGAATCTCAATTCGTTAATTCCCCTGCTTTAACCCCAAACCTGCCCAACCCTGAACCAACTCATTTGGTTCAGGGTAACCAGGTTCAAGATAAGGTTCTGGCTAACTTGAAGAATATCATACAAACTTTAAAAGTTCAGCCAATACCTTGCATTGAGAGATTGGATCCCTTGATTGAAATGATTGATGATTTGAATAATTATTTATTGGATTGGCTCCAGGATGTTAAGGATAAGAACCCGGGTGAGTTTCTACTTGGGAAATTAGCGAAATTGAGGATGAGATTTATGGTCACTTTGATTCAATCGTGGGATGATTCCCAGGATGAACCCTCTTCAGGAAAGCCAATGTCAGAACCCGTTTAGGCACCTGTTGGGGGGGACACGTGTTACGGGGTTGACTAGATTGAATTAGAGCAACCAATTAAGGATGATCTGATTTCTTCACTTGAGATCCCTGAGCTGGGGTACGAGTAAACGTATGTCTCCATGGATCAGAAAGTGACAGATGATTTTGAGACATACATTAATACGGATCGTGATTTCTTTGATTCTGATGGTGAAGATTCAAGTTGCGAAGTCTCACGCGAGTTTACAGAACACGATTTTTGTGAGACGATTAGGCCTGAGGAATCTGAAAGATCATTAGATAGCCCAGTAACTGAGGAAACTAATTTTATTAGGGCTCACATTATGGATCCAGAATAGCATTTTCTGGAGGATTCAATCAAATGCCCTAATTGTCAGTTACACCCCATTGAGCTTATCGACGATTCTGTTTCTGAGATAATTAGACCCAAGTCAATTCTGATTCAACCACATCTTTTAAACTTGGAAATTTCAGATGGGGTGCAAGAGGTCCTGGAATGTGACATGCTGAATGAGGAGGATAGGAGTCAGGAAATTTTGATTTGGGAAGCAACTTCTGGAGGAAGTAGAAGATCGAGTCGAAGGGTTCTTATTAAGTAGAAACCATCAAACCTGAACCCTTACGACATCTGTTCTGAGGATGTCCAACCCAACCACACATTCATTGATTATCCTTTGGAGCTTGAATTCTCTGTAACCCGACATTTTGGTCTTGGGTTTCATCCTCATAAATCGCAGGCCTGACCTCGCTTGCATATTGATTTCAGGTTTTGGGTAATTTTTATCCAGAACCTGAGATGTTCTCGATTATGGGGTATGGGTCTACATCACAATTTGGTCCACATCTGTGGACCTCTATTGACAGGTCAGAGGATTCTTATGTTTATTCTGATTCTGACCTGCACCTGTGAATTCTTCATTTCTCTTCTTTGTATAGTGTGCCTAGCTGAAGGCACTAAATTCAGCATGTATACAGTTCTTTTTTTTATCTCGGAGTGGACCTGACATTCATGCAATTCAGGTGCTTTCTACGCTATTTCACTCTGTTTTATGTCCTTTTAATAAAATGAGGACATTACATTAGATAAGTATGGGGGGTGGATATTCATCTCTAAATTTATTTGTCAGCTCCGTAGATTTATTTTATTTTATTAAAAAAAAATTATGGAATTAGGAAGAACTTGGGTTTAAGAAAATTTTCAATCTTAGAAAATACTACATTATGATTTGAACACAATGACCCTTCAGGTCTTTGGACTTAATCAGCCTGTGTATCCACTAAAATGTGGATTTATCTTTCGAGTCCTCGCCATCTTAATTCTTTCGTAATTGGAGTAAATAAGTTTAGGTGATAAGTACACGACTTATCAACCCGCCCTCTGATTTGAGGGAACTTTGAGTTTCTAGCATCTACACACTTTCTTGTCACTGACTCGTTGTTCGGCGCTTTTAATGGAAATTGGGTAGCTAATGAACCTTCTAGGGTGATATGGTTGGAAAGTTATCGTGGGCAACAGCCCATAGGTAGGTTGTCCAGTGCCCAGTCACTGGACCTTTCTCTTTTCGCTGCCTTTAGGTAAATCTTAGACCAGGGAAGCCACCTACTTAAAAAAAAAAAAAGGAAAAAAAAGAAAAGAAGAAAAGAAAAAAAGAAATAAACCACACTTCGCCGCACGAGTATGGCTGGTAAGTTGTCAGTGGAAATAGCTCACCGTCCGGTTGTCCAGAACCCAGCTTAATAAATGCACTGAAAATTCCCAAAACACTTAGGAAGAAGCGGAGAAGTAGAATAAACCGGGGAGATATACACTGGATTCACTCTTGTGTTGACCCCGTAAAAAATAAAAGTAGGGAGAAAGCTAAGATACACCTTTAAGCATAATTTTTTTTTAGGTCACCTAGAGGCGTAGAAATCCGAAGTCCATTTTAACTGCCGGTCAACGAGTCTATCACATTCACAATAAGATGCTTATAACTTAGGGTTATCATCAAATCTTGGGTGAGTTGAATGGCTGTAGAAAGCAACTCTTAAACCCTAAAACTTGAAAATCCAAAAAAATTAGAAAAGAAGAAAAAGAGAAAAATAAAATTTTCCTTGAATAAGGCGAGGGCTTGAGGCGGTTTGCATTTTGGCAGATACTCGGGCACTATTGTATCTTTGAAAGTTCAGATCCTAAGTAGACATTTTCTTAATGATTGAAAATAACTCATGCCTAAATAATCCAACCTGATTCTTTTATAAATAGCATATAGTTTTGCTAGGGACTAGCAAAAGATAGGCATGAGGGTTTGATGTAAACACGTTTACACTACTTAAGATGTCAATTTGTGCATGTTCTAAAGCATAGGATTGCATTACTTGCTATAAATATTACATAACATGCATCATCTTGCATTTACAGTAGCTTGAATAAAATGGAGGTTAACTATCTCCTTTTATGTTCATGGATAGGGAAAATTTTTTATCAGGGCCTCGGATCAAAGATCCAACCTTACAGATGTGATCAGGGTGACATTGGAGTTCAACGACTCCATGATCACCTTAATCAGACATCTGTAGCATCAGACAGTGACTGAGGAACCTTAGAAGATCAAGGGCCAAGATGGTGTGAATTCGCACTTCAAATGATAAATCCGACCGCACGGATGGATTCGGATCGACAATCGCAGCCTAACGACGTGAAAATCGACTCAATCCAACAACCGTGGCACAATCTACATCATCTAGAAGATGGACGGCTCAGATGGTGCCACGTGGCACCATCTCAACCGCCAAATCGGCCAAAGCACCGCCGCACCTTCTCTTCTTCAATCGGAGCGCCGCTTCTCCGCCGTTGGATCTTGATCCAACGACTGTGGATGCGCACTCCTTAAAACATCTGCGCGACACATTCCACCACGCAGCGCAACGGTCGCAAGGTGTTGCGCATTCACAGGACGCGAGTTTGACTCGCGATCTGCGGCGCGCACGAGATTAAAGGTGACCGCCCGATCGGCTGTGGACGGCCCAGATCACCCGATAGCGCTCACAGAATATTGCACGCGCGGCGAAGACGCAGCATCTCATGCAATGGGGTGCACAGCGCAGGCGGGTGAAGGCGCGATCGAAGCCGTCTGATCTCGCGATCGGACGACTAAGATCGGTTGGACGTGCGCAAGCGTTGAACGCGGGGGAAAGTGAGCGAGTGCGCACGCGCAGCCCACTACGCCCACGTTCAGACCTTTAGCGACGGTTTTATCCGTCACTAAAGGTCCTGAATTAATGTTTTAAAATTGGAATGACCAAAATGCCCCCACTCCTAGCAACTATAAAAGGAGACCCCCTCCACACGAAACTCTCATCCCTTCCTTCTCTTCTCTCCCTCTCCAAAGCTCAAGAGAAGCTTGTCCCACACCCGGGATACTTCTCGCGAGATAAAGTGAAATTTTCGTCCCCCTTTCGGAAGCGGATCCCACGACGACGACGTGTTGCCCCGTTCTCGTTCTTCTGCTTCGTCCTCCTTTGTCCTGCTTCGTCCTCCTTCGTCTAGGCGTCGTCACATCCGACTCGTCCTCCAAGTGATTGTCGAGGAGGATATCTCTCTCCTCATTCCTTTTACTGCTTTCTAGAATAGATTTACTGCTTTCTAGAGTAGATTTACTGCTTTGTAGTGTAATCATTTTTCCCGCTTTCTCGTCGTGACATTTAGTGTAATGAACAATACTTTCGATAATGAATTTCATGTGCATTCTACATCTCGTTTTGATTTTTGTTTGTATTATCCTCTCTCTCTCTTCTATTTATTGTAAATAGTTAGATAGTTCTAATCAATTAAATTACTTTGTGACAAATAAAACAAATGCGTAGTTTTTAAATCAAACGTCCGCCTCCCTGTGTTCGACCCGTAATTTCCATTCCGGTATAAATTTTATTTTTTGAACACGATTTCTTCGCTTTCAAACTACAACAATAGGTTTTTTTTTCAAACCAAACACATTAGCGTAGCAACCCGACGTTCAACACACGCCTTTCGAGGGATACACAACACCTGAGGACCGGGTGGGACCAGACCTCTACTAAGAGTGCCCTAATTTCTTAATTAGGTCGCTTGAGTACGTTTTCACCTCACATTTGGGCTTAACCAAGCCCTCACACACACACACCGGTCCCTAGCCACACACATAACAAATGCTCAAATCATGCTCAAGTAAGGGGATAGGTAATGGTCTTTTGTTTCAGGTGACTGGCGCTCGTGACGACTGATCATTGCCTATCACTTTTCAGTGATATACAGCTCAAAGCGGTCCAACACTCACGATGTGGCACCTTTTGGGCGTCGATTCTGCATTGTAGTTCAGATGTAGCCGTGTTGATTTTTAATGCTTGGCCGTCGATTTGAGGGTCATAATTTATTATAAAATAAAATTAAATTATAGGATAATACAGTATTTACATAGTACTATACAATTGTACAGTTAATTTAAAGTTTTAATTATATTTACTATATAAATAAATTAACTAAAGTATACGGTTTATACATAGATAGTTTTAGTTTTAATTCTTTGATTACGTATACATAAGTTATTATATGGTCTAATTGACCTTATACTGAGTTAGTATACATGTTTAAATATTTTATAAATGTTTTTATTGTATTTTACAAGTTTAATTTCTATTTTATTTACATTTAATTAGTACATTTTTTTACTATTGTAGTTGTAAATTAAGTTTAAATAGTATAAACAATATAAATATACTTAAATTAACTTAAATTACTTAAAATACATTATTACAAATATACAGTATAGGTTAGTTGAATTTTAGCTTAAATTACTAATTTATTTTAATTTAATCTAATAACTTAACTACTAACGTAATAAATTAATTATTTATTCTCTATATATAATTAAATTAAGGTACATGGTTTAGTATGTTTATAATATACATATAAATATATATATAGTATTATAACTTAATATGGTTATTTATAGTGTTTACTAATTTATATAGCTTATTTGAACATATACATTAGTTTAATTAATAATTAGTTATATAATTAAGATATATACGGTATAATCTAACTTAGATATTTAATTTACATACTACAATATATACATAAGTTATTTATCTTATAAATATGTATAATTCACTTATAGGTTAATAGCTTACTATATAGCTTAAATATACACTTATATACATATTATACAAGGGATTTTTAGTATTTTTAGGGTTTTTTCACTTTTAATGGTTTTTATATATGTTATGGAGGTAGGAGATGAGAGGGAAAGAAATGGATGAGGAGAAAGAGGTGTTTTTGGCCTTTTTATGTTTGGTTTCTTTTATTGAATCCCATGGTATATGGAACCGTCGACTGGTCAATTCTACCAAGTAGGGGGTTCGGGTTACCATGAAACTTGGTGTACATTTAAAGAAATACTTAATCTAAAATTAGACAAGTTTATTTTATTTAAAATTTTTTTAATCTAATTTTTATTGAATTCCAAATCTCACTCATCCTAAGCCTTTCAAATGGTTTCTAATGAGTCCTAAAGGCTTAGAATGGAACTTAAAGGGGTCTAAAAGGTAGTAAACTACATCAAGAGTCTCAACACAATATCTGGATAGGATACAAGCAATTTAGCATGCAAATCAACATGGATTTCAGTTAATTGTGTTTATGGATAGTTAGGATTTATAATCTAGCTGACAAAAGATTTAAAAGTAAAGGTACAAGCATTCAAAGGATGTTAAAAATCAATTGCAATACAAGAAAGCTTGTATACAAGTTAAACACAACATTATACATCAGTCAACTATTAAACCAACTGCATACTAGGTTACTATCCACTGATTTCTCTACTGCTACTGCAGAAACAGAAGCACAACAGCAGCAGGCCAGCTGTTGGAACAACACCTACTGGAAATCTAACAGAAGCACATGCAGCAGCATAAGCTACTGAACTCCAACCACTGCAACAAGCCTAGTTCCTCTTCAGATGACTTAACTGCCACTATAGTTAATTCATCTGGAAGAAAGCTAACTCTGCAGCAGGGAAGAACCTCAATTCCAACTACCTAATAGCTTGGGACAGCCAATCAATTTCCAAATCAAACTCAAGACAACCTGATCAAGAATTTAAAGTGACTATTTCAAGAATTATTTAGCTGGGATTGATGGAAATGTAGCTGCAATTGCAGCAATTTGCTATAAGTCTAGGATTTAAAACAAAAACAGAAATCAACCTAAAGACAAAATCTGACAAGGGTTTAAATTCTCATAAAAATCACTTCAGAATACAACTTAAACTCAAGATCCCTTGTCGATAAAATCTCATCAAATCAAAGTTGAAAGAAATCTGATCTAGCCCTTTCTAATGCTATAGAAAGCATGTAGAAGGAATTAAATCAGTCAATTTAAAACATAAATTCAAATCCCAGATCTCTAAAACCTTAAGGAGTATTGAGAACTCCTTAGGTTGAAAATCAGAATTACTTTTCAAAATCAACTACAAGGTGCAAGGTAGAGTCTCAAATCAACAAAGTTGACTTTCATTGGCTTTATAATGCATTAAAGATATTCAAATCCTTACAAAAACTCAAATCAAATTATGGCTCATCTAAGGTGAATTCTGACTTCAGAATCACCTCAGATTCCCAGCCAAACAGTGAATCAAATCAACAATAACTCAGTTTGCTAGATCAGAGCATTCAAAGCTCACTTAAATCTAAATCCTTGAAATCTGAATTTATAGAAAATCTGGCAAACTGGTTCCATTTTAAGCTCAGATCAGGGGATTTTATGACAAAACATGGGATGAATAGGAAGCCCCTAAAATGAATTTTGACGCTAATTTCAGATATGAGGTTAGAAACCAATCAGATCTGAAATTAGGTCTTATGAGTGGGTGGATTGTGAAATACTCATCAAGGGAATCAGAAATGAAATGGAAACATGTAGAGAAAGAACAAAATGAACAATGATTGGGTGAATTTCTTCCCCTCTGATCTGAGATGATCAGAGGAGGTGAGGGGGAAACATTGCTATGCTAAAACTACTCCTAATGCGAAGCTAATCAGAACAGAAAATTGACTACTATTTCTACATCTAATTCTACTCTAATCTACTCTAATCTATCTATCTAATGCTACAGCAAATTTAGAAAACATTAAAACTATTCTAACAGATAGAATGGGACCTATGGGTCCTTAGCCGGTGGCTAAGGAGGTAGAAGGGAGGGAGGTGAGCTCCAATGGAGTGAAAGCCTACTAGTGAGACTTTTGGGTCGTTCTCAGGTGCTATGTGTTCCTTAGTGATGAGGAGAGTCAGAGAGAAGTCGAGGATTTCATAGCCGGTGGCTGTAAAATCAGAGATTGGGTGAGGAGGGGGAACTGGAGTGGAGGAATGATCACTAAGAAAGTAGGAAAAAGCAATCCCTTGCATGCACGACCACTGAGGTGCTTAAATAGCAATCTAAGTGGCTCAAATCACCGCGCGGGTGAAGATAGACGTTGAGGGCACCGGTGGCAAGGATGAGAGGAGAGGAGCGCACAGGCTGCTAAATTGAAATCAGACCGTAGGATTGGATCTGGGGGGTTGGGTGAGCATACGCGTCGCTTCGCATGAAGCTTCGATTCAGATCGAGCCATAGATAAGATCGAAGGAGAATGGACGGTCGAGATGCTGCGAGTTCTTCGCACGCATAGTGAGCATGTAGAGTCTTTAGGTAGCCAGTTTCTAAAGGGAAAATTACAGGGAGGCCCTTCTGTGAAGGGGTAGAACATTTATAGGCAGGCCCATAAGTGGTAGAGAATGATAGCTGAACGGTCCCTAAAGGCTTTCAAAGAAGTCCCTACGGGTTACAAATAGGTCCGAGAAAGTTTTCTAAAGAAGGAAATGTGATGCATAAAGGACCTAAATGTAAATTCTAAGTTTCAAGGCCTTAATGATGTCCAAATGCCTTCAAGTTTTTATTTGTGCTTAATTGATCATTTAAGAAGTTAATTATACTTTTGATTTAGACTTTTAAATTTGTTTGTGTGTTCAATTAACACTTGGATCACCATTTGACCTTTTCTCGAGAATATCTCGTTTTATGACCTAATTATGCAATTTTAACACATAATTAAGGTTTTAGGTCTTTTTCTTTGATTCCCACACTTAACCCTTTTTATGTATTAATTCGGTATTGTTTAACCCAGTTTCTAGCTTAACTAAAGCTTTTTAGCTATGATGAGTAGCCACTCATCAACTATCCCACCCGCTTCGTTCCTTCGTGCAATAGCAGGTGATGGATCCCCTGATTGGTGTCGAAGATGATGCTTGCGCCGCTAATTGCGGACTTGGAGGGATGCTTGGAAGGTGTCTGCAACACCTGGAGCAAAGAGCGCTAAAGAACATGCTATGAATATTGTGAATAGGGCTGGAGAAGGTGAAGGCAGTAGTGGAGGTCCGATGAAGCACTTGAAATAGAGAATACGATCTTTTGACCTCGTCAAACCAGCTCAAAAGGTCCGCCAGAGCACGGCGAATGTAGTGGTGGTGGTTTCGTGCTTAGTGGAGGCATGAGGTGGTGGGTTGGAATCGGGGAATGCTGTTGGTGAAGGTGGAGTTCGGTTGGGCTATGGAGAAGCTAATAGCCTCAATAATTAGAGCTTTTTCTCTTTGAAGTTTGGCGAAGCTTTTGGATGTGGAGCGACGGCATTTCGTGCGATGGAGCGGTGGGGAGGCTTCGCCAGAGCGTTGTCGAAGAGGAGGAAGACAATGGCGTAGCGGGTGGAAGCGTGGTTGATTTGAAGTGCAGGTGAGGGGGAAGTGATGTTGGGGAGTACAGGAGAAGGTAGAGGGTCTTAGGAGTGAGGAAGATATCTGAAGAGCTCCGGTGTGGCTTGACCAGAGCCAGAGAAGGAGATGAGGATGGCGAGGCGGCGATGAGGACGGAGGTAGAGATGGCGGTCGCGCTTTGGCTATCGACGACCACGATCAAGAAACGAAGATGGTTGGCCGTCCAATTTGATGGTTGGACGACTGGAAGAGGAGGACAGAGAGAGATTGTCGGAGTAGGGGTTCAGTGGTCGGAGGAGAAGTAGAAGTATTTGGCTCGCCAAAACTTGCTAAGGAGGTAAGGCAGGGGTTCCAAGGCTTAAATAGAGCTCCAAAGAGGGCTCTAGATCGGGAAAGAGCTTTGATTTGCTCTTTAGGAAATCAAGAAGCACCCATTGATTTCATGTGTTTTCACGCACGAATCAAAGGGTTTTAGGAGTTGAGATCTGTCCCAATAGGTTTGCATAGGTGTGAACATCAATCCCACCAAATTTTGTGGGATTTGATTGCCATTAGAGTAGGATTTGGTCTAGTCAAAGATCACCTAGAGGTTAGTTGACCTCGAATGGCAGTAAGGACCAAACTACAAAGAAGATGAAGAAGTTGGGGGGCTATTTGCAAAGAATTCAAAAGTTAGGGGCATGTGTGTGGGAGAAAAGAGTCAGATTAGACCAAAATGCAAACTTGGTCAAGATGATCTCTGATTGGGTCCAAAATTTGGTACAAATCTAATTTGGACCCAAGAAATATGATGGTGAAGTCAGATTTACGTTTTGACCAAGTTTGATTGGGTAAATTGCATAGAAACATAAATTAGGGCAACTATCTGTCTGAGACTCTAGTTTAAGTCAAAATGGGTTCCAATGGTCAAATTAAAGATACCAAACCTTATAGAATATTTTTCTATGATTTATAGAAGGTTTAGGTGAATTTTATCCTGACCAGAACCTCAATGAATTAAGCGAGTCTGTTTTTAGGGCTTCGGATGTCATTTAATTCTCGTAACACGTGAAAACTCGTTTCTTTTTGCATGGACCCTCTTTTTGGACTTTTATGACTATTTGACATTTAGTTTGCCCTTAAAAAATCCTGTGGTTATTCTGTAGTTGTGATAAGATTTCAAAATTGTAGAAATAACCCTATTTTCATCTTTTTTACTCAAAATAGAATATTAAGCACTTAGGACCCCTTGATGGTTATGTAGGAGCTTTTATGATTTTATTAGACCAAATTGGTCTAGTTATGGCTCATGATGATGTATCCATCAGATCGCTAGGAGACTGCACTGCCTCAAAGGGTAAAGACATACCCTGTAACACCATAACTCCCGAAATCCTCCATTTGACTTATCCAACTTGCATCACTATATCCTTCCAAAACTGAAGGATATTTACCGTAATGCAAATTAAGGGCAATAGTTTGCTTTAAGTACCTAAGTACTCGGTTTAGGGCATCCCAATGAGTATGGTTAGGACAGCTTGTGTATCTACTCAACTTAGACATGGAAAAGGAAATATCCGGTCTAGTACAGTTAGCCAAATACATCAAGCTTCCTATAATCTGTGAATATCTTAGTTGTGAAATAGGCATTCCACTTTTGTTCTTATAGAGAGTTTTTGATGAATTAAAAGGAGTACTTACAGCCTTGCAATCTTCATAGCCAAATTTCTCAAGAACCTTCTCAACATAATGAGATTGAGAAATAGCTATCCCCTCTTTTGACCGAATCAGTTTAAGGCCTAGGTTCACATTTGCAACACCCATATCCTTCATCTCAAACTTACTACTCAAGAACAACTTAATTTCATTCACAATTCTAATGTCTGATCCAGACAATAATATATGATTTACATATAGGCATGGGACAATACACATATCACCCTTAATCATAGAGTAGACACAACTGTCAGATTTGTAACCTACAAAGCCAAAAAATTTTATAGTCTTATCAAACTTTTCATGCCATTGCTTAGGTGCTTATTTCAAACCATAAAGAGATTTAACAGGCTTGCAAACCTTTTTCTCGTTCCAAGGAGCTATAAATCCCTCGGGTTGACCCATATAGATATCCTTCTCAAGATTGCCATGAAGAAAGGTGGTCTTCACATCCATTTTGTTGATAGTGAGATCATAAATAGAAACCAACATAATAAGCATCCGGATAGTAATTATCTTAGTTACTGGATAATAGGTATCGAAGTAATCGATTCCTTCCATATGCTTGAACCCCTTGGCAACAAGTCAAGCTTTGTATTTTTCAATAGATCTGTCAAGCTTGAGTTTTCTCTTAAACACACACTTGCACCTAATAATAGAACACCCTGGAGGTAAATCAACTAACTCCCAAGTGCCATTAGAGATGATTGAGTCCATCTCATTCTTAATGGCATCTTTCCAGTACTTAGCTTCAAAAGAAGCCATAGCATCATGATAAGTGGGGGGATCTCCCTCGATTTGGTAAGTAATAAAATCACTTCCCAAATCCTTGGCAATTCTTGATCCTTTACTTCTCCTAGGTTCAGACTCTTCCACTTGATTGGGTTTAGAATGGGAAGAGCTAGCCCCCACATTAGACATCCTTTCCACTTGACCAAGAATAGAACCAGATGTGGTGGCTTGATCATCCGAAGTCACATTTTGAGGTAATCCAGTCTTCATTGGGAAGACATCCTCAAAAAATATAGCATTGCGAAGCTCAATAATAGTGTTGACAACTATGCCTGAAATCTTAGATTTTCTAACAAAAAATCTATAGGCATAGCTATTATAAACATAACCCAAAAAAACAACGTCAATTGTCTTAGGTCCAAGCTTCTTCCTCTTGTGTTCTGGGACAACTACTTTTGCAAGGAAGCCCCACACTTTGGGGTATTTCAAACTTGGTTTCCTATTTTTCTAAATCTCAAATGGACTACTTTCCTTATGCTTTAGGGAAACTCTATCTAGAATATGGCATGCCATATTCAAAGTTTCCCCCCACATGTAAGTAGGTAATCCTGAGCTTTGCAAGAGAGCGTTGACCATGTCAGTTAGAGTTCTATTCTTTCCTTTGCTATCCCATTAGATTGAGGGGAATATGGGGCCGTCACTTCATGAACTATATCAAAAGCTTGGCACTGTTCATCAAATAAATTGGACGTATATTCCCCTCCTCTATCTGACCTCAGTCTCTTAAGAGTTTTCTCAGTTTGTGTTTCTGCTTCTTTCTTAAAGATGAGGAATTTACTTAATGTCTCATCCTTAGACTTAAGCAAATACACATAGCAGTATCTGCTTCTGTCATCTATAAAGGTGCTAAAATACTTTTTATTGTCCTTAGTGAACACACCATTAAACTCGCAGATATCCGTATGCACCAAATCTAGAACCTTAGTATCTTTAGTAATAGAGTGAAAATGCTTCCTAGTTTGTTTAGCCTACACACATATCTCACATTTTTTAATTTTATTTATGGTGCGTTCAGGAATCATATTTAATTTCATCATTCTTTCTAAAGAATTGAAATTTACATAACCCAATCTAGCATGCCATATATCACAAGATTCAATATTACCGCAAACAGAATGAATCGAATGAAAACTAACATTATTTAGAGCATTTCTAGATGATACTTCCACATCACATCTCACTCTAAATAATAGATCAAAATCTGCTAAATATCCATTTCCATAAAATATTCCATGTCTCAACATAACAACTTTATTACATTTAAAGTTTAACTCAAAACCCTCTTTAACTAATAAGGAACAAGAAGGAACATTCTTTTTCATAGCAGGAACGTGCAACACCTTGCGTAGTGTTCAAACTCACCCCAAGGAAAACCTCAAGTCCAAGCGTCCGAATCCCAGTACCTTGGCTGCAGAGTCATTCCCCATCTTCACAGTCCCACCACTGCAGGTTTGATAGGAAGAAAAGAATGATCTATCAGTACAAATATATACATTGGCTCCAGTATCTACTAGTCATTCAGTAGGATCGTGAATAACATAGAATTCAAATTTTATTGAGACATAACCATCACTAGGCCTGGCCTCCTCGGTGATCACATTCACCTGAAGATTCCCATCTGTGGTCTTCTGCTGAGCTTTATTAGAAGGATAATCCTTCTTCCGATGCCCAACCTGCCCATAGTGCCAGCATGGTTTGTTCGTGGATTTCTTCTGGATCTTGGATTTGGCCTTCGTTTGGTTTTTATTGTTCTTATTTTTATTCTCCTTACCCTCAGATGTCATGACATTAACCTTAGACTCCACATGCATTACAGGTTTCTGTTTCCTATGTTGTTCCTCAATAACAATGGCTATCATCAAATCATCTAGAGAAATCTTTCCCTTCCTATTCTTAAGAGTCATCCCGAAGTCTTTCCAAGATTTAGGAAATTTCTCAATGATAGACATAACTTGAAACTTCTTAGGAAGCTTCATTTCAACCTTTGTTAAGCCATGGAGCAATAATAGAAATTCGTGTGCCTACTTCGATATCGATTTACCCTCAGCCATTTGGAATTTAAGGAATTTTACAACAAATTATTTTTTAATATCAAGGTCCTCAGTGTTATAATTCTTATCCAACTCCTCCCATAACCCCTTCACAGTGGACGTGGATGTGTTGTACACATCAAATAGTACATTGGGCAATGACAATAAGATGCAATCATGACAAATACGATTGCACTCATTTCACACATCCACCACCTTTTGGCCTTTAAGAATGGATTTTTCCTTATCCAAAATCGAGCAATCGATTTCCAACACCGAGATCAAACTAATGGTGGTCAACCAAATTCTTATGCGTTGTTGCCAACTCTTGAAATTTTGCCCACCAAATTTCTCGGGCATACCAGATAAGTCTACACGTGATTTAGAGGTCATTTCCACCTCTTGGTGGAGGTGAGTGCGTGCATGGTCCCCAGCCCCACCTCTCACTCTTTGCTACATAAGCCATGGGAGGCAGAAGCCTTTTACACCTACCAAGAGGTTTGTCCACTTCCAGTATGGGACTAAAAACCACTCTCAAATCTCACTAATTTCAACATGAATTCCCATGTCACCATATAACAATTGCATCCCAATTGATGCAATTAGGCTCTCAAATCCAACACACATGTCATTCTATACCTCTATATGACGTTGTTTCCATAGCCCATAGTACTCAATGTCTTTAGGTATTAGATCCGACCCTTTACACAGTGTTTGGGATGATGATTTTGAGTCTTCCATAGTTATCTTGATGACACTTGTATTCTTAGTGTAGTCACTCAACATCTGATCTTTATGCTTCTCATGTAATATGTTAGATGTGATTTCCTTAAATAAAGCATCCTCAATGTCCTTGATTTCAAACTCGAGTAATTTAAGGCATGATGCATGTGTGTTTTTGAATTCCTTGGGAAGTTCATATGTGACACTCGACAACTATTCTAACTCTTCAATATCCTTCTTTGTAGATTTTGCAAACTCTTCAAATTTAGATTGCCTACCTGTGGTGGTCAAGTCAAGCTCAAATCTTCCAATACATTCAAATTTTCATCCACTTGACCTTTTTTATCATCTATGGTTATCTTTGATTTCTCGACTTCCAACTCAATTGATTCAGAATCCAAATCCTCAATCTCACAAATAACTCCTCAATCTTACAAATATCTTTGTTACATTGTCGCAAATAATCAGAATAATTAGTGGGAGTGGTGTCCTCTATATTTTCCTCTATCACATCAATCTGGGAACATTCTTCGTGATTAGTTTATTTACAATCCATGAAAATATTGAGTGATATCTTCTTGTTCCTGAATCCCATTTTTAAAGCTGCAGACTTACAGTTGATTGAAGCATTTGTAGTAGCTTAAAAGAGATGACCTAGGATTATAGAGGGTTTGGAAGGTCGATTAGTGGGGTCTATATGCAGAATCAGAAAATCCACTAGGAAGTAAAATTCTTCCACTTTAATTAGCACATTCTTGAGTAGACCTCTTGGTCCCTTTAATGATCTATTAGCTACTTGGACGATCATAGGACTAGGCTTCAACTCACCTCATCCAAGTAATTGATACATGGAACTCAACAAAATATTTACCCCCACACCCAAGTCAACGGGTGTCTCATCTATCCTTTGATTACCAATCATCACAAAGATGCATGGGCCTCTTGGGTCCTTAAGCTTTTATGTTAGGTCCCATGTTGTAATATCAAGTTCATAGGTTCGGGCAGGATAACTTTGGTTGGGACTTGTTTCTTAGATCTTCTCTTTTGAGTACACAAGTCCTTAAGGAACTTCGCATAAGATGGAATTTGCTCCAAATCTTGAAGAAGAGGGAGGTTGACGATGGGAACACCATCATGAGCCCTAACTAGCTTATTTTGACCTAGAAAAGAGAACAAAAGCTCTTACATAGCCAAGTGAAGGGCCTAACTCAAGGAATAACTGGTTTGAAAGAAAAGTAAGAAATAAAGGGTAAAACTGTAATTTTACTATTGCAGTGCAACAACGGGATTTCGTAGGGGCTAAACACAAGTCAAATGGTCTTAACAAGATAAAAAGTGGGTTGGTTCAATCAGAAAAGGGTTAATGTGAAATCTGGGAATTAAATGACTTCTTGTAACTCTAAAACAGACCCACTTAATTTAGCAAGGTTCTGATTAGGATAAAATTCAAATAAACCCTCTAAAATTTATGAAAAAATATCCTATCGGGTTTAGAACCTTCAATTTGGCCTTTAGAACCTATTTTGACCTAAATAGGGGTCTTAGTCAAATATTTGCCCTAAATTAGTTTTTGTGTAAAATGCTCAGTCAAATGTGGTCAAACCTAAAATCCAACTTCACCATTGGATTCCTTATGTCCAAATTAGGTTTATACCAAAATTTCGACCTAAGGGGAGGCCACCTTGATCTACTTCGCAAAATAGTCCAACCCAAGTCCCTAGCTTTTGAAAACCCTTGTAGACACCCCCTAGCTTCCTTGTCATTCTTTGAAATTAGGTCCTTCTACCATTACAGCGGAGGAATCTTACTCCGAGGAGGATTCGAGGAGGATATCTCTTTGATTCCTCAGAGAATCCTTCTCAAATTTGAAAGGGAGATTCTCTGAGGAATTCTCGTTCGTATGAACCAACTCTTAAGCTTCAAATCCTACCCAATCTCTCATGTGAACGCATGAGAGATTTGGGTCTTTTCATCCTTCCAAGTCTGGCGAGGGTGCCATGCTTGGAAGCTTGCCTTCCAAGCACAAGGCCCTCTGCCAGAGGCTATTTAAAGGTCTCCAGATCCTCCCATTCCTCTTCAGCTTGGTTCGGCCGGAGATAACTCCCCAATTTCTTCTCTTCTCCTCCAACTAAACACCCAGCGAGCTCCGACGATCTATATCTCATCCTCTCATCACTCTGCCACAATAGTAGTGGCAGAGTTGCCTTGCCTCCGTCGTCTACGTCGCGCCACACCTGCTCACGCGCCTGCCTCCTCTTCGTCATCGCCATCCCCTCCAATTGGGATCTTTGTCTCTGGCGGCAGCAGATACGAGCCGTCTGCCATCTCTTCCCCATTCATCCCTAAAACTAGGTTAGATACTTCCCCTCTCTCTTCTCTTTATTTTCCCCTCATCTATTTCTATTTTCACCCCTTGATGCTTACAGACCACCACCATCTTCTCCAACTCCGGCAAACCACCGGCAAGGTGCTCCTGTCATTCCACGCACCCATCCACCTCGCCAAACACCTCAAAAGCTCCACCATGACTCACTGATCATTTCCCCCCTTTCCATTGATTAACACACGCTCCACACGCTTCCCCCGAACAAACCAAACTCTATGGCCACAGAATGACCTAGGCATGTACGCCCAGGCTGCCTCGTGCCACGCCAACCACTGAGACACCTTCGCCATGCCACGGTGAAGCCCCCTGTGTGATTTAACGAGGTCGTAAGGCCATTTTACTTGAGTGCAGGTTTGGACATCGGCCGCCATTGGAGCAAATGTGAAGAAGCTTGCAAGCTTCATCTACGGCCTTAGGCATCAGGTTCCCAGGTCCCAGACGCGTGGGCACTCTCCGCGAACAAATCAAGCCCAGCAATTGGAAGCCAAAGCATCGCATCTGCTGCAATCAAGCACAACACCTGCTGCGGGTGCATGCAAGAAGCAGGTGGGACATTTAGTCCCACCTCGGAAGCCTTCGAGCAGGTGGTGTGGCATAAATTGAAAAAGTGTCAGGGACTTATCGCCTCCTGACACAGGGTGAGGTCCTACTCTCCCTTCACACCTCGTCCGTGCCCCAAGCTCCACGGACCTGGTATTCTGACCTGATTACCCATGCACTCCTTGCCCACCACCCACGCCGGTGGGCCTGGTCCCGGGCATGCTAACCCAACCCGTTTACCTGAGATGGCTCTGGGAGAGCAAGCCTAAGAAAGAAAAGAGAGAGAGTTCACGGGGGAGGCTAGGGGTAGGTTTTGCTCTTGCGGGTGATGTAAACATGTTTACACTACATAAGATGTCTATTAATGCATGTTCTTAAGCATAGAATTGCATTGCATACTATAAATATTTCATAGCATGCATCATCTTGCATTTAGATGAGTTTGAATAAAATGGAGGTTAATTATCTCCTTTTATGTTCAAGGACAGGCCAAATTTTTATCAAGGCCTCGATCAAAGATCCAATCATACAGATTTGATCAGGGTGACGATTGGAGTTCAATGACTCCAAGATCGCCCTAATCAGACATCTATAGCATTAGATAGAGATCGGGGAACCCTAGAAGATCAAGGGCCAAGATGGTGTAAACCCACACTTTAAATGACAAAGCTGACCGCACGAATGGATTCGGATTGACGGTCGTAGCCTAACGGCGTAAAAATCAACTCAATCAAACATCCGTGGCACCATCTACATCATCCAGAAGATGGACGGCCAAGATGGCACCATGTGGCGCCATCTTGGCCATCCAACCATCCGCACGCATCCGCTAAAGGCTTCCGCATCAACGTTTCCCCGCCATTGGATCAGGATCCAACGGCTGGGATGACCCTCGCTTAAGTTAAGCGCCCGCCCATCCGTGCGCGTAGCGCAGTAGGCGAGAGTGCTTAAGCAAAGCGCAGGCACACGTTCGAGTCTCGCCGCACATCAATTGGAGTGGAGGGGCATGCCCGATCGACTGCACGATTGCGATCCAGCGGCAACGTGCACTCAATCCAGATGACGCGCCTATGCATGCCTGCACGTAACGCGGGATCGCACGCCCTAGGCGCGCGATGAGAAGGCATGGCGAGGGGTGAGTTAAGCGGTCAGATCTCACAATCAAACGGTTAAGATCTAAAGTACGTGGAGCGCACGTTTCATTCACGGGAGGCGAGCGGGCGGCGCATGTCGCCCACGATGGGGCTTCAGCGATGGTTTTATCCATCATTAAAGATCCCTTATTTAATATTTTGAGATTAAAAAGACCAAATTGCCTCCACTCCTTGCAACTATAAAAGGAGACCCCCTCCATACGAAATTTGCATCCCTTCCTTCTCTCCTCTACCTCTCCAAAGCTCAAGAGAAGCTTGTCCCACACCTGGGATGCTCCTCGAGAGATAAAGTCAAATTTTCACTCTCATTTCGGAAGTGGATCTCGCGACGATGATGACGTGCTGCCACGTTCTCGTTCCTCCTGCCTCGACCTCCTTCTTCCCGCTCTTTCCTCCTTCATCCAGGCGACATCTCGTCCGGCTCATCCTCCAAGCGATCGTCGAGGAGGATAACTTCTCTCTCCCATTCTTCTTTACAACTTTCTAGAGGAGAATTTTCCTACTTTCTAGTGTAATTCTTCTCTGGTTTTATTATATAAACATTTTGAAATATTGAGTGCATGTTTTATCTCTCTCTCTCTATCATTTATTCTGATTGTTAACATTGCTTCATTGTAATTACATCGCTTCGCTTTTCAATAAAAACTCTAAAAAAAATATAATTGCGAATATAGATCAACGTAGCCTCCCTGAGTTCGACCTGGGATTTCTATTCCAGTACAAATTTTAATGGTTGAACATGAGTTCTTCACTTTCATACTACGACGACAGGTTTTTCAAAATCAAATACATTAGAGTAATAACCCATAGCTTCAACATTTTGGCACCGTTGCTGGGGAGGCAACAATTTCCGATCTTCTTTTCGCATTTCACGCACTTAATTATCTTCTAACTTGCTTTCTCTTGTGTCTATTGTTTTGTAGAGACCTCCATCAGGGAATCATCAAGCGGTAAACTGGAGTAAAGTGCAGTTGAGGACAATTGTAAGTGCTCCCCATTCTTTCCCCCTCCATATATTTCATTTGTCACATTAAATCCAAATTCCAATTAACCTAGGTGTTTGCATAAATCCTAGGAATAGTTTGGTTATTTGGATTCTCACTCACATTCATTCCACCCTCGTTTATTAAAAAACAACAAAAAGATAATCTTGTGGGGCAATTTTCAACAAACACACAACGTACACCCACATTCAAGGCACTTAACCTAATTGATTTATTTCTACTCAACCGGGTTCTGATCTGTGGAACCAGTACATATAAAGCAACTCATAAAAGAGTAGAAATCATTCTAGGTTAACCATCTTTGTGTGCCTAACTAAGTGGTGCATTTGTGGCTAGTTGTTTGAGTTGTTTGGGTCGCACCACTCTATTTAAAATCAACTCATCAAGTAGCTCCACCTTAGGGTTTTCAATCTAGGTCTATTCTAGGCACTCCACTTTATTTCTGGTTTTAAAGGAAAGCAATCTTCACCCGTGTTTGACAACCTGGTTTGCCTCGAAACTTGATTGCAATCAACCTAATTTGAAACCCTAAAAGCTACTTAAGCAAGATTTGAACATTAAAATTCACGCATCACAAATAATCTTGCTTGAAAACCCTGGTTGTGCATGCACTTACACAATTCTCAATCAATCATTAAGGGCACAATGCATTTTAAGGGCCTATCACATTCCATAAGCACTACAATCCCAGGCCTTAATAAAATTGAGTAGACGTTGGCCTTAAGGTCTGATTCGCTCTTTAGGGCCTAGTCTGAGATTGTCTTTGATTAACCTACTTGTACTGATTAATCTGATGTCTAGCTAGGGGAGTAACGTCAAACGACTGCGGCTGGGGGGTACACTAGGAACCGGAGGTGAAAGCCAAAGGAAGAACATTTTCCCCAGTCCCTCCTTCTAACTAGTTGGATTGAGCAGACGCAAGTAGAGTCAATCATTTACAATCTTAAGGCAGGTTTTGGGAGTCAGTAGATCCTTAGGCTACCCCACTTAAGGACAGCCTTGTTTTGTTGTGTTGCAGGGTCCCTATCCCCAGTCCTTCCGACCTTCTCCTAGTTTATGCTGGGAAGACAATCATTGAATCCCCGATTGGAAGGACCACTAGAGTATTCTAGGAGGTGCAAATTGGATTTTGGTCGAATTGATCCCATGGCCGACCAACAGCCTCCTCTGCCTAGAGATCCACAGGAAGAATTTCGAAGGCAGCTAGAACAAATGCAGAGAATGCAGGAATGGTTCTAGAGAATGCAGGGCACTCAACCCTTGAAGGATTTTTATGATCCTTCAAATTACGGGGAACGTCTCGGCATCCAGATTCTAGCTGGTGACATAGAAATCAAGCCCCAGGTGTTAAGCCTGATCAAACATTATCATGGGCTTGGCTCCGAAGATCTGTTTCATCACTTGGAGGACTTGACCACTTTGGTCTAGACCACCAAGGCAAGAAACGTAAACGAGGAGCAAATGATCATGAGGCTCTTCCTCCACTCTCTTAGGGATAAGGCCACGCATTGGTACAGGACAATAGGAAGACCAATTGCAACTTGGAATGAGTTGAAATCGGCCATTCTGAAGAAATTCTTCCCAGTCGGACGTACCAATGCCTTGAGACGGGCAACCACTACCTTTACCAAGTGGCTGGGGGAGCAGTTTCATGTGGCCTGGGAGCGATTCTAGGACCTATTGCGGAGGTGTTCACACCACGAGGTGCTGAAATGGCAACTCGTGCAAAACTTCTATCATGGGTTGACTGAGCAACTTATAAATCATGTGGATGCTTCTTGCAGAGGCAATTTCCTCAATAAAGATGTAGAAAGTGCACACGATATATTTGAGGAAATGAGCAAGAATTCAATCAATCATGCCTCCATGGATACATTTAACCGGTCCTAAAAGCCCAGATCAAATGTTAATGAAGTCCATGACTCTCATTCATTTGATATGGAATTGATTTGTAACAAATTTGACAAGGTGGACTTGGTTGCTAAGAGAATGGAAGAGTGGATGGCTGGAAATTCTATAAACAACTCTCGAACCACTCAATCCCAAAATTTAGGATTCCATTTTTCACGAGCACCTTCTGGATGGGAGTTTGTGAATCAACTCGATGCAGCTCAACCTGTGAGTCAGCATTATTTGGAACCCCACGGGTTCCAAACTGAGGCCTTTGACCCTAGTTTTTCTGATCCTTCCCTTTCTTTCTCTCCATCCTCACCCTATGAGGATGTCTGTGCTGTACAAGAGAATGTTAGATCTAACCCCTACTCTAATGCTTATAATCTGGGTTGGAGAAATCACCCTAACTTCTCTTGGAAAAACCTGGGGCAACAGACCCAATTTCAACCCGGCAACTACGCTCCGCAACGACCAATGGGTCAGGGTCATGTATATACTCAGTTGCCCCCAAATCAGGTCAATCAGCCAACTTGGAATGCCCGTCAACCGGTAGGGCAGGCTGATTTGAATCGGCAAATGGTAGAGATGCAAGAATCCATGCTCCAGCTCATGTAGCAAATGAAAACCTCGCTGGACAACTTGCAGACCAGGCTCATTGCTAACTTTCGTCAACCTGGATCTCTACCATCCCAACCCATACCCAACCCGCGAAATATTCTGAATCCGAGCAACCAAGCCCATGGGTACGGATATCAAAGGGACCCACATGCACATGCTCAGGTGGTTGAGCCAGGTCCCTCCTCTTCCTCTTCTTCTTCTGCAAATCAACAAGCCCCCCAATCATCAAGGTTCTTATCTTTCCTAACCCTCCCCATGACCCAAACTCTTATGCATATGCAAATTCTGTCACCTTGAGGAGCGGTAAGCAGACTTAGGATCCACAACCACACTGTTCTGATCTACTGAATTCTGAAGAACCTTAGGAGAGAGAGGAGAATTCTGGAGAAGAAATCAAGGCTCAGGAACTTGATTCCAAAGATCTGACTTATGTTCCTTTTCTTGAAGCCTTGATCCAATCAAAGAAGAAGAAGTCTGTTGATAGCAATGAGGAGCTTCTGAATCTATTTAAGAATGTTGAGATCAATATCCCGCTCCTCGATGCTATCAAGCACATACCGGCTTACGCGAGATTTTTAAAGGATTTATGTACACAAAAGCATAAGTCGAGAGAATCTGTTCCGAGGAAAGTGGTACTCTTCGAGCAGGCTAGTTCTGTTATCCTGCACCACCTCCCTCAAAAAAGAGAGATCCAGGTGCTTCGTTGATTTCTTGTGTCATCGGAGATTACACATTTGATAGAGCACTTTTGGATCTGGGTGCATCCATCAACCTAATTCCAACTTCTCTATATAAGAAGTTTGAATTAGGTGAACTTCAACCAACTTCAGTAACGCTACAGTTAGTGGACTGCTCGGTCACAAATCCGCGAGGCATTATTGAAGATGTTATAGTAAAGGTCAAGGATTTCTATTTTCCTATAGATTTCCTTATCCTTGACATGGATGTACATGAAAATCTGAGGAACACGCCCATCATTTTGAGGCGTCCATTCCTGGCTACCACTAAGGCCAACATTAATTATGAAAGTGGTAGCATGGAAATCGCCTTTGGGGATCAACGAATGAAATTGGATATTTTTAAGGCGATCAATAAATTTGAGGATTGTGGATTTATTGAGGAACTTGAGGAGGATAATGAAAACATTGAAACTTGTTTGATGGTTTCTTCAATTAAAAGTTCCTCCTTTGATGACGAATTCAACTCGCAACCCTCTATGGCAGACCTACCATCTTCTGAAGAGGTTATTGATTTTGTTCACTCACAACCTCTTCCTCTGGTTGAGTCTTCAGCATCTTCCTTACCATCAATCATCAACCTACCCAGCTTGAACTGAAACATTGCCTGAGAATTTGAAATATCAATTTTTAGGACCTCAAAAGACGCTCCCTGTGATTATCAATGCTAAATTAAGAAAGGAGCAAGAGATTAAATTGATCAAGGTCCTGAAGGATCACAAGGAGGCAATTGGTTGGACCATTCATGACCTCAGGGGGATCGAGCCATCTTACTGCGATCATAGAATATTCTTAGAAGATGGATCCTGCCCTTCTCGCCAGATGTAGAGGAGATTAAATCCAAATATGCGAGAAGTGGTCAAAAAGGAAATCATCAAGTGGCTCGATGCAAGAATTATTTATCCAATCTCTGATAGTCCCTGGGTAAGTCCCATGCAGATTGTTCCGAAGAAAGCTGGGATTACCGTTGTGACTAACGAGAGAGGAGAATCTGTCACAACTCGTTCAGCTTCCTCTTGGAGGGTTTGTATTGATTACAGGAAGCTGAACACAGCCACTAAAAAGGATCATTTTCCCCTGCCTTTCATCGATCAAATCTTGGAAAGACTAGTCGGGCAGAAGTACTTTTGCTTTCTTGATGGCTACTCGGGATACAACTAAGTTCCTATCCATCCTGAGTATCAGGAAGAAACTACTTTCACCTGTCCCTACGGAACCTTTGCTTTCCGTAGGATGACTTTCGATTTATGCAATGCACCTGCGACTTTTCAAAGGTGTATGTTGGCCATATTCTTTGACATGGTGGGAGAGTTTATGGAAGTCTTCATGGACGATTTCTCTATTTTCAGAGAATTATTTGACTCTTGTTTGGCTAATCTGGAAATGATTCTTAAGTGATGTATTAAAACACAATTGGTCCTTAGCTGGGAAAAGAGTCATTTCATGACCTAAGAAGGCATCATCTTGGGTCATGTAATCTCTGAACGGGAAATCAAAGTGGATAAAGCCAAGGTTGATGCTATCGCTAAACTTCCTCCTCCCACATCTATTAAACAAATCCGATCATTTCTTAGTCATGTGGGATTCTATCGAAGATTCATCAAGGATTTCTCGAAGGTTGCTCTTCCCCTGAGCAATCTTCTTGCCAAAGAATCGCCATTTGTTTTCGACGAATTATGCCGAAAGGCATTTGATTTCCTAAAAATAGCAGTCACCTGTGCTCCAGTTTTGCAACCACCAATTTGGACAACCCCTTTTGAGATCATGACTAACGCTTCTGATTACGCGGTCGGGGCTATCTTGGGTCAGAAAATTGATAGAAAGTCCTCTGTCATCTACTATGTTAGTAAAACTCTAAATGAAGCCCAGAGGAATTACACTGTTACTGAAAAGGAATTACTAGCTGTAGTGTTTGCTTTGGAAAAATTCAGGGCATATCTCTTAGGGTCTCATGTTATCATCTATACCGACCACTCAGCCTTGAGACATCTCTTGGCCAAAAAGGATGCCAAACCCTGACTTATTTGTTGGATTCTTCTACTTCAAGAATTTGATCTTGAAATCAAGGATAAAATCTAGGTACAAAATGTGGTGGCGAATCATTTGTCGAGACTCTTAGGTGATTCTTCTCATCCAGACATTCCGCTTGCTGACACTTTTCCAAATGAAGCTCTTCTTGCAGTTTCAGGTGTCCACACCCCGTGGTTTGCTGACATTGTTAACTATTTGGCCATTGGTCAAATCCCCCAGGATTGGACCAAGCAACAATGGGATAGACTCAAATCTGAGGCCAAATACTACTTCTGGGAGGACCCTAAACTGTATCACATCGGCTCTGATCAGATTATTCACCGATGTGTACCGGAGAATGAATTCAGCAGTATACTCGAGTTCTGCCATGCATCTGCGTGTGGTGGACATTTCTCCGGGAAAAAGACGGCTGCAAAAATCTTGCAATCTAGCTTCTATTGGCCGTCTTTATTTAAGGATGCCTAGGATTTCTCAAGGTTATGTTCTCGATGTCAAGCACTCAGGAGCATAACTAAGAGAGATATGATACCCCTAAACCCAATTCTTCCTATCAAAATTTTTGATGTTTGGGGCATCGATTTCGTGGGACCCTTTCTCCCTTCATTTGGACATCAGCACATTCTTGTTGCTGTTGATTATGTGTCCAAATGGATTGAGGCGATTCCCACCTGAACCAATGACCACAAGGTGGTCATCGACTTTGTCAAGAAAAATATCTTTAGTAGGTTCAGGATTCCGAGAACCATCATTAGTGACGGTGGCACTCATTTTACTAATGCCCAATTTCGAAATTTGTTGGCCAAATACAGGATTAATCACCGAATTTCCACACCTTAGCATCCCCAGATGAATGGACAAGCCGAGATCTCCAATCGGGAGATCAAGAACATTTTGCAAAAAACGGTTAGGCCTGATCGCAAGGACTAGACTCAAAAGCTTGAGGACTATCTTTGAGCCTATCGTACGGCGTATAAAATGCCCATCGGCATGTCTCCATTTTGTTTGGTGTATGGAAAGGCATGCCATCTACCCGTAGAGATTGAACACAGGGCATTCTGGGAGATCAAATAATGCAATTTAGATCTGAATTTAGCTGGGAAGACCAAGAAACTCCAACTATCTGAGTTGGAAGAGCTTAGAAATGATGCATACAAGAATGCCATGATCTACAAGGCTCGGACCAAAGCTCTACATGATCAATTGATTTCTCGCAAGAGTTGTGAGCTGAACCAGAAGGTCTGGTTATTCGATTCTAGACTTAAGCTCTTTCCTGGCAAACTTAGATCTAAATGAAATGGCCCATTCATAATTGACCAGATATTTTCAAATGGAGTCGTTCAGATTTCTGACCCAAAAAAGGGTAACACATTTAAAGTCAACGGTTAACGTCTGAAGCCTATTATTGACCGTACTCTTCCAGAACCCATCTCAGACACGATTACTCTAGCCATTCTGTGACTTCTTTGGCTGGACTTCGCCTAGCTAATGGCACTAAACTCAGCAGTTGTACATATGACACAAAGCTGACATGAGCTTCATATTCAGGTGACATCTTTCATATTCTACTCTTTCTTTCATGTCTCTTTCTCAATGTGGACATTGCATTAGCTAGGCATGGGGGGTGGATTCATTTTTAAATCATTTGGTCAGCTTTGTGAAATTCATGTAAATTATTTTTCTCTTCTTATTTATACAAAAAAAAAATGTTGAATTAGGAATGAATAGTTGGACATTAGGACTTTTTAATCTTAGGAAATATTACATTAGGATCTGAACACAAAGACCCTTCAGGTCATTGGACTTAACCGGCCCGTGTATTCACTAAAATGTGAATTTGTTTTTCGAGTCCTCGCCATCTTAATTCTATTGTAATTGGAGTAAATAAGTTTGGGTGATAAGTACACGACTTATCAATCCACCCTCTGATTTGAGGGAACTTTGAGTTTTAAGCATCTACACACTTTCTTTGCACTGAATCATTGTTCGACGATTTTAACAAAAATTGGGTAGCTAATGAACCTTCTAGGGTGAAATGGCTGGCAAGTTATCGTGGGTAACAGCCCATAGGTAGGTTGTCCAGAGCCTAGTCATTGGACCATTTTCTTTTTGCTGCCTTTAGGTAAATCTTAGACCGAGGAAGCTACTTACTAAAAAAAAAAATAGAGAGAGAAAAAGAAAGTCAACAAGAAAATAAAAAGAAAAGGAGAAAAGAAAAAAAGAAAATAAATAAGCCACACTTCACCGCACGAGTATGGCTGGCAAGTTGTCTGTGGTAATAGCTCATCGACCGATTGTCCAGAACCCAACTCAATAAATGCACTAAAAATTCCCAAAAACACTTAGGAAGAAGCAGAGAAGTAGAATAAATCGGGGAGATATACACTGGATTCACCCTTGTGTTGACCCCATAAAAATAAAAGTAGGGAGAAAGCTACCGGTTGTAAAGATACACCTTTAGGCAGAATTCTCTTTTTAAGGTCACCTAGAGGTGTAGAAATCCGAAGTCCGTTTTAACTGTCGATCAACGAGTCTATCACATTCACAATAAAGATGCTTAGAACTTAGGGTTCTTATCAAATCTTGGGTGAGTTGAATGGCCGTAGAAAGCCACTCCTAAACCCTAAAACTCGAAAATAAAAAAAAAAATTAGAAAAGAAGAAAAAAAAGAGAGAAAATTTTCTTTGAATAAGGCGAGGGCTTGAGGCGGCCTACATTTTGGCAGATACTGGAGCACAGTTGTGTCTTTGAAAGTTCAGATCCTAAGTAAACATTTTCTTAATGATTGAAAATAACTCATGTCCAAATAATCCAACCTAATTCTTTTATAAATAGCATATAGTTTTTGCTAGGGACTAGCAAAAGATAGCCATAGGGGTGTGATGTAAACATGTTTATACTATATAAGATGTCTATTTATGCATGTTCTTAAGCATAGAACTGCATTGCGTACTATACATAATGCATAGCATGCATCATCTTGCATTTAGAATAGTTTGAATAAAATGGAGGTAAATTGTCTTCTTTTATATTCAAGGACAGAGCAAATTTTTATCAGAGCCTCGGATCAAAGATCCAACCGTACAAATTTGATCAGGGCGACGATTGAAGTTCAACGACTCCAAGATCGCCCTAATCAGACATCTATAACATCAGATAGAGATCGGGGAATCCTAGAAGATCAAGGGCCAAGATGGTGTAAATCCACACTTTAAATGATAAATTCGACTGCACTGATGGATTTGGATCGACGATTGCAGCCTAACAGCGTGAAAATCAACTCAATCAGACATTCGTGGCACCATCTACATCATCCAGAGATGGACAGCCAAGATGGCACCATGTGGCACCATCTTGGCCGCCCAACCATCCGTACACATCTGCTGAAGGCTTCCGCATCAACGTTTCCCCGCCGTTGGATCAAGATCCAATGGCTAGGATGCACCCGCGCCAAAGTTAAGCACCCGCCCATCCGCGCACGCAGCGTAGTGGGCGAGAGCGCTTAAGCGAAGCGCAGGCGCGCGTTCGAGTCTCGCCGCGCGTCAATTGGAGCGGAGGCGTGCGCCCGATCGATCGCACGATCGCGGTCCAGCGGCCACGTGCGCTCAATCCAGATGACGTGCCCACGCACGCTCGCAAGTAACGTGGGATAGCATGAGCTAGGCGCACGATGAGAAAGCACAGTGAGGGGCGAGTTAAGCCGTCCGATCTCACGATTGGACGGCTAAGATCTAAAGTATGTGGAGCATGCGTTTCATGCACGGGAGGCTAGCGGGCGACGCACGTCACCCACGATGGGGCTTTAGCAACGGTTTTATCCGTCACTAAAGACCCCTTATTTAATATTTTGAGATTAAAAAGACCAAATTGCCCTCACTCCTTGCAACAATAAAAGGAGACCTCCTCCATATGAAATTTGCATCCCTTCCTTCTCTCCTCTACCTCTCCGAAGCTCAAGAGAAGCTTGTCCCACACCTAGGATGTTCCTCGAGAGATAAGTCAAATTTTCGCTCTCATTTCGAAAGTGGATCCCACGACGACGATGACATGCTATCCCATTCTCGTTCCTCCTGCCTCGACCTCCTTCTTCCCGCTCCGTCCTCCTTCGTCCAGGCGGCGTCTCGTCCGGCTTGTCCTCCAAGCGATCGTCAAGGAGGATAACTTCTCTCTCCCATTTTTCTTTATAGCTTTCTAGAGTAGAATTTTCCTGCTTTCTAGTGTAGCTGATTTATCGCTTTCTAGTGCAATTCTTCTCTGGTTTTATTGTATAAACATTTTGAAATATTGAGTCCATGTTTTCTCTCTCTCTCTCTCATTTATTCTGATGGTTAATATTGCTTCATTGTAATTACATCGCTTCGCTTTTAAACAAAAACTCTAAAAAAAATATAATTATGAATATAGATCAATGTAGCCTCCCTGAGTTCGACTCAGGATTTCTATTCTGGTACAAATTTTATTTGTTGAACACGAGTTCTTCGCTTTCACACTACGACGATAGGTTTTTCAAAACCAAATACATTAGCGTAGTAACCCATAGCTTCAACAGCAGGGAAAGGAAGAAGAAGAAAGGAGGAAGAAAGAAGAAGCTAAGGAGAAGAAGCTGCAGAGGAAGCTAAGGATGGACAAGGCATGGCTGAAGAGAAGGCAAAGCTGAAGAGAAGCTGAAGCAAGAAGGAAGAAGAAGAGCTAAAGGCCAGAGCATAGAGAAGAAGACAAAGGCCACGACAGAAAGGAAGAAGAAAGAAGCTGAAGGAGAAGTCAGAGAAGAAAGAATGAAGGAGAAGAGCCAGAGAAGAAAGAAGAGAAAGCCAAGGTAGAAAGAAAGAAGAAAGAAGAGAAAGAGAGGAATGAGCCAAAGAAAGAAGCAAAAGAAGAATCAAATACTTTTTAAGACATTTTATTAGCCAATTCTTCTCAATTTCTCTTTTATATGTTTTCTAGCTACATTTTATTATCTATATACTCATGCTTAACATTCTGAATTATATTTTGAGTAGTTTTATGTGTTCAAATTGCATCTATTATTGATATTAGTGCATGAATTCCATTTGCTCCTTGTGTTTGACCTCGAACTTAAACTTCGAGTAATAAAATTTATTTATTTTCAAAATGATTTCAACTATACTATGACGCTTCATTTTAAACCTGATTTCACTTCAATAAACAGTTGATATCAACTTCTAGCTTTTTTATTATCACGAAAGGGCCTCATATTGTTCAGATCTTTGAGTCTATCTAGGAAAGGGACCTTAGGTCCATAGGATGAGGGTGAGGCTCTAGGAATCTTATGAAGTTCAAAATCTTCCTCTCCCTCTAATGTCTTAGATTTAAGTGGTTGTTGAGGAGCATTAGATTTTTGGATTTCCTTCCCACTTCACAAAACAGCCACAACATGAGCCTGCTCCCTAAAGATCACATTCTTCCCTTTTGGATTTTCCTTGGGCTGACTAGGATCGGGTATCACATGAAGCCTCATTAGATCACCCCATTTGTATGTCTAAGAGGAGATCCCATCCTAATAAATCACTAGAAAAGTATAAAGGAAGCAAGAAATAAAAAAAACAAAGCAAAAGCATAGAAAAGAACACAAAGCAAACATTCCTTGGCAAGATGCAAATGATCTTAATCCTTTAGGATCCCTCTCACCCCTTTCAGGAGGGGGAAGAAAGAAGAAAGCCAAGGTAATGGAGAAAGCAAAAACTATTAGTAGCACAAGAAGGGGAGTTGAATTGTACAACAAAACTAAACTACAAACAATCACACAAAAATATATAAAGGAAACCCTTGTGGGAAAAACCTTTACTAGATCTTCTATCTAGGATCTTTCCTCCACAATCAAATGGGAATCGCTATAATCAAATTTACAAAACCCCTCTCTTGGACAACCCTTAAGGAGAGTTTTACCCCTCTTTAAGAGAGAATGAGAAATCCACACTCAACAAACTAATCAAAAGCAATATAAAAGATCTTAAAAGCCTTTGAAGGGTATGAAATATAAAATAAGGCAGAATTACTCCCTTTTCAAACCTATATGAAGTAGAGATTGATCAGTGGGAGTGAGTATGCTCTTAGTTGATGCAAAAGCAAAGAGATCACAAGATCATAAGAACACAAAAATTTAGAATAGAGAGAATAGGAAGAATTTGTACTAGAAAGCTTTGTTATTGACTGTGTAGGCTTAGAAGACTTTAGGTAGGTATTTATAGGATCTAGGAGGTCAAGTTTAAGCCTTAGCAGTAGTTGGAATTCAAATTAAAATGTAATTATTTGAGTTAAAATGGTTACAATGCATTAATACAACATTTGACTAGATTAGACACCTGAAATTGATTGGATTTATTAGGGATGTCTAAATAGATGATTAAGATGTCTTAAAAAGGTATTTAGATGCCTGGATCAAAATATAGGTATCTGAATAGATAACAGAATCAAAGATTGAGTTCCTGGAGTTGAGAGAATGAAGCCAGGGTCGTTTGATTATTTCATACAGATGTCCTGAATAGAGAGATCAGACATTTGAGAATAAATTTAGATGTTTGAAATATGTCAAGAAGACATTTGAAAGAAAGATCAGAAGTCTTCAAATGCTTGAAGAACTTATTCACATGAGTACTGATTGATTTATCAATCTTTTGAATGTTGGATTTTGAAATCATGAACATTGATGAAAATTTTATAGCACATTCAGATGTTTGAAAAGTGGGAATAGTTTAAGATCAAAAAAATTTGGAGAATAGATGAGTTTTCGAAGAAAGATAGACATATAAAAATAAGGAGTAAAACATTTGGAATATTTAGACATTTGAAAGGAGAAACAAACGTCTAAAAATCAAATAAGTTGATTTTTCAAGGTCTTAAAGAACTAGAATGCTTAGGTAGGTTCTAAGATGTGTCCTATGGGTTTCACAAGTTTATCAAGGTTCTTTTTATTTACTTTCTAAAAAAATAAAATAATACAACAAAAACTTTAAAAAAGAAATCCATCTATCTTCTCATCTTTCTTGGTCTCATTTCTTTTGCTTCATCATGATTGCTCATTTTGCTTTATATCTTTCATGCATCACTTGTTAGTCCTCACATAAAAAAATATGGAATAGAATAAATTGTCATTATCAAAAATAATTTATCTTATGTTAATAATAAAAGCAACAAACAAACAAAAAAAGAGTAGGAGAGAGGATGGATCCAAGAGGCTCAACAATGGTATTGAGTGAGGGTGCACTGTAGAATTAGAGTTGATGGGGAGGGGAAGGGTCGGTTAGGGGGTAGAGGTGGGACTGAGAGCGAAAGGTTCTTGAAGGTCTCTTATAAGCGGCTCCAATAGAAAGCTTGGTTTACAATGTTAACTATTCCTTCTAAAGGGTTTGTCCAGCCACATAAAAAAGATAGATTATGGAAGAGGGGAAGCACATCAAGAAATAGTAAAATTTATTTGCCCAACAATTTCCTTCCATCTGGTAAAAATTTATTTGAAGTTTTAGATGGATCTTAACATTGTTCAAAGGGTTAGAATCTAGATTGTTTAATTAATTTTATGGTTACAACTTTAGTGATGATACCTAGATACACAGGAAAAGGTTGATCGCTTCCAACTTCTCTGCTAAATTATCGGAAACTTGATTAGATCATTGTGAATAAGGAAAATGTACTCTTCTTGTGTTAATTTGCTCTTCTAAGTTCTCAACAAACACCCACTTCAATGATATTAGATAGAATTGGAAAGTCCTAGAACTTTGATCGATGTGGACAACTATTAATTGCCTTGTACAAGCATCTAAAGGTCGAGAATTTTGGAAATATTAATTACTCCCTTATGAAAACATAAATAAAATAAAAAATAACAAACCAACAACTTAAATAAATTCAGCCATGATGGGCTTCTTAGAAAGTATCCAATAGGCCAACAATAATTCGATTTATATGATCCAAGGCAACATTGATGACAAGTACTAACTGGTTGCAACCATGATATCTATTTCTAATTGATATCATTACAAATGATATCCTACCGAGCTCCATCAAATAAAGGGGAAGGATTTCACTAGTCTTGATAATCTAAGGAAACACCGATAACTAGTAGTAAGGAGAAGTAACCAATTGTAGCAAAGAAGTTGCAAGTATAAAATCTACCTAATAGTTTCACATCGCTTGCCTCTGAAATAATGTCTACCATGGAATAATGAAATTTGTTGCTAAAAAAAAAGTGAGCTCAAATATTTTAGATCAAGTAGATTTTTGGTACATCCTATGGCCCAACCCATTACTTCAAGCTAAGTAGTAAGCTTGATGCCTAGCTTGGTTATATCCAATATCGATCCTTTTGCAAATCGGGAACCCGTTGTGCAAACCAAAATCATCTCAACGTGACATAAGTAATAGTGTTCTCCTATTCGGTATGCTTAAAAATTCATTAATTTTCTTGTATCCATATATTACATTGGTAGTTAGAAGAACCCATTAATCTACACAATAAGAACCGTAGTTAACACCCGAAATGACTTCGAGGAAGACCAGAAGTTTTACATTCTAATTGAACAAAAGGAACATTTAAATTTAGAGCCATATATCCAACATGTGTTCCAAAAATCCCATTAATTGTGTCTTAAATTATAGCAATATCGCACTAAATCTTTCAAGGTTGAAAACCTAGAGTTCAAATTACCAACATTGCCTCATCTACATGCAACGCTGGAAACGATCCTAATCTCGCATCCCATCTCCACATGATCACCAAAGTAAGCCAGTCCATATACATGGAGCCCATTTTACGTCGACAACTACTACCCTGCAAGATCATGCAGCAATTGGGCCTCCATGAGGTTCCTATAAGGGTGGCTCATGTTCTGCCCATCCCCTTCCAACACTGTGAATTGCACTGGCTCCCTACCAAAGAACATGGAACTCTGGCTCGGAGGGGCCACCGCGACAGCTGCAGGAGGATACGAGAGACCCCTTCCCTCATCTTCATGTTGCTGCAGGCCCAACGTTAGCGAGACATTGTTTCCAAAGCTTTGCTGTTGTCCACTGCCATTGTAGGATGAAAAATCGACGTCCACGAGTTGTTGATGATGGTGGTTGTGAATGGATCTTGGGAGGTTCCGGACGTCCAGGGAGGTGGCTCCGATGATGATTGAGGACAGGGAGTCAGAATCGGGCTTTTGATCCTCAAGGGGCACAACATGAGGCAGATTAGGGTTACGATTTGTGGGGGAGATGAGGAGGTCATGTTGAGTGGTGCTTGTGGCCGAGGACTGGTTCTCTTGGTCCTTTGTTTCTTCCAAGTACATCTCCTCCACCATGGGCTTCCATAGCCTCACCCGTGCATTTATGAACCAGTTGGATACCTGCGACGAGCAAGCATTAATTAATAATGGGTTTTTGACATTAATAGAAAATTAGAAAATACAATAGATGATAGATAAAGAATTATATATTTACTAAACCATCCATTTTACAGTATCGTGTCGTAAAGTCACTTCACTTGCATGTACTTCTTACTTTAGTGTCAATAATGTAGAAATGCAAACACATACTAGGGAGCATAGAATTGCTAATCTATTTTTGTCTTTCCAGACTACAGCTTGAAGTATTTGATAAGTTCAATATCACCCAAAAATAAAGTTACAAGCATCACCCCTTTTATTGAGGAGAGGTTGACGTCACTCCTTGACTTGGATTATCCTCCCTTAATCATCCCACCTTTCAATCTACTTTGGCAACTTTCAACAATCAATGTTTGACCATCTTCAAATGTAGTTTCGATTATGTTTTCGCATCATGATTTGTTCATTAGTAGTGAATCAACTATAATTATCTAACACAATTATTTCTTAATTTCTTGTAGAGCAGTGTAATCACTATGTGATCACAGTGATGAGTGGTGGAAGTTACTCCTGGATTTTTCAATGGTTGAGAATGCTACCTGGTTCTTATTTAAATGTATCGATTGAAGTTGATTTGGAGATATTATCCAAACTTATTCAAGCACTCTCTTATTGGAAGAGCATGTATGGAATTTTTATAAAGAAAAATAAAAAATATGATGTCCAGAGTCTTGCTCCATAGTTTGTGAATTTGATCATAGAGAGATTTAAACATCCAACTAGAGCAACAAGCTCAGTGATTCAATAATGTTTGATACCCTAATTATAGGAGAAAAGACAAAGTTCAACTGCCCAGTGAGAAAGAAAGTCTCTTGATACTATACATTAGGGAAGAATTTGCTAGCATTCACTAACTTTGAGTTGGCCTATGAGAGTCCTCTCAAAGAGAATGCACCTAGAGTATCTTTACACTACTTTGGAAATGTGAACCTAGGGTAGACCTATGATAGATTTATTTAAGTAAAGAAAAAAAATTATAATCCTAAAATAAGACTTATGATACTCTTAGTTGGGTAACTAATAACTATGCTATTTTTAAGGTAGACCCATGAAAGTTATACTTTCAAATTATGGAAAGGAATATATGAAATTATATATTATTCCAGAGATTCCTATTGCTATTCTCTGATTCAACTATACTTTCTATCGATGTCACTACTATATTATTAGCACAAATCACATTTTTATTAGGAGGTTAATTTTATTTTGGTTAGATATCTATTAGATGCATCCCACTCTCGCAGTATGCTACACTAATAAATTGACTCTGTTGTATTCATAAAGAAACTTGGAGATTTAGCTAATGACTCAAAATTGTATATTTATCATGTGCTAGGTCAACAAACCTGTTACCATGATTTGTTGTGATGAATCAAGAATCATAATATACACAATAGAACACTCACCACATTAGTGCCAACTGAGTCAATTCTTTACCATGTCATCATAAAAGTATCTTGAAATAAAAGATAAAACCAAAAGATTGAATGTGTTTAAGAATAGAAGGTTCTAGAAAATAGAAGCTTTCAAGATTTCTAAAATGTTAGCTGTGACCATCCACATTGGTAGAGGCAGTTGCTTATCCTTAATGCTTATAAATAGGAATCAAACCCTAAATAATCTATCCATTATGATTGATTTGCAATTTCTCCCCCATTCTCTCTATCCTCTTCCTCTACTCTTATATGACCTCTTAGTCACGATTGATGTGGAATTTTTAATTAGATTAGGGGTTAGATTTATGGTTTTCTTTGTTTGATCATAGGAAATTTTGTTGTGATAGCTTGATCTATTATTTCAGTGGGAATTTTGAGCTTAATCCCCACAATATTAAGCCCAATGTCCTTTATAAAGGAAGATAAACACAAACTTATCAAGATCAACACTTTATTGTCCTCTTTGGGGGATGGTTCTCCCTTTTGACCTTTCATTTAAAGGAAATTCCATCTATCAATTTATTGATCCCATCTAAGCATGCCTTCAATCTCGTCATCTTAGTATCCTTAGACCACATAACCTCTTCTTTGCTAGTGGCAATGAAGTTATTCACATGGAATTTCCCTAAAGCACCAAGGCCATGGAGATAATGATGGACCTATAAGCTGAGAAGGCCATGAATATCTTGAGTGGCAATAAAGTTATTGACATGGAATTTCCCTAAAGCAACAAGTCCATGGAGATAATGATAGACCTATAAGCTGAGAAGGCCATGAACGATCAAGTCCTTTTAGTCATTTCAATAGGTCTATTAGTGGAAATATTATTTGCATCCAAACAATGAATAACATCCTTAGACAATAGGCCAACAAATGAAGAGGACAAGCCTTGCAACATCACAACAACAACTATGGATGGTAGAGGGGAATTGCTAACAAAATAAGGAGATAATCCAAGATTTAAGAATGTTCTGGGATGTGCTCCCTCATAAACAAGAGAAAACATAAAAGAAACTCTTATCTCTTTTGGTCCTTTGACTTTGTAATATAATTGAATAGATGTTGAAGAGAACATCAACTACCACTTATAAAGAAAGGAATGACCATTGCATAATAGAGTAAAGGAGCTAGAGACATCTTTTTCATTGAGAATTCCTTATATCTTTGATGACACTTCCACCATTTAACTAAACAGGTTGGTAGAGAACGGTTCTCCTTACTAAATGCTATAAAAATTGTAAAAGAGGGGCTAAGGCACCATCAACTAGAGTAGAGGAAATACTACATAAACATTTCTTAGTTAATAAGATCAACTGGGAGGAATGCTTAACTGTCATCATACCCAATAAGGAAGGCCCTTTCAACTTTTTCGTGGGCTTTTTCCAAATTCAGTTGAAACTACATTAAAGATAAGTTTTGTTCAAGTGTTGAGTAAGTGTAAAGTAGTTTTGTTCAAGTGTTGATCAAGCTGAAAAGCACATTGATAATGTCAAAAATAGATACATTGATAAGCTGAATCGAAGTTGCAACTGATTACCCAAGAGTGATTTGTTTTCTATTGAAGATGATCATCATATTTGTAGGGTATCATCAAGGCATGCTTGATTCGCTTGGAGATTAGCTAGAGAACATTTCAACATCCTATTATGATTAAAGTACAAGATCGATATTTTTATAGTGGGTTTAGAAACTTTAAGATGTTCCCAAACCTTTAATTTTAGTCAGGTTTTAATGGGCCAATCAGATGCAAAAGTTAGAAATATTCCCACCACTTTCAAATAGTTTGCATCCTTTAATTCGCACAATATTGACAACATCATCGAATCGTTATTTTCTCATCCACATATTTTGGAATCTAAAAGTTCCAGGCCAAGTGTGTGTTTGGACTAATAAGATAACAAACATTAGGGCATAATCAAAGTTTAGCCATGGTAAATTTACCATGGCAAGTATTTTTCCCAGTGTAATTATGGTTTAGCCATGGTAAATTTACAATGAAACAATCAAATTTTTTGATATATTCTTTGAAAGTCCTTGTTGATTGTTACATTAAAAAAATTGGATACTACATAAAGGTAGTACTTGGAGGTATAAATTCTTAATCAACTTATAGAATTGATCAACACATGAAACATAAAAAAGCCCTTAATTCTTCATTGGGAAATCTATTATGATTGAAGTCCTTGCTAATTAGCCAACATTCATTTACATTAGGATGACTTGGAGTGTAAAGTGACACCATATAATTTAGCAAACCTCAAGATCATAGGAGGCATAAATAGAAGTAATAATGAATTTAATCCTTTTAGATGTTAATGAAATGGTAGGAGCTTGAGGACAAATAACAAGGGTGATGACATTAATTGGGGATTTTGAGAGTCAACAAATTCAAGGGAATGTGCCATATTTAGACCAAGAAGCATCATATGCCATAATAGAAACTCAATTAGAATAGTTGATAGACCTAACTAAGAGATTAAATTTGGCTTTCAAAGCTACATATAACATGTAAACAATTAATAGTAGGGGTTTAATACTCCTAATAGCTCTATATGAGTGATTAATCATAGAAATAAGATAAATAGATTACTATAAAATTCTAGAAATGACCCTACCAAAATAGATCCCTTCATCCCATGATCAGTGATGGGCAAGGCATAATGAATAGAAGTAGATACTATGCAAAGCGTAATAAAGGTGTCCAACAATGTGACCATCATCAAAATAAAAAATTCTCATTTGTCAATCTTTATGGAGGTGATCTCATCACCCAACTTTACCTACAAACTGAGGTGCAGGAGGAAGGCCATATAAGGTAAGAATTGGTGTTAGGTTAAGAATAGATACATAAATTATCCAATTTGAAAAATGAATCCCTTCTATTGTATCTTGAGTGCCAGGCTAATTTGGAATATTGTGAATTATGTCCCTATAAAGAAACTCATCTACCAAGGTTATTGGAATCACTTTAGATAGATTATTACCTCTATTTAAATTAAAGGCACTAGCTTCGATGCCCCTTTCTCGCATTGGCATCCATGTCATTGATTTTTTGTTAGGATTAGAAGAGGAAGAGAAGGGGATTCATTTTCTAGGGTGATGTCTAATGAGGGGAGAAATCCTTGAGCATTGTGCATGTGACATATGTATGAGCTCAAAAGGCAAAGGACTTAGTGATCCAAGAATCAATGGACCTCTTGATGGGAACACCATCATGATCCATAACTAGCTTAATTTAGTCATTATCAAGGAATAACTGCTCCTACATAACCGTCAGAGGACTGTAATTCATCGCATAATCATTCTAAGAGAAAGATAAGAAAATAGGGTTAAAACTACAATTTTACCATCATATCTTGAATGCAAAACAACCATGGGTTTTTCCAGGGGGTAATTAAGGTTCAAGTGGCCTTAAAAGTCCAGCAAGTGGGTTAATACAGACAGAAAAGGGTTTTCACGTGTTTTGAGAATTAAATGACTTCTAAAATCCTAAAAATAGGCATACTTAATTAACTGAGATTTTGGTTAGGATAAAATTCACCTAAACCCTCTAAAATTCATAGAAAAATATTCTCTAGGGTTTGGTACCTTCAATTTGATCATCAGAACCCATCTTGACCCAAAATAGAGTCTCAGACTGACATTTGCCCTATTTTAGGTGTTTACATAAATTACCCAGTCAAACTAGATCAAAACCAAAATTCAACTTCACCATTGGATTCCTTAGGTCAAAATTAGGCTTTTACCAAAATTTGGGCCTAATATGAGATCATCTTGACCTAGTTTGCAATTTGGTCTTGTCTAATTCTTTTATATCACACATATGCACTTAACTTTCAAAATCCTTACAAAAAGACCCCTAACTTTGTCATGTTCTCACAAGCAAGTCCTCGCACCATTTTTGGAAGGTAGAACCTTCACCGTCAAGTTTCAAGCAAGGATTTCTCGCTCGATTCTCAATCAATCTCTCTCAAATTTGAACCAAAGATTCCTTGGAAAGTTACCTTCCATTTGAGTCATTCCTTGAGCTTTACGTCTTTCCCAAATCCTCATGCGAACCTTTTGAAGGTACGCATGTCAAACGTGCACGAGAATCATGGAGTTTGCAAGCTTGTTTCCAAGCTTGAAACCCCTCCCCGTGGCCTATAAATGGATCCCAGAGGTCAAGCCGACCTCTTTAGCAAGTTTTGGCCTGAGAAATCCTCCTCTACACCATCTCCGGCCACCTTCGAACTTATCTTCGACGACTCCTCTCCCCTCTCCTCCTCCAGCCGTCCAACCATCAAATTGGATGGTCGACTAGCTTCCCCTCATCCTCGCGAACCTCTACGGCCAAAGAGAGGTCGTGCCTCTGCCTCAGTCGATGTTGCCGCCTCGCCGCCTCTACCACCTTCTCTGGCTCCGGTCGACCAACACTGGAGCCCTCCGCCTCTCTACCTCATCCCTAAGTCCCTCTATCTCTCCCTTTTCCTTTCTACATTATTCTCCCACTCTTGCAACACATGCCTGACCACCGATTCTCCCTCAACGCCGTCACCTTCCTCTGCTCCAGTGACCACTCCAATGAGGGTTCCCACCCGCTACACATAACCAGCCCCCTTGCCAACTAGTCCACAAGCTTCGCCAGCTCACGCCCTACAAAACCCCTATCCTATTCCACCCTATTGCTCATCCAAACACCTCACCGAACAAACCCATCACCAACTTCCTTCCCTGACTCCAATCGGCCACTACACACCACCATGCTCCACAAGACCGTCACCATCACCTTCGTCGTGCTACGGCGAAGCTAAGAAGCCATTTAACTGGGGCCTTCAAGCCTATTTTCGTGTTTCAGGTCTTCACTGATCTGCTGCCACCTCCATCCCCGACCACGAACGAGCTCCTCTGTCATCGAGACGACCTGATGCCACTCTCACTCGACGCGACTACATTCCAAGATCTGCTCCAGGTCTTGGATTAAAGACCCCAAGCTGTAGTAGTGCTCCAATTAGCAAAGAACAATCAGTGTAGTGCATGCGAAGAAAGGGGGGGACTTTAGTCCCACTTCGGAAGCTGAGGAGCAGTAGAAGTCGCTTATATTGATTTTGTCCTATAGCCTTATCACCTCAGTAGCATGGGGTGAGGTCCCCTCGCATGTGCCCACACACTCCCTCACCTGCAGCCACGCCATGCAAGTCTGGGCTTTGAACCAATTACCCGTATACCCGCCTGATTTGAGAGAGAAGAGGAGAAAAAGGAGAGGAGAGAGGGGGGTTTTGCTCTACTGCCCTCCTCTCGACTCTTGTGAGATTAGAGAGAGGCCTTTGCCTCTGCTGGCATGCTGTGGCCTGTGCTGTGCCTTCTCTAAAGCTAAGGGAAAAAGAGAAGAGAAGGAAGAGGAAGAGAGAAGCAGAAGAAAGAAGAAAAGAACTTGAAGGAGAAGAGGCATTTGCCTCTGTTAAGGCGTATGAGCGCCTATTCTATCATCTGATATTTGCTGATACCTTGGTTCTATTGATTAAATTGAGATTCATTTGGCTTACATGATCTGTTACTTTGAGTAACTTGTAAAGCTTAACATTGTAGGGTAATTTAGTGATTCAAATCACCATTTTACATTCTCTTCTTTTTGCATTATTGACATCAGATTTCATTTATATATCATTCTTATTTGAAATTCTTATATTGCAATTGAATTATGATCTTGAGAAGTATTTTACCAATTGCTCCCTATGTTCAACCTCGGATTTCTTTCGAGTATAAATATTATTTATTTTTCATGCTGATTCGATCTATACTACAATGCGATGATTTTAAAACCCATTTCAGAGCGACCAACACCTCTTAATCATACTATTTAGCCCCATGCTATAGGATAGTAAGGTTGGATTGATGAGTCAACTAAGGAACCCATTGAACAAAGATCCAACAACAACATGCCTTATGTACCAGGAAATCATAGATGTGGTTTACAAAAGATATTCTTGAACAAAGTGTGGAGAAAAAATCAAAATATCTCTGTGTAAATTGTTTACAGGTAGTTGTAGAGCATAAGGGTGAGGATTTCTAAGTTAATTCTCAAACATACAGTTTGCCCCATGGTCATAGGCAATCCTCTTAACTCCTCAAGCACCCTTGTTGACAAAGAGTGGAAGGGAATAAGATAAGTTCACCAAAGGGGATTGGACATGATTGGTATGAAAGGAATTTGGATGGAATGGCACTATATTTTGAAGTCTTGGGATAATTCCTTAAAATAGTAAAAGTCCATGATCATAAATCATTGGATAGCTTCAAAGATCCCTTCTACTCTCAAAGGTCTAAGGAGCATACAAAACAAGCTAAATATGAGGTAAAAGATCAACTTCAACTACTTATAATTTGATCCCTAAGACACAAATTAGGTTAGAAGAGGCATTAGATTGGGAATCCTTGTGATAGTTCCCTGAATAAGAGATGAGTCCATGATAATAAGTAATTGGATATTCCTTTTGATAGCTTAGACCACCATGGTGTTTGAGAAATCATGGGATTAAGCTAAATGGAGGTTGAAAATTGGGTCAGACTTGAGTCTTTGTAAGGGTTTGGATTTTTGAGTGTACCTAACAAGATAATTAAAGTCTTAATTGGTTACTTAATGGTGGATTAAGGACATTGGGGACCTTAATTTGGTAATGGAAATTTTAAAAGGTAGGTAACCCTTTCAAACATTAAGTAGATGTTTGAGAAATCAAAAGATAAGGCTATTTGTAAGAGATTAGTGATTTAGTGGCCTTTCTTCGAAGCCAAGTGGTAAAAGGGGCCTTGAGTACAATCTTGCCATTTCATATTTTTAAAGGTGGATGGCTTGCGAAGGAAGACTCGTCATTATTTTGGCTTGTGACGGAAGCCTCCCCTTTCTTCCCTTCCAAGCCACTCCTCCTCCTCTTTCTTCTCACACAAGCCACTCCTCTTTATATCCTAACGTGAGAAGAGGAGAAGAGTACCTCCCCCTCCACTCTCTACCGCCGACTAGCCACCACCCTCGTCGGTCTTTGCTGCCATCATCGAAGGAGCTACTATCAAGGTTGTTGCTATTGTTACTATCGTGGTTGCTGCTGCTGTTGCTGCCATTTGCAAGATGAAGAAAGAAAGAGGAGAGAAGTGATAAGCTGCATCCCTTGAGGTAGGGATTTCCTCTCTTGAATAGCTCTTTTTATTTCCTATGGTTAGGAATTGCAAGGGGACTAAATTGGATGAAAGATCAATGTTTACATGTGGTTTCATGTCATATGTTATGTTTTCATGACTTGGTGGGTAGATATGTGGTAATGTGATTGTTATTGTTAGGGATTGCCCTAATGTTTGGTGAGAGGTTTCTTGGGTTTACTCTGGTCCATATGTGTGTGGGAACTTGGAATCAATGTTTCATAATTTGTGGATGTTGTTATTGCTACTTGCTACATCAAAGTTGATTGAAGCTGGCTAAGTAAAGAATGAATCCAAAATATTGGGATCAGGGGTCACTTGGGCTCAAAATGTTCCTAGTATGCATGTGCATTTGTGGTTTAGTTTGTAGGTGGTTTAAAGGCACAAACCTAGATTTCAAGCATGAAAGGCAGGTTTTATAGTTCTGAATTTGTCCTGCAGCATAACCTAATGTTAGTTCAAGTTTACCTAATGATAGGTGGTTGCTGGAAGGGTTTCCTAACATTAGGTTACAGGTCCCTAATGTTAGGTAGTCTGTTGTAGTTGCTAATCAGCATGAATTTAGGGTCTTTGACACTAGGAAACCTAAGGAATAATGGAGCCTAATTTAGAGCCTAATTGGGGGTCTAGTTGGTGCCGTAATTGGTGGGGAAAATGGGGAACTTGCAGTTAAACCCCAACTTGGTAATGTGTTTGTGTGCTTTTCAATTAAGCTTGATATTCTCTAAATGGATTATAAGCAATTTGAATTGGCTAAGTAATGACTTGAACCTCACATGATAATATTTGTGACTTGGCCAGAGTCTAATATATGGAATGCCTGGATCCTAAGGTCTTGAGTAAGACCCCAAGTGATCCACTAGGTCTCTAGGGCTTCGTTCCAGAAATGGAATCCAATGAAATTAAATGATAGTAGGTTAACTAGGTGAGCTTGTAAGGCTACACCTTTAGACTTGGTGAACCATGAGTTCACTTCTCAGGTGGAGGACCCAAGTTGTTGTGGTAGCTATAGGCTACCAAGGGAAATTTTCCATCGGAACTTGGAGGGTTCCTGGGTTCAGTGATACACCTTGGGCTATCATCGGTGTTTGGTACTTGGATGCACTTGAAGCTGACTCGATACGGAGGTACACGTGACTTTAGGCTCGTAGGTGCACTCATGTGCAGCAGGGGATGCCGAGGTATGTGGTACTCGTAGCTAGAGGCTCACTTGGAACCTGTGTACAAAAGTGTCAGGGTACCATGATGGATTGGTTGATATCCCATCTGATGGCAGATTGGGAGGGCACACCTGAAGACTGTGCTCCTACAAGGAGTTGCTCCTGGAAAAAGCATTAATCTAGGTTGACAATTCTAGCCAAGCCTGCGATGATGATCTGGTTTATCTATGACTAGTCCTTATTGGACACGAACCAAGCTTGCTTTTTGTGGTCGCAAGGTATAGGCCTGGGTAGCTCCCAAGAGGCCCGACTCTTTTGACTGAGGTTAGCAACGTTCTCGATACGTCAAGAACGGGCATGCCTTTTTGGGGATCAACAGACTTGCGAGCCTATCCCCCGGCCAGGATGAGACTATCAAGTTGGAAATCCAAAGAAAGGATGCATCTTAATCTCCTCTGGTAGAGTGGGATGATTCCTAGAATATGATCAATGAGGCGAGAGAGAGAATAAATTTCGTAATACTAAATAACAGGAACAAGGGGGCAACTCAATTAATGGGTTTGGGCAACAGTGGTCGGTAAGGTTTGACTAGGTTTAGGAGTCTAAACCTGGGTGTTGAGTTGGGTTAGGGATCTGGCCAGTTAGTGGAATTGTACACTACCATGAGTTTTGTTGTGATACAGTAGTTGTTTGTTTCCAACTGAGCCAATTGGCTCATCCCTACTTTAACCTAATTTCAGATGGTTGCCGTCATGAGACATCAACGCATGAGATTTATCATTGCATGGGTTTTTGTCGAGATTTTTGGCAGGTAGTTTTTATGCTTGAATTTACAGTGGATTTTTGTTTCATATGCCAACTTAGTACATGTTGAGTTTGTATTGTACATTTTCATTTATGTGCCATTCTCTTGATATTTTCTTCCATGTTCTTATTAAATGGAATTCTTTGATAGCTCAACTTAGTTTGGTACAACTTGAATTGATAAACCAACACCTTTTTTGGTACCATTCCTCGAAACTCTGACCCTTGTTGGGGCCTGGGTTTTTGGGGTGTGACAATCTCGACTTCATGTTTAGCTTGATTATGAAGTTTCCTTATTTCCTCTGTTACCTTCTTGTAAGTCCTTACAACTTTGTCATATATACCATTAAGTTCTCTTGTGGGAGAGGCTGGGAATTGGCCAAGTCACATTCAAAACTTGTGAAGCTTGGATAAGATGTGATTATTAAAGATGAGTAGCACCCTTACTATCATTATCAATTTAGGCTTTTTGTAGAGTAGTAAACTGCTTGACCCTATAATCAATATGAGAGCAGAGGTTACAGGTTCGAATCCTAGCAGTCATAGGCTCAGGAGGAGAGGGAGGGCCAGGGGGGGTTAGCCATGAAGTGCCCTTGTGGCCAAGGCTAGGAATTAGCTATTCGAAGTTTGTGGCACTTTGATAAAGTGCAGTTATTAAGGATGAGTAGCACCCTTACTATCAATTTGAACTTTTGGTAGAGTTGCAAGAGCTCAATCCTATAGTGCCTATATTAACTTCCTCGAATAAGAAATAAACATTGGATCATGATCCTCAATGATTGGATATAATTCAAGTTATTGGCGAGACATCAAGCTTACAATTCAAGCAATAGTTTAGTGTCTTCTAGAGATGTACTCATGCACTTGTAAAAGGAGATAAATGGTAGAAAAGGAAGGGTATCTAAGTTTAAAATACTTTTGTACTTTTCCTCTTCAAAGAGTTGAGACAGCAAACTTTATCGTAATGATCGCCGTTGACATTTGAGGGTTATATTCACTCCTACGACATACACCCACTTGAGTGGAACCTAGTAAAAAATATTCTATGTTTCTCTTGTGTGAGGTTGCTCTCTCTCATTTTCTCTCTCATTCTCTCTCACTTGAATCCATCTCAATAACACTTGCTTGTTTTCTTATGCAAACTCAGACCCTTAGGATACCAACCAAGGAAAAATGTCCAAGATCAATGTGTTTTCCATATGATGAACTAGATTAGCATCAACATGAGTTAGTTAAAATAACTATAGGGCATAAGCAATACCTAAGTCCTACACCTTGCTCACAGATGAAGGATGTACTTTATTCAATTTCTTATGGTTGTGAAAGTTCTTGTAAATTAGTTGTTGGTTAAGGGGGGAAAGGTGAATATACTTAATGAGGAAAGAATTGATTGTCATAGTAAAATCATGTGTAAGGCATATGACAAAATACCTGAGAAGTTAAAAGCCCTTATATTCAATCAAAAAGCATTAAGATCCACTAGGTCTTAGAAGAATTGCCAAAGGTAATCACTAGGGAGAATTGCAACATTGGTGGAAGACCACGAAGGATGATTGCTATGTGCGAGCAACCAATATAAGTTGTCTCCTTAAGTTCCAACAAAGAACTCTCTAGCAAGAGAAGAATTCTTAAGACTAAGGTTGTCAAAAAAGCTTGAACTGGGCTCAATGGGTTCAACTCGAGCTCGTCTCGATTTAGTGATGAGTCGAGCCTAAGTTCAAGTTTGAGCTCAATAATTTTATTGAGTTGAGCCAAAGCTGAGCTTAGCCCAGTTTGATAAGGGCTTGAGCTCAATAAGAATGTGAATACGATTAAACATATATATCACATAGCATAGGTACTTTATGTTAAAAATTAATGATATGTAGTCTAAAGTGTAATTTTTCTAAAACCTTCTCTTTACTGCCTCCCTTCAAGTCATTCCTTGACAACAATACCCACCCAAAACATTTGATTAATCAGTAGTAGTGTAGGTGATGATTTTCTTCTTTTTTTCATTTTATTTTACATCAATATATTTTTATATGTTTCTTATAAGATTTCTAAAGCTATAATATTTGTAATTATAGTGATTCTATTAAACCTAATTGAGAATTAAAATCGATTGAACTCATTAAGGATTGATCTTGATAATGGGCTTAATAAGGGATTGAGCCCAATTGAGCTCAAGCCAACTAAGTCGATCCTTATTGAACTCGAGTTGAGACAGGCTCACCTTGTTAGGCTCAATAGACAACCCTTACTAAGACCATGCCAACTATAATGACTAATCACCTGACAATTAGTAGACTTTGTCAAAAAGGGCGATCTACCAAAAGAGGTTACAATTCCAAGTAGATAACTTGAGAAGACAAAGTCGTTTTATAGGATCTACCTAAAGATGCCATGCCAACCATGATCAACATGACCTCAAGATTGCCATGAAGAGGAATAACTTGTTAGGAAACGATCTCAATCCCACTTGAAAATCAAAAGGGCGTAGGGACTTGAACAATTCCATCCCTAATTCCTATGGCATTGTGGAAGCCTAAAAAACATAGGTGTTTAAAAATTTTATAGAATTGCAACTCAGGTTAAGGCTTGGAAACCTGAATAACGGAAATCGAGAAATATAAACAACAAGCTATGTTATCGGAGCCACATGGGAAGATCTAATATCTTCCCATTCCAAGATCCTCACAACTAAGAGATTATACTTGTGGGCGGAGTAGGATAACACCTCATGTGTTTTGCCTCCTCAAATAAGTCTTGCTTAGAGGGAGACCCTTCATGCTAAGAAGACTTGATTCCTTGTGTGCAATGCAACTATTTGCATCTCGTGAACTCCTTTGTTAGTGGAGAGGTGACCCTTGCCTTAAAACCACCAAGAAATTGGCCTAGTGGATCGAATCTACATAGCCGTGCATAAGCAGGTAGACTAATGCTTTTGGTCAATGCCCAATGCATGGTGACGAAGATCAGAAAGAGCCCTTGCCCCTTCAAGGATCAAATCCATGATCCAAGTAATAATAGATCGTTCAGGAAGGGTCCTGGACATCTTACTTGTACATGGAACCAAAGGAGGGTGCTAACTAGGGTTGGATTCGGTCGACCTCCTTCTTTCCAAGGAGAAGGGGGACACTTGGTCCTCTATTAGGCCAACCTCTTTTCCTCACGACTCTAGGAAGAAGAACAGAGGAAGAAGAATATCGAAGGTGGCGGCCGACTCTTCCTCTTTTGGATGGTCAATGCACACAATTGTTTGATTGGAATCAAACTTAGGGTTTCTCTTTTGGATTGGGAGATATTTATAGAGTTCCAATCAAATCCTAATTTAGTGTAAACTCTCGAATTTCCCTCTAAGGCTTGGTATCTAAGCCCACTTGAATTTTACATGATTATCCCAAAATAAATTTTGGAATGTTAGGATCTAGTATCTAAACATTAATTAATTGCAATCTAACCCTTGGTTTTGTACCTAATCAAATTAGGTGCAATTAATCGCCAAATTGAATGTGATTTAACTCTTTAAGTCACATTAATCAATCCTACAAGTAAGAACACACCAAAATGATTATTGGTTTCATCATGTCAATAATCAAGGGTTCAAGATCAATGGAATTATGGTTCTACTGATGAGAGGCTCATCATAGCTTCTAATTACCCCTAATTAACTAGTCTTCCTAGTTAATTAGCTAGGAATATGTATATATATGGGTTAATTATAGAATAAGGGATAAATCATTAAAAGACCTTAAAATAAGGTAAAAATGCTAAATTATTAGTCAATTAATATTATTAATAATTTAATTAATAAATGGACTCGAAATATCATTAGTTATTTACCTAATTAATGTATTAATTAACTTAAGCATAATTTATACCTAAGGATGTAATAACTTAAGTAACTTTACTCAATTAAATAAATTAAGCTAAAAAGGTCAAAAACATAAATCCAAGGTTTATATATAATATTTGTCTAATTTATAATCATATATAAAAAGTTGAAAAAGATTTAAATTAAAATAAACCTTGAAAACCTTAGTTTACATTTTAGTCCTTAGGTTTTATTTCAATCGAGTCCTTTTCATTCACTTAGGTCCTCATTTTTCCTCACAATCAGGTCCCTATATACATCTTCTCCTTCATTTCTTCTTCAACCATTTCGACAGCTGACGACAGGAGGTATTGTCACCCGCCGATCACCATTCATTTAATGCTCGTCCACCTCTACCAAGCTCCTGGAGCTTGCGCTCACCTCCACCTTTTCATCCATTAGTCTGGATGAAGCTACAATCCTAATTAGGGTTTGAAGATAATCTCATCAGCATCGGAGAAGATGCCAGTGGTTACCTCGCACCTAGACATTACACTGTCCAGATTCATCCTCCTTTTTAGCCGCCGCAACCTATAAATACCCCTCCACCTCTCCGATTTCGAGAAGTTAGCTCCCTTCCCTCTTCCCCTACTGAGCTAACAGATAGGATATTCACTCCAAATCTAGCGACCTTCTCTCGCTTCCACCATCTTCCTCCGATCATCTCACTTGCCTCTGATCTTCGCCATCGTTTGCTGAGTCTTCTGACGAAGTGCCGACGACGGACTTCATCTTTGCTTCTCGCCAACACCTGCTGGACTCCTTCCTCCGTCCCTCTGATTTCCTCCTCTGTTAAGGACCTTCGACGGAGACTCCTTGCCCCCTTCATCTAGGTAATAGTAGGATAGGTGGGTTAGAGTAATTAGAGTAGTTAATTGGGTAGTTTAGTTAGGATTAATGTTATATCTTTCCATCGTCTTCCTCAGCTCTAGCGAGCTCTTTGAGCTTGACTGGAGCATCTTTTTGTCTTTTTGAAATCATTGATCATCTTCTACAATCCTTCACGATCATTTCTGGCACATTAATTACTTGATTTTAACACTTATACGCCTAATCCACCTCCACCTTCACCGATTGCTTCCGTTGTCCATGGCGGAGTTAACCGAGGTCAATTCACAAGCACTAGGGCCCTCCATCACCTAGTCATCATCTAAGGGCACCAATTTTCACATTAATTTGATTAAAAATCATCTACATCTAAAATGCCTAAATTTCACTCAACCTTCTGAGCTAGCTATCAATGGTGGCTCAGGACGAGTTTCTCCATCTAATTAATCACCTGTACACCATTGCCACACCCTACTGACTCGTTCTCTCTACTCAATTGAGTGAGAGAACTTGACCTGAGTTCCAGCGAACTCAAATCACACTCTCTAAGAATTCACTACACATCTTTTATTTTAGTCATCAATTGAGTGAATTAATGAGTTCCTAAGGTTTCTTGTGACCTCAGGAGACTTTTCAAATCTTTAACGGCCTATTTTAATAAGTTTACACACTTTCAGCCATTGTCTAGACTCATCGGAGCTCCGACAAGCTCCAGCAATTCAAAAGAATTCTTCAGCCCATAGAACTTCCTGAGAAGCTCCAGATTGATTATGAATAATCTAAGGATTCTATTTTGAGGTCTGGAGCTCCATATAGTCTGTCTTCTCCAACTCCAGCAGAGTTGGAGAAGACTATTTGTTAGGGTTTAACTTGTTGTAAGAGGCCTAGAAGCATCAGGAAGATGCTCTGAGATAAATCACTTAGAAAAGCTGTAGTTTGTTCTGACGAACAAACTCATTTAGGATCTCAAGCGATAGACCTGAAACCCTAGAATTCCTTATTGAAATCTCTTCTTGAGACCTTGAATCAGTTCCTGAGGTTAAATAGAGTTGATCTATGATTTTAATTTCATTTGAGATAGCCTAATGAAGAAAGTCAAATTTTAAGGCTTAATGGTCAACCTCAGGTCTGATTGGATGATTGAAACATCAATTAGAGGAATTGATGAATAAAAATGATTCCTGGGATGATTTTAAATGATTTAGATTTGATTTGGATAAGTTTTATTTAGGATTTCATGTAAATTCAATTTCTTTTTAGTTTGGGTTCATTTGAACCCAAAACTGACTTCAGTGTATTTTTAGCGAGTTTCAGATGTAGATGTTGCCCAGCTAGATTCTTTACAACCTTTAGAGGTTGTTTAATTGGGTGTAACTGTCCTTTAGTTGTCTGTCAAGCTAATTAGAGTTCAAATTGGAGCTCTGAAGCTCCTGTAAGAAGCTTTTGAGCTTCTTCTTCTTCCAGAAGCCTCTTAGCACTCCTAGATTTCATCATTAGGTGTGAAATCATCTACTAAGATGATTCAGAACCTCATTTGGGGTCAAAAAACCTCACTGCAGGTCCTTAGACCTGAGTTGCTTTACTGCAGGCCAGATTGGCCATGTAAACTGTCCACTTTCATCCTTCAAATAGAAGGGTAAGATCTATTTTGAGCATCAAATTGATGTTAAATTCCTGTAGTGCACCTTTAGATCTTTCTAATGAGCCCTTGTTTGCTCGATTTGGAGCTTTGAGCCGGCCATAATGTACACCCAAAGTTTGACCTGAAGGGGACTAACATAGTCCCACATTGGCAGAATAGGAGCGCACACCCTAGAATAAAAGGAAAAAGTGAAGAGGCCTTACCGGTCGTCAGCGCTGGGTGCACAAAGAGCATATGTGTGTGTGGGTGCATGCAATGCACGTGCCCAGGTGCGTGTACGCCTGTGGATGCGAGCATGGGCCCGTGAGCGAGCGTGTGTGTGGGCCTGGGAGGCCAGAGACTGTGCATGATGAAATGTGAACCGGAAATAAATCACCTAATACAAACTAGGCTCGGACCTAGTAGGGTCTAGTCCCACCCTGAGAGGGGTGTTGTATATCACTAACCGGTCGAGCTGCTAATTAGAAAACCAAATTTTTGGTTTAAGTGTGGTTAACCTACACAGTTAAAGAGTTGAAAGAAAAAGAAAGAGAGGAGGGTTAAGAGAAATATAGAGAAGAAGAGCTTAAAGAAGAATCGACAGAAAGGTGAAGAAAGAGCAAAAGAAAAGAGTAAAGGAAAGAGAGAGAGATGGTAGATCAAATAGAAGAAGAAGAGAAGAAGAACCAAGGCTGAAGAAAGAAGAAGAAAAAACATAAATGGAAATTAAAGAGTTCTAAGACATCTGATTTTGTATTTTCACTTCAATAACATTTCTTTTTGAGCTTAATTGATGTAATAAGGCACTTGAATTCATTTGAATCTCTTTTTCTTGCCTTAATCTTTTGTAAATAAATTGAAAATAGTGTAATAAACATGTTTACTTGCTTTTAATAACAAATCATATGTGTAAATATGTTTTTCCTTATGGAATGTTGCATGTCTTTTAATTGAATATCCTTTATGAAAGATTCATATTCTTAAAGTAATCTAATTATAATTCTAATTATGTTTGGACTCAACCAATTAAAAAAGAATTAAAATCTAAGATGTTAGGTTAGCTTGACCCTATACTACATAACCGACATTAAATCAAGTTAACCTAAGTTACTTTCTCTTGTACTTAATTAAGCCTAAATAACTTAATTAACTGTGTTGAGAATTTAAAACGAACAGCTACCCCTCCCTCAAGTACTCCAAATACACATGAATTCTTCTCATTGGAAGACATATGTAACCTTTGGAATTAAATCCTAGATTCACTGGTTGTCTCATCACAAGTTACATTTTTTTTCACATTCTATTAATTTGTATCATGAGGACAAGAATGAAGACCAAATTCTTTCCAAAAAGGTTGTCTTCTTCTCTTTATGTAAGGATCTAATTAGGATCTGTACAACTAGGGATGAGCATTGGGCCAAGCCCTTGTGGGTTGGGCATTTCTTATCCCAAGCCCATTTGGGTTGAAAAGGTGACCCAAGGCACAACCCAAAATAATTTTTTTTGACCCAACCCTAGCTCAACTCAAAAAAAAAAAAAAGAGCTCGAGTCGAGTCAGACTAGGTCAGACCATTTATTCACAGTCTAGTTGTTTAGTTCACTTATGCTTGTAAAACAATATGTAAATGGAAGTTCCACATCAATAATTATTTTAAAAGTACAAGAAGCAATATGATTTGGTACAAGTAAAGAAAAATAACCTGTATAGGTTAATTATCATTTTCAATTTTGTAAATGACAAGGTTATCATATTTTCCTTTTATGTAGAATAAAAGATCTTTAAGTCCACGTGCAACTAAGATGATTCAGCTACTTGTATTGCAAATATGTTGGTTGAATATTCTACATATATAGCATATGATAAGTCAACCAAATGTAACCAAATAGGGGAAAATTATAATAAAAAATAAAAGTACTCATCTTATGTGTTCATATTTAGTTCAAATTTGGATGTCCACACTTTTCCATGGTAAGAAGTCAATGGTTCCTATCTAGTTCGAATGGGATTGTAGGATTTCATTACACAACTTGTAATTGTAGGTTGCATGGGGGTTAAGATTTTGTTAGTGGAAAAATAGTAAGAGTAGTCATTATTTATTTAATGTTTAATCTATGATGCATATATGTGATATATATTTTGATAGACAGTATAAATATATATACATATATGATATATATTGATGTAATTGTGCCAATAGGCTACGCCTTAAGGGGTTAAAAGGGCAGCATAGCTGGTGCCGCCAGTCCCCATAACATCCTCCCTGTGCGGGGTGCCGAGTTCGATCCCTCAGGCTTGCCCATACGCACATAGGTGTGTGGTGATGTGTGGTGGCAAACTATGTCCAGCCATCCTGACTCAGCATCGGAGAATGGTCGTGGCTCTGATCACGGAGGAGCTCCGTGGCTAGTGAGAAATTTGGGACCCCTTTTCTTTTTTTTAAAAAAAAAAAAGGCTATGCCTTAGACTGAGCTTGTAAATGGGCCACATGGGCTGCTAGGTTGGGTTTGGGCTCCCTTGCTCCAAGGATCAACCCATTTAATAAATGAGTTATATTTACAACCCAAGCCTAACCCAAGTTAATTTCAGGCACGGCTTGGGCCATCCCAATCAGGTTGGGCTTCGGGCTAGGTCAAGTCGGTCTAGCTTAATGCTTATCCCTACATACGACCATGCATGGAATTTCATACTTCCCAATATAAGTAGAGGGATCTCAAGTCTCCTGATCTGCTATGTACACTTATAACAATGGATCTATGTGATCCCTTCGAGAAACATGTGTCTTTTATACCCTCATATGCACATGAGCTTTCTAGTTTCAATACTAAGGTGAGTGTATCCCCTATTGGTCCACCAAATGTGCATACCCAAACACAGAGACATATCTATCTCAGGTCAAAGGATACGCCTTCTTCATGACAGTGATAAGGGAAGAACTTCTGTATCTCCATCTCGTCGAGTTAACTCCTTGACTCAACTTGCATAACAACCTCAAATCTCTATTCCCATGCAAAGGATGCGCATCAAGATCATCAATCAAGCAATAGTCTCTAAAGAAGATTACCACTCTTCTTAGGCTAGAGACAACAATTGGATATCATGAAGGTTCTTGATGACTTATGAAATCCACAATCCAAACTGTTTGCATCATTCGATACCTATCGCGGTATATTTAACATGGCATAGTACATTAACTCAATTGTATTGAGGGACCCATCTAATAGTATTAGTGTGTCCACATGATCTAACACTCAGATCTAAATCATTAATCAAGTGATTTGACTCAGGTTAGTTCACTTAGGGTACATAACTCTAACAGACTCCCACTTGCCCTAAGAGTCAATCCTGAACTGCCTCTTTGACTTATCATGCCAACTCGACACTTTATCGCTTTACAATAAAGTCTTGATTGACTGAAGTGTCAAGTTATAAGATGAAGCACTGCATATGATAACTACTTTATCATATGTGGCATCTAGTTCATGATGGGGACTTTTTTCTCTACAAACAAGCTTTTGTTCTGAGAAACTATTTTTCAACAAGAGCGTTGTTCTTGTTGTCATCACAACAATGGGAGTTTTAGTAGAGGAAACTACATCAAGGCCTTCTAAAGGGCTTACATATCACATCATTTGTGTTGTAGCTTCATAAGCTACATTTACTTCATCATTAGCATGGTGGTGTATATGCTTCCAAAGAAATTACTATACCATTTAAGTAGATCATATGTGGACTATTCACATTAGATTGCAGCTGTCATATATTAACTCTTTAAGATCAATTGAATTAATGCATCTCAACTCTTTGACATCACTTTTCATTGTCTCAGTCCTTTCTCAAGGAACGTTAGGGACAAATTCAGAGTTTATCCAAAATGTCCAATGGGTTGATAACATATTATTCTCCTTCTATTTTTGATATCTCTATTGTGACTGTGCTTGGTTTATGTATATCTCATACACACATCATGCTTTCTCTCTCTCACCCTTTGAGTTGACATCTTCTTTACAAGAAGACCTTAGAAAACACATGTAATGAGTTTCATAATATGAAAATCAACCAAGCATCTTATGTTCTGGAAATCTTTAAGTTTATCTTAAAAAATAATATTTTGATCAAACTTTCATATTATATTCTTAGATATTGTTGTCTCATCATATGAGCACAACACTTGTCTGCATATGGTACTATGGTCCCACTGTTTCTCATGAATCTAGACATCATTTGAATATATCGATAACGCTTAATGAATATATCATGATTGGGTTTTACTATCTTGAAACCTTTTCAAGTAGTATATTTGCTAGACTTGATTCCCTTCAGATTTGATTGAGATCTTGAATAGGTCCTAGTAGACTTATTCCTTTTTCTCATTTCCTTGTTTCAAGTAGTAGGTTTCCTTGTTTCTTTTTGGTCTAATTCTCATTGCTAGTATTGATCTTTGTGAAATCCAACATTCCACAAGATGAATACTTCTTGAGAATTTCTACTTAGGAACATGAACAATTCCATGCCCTTTTAACCAATGAAACTTATAATTGCCTTTGTATCCAACTAGTTTGGTTGTAGTTTGGGTCCAACCATTGATCTACAAGGCTTGATTAGGATGAGTTTTGTAACTCTTCTATCATGCATTATTCTTGGATTGAATTCCAATATATCATTTATCATTATGGAATCTAGCATTTCATAAGTCAAAATAAATTTTGGAATTCACACTACACAGTTGACAACTATTGTCATGTGTGAAGCATGTCCTAAATATAACTAACTTAGATAGGACTTTAGCCAAACAGATTCAATCTTGGTGGCCTTGTCTTGTAGAGTTCAAGTAACTCTCCAAGAACTTTCCTTAGATTGGATTAAGCATTTATTCTTTGCAAATCTAGCATTCTGTAAATCAAGAATGCTTGATTAATCTGTATCACAGTGTTGACAACCATTATCACACTTTTCATATCCAAGGATTGTCCTAGAGTCCAACTAGTTTAGAATTGACATAGGCAATCAATACCAAATCCGAATATCTAAATCCTTGTCCACATCATTTGTGGCCATGGGATCTAAATACGAATTCATGAAGTATATTCATTTTCTAATGTGAATCCTCATTTGATTTAGGGAATCAAATATTCATCATCAATTGAACTTCTCTAAGTTCAATCTTGTCTCAAGAAGGCAAGACTAAGCTAGGGTGTACAAGAGGAATGAATTAGAAACAATTTCTTACTAAGTGAGATACTCCTTTTGGTTTATTTAACTGAGATCTATTATCTAAATTAGATTGAATCTCATGTGATGTGTTCATGGTTCATGGAATTCACAAACTTGATAACCAATATGTGGGGAGTTGTTGAACTTTCCAAAAAGATCTTTGATCTTTCCACATTTGAAAATTATCATTTTTGGAATGATCACTAGCGAATGTCACCATCCACTGAGGATCCTTTCCATAGTGCACCAACTCTATGTGTCATCCTTGAGATATACCTCCTCTATCTAAGGTCCTTTTCACAAAAGGATTGAAGATTAGTAGTCTTAGAGTTCTTAATTATTGGATTGGAAGAAATTATTCTCAACTTATCCTTTTAATCTCACTCACAGTAATGTCTAGACATGAGTCATCTCATTGAGGCAAAGTATCCCCTTTGCACATGTTCAGCATTTTTAGTAAAGAAATTCGAGTATCTAAAAATATATTCTGAATCATTCAAGCATCTAATGAAAAAACTAACAGCAAGTCATTGATCACATGAATATGCCAGTTCCAAACATTTTGAAAAAATAGAAATAATTTCTTTAATGCAAGATTACAAAGACAATCTTTGTGATTTTGAATACAAATCAGATATAAGCTTTGTGTCTTCCGATGGATCCTACTACAACAACTTGCATTGGGTGCCACCTACAAAGCTTTTTTATCCTCAACTTTATCTAATTACCTTAATAATAAGCAACATCATTAGAATATTCATTTATCATATGAATAAATGGGTGATGAAGTATATAGTACCTTGAGGAACCTTTTCTTTGACCTTCTGGTAAGGTTTGCAAATTTTCATGGGCAAATTTGCATCTTATGCAAGATCCGCTCATCCATGTGTAAGTTGTCCTTTGAGCTTTTATGGTTAAGGAACACTTCCTTTTCTTAGAGACATTATGCACTTCATCTAGACTATCCAATATGCTTGGTAGATGATCAATCAGCTCACAGATTGTCCCTTTGAAGTTCTCTTTGTCGAGGGTCTACGCATAAAGGTTGGGGAGAGATGTTTTGATCATATCAAGCTTCTCGTCTTCAAATAATACCCCTACATACACTTTGTATTCTAGAAACAATTCTTGCATCTGGAATAGGTGTTCATCTAAATGACTTTCCAAACTCATTTTGGAATTTTGAAGTGTAGAGAAAGTGGTGTTCCAAATGCCCAAGGCATCAAGCCTGAATGTAATGCCACTTGCATATTAGCATTCACCAATATGGTTTGTGATGTAGACACATTTAATTAGGATAAAATGCCTATTTATGCATGTTCCTAAGCTTAGACATGCATTCCATGTTATAAATATTGCATAGCATGCATCATTCTACATTTAGAGTAGTCTATATAAATTATAGGTTAATTTGTGTCCTTTTGGTGGTTAGGAGAGAATGAGATTTATTTCGGGGCCTCAGATTGACGATTCGACCATACAGAACTGATTAGGACGATGATCGAAGTCCAACGCCTCTGAAATCATCTTCACCGAAATCCCATAGCACCTTATACAGTTCCAGGAAGATCAACAGCCAAGGGACTAGGTGATGCAATTTGAAGCTTCAAATGACAAATCCAACTACACAGATAGATCCGGATCGACGATCGCAACCCAACAGTGCGAAATTGACACAATCCAACGTCTGTAGTGACACCTGCAAAGGAAAGAAGATAGATGGCCCAAATGGTACCATGTGGCGCCATCTAGGCCGCCCAATATCAGCTGGGCCTCATGAGCTGAAGGAGTGCCATGCCAAATCATGACCGTTGGATCAAGATCTAACGACCATAATCATGCCACGTTGTTCACTTTATCTGAAGAGTTCACCAACTTTGAATCTCGATCGTTGGATCTCCATCCAACGATCGAGAGCTTGTGCTATCTGATCTCACCGCTCGACAATCTAGCGTAGCAGTGCAGTGGTTGCGAAGCCTACTCGCAACCCAGTAGTGCCCATTCGAAACCCACCATAGCCTCTGATCTCGCGAGTGTAGGCGCAAATCAATTGCGTCTGTTGGATGGTCATGAAGCGGCAGAGAGGGCAACGACATGGCACGATTAGACCCGTGCGATCTGCACGCACACAATCATGCACCAACCGATACCCAATTTGACACACCATTGAGCACGCGATCTGAGCACGCGATCCCCGTGCCATCGCAGCTGTCTGCTTCTGATCTAATGGCTGCCAATGGTCCACACCTAATCCAGCGTGAGCATGCGAGTGTGAGCATTGGCCAGTGACCTTCAGTGACATTTGGGGCGAATCTTCAGCGATCATTTGTTGTCTCTATAGCCCATGGATGGATTTCTTGCTCTCCTCCTCCACTATAAAAGGACCTACACCCCTCCATCCACCTTTATCCCTTCTTATGCTCTCTTCACCTACTCTACAGCTCAAAACACACTTTGAGCTTGTGTCCCAAGCCTTTGGGATGCTCCACTAGAGTAAAGAAAAATTATTTTCCACCCTCTCGTCACCATTCATGGAGCTCTCATTGGTCGTCTTCTCAACCCCCTTCAGAGAAGCAAATCATGCCACAACGCCGCTCGTCCTCCCCTCATCTTCCAACACCGTTCTCCTTCCTCCAACTTTTCAACATCTTCGTCCAGGTCACATCAATGCATCTTCATCCTTCGAGCAGTCGACAAAGAGGATTTCTCTTACCCCCTTTTCCTTTTACTGCTTCCATAGTGTAGAAGCATTTGTAATAAACATTTGTCAAGCATTTATCTAGAAGTAGTTTTTGATTCTCTCTCTTCCTTCATACTTAGCAAGTAGAATAGTTTTTTCCTACTTTCTAGAACAGTTTAATATAGATATTATTCCTGCTTGGTCCCACACTATCATAAAACGCTAAAACAATAGCAAATACCAAATACCAAATAGAAACAAAGTGAAATGTGGATTTCAAGAAACAAACGTCGCCTCCCCATGTTCGACTTGGGACTCCCTTTCGAGTTTTGGTAAATTTTATTTGATAGTGAGTTTTGCGACTATAACGATGGGTTTCTCAAAACCCTAACTTTTCTTTGCGAAAATCCACTTATCACTTTAGCACTGTTGCTGGGGAGTCAACAGACTTTGATTCGATTTTTCATGTTTTTCCGCATTACTTACATATTTTTCTAAGCTATCTTTCTTCTTCAATTCACTGTCTTACAGGAACCCAATCGAGGAGCTGAAGGAAGTAGATTAGAGTAACCCTGGCATAAAAAGAAAATTAAAAAAATATACTTTCTGATCGTGGGACAAAATTAACATACATATTACACACACCCACATTTGAGGCACATAATCTCTTTTAATAATATCTACTCAACTGGGATTCCGACCTATGGAACCGGTACACGCATCAACACACATAAAAGAGTAGAAATCAGCTTATGTTAATCACCTTTTGTGTGCCTTAATTGGTGGTGCATCTGGGTCACTTGTTTAAGCTATTTGGGCCGCACGAACTAATCAATTTAAAACTGATTCATCTTGTAGTTGCTCCAAAGGATTCAAATAATTAGGTCAAGCCAGACACTCCATATTTTCTTGATTTATAAACGAAAATAGTTGAACTCGTGCTTTCAAACTTGGTTTGCCTCACAAAATTTGGTTGAATACACCTAATATTTGAATCCTAAAAGCTACTAAGCAAGATTCGAACCTTAAAATTCACCTTACAAAAATTTAATCTTGCTTGAAAAACCATTGGTTGTGCACATACACACTCACGAAGTTATCATTAAGGGCATAACCTAATTAAGGGCCCATCACATTCTAGAAGCACTATTATCCCAGGCCTTAAATAAAATTGAGTAGACATTGGCCCTAGGAATCATTGAGTCCATTTCAGCATAATCTCTTGAACACATTTCAAATTAGTGACATCTGCTTGCTTTAAAAGGTGCTAAGTTGGGGGGCCTGATTGTCAAATGACTTAAGCAAGCAGGGGTTTGCCATAATTAGCGGCCTCGGGACACGCTTCCCCTGCTTCGCCGACCTAACTTTACCACCTTCGGGATAAGGATAACACCAAATTCGTTATGTGGTCAAAGTTTATTTCTGAAGCATAGTCCTTAAGCTACCCAATTTAAGGACAAGCTTGTATTTTTTGTGCTACAAGGTTCCTTTTTCCTCATCCTTTGGACTTCCTTCCAGTGCATGCTTGGAAGGAAGTCATTGAATCCTCGCCTGGAAGGACCTTTAGACCATTCTCGGAGGCAAAGGTTGAGTTATAGCCAAGCAGGTCCCATGGCTAATCAACAACTACCTCCCCCACCCCCGAACCAACAGGAGTTGATTCAAAGATAGTTGGAAGAGCTGCAACAGATGTAGCAATGGTTCCAACGGATGAATGGTCAGGGCGCTCGATCCTTGAAGGATTTTTATTATCCTTTAAATTACGAGGATCGTCCTAGCGTTGTGATCCCGTAGGTGATGTTGAGATCAAGCCCCAGGTTTTGAGTTTGATTAAACACTTTCATGGGCTTGGCTCAGAAGACCCATTCCAACATTTCGAGGATTTGATCACCCTAGTTTAGACCACCAAATAGAGGATTGTGGATGAAGAACAGATGCTTATGAGACTTTTCCGCCATTCACTCAGGGATAAGGCCGCACATTGGTATCGTACCATTGGAAGACCGATTGCTACTTGGATAAATTTGAAATCAACCTTCCTAAAGAAATTCTTCCCAATTGGACGAACTAATGCTTTGCAACGGGCAATTATCGCTTTCGCCCAGCGGCCGAGGGAATCATTTCATGGGGCTTGGGAGCCATTCCAGGATCTGTTGTGGAAGTGTCCACACCACGAGGTGCCTAAATGGAAACTTGTGTAGATTTTCTACCACGAGTTGAATGATCAACTCCGTCATCATGTAGATGCTTCTTGCGGAGGCAATCTCTTCAACAAAGACGCATATAGAGCGCATGATTTGTTCAAGGAAATGAACGAAAACTCTATAAACCATGCCTCCATAAAAGCCTTCAACCGATCCCAACAAACTAGATCAAATGCCAATGAGATCCAAGATTCTCATGCATTTGATATGGAATTGATCTGCAACAAATTAGATAAGGTGGATCTAGTTGCTAAACGAATGGAAGAGTGGATGTCCGGAAACTCTAATACTTCTAGATCCACTCAATCCCAGAGCTCGAGATTCCATTCTTCGCAAGCTCCTAAGGGATGGGGAGTTTGTGAACCAACTTGAGTCGGCTCGACCTTCGAGCCAACACTTCTCAGAACCTTATGGATTCCAAACTGGGGCCTTTCATCCCAATTTTTCTGATCCTTCTTACCCTTCATCCTCATCTTATGAAGATGTTTATGCTGTACAAGTGAACGCTAGGTCCAACCCTTACTCGAACTCCTATATCTTGGTTGGAAAAATCACCCTAACTTCTCTTGGAAAGATCAAGGGCAGCAAACCCAATATCTACCCAACAATTATGTACCACAAAAACCAATGGGTCAAGGTCATGAATATACTCAGCTACCCCCAAATCAGGTTAATCAGCCCATGTGGAATGCCCAACAACCCACCAGGCAAGCTGATTTAAACCTAAAGATGGTAGAGATGCAAGGGTCAATGCTCCAACTCAAGCAACAAATGAAAACTTTGCTGGACACCTTGCAATCCAAACTTAGTGCAAACAACCGACAGCTCGGATATCTACCATCACAGCCTGTATTAAACCCAATGCATGTGCAGAACTGAGGTGTTGGGCCTCAAGGGTTTGGTAATAGTGGGGAGCCACATGCTCAAGCTCATGCTATCCATCAGACTACCCTAGTCCCTCTCGGAGCTAACTAAGTTCCTACCATAATCAACCAAGAGTCTCCTGTTTTGCCCAACCCTCCCCAAGGCACTAACCAACAGCACTTTGCCACTACAAATACCATCACCTTGAGGAGTGGCAGTAGATACAAGGGTCCCACCCAAACCCATGTCAATACCATTAAGACCCATAATAAGAATTCTAGACTCCCAACTAAGAATGTAATCAACAAAACATCAAAGTCTGATTCGGGAGTATGTTGTTGTTGTATGGGCAAACAGAAAAAGCCAGAGGAGAAATTGGGGGAAAGGATGTCCTTACTTCAGGCTTTCAAAATGATAATCATTTTACTCCTTGCAGCTATTGGATCAATCCCCTCCTATGCCAAAGATTTACTGAATTCATATAAAGAGAAGCGTAGAGTGGAATCTGAAAACACTAGGATAGTAGTCTTGTCTGACAACACAAGCACACTAATCTTAAACAAGCTACCCCTTAATAAGCAGGACCCGAGAGCCCCGTTGATTTCTTGCACAATAGGAAACATTACTTATATTGGGCCCTCCTCGACTTCGATGCTTCCATTAATGTGACCCCTACCTCACTACATAGGAAACTGGGTCTAAGCCACCTGAAACACACTAACTTAACCCAGTAGTTGGCCAATAGATCTATTACAAAACCAAGGGGTCTCTTGGAAGATTTTTTTTCAAGGTTAATGATTTGCATTACCTTATTGATTTCATGGTCTTTGACATGGAAGCACCAAAACAGCTCAACCATACCCCGATTATTTTGGAAAGACCTTTCTTAGTCACTGCCAAGGCAAGGATTGATTGTGAATCGAGAAATATAGAAATCTCCTCAGGGAATAAAATAAATTGATTTAATATTTTTGAGGTCTCAAAGAAGGATAAAATTAAGTGTGGTTTGATGGAGGAACTTGGTAGAATAGAGGAGGTAATGGCCATACACACATTAGACAACCCTTTAATGGCTAGCCCAACCCAAACTCAGGAAGAAAATCACAAGGTTGCAAGAATAATTGAGGACAATGAAGACATGCAACCAACTGTGGCAAAACCAGGATGAGGAAAATATTCATGAAATTGGGAATCCGTTGGAAGATTCACATGATCAAGTTAAAACCCACCAACGCCCTCATCCTAAATTTTTAGAGTTTGAGGTTCAAATAATGGGTGGAAATCACGAAGATCAGAATGGTCGGATCAAGCACCTAGATTTTAAGGATGTAATTGAAGTTTGGGGAGAAACTCTTGAAAAGCTTAGTATTCTAGAGTACACACACATTACAAACCCCCAACACATCACAAAACCCTCATCGTCCTTTTTCACCCAACCATTGCACAAATCCATCACCCACCCAAACCTCCTCTGTATTAAGTCAACAAAACTCCTATTAGAGACCATTTGGGCTCTCCCTACATCACCAGCTTGCCACTTTCATTAATCACCTCTTTGGCAAGCCCACTTTCACTCTTCGGGACCCATATCTTGGGGCCCGAAAACTTTGTTCTTTTAGCCTCAATGTTTATAATTTTTGTTTGAGGACTGTTCCTAGCTGTAGGTACTAAACTCAGCACATGTATAGACTGTTTTAGAGCTAACCGGAGTTTCACGGAATACAGGTGATATTCTTATTATGCTACCCTCCTTTATGCTTTTATTTTACAATGTGAACATTGCATTAGCTAGGCATGAGGGGGTGGATATTTTATGATTTGATTATTTTGTCAGCCCATAATAGTAATTTCCTATTATTTAAAAAATAAATTAATTAAAAAATTAAAAATTCATTAAAAAATTTAGAATTAAGAGAAGAGAACTTAGGCATTAGGAGTTGTTAACTTTAGAAAATGATATTATAGGACTTAAACACTTAGACTCTTCCGGTCTTCAGGCTTAATCAGCCTGGGTGTCCACTAAAATGTGGACTTGGTCTCAAGTCCTCGTCAAGTAATTCTATTCTAATTTGGTCAATAAATTGGGGTGATAAGTACACGACTTATCAACCTACCCTCTGATTTGAGGGGACTTTAAGCCTAAGCATCTACAAACTTTTGCACTGACTCACTTTTCGACGATTTTTACGAAAATTAGGTAGCTAATGAACTTTCTAGGGTATTATGGCTGGCAATTTATCATGAGTAATAGCTCATTGGCCGGTTGTCCAGAGCCCAGCTACATGACCATACTCATTCTACTGCTTTTAGGTAAATCTTAGATTAAGGAAGCCACCTACTTAGAAAAAGGAAAAATGATACTTGATGAGAACCTCATCATGAACCCTAACTAGCATAATCTAATCCAAATATGTGTGAGGAAGCTCCTACAAAACCCAAAGAGAGGCTTAACTCAGAGAATTCTGAGTTAAAGAATAAAATAAATCATCAGGGGTAAAACTGTAATTTTACCAATGCAGTTTGCGAACAAGGTAATTAAGGGTCCAAACATAGGTCAAACAAGTTTAACAATAAGGGAAGTAGGGTGATCTGATCTGAAAAGGGTTATAGCAACTTCTAGGAATTAAATGACATTCTATAACCCTAAAAACAAACCCACTCCAATTCACGAGGTTTGAGGTAGGATAAAAATCAATTAAATCCTCTAAAAATCATATAAAAATATTCCCTAGGGTTTAGAACCTTCAATTTGGCCTTTGGAACGTATTTTGACCTAAAATAAGAACCATGCCCAATTAATGACTTAATTTGGGTTTTTACGCAAATTGGCCAGACAAACATGGTCCAACCTAGAATTAAAATTCACCATTAAAATCCTTATGTTCAAATTGGTCTGGTATAAAAATTTGAGCCTAAGAAAAGACCTCCTTGACCGACTTTACAATTTGGTCCTCTTTATTTACTTTTTGACCCGTATCTTTTGAAACCTTTGCATTTAGGCCGCCAACTTCTCATCATTCTTTGCAGAACGATCCTCCCTGCCACTTCTGCGCAGCGCCATGCCTCCGGCGACCTTGCGCAAAGGATGGCGCCGCGCAGGGCAAGGTTACCGTCCTTTAGAACAGAAGGGGGGTTCCCTACGACGTCCTCTGTCGCAGGGACACGCCCACGACCTCTGCCGTCAACCATGCCTTCCGTGCGAACACGCGGAAGGCATGGGTATCCCTTCCGACCATACTCCGGCGAGGCTGGCACGACGCCACCTCGTCCCTCTCTCCGTGCCAAGCCCTTTATAAGGAGCGGCAGACCTTGCCGACTCCTTCAAGCTTTCTTTGACGGAGAAACACCTCCTTTTCATCCCTCCCCCCTCCGGTCAGAGAGCCCGAAGCTTCCGGCAATCTTCTCCTCCTCCTCCTCATCTCTCTGCTGCCCTACCTGTAGCAGGGTTTCTCTACCCTGTCGTCTGCGCTAGGCTGTACCCGCTGGCACCCTCCGACTGCTTCCTCGTCGTCGAAACCCTCCTCCAGGGCGTCTTCGTCTCCAGCTTCGGCAGGCACGAGCCGGATGCTCCTCCCTCTCCCTTCGTCGAGTAAATAGGTAAATATTCTCTGCCCTCTCTCCCTTGTAATTCCCTTCTTCCAATTTGTCATTTCTACCACCTGACTGCCACTGTCCAGACCCATCTTCCCCACCTCCGATCACCCTCTCCGGCGAGTCCATCCCACATCCACAGACCTCTTCACCCCTCGCCGACCAGCCCAGAAGCTCCCCCACACTCCACTCCACCGATCCCCCCTCTCCATTCACTGCCAAGCATCGCCCAACCATTCCCCGAACACACCCATCTTTCCGCCCACAATATGACCCAGGTCGACCTCTACATGCACTCCCGCGCCTCGCCGACCATCGCATAGGCTTCGCCACACTCCGGTGAAGCTTTCCACCTGTTCTGACTTGGCCGAGAGGCCGTCACTGTGATTTCAGGTTCGCACCCTCTCGCCGCCATTATCGACCTGCTGCAGCAGCTCCACCTGCAGCTCCAGGTCTTCCCAGCCCAGGCGCACGTTCCAGGTTGTGCGGGCAGTCTCCGCGAAGGCATCTAGGCTTGCGATTTGGTTCGCAAGCCTCGCAACTGCTTCAATTAGCCGCGGACTCCTCGCCTGGGGGCACAAAATCAGGAGGTGGGACTTTAGTACCACCTCGTAAGTGTGCGGCCGAGCGCCCACACTTAAATTGCAAAAGTGCATAGGGCTTACTGCCTTCGAACACAAGGGTCAGGTCCCTCTCACCCGTACGCAGCACGCCCTGCGCTCGCTCGCCCTCGCCCGCGCTCACGCCCTGCGGGTCTGGGCTGGATCCAACTACCCGAACCACACACTCCTCGCCCACCACCGCACATCGGTGGGCCTGGTCCCGAGCGCGCTACCTGAACCTGAATACCCGACTCTGGGAGAGCAGTCCTAAGAGAGATTCTGAGAAAGAGAGAGATGCGGGGAAGGGGTAGGGGTAGGCTTTTCTCTGACCTTTGTGTGAGCGTGCAGGAAGAAAAGAAGAAGAAGAGGAAAAAGCGAAGTGGCCGAAGCCTTAGCCGCTCAGCAGAAGCTGAAGAAGAAGGAAGGAAGGAGAGAAACAGAAGAAGAAAAGAAGAAGCCACACTGGGCAGCTGAAGAAAGAAGAAGGAAGGCACTGTAGCAAAGCCACAGATAAGTCATCTGAACACTACATCAGACGTCGGAGTCACCACAGCCGCAAGCAAAGAAGAAAGAAGAAGAAGAAAGAGGAAGAAAGGCCAGTGGCCAGAGCACAAAGAAGAAGAAAGAAGAAGGCAGAAGCCTTTGCAGTAGCCAGAAAGGCAGGAAAGAAAAGAAGAAAAGAAGGAGAGTCAGCGGCCAGAGAAGAAAAGAAAGAGGAAAAGAAGAAAAGAGGAAGGAAAGTCAGCAGCCAAGAAGAAGGAAGAAAAGAAGCGGAAGATCACCACTGCCGCAGAGAAGAAAAAGAGAAAAGAGAAGGCAAGACTGAAGAAGAGCAAGGAAAGCAAAGAGAGGAAGAAAAAAAAGAAAAAGAAGAGAGAAGAAGAAGAAGCCAACAAAACTCTCTCTCCCTCTCTCTCTCTTAATTTTGTAACATAATTGAGAACTTATGCATACTTCTAGAAACATAGTTGCTCCCTGAGTTCGACCTCGGGAAAACCTTGTTATTCCAAGTAAAAAAAAATCTTGTAGTAATCTGGTAGCTGTTTTGTCACATACTATAACTACTGATTGTAAATCATAATAAACATAAAGACACAATAAGACAGAACACGCGAACCAGCGCGTTACTATTCTTGGCGCCGTTGCCAGGGTGCAACGGTTATTCTAGAAGCCATAAATTCTCTATTGAGTTTCTATTAATCTCTTCTCTTTTTGTGTGCAGGCACAGAAAATCAAGGAGACAAGCAGCCGCACAACAACCACTCCGAGGACAGGTAATTTTCTATCCTCTCACTATTAACCCCTAAATTCTAAAGAGGAAGAAAAAGAAAAAAATAAGCAATATAGGTGTAACCTGTCTTCTATACCTAGTAAATCATCAAAAGCTACATGTTTTCAATTTCAACCCACTATTTCTGCACACACTATTAAGGGTATTTAAGGGCTAACACATTCTTGCCTAAGCCCTAATTACCCAACAAGGAGCTAATTGGACCAAGTAAAGACAACATAAGATTCAACATTAAGGTTTTAGAGACACACTCCTTAAGCAAGAATTGAGAAATCCCAAAAGAAGTGTACTTAAGCCATTGATTGAAAATACTTATTCAAAGAAACCCTAAGTAATTTAACTTTTTAAAGACACTTGAACCCTAAAAGACAAGACCTAATAAGCTCTCAAAGGAACTAGCAGGTGAAGTTGACCCCTTGGGTCAACCAACCTTCAACTTAGGTCACTCTTTGCACTCAAAAGGCTAAAAGTTCAAGTAAAAATCTAAGCACCTTGATCTTAAACTAAAAGTGGTAGACTTAAGAGGTCAAGATCCCCATTCTGGTCTACTTGGAATCTCAGTGACAAGAGAGGTCAGGTGGGGGAAACCCTGTAACCCGTGGGGATGCTCTACCGTGTAGGGGTCTTCGCGGGACTCACCCTCTCTGGCTGCCGAGGTAATTCTCAGGTGGTCGATCTTTTGATCAAGGGGTCCATCTGCCCCGCACCTCTATAGTCACCTAACATTTTGGGTGTCTTGATTGGGTCCAGCACCTGCTAAACTCATCTTCTCCATCAGTGTATGTTTGGTAGGAGGTCCTTGAAACCTCCTTTAGAACTTCACTCTCCTCGAGGCCGAGCCTCAGTGCCCTTGTTTGAGAAAAAACCACTTCACATCGACCTCTCCTCTGACTCCGAACCCAACTCACCTTCTTCTTCCTCAATGGCTCAGCCAGTTGAGGAAGAGAACAATCTGGAGCACCAGCTCCAGCGACTCAATGACCTCTTCTAGAACTTTGTGCACCCACCGCAGCGTCCTATGATGCGGGACCATTATAATCCTGCTGCGGTGGCATTGAGCCTCGAGTTAGAATCCCGACTGGAGGACCTGGTTCTGAATTAAAGCCCAATATGATTCATGCCATACCAAAATTTTATGGGCTTAATTTTGAAGACCCCTTCCAGCACATCAAACATCTGAAGCATCTGGCCCAAACTTTTGGGTCAAATGCACAAAATCGGGACATTCTCCTCATAAAGATGTTCTCCTTCTCCCTTATGGACAAGGCTGCTCATTGGTACCAAACACAGACCCAGCCGATCAACAATTGGGAAGAACTTCAGTCTAAGTTCTTGAAGAAGTTCTTTCCCGTTGGTCGGACCAATGCCTTGCGCCATTAGATTACTCACTTCACTCAGCAAACGGGAGAACCTCTCCATGAGGCATGGGATCGCTTTCAGGATCTCATGATAAAGTGCCCCCATCACGGAGTTCCTAAATGGGAACAAGTCCAGTCTTTTTACCAGGGACTCCGTGAGGATATTAGGCTTTTCGTCAATGCAACTTGCGGAGGGAATATCATGGGTCAGCATGAGGACACTGTGTGGGAGATTCTCGAAAATATGTTTGAGAACTCCATCAATAATGACTCCATGGGATTATTCGACAGGACGAATACCCGCTCATCGACGAACCTTAGGGGAGCACATGAAACGCAAGGCCTGTTCGCATCAGTCGACTTGGAACTGATGGCCAGTCGATTGGACAAGGTCTCTATCATCGAGAAGAAGGTGGACGAGTTGACTCAGCACTTGCAGCGAGCTACCTCTATGCATAGTTCCTTTGCACAACCTCCTTCCACACGGGAGACTGTGCAAAACATTCTCCACCGACCCTCTCCTGGGATGGATCCGTATCCACTCCCATCTGATTCTCGGATTGGAGGATCCTCCGATCCTTTCTATACTAGCCAAGGGAATTCCACTTCCTCATTCTCTGATTCTTTGGGGGTTCCTCAGACCTGCGAGGACCTCAACGCCATCCAGAATGATCCATTCTCCAACACATACAATCCTGGATGGCGAAACCATCCCAACTTCCAGTGGCGGAAAATTCCCAAACTCAAAGACCACCCTTTCAGCCCTGTCCACAACCACCTCGTCCTTACCAGCCGCCTCAGCCTCGACCCAACCCTACTTATTCATTAGGGCCTAACCAAGACCAAATGTCCCTCATCCTTCAGACTCTGGCTGACATTCAAAGAACAAATGCGGCTATTCAGAAACAACACAAGGAGGAACTTACAGAGGTTCGAAATCAACTGGCTCAGTTGGCAAATTCCCGCCAACCAGGCACACTTCCTTCCCAACCTCTTCCTAACCCTAATAATGTACCGACCCAGTGGCACGTTATGAACCCAAACCCAGGCCAAGCACACATGATTTATCAGGCCCCCTCTGTTCCTTCACCTGACGGGATGGAGGCTTCCACTTCTTATGCGGGTTATCAGCAGCAACCCATCCTATCCAACCCTAACCAAAACTAGGCAAGACTGAATTCTATAACGACCCGTAGTGGTAAGGAGACCCAAGATCCACCTTATCCAGACCACTCCAAGCCTGGTAGTGATCCTAACCCTAGGACAATAATCCAGGATGTTCCTACCCTGTCCCAGATCAAAGGCCTAGACCTATCCTAGAAGAACCAACCAAGGTTCTATTTCCTGAGGCCTTGACCAAGGGAAAGAAGACAACCAAGCCCTTGGCTCCTGAGGAGGACCTGGTCAAGCTCTTTGAGCAGGTCCAAATAAACATCCCCTTGATGGATGCAATTCGCCACGTACCGGCTTACGCACAATTCTTAAAGAATGTGTGTACACCTCAACGTAAGCCGCGAACCAAGAGTGGGAGTCCAATTATACTATCAGAGCAAGCCAGCTCTGTAATCCTAAGCAGACTCCCACCCAAGGCAAAAGATCCTGGTACTCCCCTGATTTCCTGCAAAATAGGTGATACCCAATTCGACATAGCATTGCTAGACTTGGGTGCTTCCATAAATCTGATACCCACATCCTTACTTAAACACCTAGAAGAATCTGATCTAAAACCAACTGAGGTGACACTACAATTAGCAGATCGATCCATAAAGTCACCTAAAAGGATTCTCGAGGATGTTATTGTAAGAGTGCGGGATTTCTATTTCCCTGTAGACTTTATAGTCTTGGACATGGACGCACCTGAAAACCCAAGGGACACACCGATCATTCTAGGGAGACCTTTCTTGGCTACTGCTAGAGCCAACATCAGTTGTGAGGAGGGTCAAATAGAGCTAAAATTTGGTAATCAAACCCTCAAAATTGATATCTTTAAGGCCCAACAAGGAATCAATTGCGGTATCATCGAACAGATCTGTGATATTAGGGCTTTGGTTGATGAAACACATTTTGAGAATGACCTGATTATGCCTCATCAACCACAGAAAGATCTTGAACTGCAATTAGAGGAGTCAAATCTAAATTTAGACAGACCCATAACTCCTACCCTTGAACCTCACACTTACCTTGAACCACCCGCTGCTGCTGATAACCCCATCCTTGAACTAAAACCCCTTCCCGATCATTTGAAATACATCATTTTGGGTTCTAATCAGAGCCTTCCTGTGATTATAAATTCCAAGCTTACTCCTGAACAGGAATCCCGTCTGATTGTTGTTCTCCAGCAACATCACAGAGCCATTGGTTGGACTCTCGATGACTTGACTGGAATAAGTCCCTCTTATTGCACACATCATATTTATTCAGAAGAGGGCGCATGACCATCTCGTGAGATGCAGAGACGTTTAAATCCCAATCTGCAGGAGGTCGTGAAAAAGGAGATCATCAAGTGGTTAGATGTAGGGGTCATCTACCCGATCTCCGACAGTCGTTAGGTGAGCCCAATTCAGGTTGTGCCTAAAAAGGCAGGGCTCACCACCATTACGACTGAAATCGGAGAAGTCATACCTACCCGATTAGCCAACTCGTGGAGAGTCTGCATAGATTATCGACGACTCAATTCCTCCATAAAGAAGGATCATTTCTCACTACCTTTCATTGATCAGATTCTCGAGAAATTAGCGGGAAATCGATTCTTCTGCTTTCTTGACGGGTACTCCGGTTATAACCAAGTAGCTATTCATCCTGAAGACCAAGAGAAGACCAAGAGAAGACCACGTTCACCTGCCCCTTCAGAATGTATGCATTCTGAAGGATGCCTTTCGGTCTCTACAATGCATCCGCAACTTTTCAGAGGTGCATGCTTGCCATATTCTCTGATATGGTAGGTGATTATCTGGAAGTCTTCATGGATGACTTCTCTATTTTCGAGGCATCATTTGATGATTGCCTCCAGCACTTGGTTCATATACTCAGGTGCTGCATCGATGTTAATTTGGTTCTTTCCTGGGAAAAGAGCCATTTTATGGTGCCTGAGGGGATCGTCCTAGGACATCTGATTTCTGAGAAAGGTATCCAAGTGGATCGAGCCAAGGTTGATCTAATTTCTCATCTTCCTATGCCTAGCTCGATCAGGGACATCCGTTCTTTTCTAGGGCACGTCAATTTTTACCGTCATTTCATTCCTGATTTTTCGAAAATCGCATGCCCCCTGATGACTCTTCTCTCTAAGGATGTACCCTTCGAGATCTCCAAGGAATGCACTCAAGCATTTGAAAACCTCCGTGACTGAGTCACCCAGGCCTCGATCCTACAATCCCCTGATTGGTCTCAACCCTTTGAGATCATGTGCGATGCATCTGATTTCATTGTAGGAGCAATTCTGGGGTAGAAAGCTGACGGGAAACCCGTGGTTATCTACTACACTAGCAAGACACTTGACGAGGCTCAATGTAACTACACAGTTACGAAGAAAGAGCTACTAGCCGTAGTATTTGCCCTTGAAAAATTTCAATCTTATCTCCTGGGTTCCCACGTCATCATCTACTCAAATCACATGGCTGTGAGGCATCTCCTTGCCAAGAAGGATGCGAAGCCCCGACTAATCTGATGGATCTTGCTGTTGCAAGAATTCGACCTCGAGATTCATGACAAGGCGAGAAGACAAAACGTGGTAGCTGACCATTTGTCTCGCCTTCCTTCTGAGATCATCAACCCTTCCAGGCCCATCACGGAGCATTTCCCTGATGAACACCTGCTGACTATTGGTACTGGACTTCCTTGGTTTGCTAATATAGTAAATTACTTGGCATCTCATCAGATCCCGTCTGATTGGCCGAAGGCCAAGAAAGACAAATTGCACTCTGATGCCAAGTACTACATGTGGGAAGATCCATATCTCTTCCGCATAGGTGCCGACCAAATCATCCGGAGATGTGCCCCGGAAGGTGAAGTCAATAATATTCTCTCCTTCTACCATGACCAGGCATGCGGGGGCCACTCCTCTAGGCACAAAATTGCATCGAAAATCCTCCAGTGTGGCTTCTATTGGCCCACTCTATTCAAGGATGCATACAATCACTACAAGGCATGCAGTCGTTGCCAAACTTTGGGCAACATGAGCCATCGCGACATGATGTCTTTGCAGCCGATTCTCGTATGTAAAATCTTTGATGTTCGGGGGATTGATTTTATGGGCCCCTTTCCTGTTTCGGATGGCTTTGAGTACATTTTGCTGGCTGTGGACTACGTGTCCAAATGGATCGAAGCCATACCGACCCAAACCTGTGATCATAAAATCGTTCTCAAATTCATTCATCACAATATCTTCTCACAGTTCGGGATTCCTCGTGCTATCATCTCTGACGGGGGGACCCATTTCATGAATGCTCAGTTCAAGTCACTGATGACCAAATACGGGGTGTCTCCCTGAATCTCCACTCCTTATCACCCCCAGACTAATGGTCTAGCTGAGCTATCAAATCTGGAAATCAAGAAAATCCTGCAGGTCACTGTTCGGCCTGACAGGAAGGACTGGTCATCCCGACTTCCAGAAGCCTTGTGGGCCTATAGGACCGCCCACAAAACCCAATTAAGCATGTCTCCCTTTAGACTGGTGTACGGGAAGGCATGTCACCTTCCCGTCTAATTGGAGCACAAAGCCTATTGGGCATTACGGAGCTGTAATTTAGATCTTTCTAAGGCTGGAACCCACAGAAAGCTTCAAATCAGCGAGATCGATGAATTACGTCTTGATGTGTACGAGAACTCGCGAATCTACAAGGAGCAGGTTAAAGCCTTCCATGACAAGCATATCTCTAGAAAGATCGTTCATCCTGGTCAGAAGGTCCTACTCTTCGATGCCCGACTCAAACTTTTCCCTGGGAAGTTGCGATCCAAGTGGATCGGACCATACCTTGTCCGACAGGTTTTTGGTAATGGAGCCATCGAAATCAGTCCACTCAGCCATGATTCCGAACCTTTCATCGTGAACGGTCAGAGACTTAAACCGTTCATTAATGTAACCTCTACTGATTTGGCTGAATCATCATCTATCCTCCATTTTCCCTGAGCATATTACACCCAGCCGATGGCGTAAAACTCAGTGCTCAACGGGAGGCAGCCTGTCATTCTCTTTGAAAACCTGAAATCTTTTCTGACACCTTTGTGCACTTAAGGTTCACCCTTTAGGACAGCCGACTCCACCTCAGGTGCTTGCATCTGAGATTAGAAATCGTCCGCAACAGTCACCCCAACCCATTCACTCATCAAAACATCTGTCCTAATGTATGAACTAAGTTGAATAAAAACCCCCTAAGTTACAATGAGGACATTGCAAATCTTAGGCATGGGGGGGTATGAAAGTGCAAGTCTTGTAAAAAAAGGGTTTTAAACAAAAGAATTCACATATGCCAAAAACACCATAAAAATTAAAAATTTTTTTGAAAAAGAATAATAAAATGAGAGGAGGAAAGAAAATTTTGTGGACTATAAAAAGGAGGAGGAGAAGAAAAAGGAACAAAATGAAAAGGAGCACAAAATGAAAGAAAAAAGTGATAGTCGTTAGTAAGAAATTAAGGAATTAACCTAAGTTCTAGACCTCATTCAGGAAAAGAAATGGAAAGTGCACAGTGAGATTAGTAAGAACGCGAACTTTAGGCATTCTTGGATAGGCTCTTAGTACCCATTAAGATCTAGACATTCCTCAAGAGGTTGAGGAAAATGAAAAGCTTAAGTATTAGGTCCAAGACTTAGGGAGTATTTGGCCTCGTGAACTAACTTTTGGTTTACGGGACTCAGTAACCTAAGCACCCTAACTTCACACACAGCCTGGTTCAGTAAGCATAAAAATCAAAATCACGCAGAAACATTGCAAAAATTCTGTAAATGACACCTAGAGTAGGAGCGGCCGACCAACACAAGTTGATTTGGATGAGTTCCCAGTGCGGAGAGGTGGGAAATCCCCCTCGAAGATGCATAACAAAATGTCATCTCATCGGTGCTTGTCTCTTAGGATATTTACATATCCTACTGGGGGCATGTAAGCACTCTGCTGGTTTAGATTCCATCGATGGCATTATCACGAAATGTCAATTGCCAAGGTCTGAATTCGGCCACGGAACACCATGGATGGGATTATCTCGAAATCTCAACAACCAGGGTTCTGGGGGTTACCATGGGCAGTGCTATCTCGAAGCATCGACTGCCAAGAACCTTTAAGGATTGATGATGGGGACAAGGAATCTGATACAGACCGTGTTAAAAAGCCAATCCTAAGCTAGAATTAAAAGGAAAAAGAGAGAGAAAACTCTCCAAATAGATAAATCTTCTACCTCTCTTTCTTACAAAATGCACTGCGAACTGAGCCAGGGCTAAAATTATCTCAAGCACGGGTGTTTTAACCACAAAGTTCAATAAGCCTTAGGTTAGTTCTTGTAGGCCTTAAAAACCTTTGTTAAGGACTGAGGCTGAAGCTAGACAGTTCTGGATCTTGGTTGGTACTAGAGTACCTTTTAGGCCTATGGTTGGCATTCTGACCATATCTAGGTTGCAAAAGAAAAAGCATTTATCTGAAATCATTAAGAACTTCATGGTCTAGAACAAGGGTTGAAACCTTAAAATTTTGCTAAGGGACTAGCAAAAGCTAGGTATGGGGGTATGATGAGAACCTCATCATGAACCCTAACTAGCACAATCTAATCCAAATATGTGTGAAAAAGCTCCTACAAAACCCAAAGAGAGGCTTAACTCAGAGAATTCTGAGTTAAAGAATAAAATAAATCATCAGGGGTAAAACTGTAATTTTACCAATGCAGTTTGTGAACAAGGTAATTAAGGGTCCAAACACAGGTCAAACAAGCTTAACAATGAGGGAAGTAGGATGATCTGATCTGAAAAGGGTTTTAGCAACTTCTAGGAATTAAATGACATTCTGTAACCCTAAAAATAAACTCACTTCAATTGATGAGGTTCGAGGTAGGATAAAAATCAACTAAACCCTCTAAAAATCATAGAAAAATATTCCCTAGTCTTTGGAACCTATTTTGACCTAAAATAAGAACTATGCCCAATTAATGACTTAATTTAGGTTTTCGCGTAAATTGGCCGATCAAACATGGTCCAACCTAGAATTAAAATTCACCACTAAAATCCTTAGGTTCAAACTAGTCTGGTATAAAAACCTGAACCTAAGAAAAGACCTCCTTGACCGACTTTACAATTTGGTCCTCTTTATTTACTTTTTGACCCTTATCATTGGAAATATTTGCATTTAGGCCCCCAACTTCTCATCATTCTTTGCAGGACGGTCCTCCCTACCACTTCTGTGCAGTGCCATGCCTCCGGCGACCTTGCGCGGAGGATGGCGCTGTGTAGGGCAAGGCTACCGTCCTCTAGAATAGAAGGGGGTTCCCTACGACGTCCTCTGTCGCAGGGACCCACCCATGACCTCTGTTGTCAACCATGCCTTCCGTGCGAACGTGTGGAAGGCATGGGTATCCCTTCCGGCCATACTCTGGTGAGGCTGGCACGATGCCACCTCGTCCCTCTCTCCGCGCCAAGCCTTTTATAAGGAGCGGCAGACCTTGCCGACTCCTTCAAGCTTTCTTTGACGGAGAAACACCTCCTCTTCATCCCTCCCCCCTCCAGTCAGAGAGCCCGAAGCTTTCGGCGATCTTCTCCTCCTCATCCTCGTCGCTCTGCTGCCCTACCTCCAGTAGGGTTTACTCTGCCCTATCGTTCGCGCTAGGCTGTACCCGCTGGCGCCTTTCGACTACTTCCTCGTCGCCGAAACCCTCCTCCAGGGAGTCTTCGTCTCCAGCTCCGGCAGGCATGAGCCGAATGCTCCTCCCTCTCCCTTCGTCGAGTAAATAGGTAAATAGTCTCTACCCTCTCAAACTTGTATTTCCCTTCTTCCAATTTGTCATTTCGACCACCCGACTGCCACTGTCCAGACCCATCTTCCCCACCTCCGATCACCCTCTCCAGCGTGTCCATCCCATGTCCACAGACCTCTTCACCCCTCGCCGACTAGCCCAGAAGCTCCCCCACACTCCAGTCCACCGATCCCCCCTCTCCATTCACTGCCAAGCACCGCCCAACCATTCCCCGAACACACCCATCTTTTTGCCCACAGTCTGACCTAGGTCGACCTCTACACGCACTCCCGTGCCTCGCCAACCATCGCACAGGCTTCACCACACTCTGGCGAAGCATTCCACGTGTTCTGACTTGGCCGAGAGGCCGTCATTGTGATTTCAGGTTTGCACCCTCTTGCTGCCATTGTCGACCTACTGCAGCAGCTCCACCTGCAACTCCAGGTCTTCCTAGCCCAGGCGCAAGTTCCAGGTTGTGCGGGCAGTCTTCGCGAAGGCATCCAGGCCTGCAATTTGGTTCGCAAGCCTCACAGCTGCTTCAATTGGCCGCGGACTCCTCGCCTGCGGGCATAAAATATGGAGGTGGGACTTTAGTCCCACCTCGTAAGTGTGCGGTCGAGCGCCCACACTTAAATTGCAAAAGTGCATAGGGCTTACTGCCTTCGAACACAGGGGTCAGGTCCCTCTCACCTACACGCAGCGTGCCCTGCGCTCGCTCGCCCTTGCCCTCGCCCGCGCTCACGCCCCACAGGTCTGGGCCGGATCCGACTACCCAAACCACACACTCCTCACCCACCACTGCATGCCGGTGGGCCTGGTCCCAGGCGCGCTACCAGAACCCGAATACCCGGCTCTGGGAGAGCAGTCCTAAGAGAGATTCTGAGAAAGAGAGAGATGCGGGGAAGGGGTAGGGGTAGGTTTTGCTCTGACCTTTGTGTGAGCGTGCAGGAAGAAAAGAAGAAGAAGAGGAAAAAGAGAAGTGGCCGAAGCCTTAGCCGCTTAGCAGAAGCTGAAGAAGAAGGAAGGAAGGAGAGAAACAGAAGAAGAAAAGAAGAAGCCACACTGGGCAGCTGAAGAAAGAAGAAGGAAGGCACTGTAGCAAAGCCACAGATAAGTCGTTTGAACACTACATCAGACGTCGGAGTCACCACAGTCGCAAGTAAAGAAGAAAGAAGAAGAAGAAAGAGGAAGAAAGGCCAGTGGCCAGAGCACAAAGAAGAAGAAAGAAGAAGGCAGAAGCCTTTGCAGTAGCCAGAAAGGCAGGAAAGAAAAGAAGAAAAGAAAAAGAGTCAGCAGCCAGAGAAGAAAAGAAAGAGGAAAAGAAGAAAAGAGGAAGGAAAGTTAGCGGCCAAGAAGAAGGAAGAAAAGAAGAGGAAGATCACCACTGCTGCAGAGAAGAAAAAGAGAAAAGAGAAGGCAAGATTGAAGAAGAGCAAGGAAAGCAAAGAGATGAAGAAAAAAAAGAAAAAGAAGAGAGAAGAAGAAGAAGCCAACAAAGCTCTCTCTCTCCCTCTCTCCCTCTCTCTTAATTTTGTAACATAATTGAGAACTTATGCATACTTCTAGAAACATAGTTGCTCCCTGAGTTCGACATCGGGAAAACCTTGTTATTCCGAGTAAAAAAAAATCTTGCAGTAATCTAGTAGCTATTTTGTCACATACTATAATGACTGATTGTAAACCATGATAAACATAAAGACACAACAAGACAGAACACATGAACCAGCACGTTACTAATACTAAAAAATAAAAAGAAAAAAAATAGAGAAATAGAAAAAGGAGAAAAATAAAAATAGAAAAATAAATCATACTTCACCGCACGAATATGACTGGCAAGTTACCATATGTAACAGCCCATTGACCGGTTGTCCAGAGCCCAACTTACAAAAATGCATAAATAATTTCCAAAACACTTAGGGAAGAAGCGGGGAAGTAGAATAAACCGGGAAGATATACATTGGGTTCGCCCTTGTGTTGACCTCATAAAAAAAAAAAGTAGGGAGAAAGCTACTTATCGGAAAGATAAACCTTTAAGTAGAAACTCTTAAGGTCACCTAAGGTCATAGAAATATGAAGTCCATTTTAATGGTCGATTAGTGAGTCTATCACTCTTTCACAAGATGTTTAGCAGTTAGAGTCTTTTTCGAGTCTTAGATAGATCGGGTAGCCATTAAAAGTTATCCAAAAACTCTCAACTCCAAAATTCAAAAAAAAGAAGAAGAAGAAAAAGAAAAAAAATGTATCTTCCCTTTTAAAATAAGGCGAGGACTTGGGCAGGCTGCATTCTGGCAGGTACTATTGATTTTTCGTAGTTTAGGACCTTAGTTGAAATTTTCTATTGTTAATAAACAACTTAGGCCTAAGTAATCAAGTCCTAATTCTAGTTTTATACATAGCATTTAGTCTGATTTTGCTAGGGACTAGCAAAAGATAGGCATGGGAGTATGATGTACACACATTTATTTAGGATAAAATGCCTATTTATGCATGTTCCTAAGCTTAGACATGCATTCCATGTTATAAATATTGCATAGCATGCATCATTCTACATTTAGATTAGTATTTATAAATTATAGGTTAATTTGTGTCCTTTTGATGGTTAAGAGAGAATGAGATTTAGTTTGGGGCTTCGGATTGATGATCCAACCATACGGATCTGAGTAGGACAATGTTCGAAGTCCAACGCCTCCGAAATCGTCTTGATCGGAATCCCATAAAACCTTATGTAGTCCATCGAAGATCAACAGCCAAGGGACTAGGTGATGTAATTCGGAACTTCAAATGACAAATCTAATAGCATGGATGGATTCGGATCGACGATCGTAGCCCAACAGCGCAGAAATCGACCCAATCCGACGTCCGTGGTGCCACCTACAAAGGAGAGAAGATGAAGACCCAGATGACGCCCAATATCAGCCATGCCTCATGAGATGAAGGAGAGCCGCGCCAAATCATGACCGTTGGATTGAGATCCAATGACAGTATTCACACCATGTCGCCCGCATTATCTAAAGGGTTCACCAACTTTGAATCTCGACCATTGGATCTTCATCCAACGGTCGAGAGCTCGCACCATCTGATCTCACCGCTCGATAATCCAACACAGCAGCGTAGCGGTAGTGAAGCATACTGCAACGCAGCAGCGCCTGTTCGAAACCCACCACGACCTCTGATCTTGCAAGCGCAGGCACAAATCAATTGCGTCTGTTGGATGGTCATCAAGCGACAGAGAGGGCGACGATGTGGCGCGATCAGACCCACATGATTTGCGAGCATACTATCACGCGTCGATCGACGCCCAATCTGACACACCATCGAGCATGTGATCCCCGGGCCATCCCAACCATCTGCTTTTGATCCAACGACTGCCAATGGTCCACGCCTGATCCAGCTATGAGTGCGCGGGCGTGAGCATTGGCCAGCGACCTTCAGTGACATTTGGGGGTGGATCTTCAATGATGCATTTGATGGTTCTATAGCCCATGGACAGATTTCTTCCTCTCCTCCTCCACTATAAAAGGACCTACACCCCTCTATCCACCTTCATCCCTTCCTATGCTCTCCTCACCTACTCTAGAGCTCAAAACACACTTTGAGCTTGTGTCCCAAGCCTTTGGGATGCTCCACTAGAGTAAAGAAAAATTATTTTCCACCCTCTCATCACCATTCGTGGAGCTCTCATCGGCCGTCTTTTCAACCCCCTTCCGGGAAGCGGATCACGCAGCAACGCCATCGATCCTCCCCTCATCTTCCGATGCCATTCTCCTTCCTTCAACTCAACATCTTCATCCGAGACACGTCAACGCAGCTTCGTCCTCCAAGTAGTCAACAAAGAGGATTTCTCTTACCCCCTTTCCCTTTTACTGCTTTCATAGTGTAGAAGCATTTGTAATAAACATTTGCCAAGAATTTATCTAGAAGTAGTTTTTGATTCTCTCTTCCTTCATACTTAGCAAGTAGAATAGTTCTTTCCTACTTTCTAGAATAGCTTAGTATAGATAATATTCCTGCTTGGTCCTACACTATCATAAAACGCCAAAAAAATAGCAAATACAAATACCAAAAAGAAACAAAGCGAAACGTGGATTTCAATAAACAAACGTTGCCTCCCTATGTTCGACTCGAGACTCCTTTCAAGTTTTGGTAAATTTTATTTGATAGCAAGTTTTGTGACTGCGACAACGAGTTTCTCAAAACCCTAACTTTTCTTCAAGAAAACCCGCTTATCAATTTGCCAATCCAATTAGTCGATACTTGATGATGCAGTGTTTCGCAAACACGTTATCATCATGCCAAGCCTCATTATATTTCCCCATGACTTAGGTTCTTGAAAGACCTAGAACGTAGCACATAGCCTAAGTTATTTGCCTCAAGTCTTTTCACAGCCATTGCGAACCATCCATTGTGAATGGATTTTGTCTACTTATTCGGGTCGAAGGAGTTTTTTAATATCATAATTTTCTCTGAACAAACATAAATGTAGGATTTTGAGAAATGATTTATTTTGAATATTTTAAAAGAAGCATCTCCCACTATGTTTAATTTGAATGTTGTTCCCTTTACAACTCACAAATTAAGAGACACATCGATAATAATGTCTCAAGTGGGAACAAACTCTCCTCTCCATTAAGACGAAGTAGGTATAGAGGGTCTACATACACAATCCCAATAAGAGAACTAGGAACACTTTCTACCTTACAAGTCCAACTTGTGTATTTGCATTTTGACTCTTTAGTGTCGCCACACCATGTGCATTAAATTGCCACTGAGCATGCGTGTGACTACTTACGTGAACTTCCCGAATTCACCTAATCAGGGTGCTAGAAACTATGGATAGGGTGATTCATATACTACCCATTCCTTTCAGAAAATGAGCGGACTTGCTTCATGTGCATGCTATTGCCAATGCTATCCTGAGGGGATCTTACCCATTGCCATAGCCCAATGGTTACAGTTCCCTTGCCTTGGTAGAGGCCAACAATTCATCATCACCAAGACAATCCGTTTGATGCTTGAGGGATCTAATCCTACTAGTTTGACTTGGTTGGTTTGAGATGAATCAATTTAATCCTACTAAATTACTAATCTCAACCTAGTCTAGAATTTATGTATCATGTTTAAGGTCACATCTCCATGCATTCAATTACATACATATGCATTCATGCCACAAAATTGCATCACATGTAAAAGGGGCTCCCGAATTATAAGAATTACATCAAAAATACTTAACTCGCTCACTAACACTCCTCTCTGCATGCCATCACGATCACATCATAAATCTACGACATTAAAATCATTAAAACATTGCGAAAAATGACACATAGATACCCACCACATTACATGTCAAGGGGATGCAGGTGTCTAATTTTCATATGCTTACTAATTAATCATGTGATGGTGAGCATGGTTAATTTTTGCTAGTAAACCCTAATTTGAGATCCAATTCAAAAAGAATGCAAGCATCCTATTATTTTGAAAACTTTAATTCTAGAAAAATAATCCTATCATAAAAGTTTCCTTACGAATACTCCTTGCCTTTTATATATTCTATTTTGTGGCTTTTATTATTTTCTATTTCTTATCTGGGCATGTAGTGTAATTTTTCCCTCACCTCTCCTCTATATAAAGAGGTGTAGGGTTCATTGAAATAATATGATGCTTCATTTTATCCTACTTGGTATCAGAGCGTGGTCCTAGGCCTGGTTGTGATATCCCACCAAATACCTAGCCCAAAAAACCTCCACCAAAACCCTAGATCTACTTACTATAAATATAAAATTTATTTTCCAAAATAATTTCCAATATGTTGGATGTTTTTGAAAATTTCTACAAGCCTAGATCAACGAGGATCACATCCTGATGAGGTATAGCTTATCATAGCTAAAATGCCAAAGTTAAGCAAGAAACTAGGTTAAACACTACATAATTAACACAAGAAATGGGTTAAGTGTGAGAATTAACAGAAATGACCTACAACAGCAAATCAATGTTAAAAACGTATAATTAGGTCAAAAAATGAGATTCTATTAAAAAATGTAATATGATGATCCACTTGTAAATTGAACACATGTCTGAGTTCAAAAGTATAAATCAAAAGTTCAATTAACTTCCTAGATGTTTAATTAAGACTCAATAAAAACTTAGTTGCATTTGGACATTATTAGGACCTCGCATTCATTAGATTACAAATAGGTCCTTCATCATTCACATTTTCATGCATGCAAACCTTCAGGGACCCAATAGCAAATCTCCAGGGACCTACTTGCAACACCTGAGGACCATGCACATCCTTTCAGCCACCTGTTGGCTTGTTTGCAAATCTTCTACCCCTTCACCCTTAAGGGCCTCTTCATAAAAATCCTAATACACCTGTGGGTGACCCTCGCACTGTTCCACCTGAAGAACTCAAAGCACCTCAACCGTTGATTGCATATGCCTTGATCCTACGATCGATCCTCCTCTAATCTTCGCACACACCTGCACGTACCATCACCTCCCATTCCAGATCCAATCTAGCAGTTGTAATTTGGTTTAGACTTTCCCGCACTTCGCACAATCCCATCCCACCGTCGAAGCCCTAGAAGATTAATCTTATCTTACGGTGCCTTGATCCATTGAAGCACCTACTTAAGGACCTACCTGAGCTCCTCGTGTGAGCACCAGCTCCCTACCACCCTGAGCCGATCCTTCATCCACATCTCTAGTTCCTCCTCCTTCATCAGAGCTACTGGTAACAAGGGTGGTTCTTCCCCCTCAATTCGTCGCCACAGTAAGGATCCAGGGACCTCATTCTTCATTGGAGATCTCCTCATCACCCTTTGTCACCACAGTGACCAGCTACAACCCAGGCATCTCATTCTTCCCTTTAGATTAGGATTTCCTTGCTTTCTAGAGTAATTTAGAATAGTGATAAGTGTACTATAGTGTAGTTGGAGTAGTTTAGATAATGAATAGATGGATGTGTTAGTTAGAATTAGAATAGATTAGATCACTTTCGCCCTCTCTGATCAATTCATATTAGAGAGGTGATTTCCCGCTTTCACTTCAATACCATGATCTTCCTCCACATCTCACAATCCACATTCACTGATTTCCTCGCATTTTATTTGCCAACCACCCATTCATCAAGGCATCAAATTAGATCTGATGCTCTTGAGCATTTAGATATGATCTGAGTGCCCAATTTCACTTAAGGGTCACTCCATTCATCCCATTTGCTCACAATGACCCTAGTTTGGTTTTTACTGAGTGAATCGCAGATTGTTTCAGCTTTGTTTTGATTTGACAATAATCAAAGTTTTGGATTGAATGTGAATGAGTCGATTGCCTGATCTAAGTTCTTTCTCTTCATGCTGTTTATGGCATAAGAGGAGCATTAGATTGGGATTATTTTGTGTTTTATGAGCTCTGATTTCCCTTTGAGTATACTAAGATTTATTTGATGTGATTTGCAAATGGTAGAAGAGGAAGCTTTCGTGGCTTAAAATCTTGAGATGAATTTACATCTTACATTGTCTATTGTGTAAGATGGAAATCAAATCAAGCTTTTAATGTTTTTGGGAGATAAATTTGGCTTTCAAGATGATTTCATATGAGTCTCATGAGATTTATGAGGTGTCTGATGAAGATTTCTGATGAGTCCATTTTAATGGACTGATGTTACGCCTAAGTAATTCTCTTTTAACATTTTAGGTTTGTTAATAACTACACTAAGTTATAGAATATTTGTATGCATCATGATTTAATTTTATAACATTCTATAACTTAATGTGTAATGATTATGCTATTTTTATGTGTAGGAAGAATATTTGGCAAAATAACAAGGAGGTGAGGGGAAATTTTCCTTTCTAACAAACGGCGCATCCTCCGGCCAGCTGCAACTCTCCCCTCAACACCCGCCGGTCAAAAATAGCTAAGGGATTTGAAAATCCCTTAAATGACGCACGCGGGGAGAGAGGAGTTAAAAAGGAGGCGGAGAAAGGAGCGGGGAAGATCCATCTTCCCCCTTGCAGGGAACTACCCAGCGTGCACTGTGGACCAGGATCTACATCTTCTCCGCGCGCACATCTCTAGCCACTTCTCCAATCTAAGCACACCGCCCACCTCTGCAGACCTGCACCACTAGCGTTTCCCCTCCCACGCTGCAGGCACTCGCACCATCATCTCTACCTACTCCAGTGCACACCACTTGCACCCGCCTTCAAGCACCGACCTCGTTGCACCGCGTGCCTACTGTAGGTGCACCCACAGGCGCTCTCAACAGCGTGCCTCGCTGCAGGCGCTCACGATGCCTCTCCTGCGCCGCAACCTCTAGCAGCGCCTAAGGGCGCTACGCGCCTCAGCACGCCATCTTCTAGCGCGCCCTCCTCCCACGCTGCAAGCACAGCGCTCGCCTTCCTCCTGCCACTCCAGCTCCCTGCAGAGCGCCATCCCACCTTTGCAACCACCCGCAGGAGCTCCCAATCGCGCACCTCACTGTAGGCGCACCTCCCGCACGCAGCATGCCGCCTACCCTGCAGCGCCCGCTCCAGCCTCTGCAAGCGCCTGCCCACGCTCCTCTCCACCCTGCACGCATGCGCGCAAGCCCCACCGCTCACCCGCTCCACCTGTTGGCACACTGACTTCCCACACCTGCAGACCGCACGCCTATAGCCAACCGCTTGTGCTATAGCCTCTGCCTCATCGCCTGCACGGGCACACACCAGCGCGCGCACGCTCGCACGCCACCAGCCGCAGGCGCTGCGTGCACCTCCACCTTCTTGTTCAACAGGCCGAAGCTCTGGCCACCTCCACCGACCACCTTCATCGCCGCCGCTGCCACCACTGGAGAGCCCTCGTCCTCGCCGTCCTCCTGAGCCTTGCGACAGCCCTATGGCGCTCTCTCTCTCTAGCGAGGAGGAGAGAGGAAAAAAGCTCTGTTTTCCCATCAATTACTATTTATATTCAATGCCATTGTCAAGTTTATATTGATATTTTATTCTGGCCACATTGCACTGATGCACTCAGATTTTCTTGAAATTATTTTATTTGTGTTATGTGCATGTTTCTATCATGAATTTCAAATTAGAATTGCATGAAAGTTGAATTCACATGATAAGCCAGTACACATGCATATTACACATATTTTTGGGGTTTAATTTCTGACGTGATAATTGCATACACACCCTTGAACTTTTAAAGAAATTGCAAAGTTCATTTAAAACAGCATTTTCTTCGCATTAAAGTTGCAGAAGAGTTTGCGAACTGTGCATTCCTTGACTCGTGAATTTATTAGGCTAATTCCTCCTTGTGGAAACGACCTACCTCTTCCTGGTTAGTTTTGAAAATTTAAATGTTTTGAAAAGTGATTTTCTACCACGCGATTAAATACAATGACACATCATTTTATGATAAAGTTTTCAACAAAAACGAAGATCACTCTTTCAAATGGCGCCGTTGCTGGGGAGGAAAAATGCTTATTAATTTTTTGGGAATTTTATGTTATTTTTATGCTATTTTGAAAACTTTTCTGAATTACTAACTGTGGATTTTCTTCTGTGCAAAAACACACAGCGAATGCGACGGGCACGTACGACGGAGACGATCCTTTTGGTGGACCTTGAAGCCACCTGGAGGATGGCAACAGGAACACATGGGCCTTGATCCCACGCACGTAGGCATATGGAGAAGCCTATTTCTGATTTAGGCAGTAGGTCTTAGTTAGATTTAGTTAGATAGACATTAGAATTTAATTTCTATCTTTTGGACCCTTGTTGGGTATTTTTGGGAACGTGTTCCCAGTGCCATTTTATTTCTGATCGCTCTTGTATGCGAGAGCGTATTTTCGGGAGTGTGTTCCCATTTATTCAGATTATAGGATTATTTGAACTGTTGGAATTGAATTTCGATTAGTTAGTTAGATTAAGTCTATTTGTTTAGTATATAAAAAAAAAATTCGAACTGCCTGCTAGAAGCTGCATATCTATAGGACGACCATCTAGGACTAAATGAGCAGCATCTAGTTTATTTTTATTACATTGCATTCATTACTGCACGAAGAAAGCTGGAGTAAGGTACGCCTTCTCTTGAGCATTAATTACTTGTCATGCATATGCATTGAACCTAAATCTAAGACCAATAAAGTGCTTGAATCAAATTAATTCAGTGGTCACTTTAAACTAATTGGGACTGTTAAGAGGTTGGACTTTAAAATCTGTGACTAAAAATTGTGTGCAAAAGGATCCTGTTTGCGGAATTTCAAAAAAATCAAAACACGATCGTATGTTTGCACACTTGAGACACTATGCACCTCACATAAGGTCACTAGATAAATTTCTACCTCTTCTCTTTTGCACAACAAGGGAAGTTAGTCAGAAATCAACAAGCCTATCCACCAAGTTACTTCGGTTCCTCGTGTGTGGGCTCGATTCAAGACTTCCATCCCTTGCGAATAGGTTATAGGCACCAGTGAAGGTTGGCCTAGGAAGGGTAATTTTTGAAAAACTTGTTTGGCCACCAACTAAACATATAACTCTAAGACCTGCAATCTACTAAAAACAGCTCCCGTTGAATTTGCGTTTGCTGTGACAGTAGAACTCTTTAGGAAGTTTTCTGCTGAATCCTAAGAAAGTAAAAATTGTTTTGCTTAAAGAAATGGATTACTCTTACTCATATCATTCAGATTATCAGAGTCAATACTTCCCATCTTTTAATCAGGATCCCATGCTCCGAGCCTATCCATCCTTTGATGGGTACATTGACAATTCATGAAATCATTCTCATTCTTACCCTGGGAGTACTGGCTTGATAACTCCCACTTTTGAGCAGAGCCTAGGAGCGGGATTTTCCAATCCTGAAATCCCTACTTCCATTTAAACCCCCAACCCTCCCACCCTTCATGATTTTCCGTATCGAGGTTGGACCGATACCCCTAGGCAACCAGAGCCTGAAATTGACTATCCTCCCCAACCTAATAATAGTAGCCTCTCCTCTTTTATGATAGAAATGCAAAAATAGCAAAAGGAAATAATAGAATCAATGGGAGAGATGTTGAGGAATAGTCAACACTTAAATGAAGAAATAAGACAACTTAGCTACACGCTTCCCAATAGTCCTGATCCCTACCCAACAAACCATGATCATGAAAATAATTCTGAGGAACCTAATGACAATAGGCATCCAATTTTAGGTAGCCATCACTTAGACTCTCCCAATGAGACACGGCCACTAGAGGATAACGATCATAGTGATTATCCACCTGAATTATATTGCAGTCAAAAGCAAGGGAAGATGGTATCTCTTGAGGACCTTGACCCCAATGACGGTATTCTCCTTACCCCTACCAACCCGGGTCAAGGTTGTATTATTCCTATCACTTCCCCTCTTGATTATTTGGTGGAATCCCATTCTACTCTTAGTGAGCCTACTCCTGACCCTCCACTTAGGGAATCAACACCTACCATTCAATATTCTAAGGATTCAAATACACCTAATGAAGTTAACCCTAAGGGAATAGAGGATGATCAATTCTGGTCTCAAGGATATCAAGAGTCTAATTCAGAGGATGAGGATGCCCCAATAAAGGAACCTGGACTAAAAATCTAGAGTGAATCACAGGAGAATTATTTACCATTTGAGGATTTACCTCCGGAGGGTAGAAATAATATGATTAAATCCAAATTCCTCCTTTCTTTTGAGAGTCATCCTCCATCAAAATAGGAGTTGATATTAGAGGAGGACAAACAAAATAATGAGAAGTCTATGGGAGTCTCTCGGGAACAAAACACGCCAATTCAGGATTTATACCCCGAGAAGAGTGACGAATTCAATGATATAGGCTTCCTTCAAAATATTAAGACTGATCCTCCTTTAGAAATAATTGAGGATACTGATCCAACTCCTAATGAATCACATATACACCCCGACAAATATTTTAGTGAACCAAACAAATCTAGGGATGAGCTGAATGATAATGATTCTTACATTTTGACCCTGCCATAAAAAAGTTGTAATTTGGAGTCTACTCTTGATTCAAATATGACTCCAATCATTAATGCTAGGCAGGATAACTTGAAGTTGTCTACTATTGTTAGGGAGTGTACACAATCCGAATCATTGTTGGAATTGGACCTAACACCAACTAAGCCCTCATTGGACTTAACCATTACCTTCCAACACTACAAACAACCCTTATACTCCATAACCGATCCTTGGCTCAGATCCCTGCTCATGTACATTCTTTCTGGAGAATATATCAGGCCACTACATCCTATAGTAGAATGGCGAGTGTGGATTGATGCTTGTACTTTTATTCTCGCCATTCAAAGGTTTGAACTAATTGTGTATATCTTTTAAAACCCATCCTACTCTGGAGGATCCTTGTTATCCTCCACTTAGTCCATTTCGGGAGGTCCATTTTCATATTCTGTTTATTATTCCTAGACCTCCCAAGGTAGCCAATGAGATTTTCTATTTTCATTTCTTCTGGCGAACATTTGGAATTACATTGCATCATCAGCTCGCCAACATCCGTGGTTATCTATTTTCTAGGCCTGCACTGTTACGAATATTTTTAGGGCCTAACTTTATTTGTTTGGAACCAAACTTATAGGTTCCTTCTTAGTCTGGCTACTGACAGAAAATGCAGCGCTTGTTGGGAGGCAACCCAGCAAACTGTGTCAGATGATATTTTTCCTTTCTCCTCCTATTTTAATTTTATAATGGGGACATTGTAGGATTTAGGCATGGGGGAGTGCATTTGCATTTTAGGAAGTATTTATGCATTTGGGTTAGTATAAAAAAAAAATTGAGCTGAATGGGCTAGTCCCTAGCAAAATACCTTTGTGATTGGAGGTTCTTCTTCTAGAATTATTTCTTAAGTTTAGAATCAAGTACATTTATTTCACGTGCACATAGATTTGGTAATGGATCCTTGAGGAAAACCAATGAGCATTTGTAAGTCTACTGAACCCTTGGACAGTTCATAGGGAGTCAGGCATACTATCTTCTAATAGATCTACCTCATATTTGTGAGAAGAAAGTAGAGAGATTACTGGTGCGCTAAGTCTAGTGCAAGGACTCTTAAGTTTTAGATAATTAGATGATGATACTTCAGAGTTAGGCGTAGTTTTCACTCTCTATTCCTGTGTGCATATTTTGTATGAATTCCTGAGAGTCACCAAATAAGGCAGATACACAGAGATTGAGTCTTAATAAAGCTATAACTATGGTGGATGGTTATGACCGTCCTTCGTAGAATCTTCAGCTGAAGGAGGGTAATAGTATTAAAGGTCAGAAATACACCTGTCCTATCCATTCCTTCACGGTGCCGAGAATAGGCACTTTCACCAAATAAGCCACACAACTTCCTCTTGACCATCATCATCCCTAATAATGCCTCGTAAATAAAAGTCTGTATTGTGTTGTGTTGATTGAAAAAGAAACAAAAAGAAGAAAAATATATATATATATAGAAAAAGAAGAAATAGTTATATTACTGAAAAAAAAAGTCCAAGTGCACGATGTAACACTGTTTCTGAGGTAGCAGAACACCTATCGCATTCCACCAAATATGACCCATACCTACCTTCTAGTATTTCTGATCGCCTGAATACTGGTTGAGAACTCTAACTTAGTTGTAGAGTTATTAGGACTTTAATTGAAGTGTGGATACCATGTGAGGCCACCAAATAGTGAGTACAATTTCTAAATCTAGCGAGATTCGTGATCTCAGAAAGAAAGAAAAGAGAGAGAGTGCCTAAGAACATCAAAAGAGCACAATTGTGTAGCCTCTCCCAGAGTTGACTTGTCTAATAGTCTAGAGAGCTAGAGTCTGCAGTACTAAACTATATGTAGCAATAGATGAATGTGTGCCACCAAATACAAATCCATTCAACTCGATATCTCCTACTTAAGCCAAACGTCGGGGTCAAATTACAGATTATCGTCTGCTTTATCCCCGAGGGAAGTAGTTGCCTATCTTGTCAGAAAATTTTGCCAAGGGTGATGTATGGACTCCCAATGCAAATTGGCTTTTTCACTTGGATCTGTTATTTAGGCTATTATCACATCACATTTTTCTGGATCTCTAAAGTTTTGAAATAAGAAAAGAAGAAATCTTCTGATTACTTCTATTACTTTTTATTTTTGCTAGGGACTAGCAAATCTTAGGCATGGGGGTATTTGATGAGTCCAATTTAATGGACTAATATTACGCCTAAGTAATTCTCTTTTAACATTTTATGTTTGTTAATAACTACACTAAGTTATAGAATATTTGTATGCATCATGATTTAATTTTATAACATTCTATAACTTAATGTGTAATGATTATATTATTTTTATGGGCAGGAAGAATATTTGGCAAAATAATAAGGAGGTGAGGGGAAATTTTCCTTTCTAACAAATGGCACATCCTCCGGCCAGCCGCAACTCTCCCCTCAACACCCGCCGGTCAAAAATAGCTAAGGGATTTGAAAATCTCTTAAATGACGCACACGGGGAGAGAGGAGTTAAAAAGGAGGCGGAGAAAGGAGTGGGGAAGATCCATCTTCCCCCTTGCGGGGAACTACCCAGTGTGCACTGTGGACTAGAATCTACATCTTCTCCGCACGCACATCTCTAGCTGCTTCTCCAATCCAAGCACACCGCCCACCTCTGCAGACCCGCACCACCAGTGTTTCCCCTCCCACGCTGCAGGCACTCGCGCCATCATCTCTGCCTACTCCAGCGCACACCACCTGCACCCGCCTTCAAGCACCGACCTCGCTGCATCGTGCGCCTACTGTAGGTGCACCCACAGGCGCTCTCAACCGCGTGCCTCACTGCAGGCGCTCACGACGCCTCTCCTACGTCGCAACCTCCAGAGTGCCTAAGGGCGCTGTGCGCCTTAGCACGCCATCCTCCAACACGCCCTCCTCCCACGCTGCAAGCACAGTGCTCGCCTTCCTCCTGCTGCTCCAGGTCCCTGCAGAGCGCCATCCCACCTAAGCAACCACCTGCAGGAGCTCCCAATCGTGCCCCTCACTGCAGGCGCACCTCCTGCACGTAGCACATCGCCTACCCTGCAGCGCCCGCTCCAGCCTCTGCAAGAGCCTTCCCGCTCTCCTCTCCACCCTGCACACGTGAGCGAAAGCCCCACCGCTCACCCGCTCCATCTGCCGGCACACCGACTTCCCGCACCTGCAGACTGCATGCCTGCAGCCAACCGCCCGCACTCCAGCCTCTACCTCATTGCCTGCACGGGCACGCAACAGCACTCGCAAGCTCACACGCCACCAGCCGCAGGCGCTGCGTGCACCTCCACCTTCTTGTTCAACAGGCTGGAGCTTCGGCCACCTCCGTCGGCCTCCGTCGCCATCGTTGCCACCACCGGAGAGCCCTCGTCCTCGCCGTCCTCCTGAGCCTTGTGACAGCCCCACGGTGCTCTCTCTCTCTCTCTCGCGAGGAGGAGAGAGGAAAAAAGCTCTATTTTCCCATCAATTACTATTTACATTCAATGCCATTGTCAAGTTTATATTGATATTTTATTCTGGCCACATTGCATTGATGCACTCAGATTTTCTTGAAATTATTTTATTTGTGTTATGTGCATGTTTTTATCTTGAATTTCAAATTAGAATTGCATGAAAGTTGAATTCACATGATAAGCCAGTACACATGCATCTTACACATATTTTTTGGGGCTTAATTTTTGACATGAAAATTGCATACACACCCCTGAACTTTTAAAGAAATTGCAAAGTTCATTTAAAATAGCATTTTCCTCGCATTAAAGTTGCAGAAGAGTTTGCGAACTGTGCATTCCTTGACTCGTGAATTTATTAGGCTAATTCCTCCCTGTGGAGACAACCTAGCTCTTCGTGGTTAGTTTTGAAAATTTAAATATTTTGAAAAGCAATTTTCTACCACGCGATTAAATATAACGACACATCATTTTATGATAAAGTTTTCAACGAAAACGAAGATCGCTCTTTCAATTTCAACACTTGAATTTGACTTTGAATGAGTTTTTAGATTGATCATGTTTTAAATAATTACTTGATCATGTGATTTTTTATTTAAATTCTCCCTTATCAGTACATAAAAGAACTGCATAGAAGCAACATTCTTTGGATTGACTCCTGATTTTAAGTAATTGGATCTAAGATTGCTTTTAGTAGGGTTTCACAAACTAACTTGATCCTTTCTCTTCATGCTATCTATGGCATGAGAGAAGGATTAGCAGCTAGCAACTGCTAGGTTTCAATGCAGCAGCAATAGTTGCTGAAGTTGATGGCAGCATGGAAGCAATTTTAGTTGTTGAAATAGCAGCATCCCAGCATGATTAATTGAACAACTACTGACAACAGCAGCATGTCTGAAATTGGAATATGAAAATGGATCTGATTTGGGTTTTGAGTTTAAATGAACCATTCATGTATTGTAATGATGGAACAATATATTCAAGCATTCATGTACAAGTTTGAGCCTCAATTTGATCTAAAATGGCTTGTAAACCTCCTTTGATCCAGTGTCTGCTCATAAAGAATGAATTAACTATTCAATTATAGTTTTACTTGAGAATTGAATTGAAAATCAAATTTAAATGTGTGAACATCTTTTATGTAATGTGTTGGATATTTCTGAACTGATAAACCTCAATTCCAACCATTAGAATAGAATTCAAGACCTTAGGTTCTATTGCTCAACACCCTTTAAGGCCTAGACTTGAGTTAGCTTGAACATAAATAAAATGCATTAAAAAATCATTAAAAAATAAAATAAAGGTGTCTTGAAGATTAAGTAATTTTCTAGGTATATGTAAGATTTCAAAGTATTCTAAACCCTTGACTTGGTAGAGGATACCAACCGACGATTTAGTCTACTTTGGAATTTAATAAAAGAACTAAAGTGAAAAACACCAAAAATGCCTCTTCTTCTCTCATCTCACCCTTTCTCTCTCATCCCCTATCTCTATTACATATATAAAAATTATAAAAATAAGAAAAAGCCTAAAGGTACCTAAAAATACCTTATATAGTATGTATGTACTTGTAAATATAACTTAAAACTAAGCTAAATGTATATATTGTATAATATGTAGATAATGTACATAATTAACTCATATTCTATATACTAAATTAAATATTTAGAATGATTTATTTTATATGTAACTTTATTGTATTATTATATATTAATTTATACAAACTAAATGTATATTAACTTAAGTTATTATACAAACCTATTTATATGTACATAACTATATCTCATATTGTACATACATACTTAACTAAGTATTATATACTGTATAACACCTGTAAACTGATTTAATTAAGTAATTATAGTAGATAATTAAGTTATTAAGTTAATTAAGTAAATTCTCAACTTAAAATAAAATAAAGTAGTAATTTAAGTTAATACTGAAGTAATTTATAATGTATACTTGTATAGTATTATTTTAAGTATTTTCAACTTATCTATTCAGAATTTATAGTATACTACAGTATTTATAAATTATTTATGTATATAACTAACTTAAACATCTATGTAAATGTAAATAACTTAAAATAATGTTTCTAAAATAAATTAAAAATGTATAATAAATACTTTTTTATGTAAATTGATTCTGTATAAAGTTAGTTTTGGAATTAAGTTACTAATCTATACCTTAATTAAGAAATTAACTCTTAATTTAATGTGTATAAATAGCCAACTTTATCCAATTTTATTATATATTTAAATAAATTATTTTTTTAAACAAATTGTACAATTAGTAACCCTATATAAGGGCTTTATAACCATGTAATTAATTTTAATTTAGATTAAATTATGGCCCTCATATTGAGGGCCAAATCTATGAAATTCACAAGTATACAAATGCGTCGCAGCACCAATTGGGCACCATGAATGGTGCCACATCCTGGAAGGAAGAGCAGGCACTGTGGTATAAAAGAGATTATGGCATTGGCTGTTCGATCGTCAGGTATTGGGCACCAAATAACCCGTTCCCCATCCCCTCTCATGAGCATGTATTATCCTCGGTCTACGTGCACTTATGGGCATGTGTGGGAGTGTGTGTGAGCACGTATAGGTGCATGTGGGCTTGCTGAGCCTATTAAGCCTAAAAATGAACAAAAAGATACCTAAATAAAATTAGGGTTGGCCCACTAGTAGAGGTCTGGTCCCACCTTTTGAGGTGCTATGTATCCCTTGAAAATGGGCTGGCCCGCCCATTAAAGCAAATTCTTGGGCTCATGAACAATGTATGCATGTGCATGAGCAAGAGAGAGAAGCTCTAAATTTTCTAGGTGTTGAGAGAGAAGAAAAGAGAAGAAGAGTGCGTAGCGGCTAAGTGTTTGAGCCTGTGTATGTTGAGTTGAGTATATGTATATGTATACATATAATATAAATGTATAAGTATATGTATATAAATAGTGAAAATGCGTATATATAAATAATGTATAAAGGTATATAATCAGCAAATAAGAACACTCGTGTGCGTTGAGCTACACACAATTCGCGTGTAAGAAAGTGCCACATCTGAAGTGGCAAGCACATTGATGCCATATAAAATGTTCTTATGCGGTAGCCCCACCAGTCGTCATGGCATCGGGCACCCACACATACCATACCCCATTCATTAGCATGGTACTTGAGCATACTAAGTATTTGTACAGTGGTGGGTCGAGGGCCACGCATTGTAGCTATGCCTATATTGGGCCTGTCATGGGCCAATAACCGGATATTAATGCACAAATAATGAACTAGGGTTGGCCCACTAGTAGAGGTCTGGTCCCACCTTCCAAGGTGCTGTGTATCCTTCGAAAATGGGTCGGGCCGCCCACTTAAAACCTAATTTTTGGGTTGAAGAATAGTACCTAAACCGTGCTTGTGAGAGGAAACAACACCTAAAAGACTAAGTGTTAAGATTGAAGAAGAAGAGAGGCGTGAGAAGAGTTAAGGTGTGAGCACCTAAGTGTTGGTGTGTGCTTGTGTATCTGTGTGTATATGTATCACATGTATATACATAAATAAGTATATAAATTAAGTAAATAAGATATGTATATAGTGTATACATATATAAGTATGTATATGTATATATGTATATGTATAAGTAGAGTATATACTTGTTTGAGCCTGTTATATATATGTAAGTAACCTTAGGTTTTAGTGACAGTCATAACCATCACTGTAAATGTGTTAATATGTTGGGATAGATAATTATTTTTGCCTTAGGTTATGTATACAATTTACTAAGGCTATGCTGACGTATATATATATTACTAAAGATATTAATATGTTAATATAACTTAGTATAAAATATATTAGTAACTATTTTTGTACATATATTTAGGTTTTACTTAGAATAGCTATATATAATTAACTTAGCATAGTATTAATAGGTTTTTGATGCCTGTTATTTGTAAATTTGTTTAAGGCATTATAAATAGAATTAATTGATTCTTTTGTAGATAATTAACCAATTCTTTAATTAATTAATTCATTGATTCATTTTGTAAATAAAATTAACATTTTTGGACATAAAGAATGATGTAGATCAATAATTGACTCTCAGTGAATGACTTGAAAATTAACCAGTAAAAATTGTAATTAAATAAAATGATGCGGCATCTATTTGCATTTGTGACAAATATACTACAACAATAACATCTTAAATAATATTTTTATTGCAGATAGATAGTCGACCATCATATTTTTGGCATTAATAGTGCTTTATTATGATTGATTAATGATTGTCGCAAGTCATTGATCACATCCACATCATCAATCCATAGGTAGAAAAAATCAAAACAAAATCCAAACAAAAATTTTTGAAAAACAAGTAGATATTCCCTAATACCCATATTAGGTTTTCCATTGAAGGTCAAATCGAAAACGATCCAATTTCGTGTCAAAATTACACTTAAAACCAAGATTCCAATACTGCTCGATTGACCAATAATACCTGTTGGTCGACTGACTACAACAACCATGATTATTGAAACCTTGTTTCATGTAATCAAACATCTGATTTCACAAATCAGACATCTAATGTGTGCATCAGCCATCCACCAACACCATGGCCATGTTGTAGAACAACAGGAACAATTTCCTATTGTAGTCAGATGTTTGATTCCCTAATCTAATGTCTGATTTATGCTGCATTAGACGTCTGATTGCAAAATTAGATGTCTATTTTGACCAACTATGTTTGATTAAAACCCCAATCCAAGATTTTCGTAAAATCAAAAATGACCTAAACTTTGATAATATTATTTGAAAATGATCGCGGTCGAATTTGACAATCGAGGGGGTGTGGAAACTCAAACAATTCGATCCCCGATTCCCATGGCATTGTGGAAGCATAAAAAAGTAAGCATTTAAAAATTTTATCTAGTCGCAACTCGAGTTGATGCTCGAAAACTCAAATAATGGAAATCACGAAATATAAATAGCAACCTATGTAACAGGAACCAAATTGGAAGATCCAGTATCTTCTCGTTTTGGGACCCCTACGAGTAATAAATTATACCTGTGGGTGGCAGAGCATAGCATGCTATGTGTTGTGTTATGGTAACACCATCATCCTCCTTATCTAACTCAAATTGACTAATTTCCAAGGTTAAATTCACTTAATTAATCATTAAGAGGGTATAATTCAATCTTGGCCTAATTTAGAGAAATGAGTGAAAATTAGGTTAATTATGCTATTTTAACAAGCATTGACAAGTGTAGATTAACTAAAGGGTGAACCAATGATTAATTTAAGGTCAAATAAGCTTAAAAGTCAAATAACTAGGTTTGCACTGATTGATTCAAGGTTTCTATAAGAAATTAAAGTTAATTTACTTTTAAAAAGCCTAATTACAGCCTCACTTTAATTCAAAGGGTTTTGATAAAAATAAATTTAATATAAATCTTATAAAAATCACTTAAAATATTCTATAAGATTTAGAATAATCAAATTTATGAAAGGAACCTATTTTGACCTAAAATAGAGACCTAAGCAAATATTCAATACATTTTAGGTTAAATTGTAAATTTACCATTCAAACTTCATCAAAATTCAACATTGAAGTCACCATTAGATTCCTTGGGTCAAAATTAGGTTACTCTAAAGATTTTAGACTAATTGGACATCATCTTGACCTATTTTGCATATTGGCCTCAATTTTGGAATTTATTGCATCTAGGTCCAAAACCCTTGCTTTTTAGTCCTTCGTTGACGTCATGTTGACGTCAGCATCTTCTTCTTCACCTCCAGTAGAAGAACAGCTCGTAGCCATGACTTTTCCCATGAATTACTCTTAATCCATGCAGCGAAATCTCTGGCCAAAATTGGCACAATGATACACCTATCATTCCCGCTCATCCTTGGGCAATTTCTAGCCCCTCTTGCCATATATGGAAGCCATTAGCCATGGTCAAAAACTTCATCGAAGTTCATGTGCAAACTCCATTTTGAGGCTGCGAAATGGCCTTGATTGCGACTGTCGCTCATCTATAAAGGAAGGCTATGCTCGTGTAAGCTTCCTCATTGAGATTTTGGCGTGTCACCACCCCTTCCATCTTCCTTCCCGACATTGCCATTAACAAGGCCATGTAGCTTCTCCATCCTCCTTCGTCACCAATCGAGGCTGCGGATCACCCCCCTCGTCGTCGCCATACTTCTCGCCAACGAAGATAGCTCCTCCATCCTCTTCTTCACTCCAAATGAAGCCGATGTAGTTCTCATCCTCTTCGCATCCGGTCGGCCTTTGGGGAATGCACTCCGGCATCTTCATCCACTCATCCTCAATTGAGTAGTTTGGGATTTTTTAACATAAGAATCAACATCATCCGCACCGTCATTGCGATCTTCTTCCTCATAGTCAGCATCCACTCCGACGACCATCAATCACGACTGTCAGCTCTCCTCCCTCGTTGCCAACCACCCACGAAGCTTCGCAACACCACCTTGAGTAAAAGCGCTCAAGTTATTGAGGGTTTCAAAGAGTCCTCCGCTCCACCGAACACCATCACTGTCCGTCGCTGACCTCGACGCCATCAAGCCTCCTCTAACCCCTTCGCATGAAATCAACACCACCAACACCTTCACCGACCTTCGGCGGAGCTCCTCGGCCATTTACCCGAGGCCACAATGTAACCCCTCATCAAGATGACCTCCACCATCGCCACCGTTCTCCTTAATCTCACCATCCATCGTCAAGCGTTCTCTCGATCATCAAACTTCATGAGAAGCTTCCTGAAGTACTAGTGACCACCTCCGACCTCTTCATGTGGCCTAAGATGCCCCAAAGCACCTCACTGATTTATAACCTCCTCGATGGAGAAGGAGGTTTGCATTGTTGCTAGTAGGGACTAACTCGTGAGAGAAAGAAATATCCAGGAACCTGATTGCAAGTTTTTAGGGACCTAAATGTGAGAAAATCAAATTCTTAGGGACTAATTTGAATATGTGTTTGAATAATTGATTATTTATCTTGATTATTAATTGTTGGTAATTGTTATTAAGATCATATGCCTAAATATTAGTGATTTGATATACTTAGTGCTTGATTGCATTAATTTTTTATTATTTTTAATTAAGTAGTAATTAAAATAGAGTTTCCTCAACTACGTTATTGAATTGCGTAATTAACCCTCTTGAACTAGGTTGCATGCATAGAGAATCAAATTAGTTGTATCTAGTTCCTGAGTTCGAATCTTATGAATAGTGGTAATTCGTGCATTAAATTGCTCTTAGCGAACGACCTTGGAACACTTTTATTTTGAGAAATGCAAATTTTAAAAGTGATTTCCTGCAATTCGACTATATTACAACGCATGATTTTTAATGAAGCTCATTTCACACTTAAACATCTTAACGAAGCTCGACCTATGAAGATGTTGGTGCTATCCAAGGATACGGGCGTAACAACTCATATTCTGAGATGTACAAGCTTGATTGCAACCAGCATCCAAACTTTTCCTGGTTTTGGAATTCACAAAGGCTCAATCAAGAACCATAACACAGACCAGGGAATACGGGAATATGGCAAACATGTACCCTAGGTAGTAGCCATTCCCTCAGCAGACATGCTCAATTTATCAGCTACCACGCAATGCTGCCTCTAACCCCCACAGCAGATTGACACAATCGAGGGGCTAAGGAATGAACTGAAGCAAATGGAAAAGCTCTACCTTACTATGATTAAGATGCTTGTGCAGGAGTGAAAGAACCAGGCACAAGAGAATAGATCATAAGGAGCCCTGCCCTCCTAGCTTGTCCCAAACCCAAGACATGTGTAGAACTAGGGTGACCTACCCAGGTTTCAAGCACCACTGGGATAGGAGCACATGCGATACTTTAGGCACCTCCTGTACCCCTTGGATATGCTCCACCTTAGCTTGCTTTGTTGCCGATCCCGACTTACTCTGTTCCTTTTGCTCCTCCACCTCAAGGATAGTAACCCTCAGGGACAGTACACCGATTCGAAGGCTATCACCTTACGAAGCAAAAAGGCTACCCAAGACCCATCGGATAGGCAGATGGGTCATGATTCTTTGTGACATTCCCCTTAGGATGATTCTTCTTCCTACTATCACTCTGATCAAGAGCAACTTAAGGTGGATAAAGGCAAAAGCATTTATTGAAGCTCTGATGTTAGGTTCACGTCCCTTTTATTGAACCCTTTTAGATCACATCCCTGTTGTGAACCCTTTTATTGAAGCTCTGTTGTGATACTATTTCTTCCTACTATCACCTTGAGATTCACGTCCCTTTTATTGAAGCTCTTACGCGAGATATAGCAAAGAAAGAAGAATTTTGAGCATCTGAAAGCAATGTTCAAGGAAGTCCATATTCAGGTCCCCCTCCTCAATGCTATAGATCACATCCCTATTGTTGCCAAGTTCTTCAAGGACATTGTACTTCGAGGCAACAACAAAAGATTGGACGACAAGCGATATTGTTAAAGAAGGACAATGCAGTTTTCTTGGCTGATTTAGCGCCAAAGAAGAAAGACCCTCGTACACCACTCATTTCCTATTTTTTACAGGATTCTCCATTTGATCGAGCCCTTTTAGATTTGGGTTCGTCCATCAACCTAACTCCCACTGCTGTATATGATCAATTTCTATTTGGGGAGTTAAAGCCCACCTCGGTAACCATTCAGTTAGCAAACCGATCGGTGAAAATATCTAAGGGGGTGGTTGAAAATGTAATAGTAAAAGTCCATGGATTTTGCTTTCTTGTGGACTCTTTCGTATTAGACATGGAGGTTCCTCCTAATTTATGTGATGCACCAATTATTTTGGGTAGCCCATTTTTGGCGACAACCCGAGTGAATATCCATTGTGCATTCGGGTGTATGGAGATTGCCTTAGGTAACGAGAGACTTAGATTGGACATTTTCAGGGCATCTAAGAACTTCGATTGTAATCTAATTGTGGAGGATGGTGAAGATGAGAATTCAGCTCATTATGGAAACATTGGGCTCCTCTGTAGCGACCTAATGTCTCATTCATCTTCACTTTCAAGGTTTTTAGACAATGATCCACATGGGACTGAGACTGACGCACTACACCTAGCATCCTTTCCGGGATTTGACTATTTGGAGTGTCTCTTTGATCTTGACATCCTGAATCATGGAGACTATGATTTTTCTGATACATCATTTTCTGCCTCGCCTCTACTAGTGTAGGATGGCATGATTGCTCTGGACAATTTCGGTCCTCCCGAGAGACACGTGGATGGGATCCTCAATCCGTGTCTACCCTTGATGGCACTTTCAAACCATAGTGTAGGGAGGATAAGTTCAGTTCTTGTCATCTCCGTGTAGGAGGAAGACCTGGGATATTCAATGAGACACTTGGGCACTGACCTTTGATCACGTTCACCCTTGTTTGGACCTTATGGCCATAATGGTGCAAGATCTGAATTCTGCGTCCTCACTGATGCAATCACTGCCAACCTTCCTTTAGGTGTGGGATCAATGGACAATAATGCATATCGAGATTATCAGATATATACTATTGATTCTTCTTCCCCTTCCCTACAGGAACCTTCCCCCGCAAATGACTCTGTATCCCCTCTACCCGTGATTGAACTCAAGCCCTTACCTGATTCATTAAAATATGTGTTCTTGGGCAATAGTAAGACATACCTGGTTATTATTAGTTCTCACTTAACCCAAGAACAAGAGCTCCAATTGGTTTCTGTGCTTCAAGCTCATAGGGCAGCTATTGGGTGGAATATCTCTGATCTCCATGGTATTCACTCCTCTTATTATACTCATCATATATACACGGATGAGAGGGCAAAACCTTCTAGACAACCTTAGAGACGGCTAAATCCAAATATGCTAGAGGTTGTCAAGAAAGAGATCATCAAATGGCTAGATACTTATATTATATATCCAATATTTGATAGCCAGTGGGTGAGTCCCATCCAGACCATGCCTAAAAAGGCTGGACTCACCGTTATAAAAAAAGAAAAAAGGTGAATCCATCCCAATCTGCACTATGACTTCATGGCCAGTCTGTATTGATTATCGTAAGCTAAACACAGCTACAAAGAAAGATCATTTTTCTTTGCCTTTCATTGATCAAATATTGGAGGGGCTAGCCGGACGAAGCTTCTTCTGTTTCTGGTTGGATACTCTAGATATAATCAGTTTGTGATTAACCCAAATGATCAGGACAAGACCACTTTCACCTGTCCCTTTGGCACATTCACTTCCAAGCAAATGCCCATTGGCCTATGCAACACACTCGCGACTTTTCAGCGTTGTATGATGGCCATATTCTCAAACATGATAGGGGACTTTGTGGAAGTATTCTTGGATGATTTCCCCATTTTTGAAGATGATTTTTAGTCTTGTCTTGATAACCTTACCAAGATCCTGAAGAGGTGCATTGAGGTTAACCTAGTACTTTCATGGGAGAAAAGCCATTTCATGGTGAGGGATGGCATAGTACTAGGCCACAGGATCTCTATTAATGGACTCGAGGTCGACCAAGTGAAGTTTGATGTTATTTCCTGACTACCTCCACCTAATTCGATCAAGCAGATTAGACCTTTCTTGGGTCATGTCGGATTATACAGAAGATTTATTAGAGATTTCTCAAAAATCGCTCACCCATTGATGAATCTTCTTGTAGCCGACATCCCATTTGATTTTGATTCCTTGTGTCTCAGCAATTACAAGACTCTATGAAGCACTGTATCTAATTCTCTTGTTCTCTAGCCACCCAACTAGCCTCTCGATTTCAAGATTATGTGTGACGCCTCCGAATTTGCTATCAGAGCTATTCTTGGCCAGCATCGGGAGTGCCATCCTTTCTTCATTTACTACGCTAGCCAGAAGCTGAATGAGCCTCAGCGTAATTGCACAGTCACTGAGAAGGAACTGCTAGTCATAGTGCTCGAGTTGGAGAAATTCCGTTCTTATTTATTAGGGTCCAAAGTTATTCTTTTTACTGATCATTCCACCCTTCGGCATTTGTTGGCAAAGAAGGATACCAAACCTCGCATGATTAGATGGATCCTTCTATTGCAGGAATTAGATATCGAAATCAATGACAAAGTCAGAGCACATAATGTAGTGGCTGATCACTTATCCCGACTTTACCCAGCCCACATCTCGTATTCCCTGCCTATTTTTGATAATTTTTCGGATGAATCTATGTTGGCTATAGATTCTTCGGAGTTTCCCTAGTATGCGGATCCCATAATTGTCTTGTCTCAAGCAAGATACCTACGAGATTATCCAAGGACCATAAGCTCAAATTCTTCTAAGAAGCCAAATTTTATTTCTAGGACGACCCCCTACTTTTCCGTATTGGATCTGATCAAATAATTAGGAGGTGCGTCCCTGACTCTGAGATTTCTATTGTGTTATCTCTTTGCCACAACAATGCCTGTGGTGGCCATTTCTCTGGCAAAAAAACCGCTGCAAAGATTTTGCAGTTAGGTTTTTCTGGCCAACCATTTTTAAAGATACACACAAATTCGTCAAATGCTATAAGCAATGCCAATCAGTCGATTCTATGAACAGGAGAGACATGATGCCTCTCCAACTTATCTTGGTCATAAAAGTGTTAGACATTTGAGGCATTGATTTTATGGGCCCATTCCCAAACTTGCATGGCTTCAAGTACATTCTTTTTGCAGTTGATTATGTCTCGAAGTGGGTTGAGGCTATTCCAGAGAGACAAGCTGATCATAAAATTGTCATATCTTTCATTTGGGAATTTATTTTTACGAGATTTGGTGTCCTCCATGTCTGATTAGAGACGAGGGGAGTCATTTCATTCATGCCCATTTTCGGTCACTATTGAAAAAATATGGGGTACATCATCGTATTGCCACCTTATATCATTTGCATACCAATAGGCAGGCTGAGGTGTCTAACCGCTAGATCAAACTCGTTTTGCAAAAGATGGTTAGACCTGACCAGAAGGATTGGTCCGATCTGTTGATTGATGTACTATGGGCATATCAGACCGTATACAAGGCCCCACTCGAAATGTCACCATACTGCATAGTTTATGGAAAGGCTTGTCACCTTTCGGTTGAACTGGAGCACCGCTTCTTTTGGGCAGTGTAGAAATGTAATTTTAACCTTGATGAAGGAGGTTATGTAAGGAAGTTCCAACTCCATAAATTAGAAGAGATTCGATGGGAAGCCTACAAGAATGCAAAGATTTATAAGGATCAGACCAAGGCCTTTCCTGACTGCCATATCTAGAGGAAAACTTTCATGCCTAACTAGCAAGTCTGGTTATTTGATTTTAAGCTTAAATTCTTTACGGGCAAGTTGAAGTCCAAGTGGATTGGTCGTTTTGTTGTGAATCGCCTATACTCTAATGGGGCAGTTCAGATTCACTAGGCATGTTTCTATAGTGAATGGTCAGCGTCTCAAGCCATTTTTGATCCAGGAACCTCCTTCTACTGATAAAGTCATTAATCTTCTTAAGGATGTTTGATTGAGTTTTCACTAGCTGGAGTCGTTAAAATCAGCATTTATGAATAGCATTTATTTTTCTTTTTATATATAGCATATTTGTCATATTTCATACTTGTTGGAATAAGTTAAATGAAAAATTCAGGAGCTATTCCAGGTGATTTCTACCCTTTATACCTCATGTCTTTCATTTCTTTTCATTCTATTTATATTCATGCATGAGGGCATGCAAGAATTTAGGCATGGGAGGGTAGTACACATACACTGATTATTTTTTGCCAACACTTAAGATTTTCAGTAAAAATTTTCCCATTATTGCATTCACATTTACCATATTTCCTTGCAATATGCGTTGTCAATAAGTTTTTAAAGGAAAAAAATATATATATTTTTATATGTAGTTTATCTATACAAAAAAAAGTGCATTTTCAGTGTTATTTTTGGAATTTAAGTTAGGAGGAATCAAGAATTCTTGATTTTGAGGATTTACCGATGTTAAGAAATATGGAACAAAGTCCTTCCACCTAGACTCTTCAGGTCCTTATGGAGTTAATTTCTCAAGTTTTTACCTAAATCTAGATTATTTTCCCGAGACTTTGAAAGGAGTTTGAAAAAGCTAGAAGTATTAAGTCAAATGAGTGATGAGTGAATAACTTATCGTTCCACCCTGTGATTTGGATAGTCTAGTTCTAAGCATCTTCACTTGCACATTGCACAGACTCATCTTTTCGGTGATTTTGTTGAGTCCTTAGTTGTCAATAAGATTTCATCTTAGGGCTTGCAGATCCAAAGGATCTTGCCGTGTTTCTAATTCTTAGGACTGTTCTTGTTTGTAGGGGAAAGCATTTGGAATGGATAAAGGAGAGCCACTCAGCTAGAAAAATGATATATATATATATATTCAACCAAAAATTTAGAAGGAAAATATATATATATATATATATATAGAAAAAAAATTATTCCACCAGATAAAAGCATCTCACTACAAATGGGTGTTTATCCTATAGAAAAAAAAATATGGAGAAAGAAATTAAGAATAAGAGACCAATGGGTCTAGCCAGGGAGATATACACCTAGTGTGTTGACCTTGGGATAGAAAAGTGGTGAGGAGAAAGCTACCAAATCTTAGTATGGCGTAACTGAAGAGAGGAGTGTCTCAGAGAGACTATAGAAATATTCTAAGTTTTATTGAATGCTAGGAGTCAACTTAATTACCCATCTAATGAGTCACACAATAATCACACACAAGATGCTGGTTTCTCACCTTTGATTCAAACTTTGGGTGGGTCGACTTAGTTAAAGTAAGTTGCTTTGGCGACCCAAGTCTAAAGGCTGATAGGACTTTTGATTTGATTTGAGAGGTGTAGATTTGATTCGGTACTCGAGAGTTGTTGAAGTCTTTGTCATTAAGGATTTGTCCGTAATTTCTTTTCGTTGGGAAAAAATCATATTGTGATTTTTTATTCAAACTCGCTTGATTCCTTAATAACTCATTTTATAATAAAAGTATATATAGATATATATCTATACATAGATATATATGTAAAAGGCTCAGTTTTACATTGTTTTTGAAAATAAATCCGCATATTTGATTTTTGCATCTTTTTCTGCAAGATTTTCATATGTTAGTTTTGCCAGGGACTAGCAAAATTTAGGTATTGGGGTATGATTGCACAACAATATTAGGACTTAATTAACCTAAGCTATGTTAGAATCTAGTTTAACTTGTGAATAGTGCATTCATAAATTGCATATCATGCATTGCATTTCTTTATTTAACTGCATATGTTATAATACCATTTTTTCCATGCTTATTAGGGTTTATTCTTGTTTATAGGTCAAGAGCAGTTTAGAAGTTGTTTTGGATGGAATAAAGCTAGATAGGAGTGAAGGTTGTAGCAAAGATGGAGCTGGATTATGTGAATAAAGAAGAAAGACACCGGTTAAAGAAAGAAAGAAAGAACAAAGGACTACCTGTCTAGAATATGAGTAGAAGAAAAGAATGAGAAGAACTAGGATAACCCTATCCTCAAAACTCTAGGATAACTCTTTTCCAGTACCTATCCCTAGACTAGCTCAGAATCGGAATATCTGAGCTCAAAAGCCAAAAACATTGATAACATTATCCATGTACCTATCCACCCTATCCCTAGCACTATCTGTAATGAATGTGTGCCCCAGACGTATTTTAAGACGTCTGGGAGGTGGCTCAGACGTCGGACAAGACGTCTGGTATCACAACCAGACGTCTGATAAGACGTCTGGGATAGATTCAAGACGTCTGGAAATCCGTTATTTTCGACACATGCGAGTCGCCTGCGCGCCTGAGCGCGCAGACCGCATATTCCCTCTTTTCTCTGCGGCTGCAGGCGGCCTGCCGCCTTCTCTCTCTCCCTCCGCGCGGCGTTAAAAGGAGCGCGCCTCCCCTCTCGTCTCCACCGTCTCCTCCTTCTTCTCCTTCCTGTGCGCGAGAGCGAGCGGACGCGAGGGTGGCAGCGGCGGCCGCAGTGAGCGCGGAGGTGCAGCGTGCGAGGGCGGAGCTCTGCCGTGAGGGCGAGCTCGCCGGAGCGGCTTGGCCGGCCGACGGAGGGCGCAGGGGGCGCAGAGCGACGCGGAGAGGGACCTGCTGCGGGCTGAGCAGCAGACGCGTGAGGTGCGACACGGGCGGCGTCGCGAGCGGAGGCCGAGCAGGGTTTTGATTCTGGAAAAATTTCCAGAATCAGACGTCTGGGTTGATAGCCAGACGGCAAGGTCGACGTCTGTAAGATCATACAGACGTCTGAAAGGTGAGTGTCCGCTTTCTTCTTCCTTCTTGTCGACTGACCGTACTGAGGGAGGGGGGTTGGCTGTGCGCAGGTTCGCGGATTCGCCATCCTTTGCGAATCAGACGTCTGGAAGTTGTACCAGACGGCGGCAGTGACCTCCAGACGTCCGGAGGGACCATCGGACGTCTGGGATCTAGGCAGACGTCCCCGCAGACTTCTGGACGTCTGGGAAACCACGCTGAACAGGTAATTCTCTGATCCACTTTTTAAGACGTCTGGAAGGAGTTCCAGACGTCTGATTTTGCACAGTATCGTCTTTTTCGACCTGTTTAGGGTCCGTTCGGGCTCCGTTTTCCGCGATTCGAGTTGCGTTCTCTTCAGAATTAATTCCTCTACTCATCTACGGTAGCTATACACTGTTTTGAGACACTCCTTGTGTTTGATCCTTGTGACAGGATCTCGTTCAGTTGCAGTCTTGAGAGTCGCGGAGGCACGCGGGATTCCCGATCACGCCCCCATTACTCCCGTTGTACCTGGTAGAGTGGCTTAAGTTATTTTTAAAATCTGTTAAAGTATATAACCATAACTAGAATCTAGGACATTGCATGAATCCTAGGAATGAGAAATGTATGGAATGATAGCTCCTAGGTGATGCATGAATCCTAGGGCTGGAAAACTAGTTGTATGTTAGATCCTAGGATGTGGCATGAATCTTAGGATGGAAAAACTAGTGGAATGTATAATACTGCAGTCTTGGAAAAATGGAAAGGAATATAAAGCTGCCTGTAATTTGAATTAACAGCTGCCTGTTATGAATAAAGAAACATGTTGAGATCATGGATTTTGAGAACGTGAATCCGGAAAGTGAAACATATGATGTTCTGAGATAAAGAGCTGGAACCCTACGGGGAATTAGGAGTTGAACTCCTGGAAAGAAAAAGGAATGGAACTGAGATGTAGTTTGTACTGTCTCTTGGGTATGCAGTACCAAGGGAAGTACCTGTACCTGTTTAGTGCAGAGTGGGGCCAGCCGCCCCAGGGACCCGGGGTTAGGATTGGCTGCTCTGTACCGACTTGTTGGCCCTCGTGTACGTAGTACCGAGGAGAGCTAGTAGTGTTAGGAGAGTACTAGCTACGCCACGGGCCCCAGGGTTCTGCTAGCCTCCTTCACCGACTTGTTAGGCCCACTAGGGCAAACCAGGGTAGTCAGGCGAGGGTGCGTGGACTGTGGAGGGGCAAGGCCACGGTTTGGTTACTGTGGAGGGGTTGGACCCCTGTTACTGAGAGGGCTCTGCCCTGGTTCCGTGCTGTGCTTTGGGCGCACCCGTTAACGGAAACGACTGACCGCGTGCCAGTGCGGGCTAGCTACCTGTGCGTTTATCGCGCGTGCCGTAGTCACCGTTACGTCTGTCAGTGACCTTGGGGTGGTTGACTGAGGGTAGGATCACCACGGGGGACTCTCCCGGCCAGGAGAGCACCACGTGCTACTTCTACTTTTGGAAAAGACTGCAATCAAGATCGTTCCCACGAGGACATTCGAGATCAAGTAAAGGATCTGAGAAATAAATGAAATAGTGAGAAAAATTGAAAGATGTGAATAAAGGAAGTAATAGAACATAACAGCTACTGTACACTCTACTGTTGCCTTTAGTTAGTTTGCCACTCTACTCAGCGTTTTGCTGACGTGTTACACTCGTTACCTTTTTCAGGACCAGGTGTTGAGCAGCCAGGGTCGGCGGCTGCAGAGGACGCTGGGCCGAGTAGGGTCCAGTAGAGTTACCACAGCCTTTTGTACCTCTTTTGTTTCTGTTCTAGTGAGTAGTTTTTGTTTCCGCTGTACCTTCTTTACCTGCAGTTCTTATTATATGATAAATGCTGTTTTACTGTTGTGGTGGTACCTACTGTAGTAGTTTCTTTCCTTACTGCTGTACTTTCTTACTGTTAGTTATATTCATGCTGAATGTGGTTTATTTTACTGTCTTTTGGTTACTTCCTCATTGGACGACTAGGTCTTGGGATTAGTCGAGTCGGTCCGGTTCTCGTGTCTCGTAGGGACTCAGGAACCGGGTCGTTACAAGATGGTATCAGAGCAAGGTCGTCCCGAGAAGTGAATCAACTGACTGGAAAATAACCAATTCACATGTTTATAGCTAGAGTAGCCACCACAACATATCTCTTGACTTGAGCTCTTAGAAGTTTTGTTAGGTACCGTCTGTTTTGACGTTTCCGTTTCGTTTCGCGTCTCCTTGCAGGAGATGCCTCGTCGCGGGACTGGCGAGACTGGCCGCGGGCGTGGCCGAGGGCGAGGTCGGCGAGGTGGACGTGCTGTCGTTGACGTCTCGGTGGACCAGCCACCACTCCCTGGCGTCCAAGCCCAGGACCTCGCCAGACTGATACGAGATATTGTACGAGAGGAGCTCCACCCACCGCCCCGAGCACCTCCTCCTGGGGTTGCAGAGGGGGAGTCCTCTGTGGGACCACGCGACAGACGCGGCGCTGGACACGAGGGAGGGGATGGGCCCCTGCCGCCCCTACCTTCCTCCGACACTTCTGTACACGAGGCACCTTCGCCTGGAGGTGCACCAGCACCTCCCCTACAGCGCCACTTCGAGCTTTTCGAACAGTTCCGGAAGCTAAAGCCCCCCTCCTTCAAGGGGGATGAGGACCCGACCGAGGCAGAGGACTGGCTTGAGCAGCTGGAGAAGATCTTCGACACCCTTCGCCCCCCGGTGGAGTGCCGCGTGGCCTTTGCCACGTACCAGCTGGAGAGTGCGGCACACCGGTGGTGGAGGGCGGTCCGGGGACAGGAGAGGGACGAGCCGACGTGGGACCAGTTCGTCACCCTCTTCTGCGAGCAGTACTTTCCCCAGACGTGGCAGGACCAGAGGAGGCGGGAGTTCCACACTCTCCGCCAAGGGACGATGACCGTGAGCGCGTACCGCACGCGTTTCTTGGAGCTGTCCCGCTTTGCAGCGACAGCGGTAGCCACTGAGGAGGAGCGCCTTTGGAGGTTCATCGAGGGGCTCCGGCCTGCGATCTGGGGGTACGTCAAACCCTTGAAGCTGCCGACGTTTTCGAGGGTGGTAGAGGCAGCTATGACTTACGAGGAGACCAACCCGTCCGCGCGAGAGACCGACGGCGGGCGAAAGAGGCCCTTTCAGCGAGACTTCTCATAGGGCCGGCGAGAACGGAGACACGTGACGTCCGCAGGAGAGCCGTCACGTTGTGCAGGGCCATCAGCGACCTTTGGGGGCCCTCGACAGGGGCCAGTCGCCAGCACCGGAGCCCCGCCTAGCCGACAGCAGGGACTCACTGAGGCCGGGAGTCGGGTTCCCCTCTGCTACCAGTGTGGCCAGCCGGGCCACGTCAAGAGGGACTGCCCATCTAGGGCAGGAGGTCAGCAGATACTTCCCGTGCAGAGCACTGGAGGGCGTGCAGGAGGCCGCGGTTCCCAAGCACGAGGAGGAGGACAGCAGTCGCGAGGAGGGTATCGGCCAGCACCTACCCGTCCGACGCAGAGTGTGGCTGCTTCGTCCGCACCCAAAGCTGAGGGGCGTATCAACGCCCTAACACACAGGGACGCCAGAGCATCGGGATCCGTGGTAGCAGGTATGGTTTCAGTTTCTGGCAGACTCGTTTACACGCTTTTCGATTCCGACGCTACGCACTCGTTTGTCGCAGCCAGTTTCGCAGTTAGTTTGGACCAGGATTATACACTGTTAGAGAATCCGTTCGTAATCAGAGGTCCGAGTGGTCAGCTGTTTGTAGCTGAGGAGGTGTACACGGGTTGCGGGGTCAGCATCGGGGGACATAGCCTGCCAGCTGACCTGATTATGATACAGATGGAGGACTTTGGAGTGATTATGGGGATGGATTGGCTGTCCGCTTACCACGCCTTGGTAGACTGTTTTGAGAGGAAGATTGTCTTCTCCATTCCGGAGTTGCCTTCTTTCGAGTTTCACGGGCAGCCAGTGGACGGAGGTTTCAGGTGCATTTCGGCACTTCGGGCGGCGAGACTTTTGAGCCAGGGGTGTGAGGGCTTCCTAGCTTGTGTGGTGGCAGAGCACAGCCCCGTGGCAGACTTCCAGAGCATCCCGGTGGTCAGAGAGTACCCCGACGTGTTTCCAGACGAGTTACCAGGACTACCGCCCGAGCGTGAGATCGAGTTTGAGATCTCACTAGTACCAGGGACCAGCCCCATCTCCACCGCGCCATACAGAATGGCACCGCTTGAGCTGCGAGAGCTCAAGTCCCAGTTGCAGGACCTTTTGGAGAAAGGTTTCGTGAGGCCCAGTGCGTCTCCCTGGGGAGCCCCGGTACTGTTTGTGAAGAAGAAGGATGGGACCCTACACCTTTGTGTGGACTACCGACAGCTGAATAGGGTCACCATCAAGAACAGATATCCGCTGCCGAGGATCGACGATTTGTTTGACCAGTTTTGGGGTGCCACGGTGTTTTCCAAGATCGACTTGAGGTCTGGATACCACCAGTTGAGGATCAGGGAGACCGATGTCTCCAAGACAGCTTTCCGCACCCGGTACGGACACTACGAGTTTTTGGTCATGCCGTTTGGGCTGACCAATGCCCCCGCTGCTTTCATGGACCTGATGAACCGGGTGTTTAGGCCGTACTTGGACCAGTTTGTGGTGGTTTTCATAGATGATGTACTCACCTATTCTAGAGATCGGACGCAGCATGGACAGCACTTGCGGATGGTTCTGGACACTCTGAGACGACGCAGGCTGTACTCCAAATACAGCAAGTGCGAGTTCTGGTTGAGGGAGGTGACCTTTTTGGGTCATGTGATCTCTGGAGACGGCCTGGAGGTGGACCCCGCCAAGGTCGAGGCAGTGCTCAGGTGGGAGAGACCGCGTTCAGTCACTGAGATTCGCAGTTTCCTGGGACTGGCAGGTTACTACAGACGGTTCATCAGAGGGTTTTCGCAGATTGCACGTCCTATGACACAGTTGACCCGGAAGGACGTGCCTTTCGCTTGGACAGACGATTGTGAGGCGTGTTTTCTGGAGCTGAAGGAGAGGTTGACCTCGGCTCCCGTGCTCACCATCCCTGACAGTAGTGGCGGGTTCGTTGTGTACACGGACGCTTCCTTGCAGGGGTTAGGAGGTGTGCTCATGCAGAGGGGTCACGTGGTCGCTTACGCTTCGCGGCAACTGAAGCCCCATGAGCATACCTACCCTACCCACGATCTAGAGTTGGCAGCTGTTGTCTTCGCGCTGAAGACATGGAGGCACTACTTGTACGGTGAGACCTTCGAGATTTTTACAGATCACAAGAGCCTCAGATATCTTTTTGACCAGAAGGAGCTCAACATGAGACAGAGACGTTGGTTGGAGCTCCTGAAGGACTACGACTGCAGCATCTCCTACCACCCGGGAAAGGCCAATGTGGTGGCTGACGCCTTGAGCCGTAAGGCGCCCGCACGCTTGGCCAGTCTACAGTTACAGAGTTGGAGCCTTTTGGAGGAGGTGGGCAGTTGGCGACCTCTAGAGTTACGAGGGTACTGTGGGGCAGTGACGGTGACACGGCAGACCAGGCCAGAGTTGATAGACCGCATCATCACGGGACAGATGGCCGATCCGTACTTGCAGTCTTTGCGCGACAGAGTACTATCAGGGGACCCAGGGGACTTCTCTTTCACAGACCAGGTGTTACGCTTGAGGGGCCGGTTGTGCGTCCCCAGAGACGAGGAGCTGTTGAGAGAGCTCCTGACTGAGGCACACGGTTCCAGATTCACCATACATCCCGGAAACACGAAAATGTACCATGACTTGAGACGCGAGTTTTGGTGGAGAGGGATGAAGCGGGATGTGGGTGAGTTCGTGCAGCAGTGCTTAGTGTGCCAGCAGGTGAAAGCCGAGCATCAGAGGCCTGCAGGGCCGCTTCAGCCGCTTCCAGTACCAGAATGGAAGTGGGAGAGCATCACCATGGACTTGGTGGTGGGCTTACCTGTTACCCAGCGAGGACACGACGCAGTCTGGGTAATAGTGGATAGATTGACGAAGACGGCACGATTCTTGCCAATCCGAGTCACTTTGGGACCAGCACAGTTGGCAGAGAGGTATATCCGTGATGTGGTGCGACTACACGGAGTTCCGCGGGAGATCGTATCCGACCGGGATACCCGCTTTACGTCCTAGTTTTGGGCTGAGTTTCAGCAGGCTTTGGAGACGAGGTTGAGGTTTAGCACGGCTTACCACCCCCAGACGGACGGACAGTCGGAATGCACGATACAGACACTTGAGGACCTTTTGCATGCCTGTATACTAGACTGGAGGGGCTCTTGGGAGGAGCACCTGCCCCTGGCGGAGTTTGCATACAACAACAGTTATCACTCGAGCATCGGCATGGCTCCCTACGAGGCTCTGTATGGACGGAAATGCACGGCACCCTTGAGTTGGGTTGAGGTGGGGACCAAGTGGGAGGTTGGCCCCAGGTTGATCCGGTAGAGTCAGGAGGTAGTTGAGCAGATCCACAGACGACTCCGCACTGTCAGGAGCAGACAGAAGAGATACGCAGATCGCAGACGCAGAGAGGTGCAGTTCGAGGTTGGGGACCACGTCTTCCTTCGTGTTTCGCCCATGAAGGGCTTACAGCGGTTTGGGGTGAGAGGGAAGCTCGCGCCGAGGTTCGTGGGGCCCTTCGAGGTCCTGGAGCGGGTTGGACCCGTTGCTTACAGACTTGCCCTTCCCCCGCAGCTTTCTGGTGTGCACGACGTATTCCACGTGTCCAACCTCAGGAAGTACATAGCCGATCCCAGCCACGTACTGAGTCACGAGAGCGTCAAGGTGAGCGACGACCTGACCCACCCCGAGCGGCCAGTGCAGATCCTAGACCGAGCCGTCCGCAGGTTGAGATGAAAGCAAGTACCCCTGGTAAAGGTTTTGTGGAGGAGCCAGCGGTACGAGGAGGCTACATGGGAGCCTGAGGCGGCAATGCGGGAGCGGTACCCAGAGCTTTTCGCGGGTACGTCTTTTCGGACCGGCTTCGGTCCTCTTTGAGTTTGTTATGGTTATTTGGACATCTTTTCCCCGCACCCTAGTTGGCGCAAGTTTCGGGGACGAAACTTCCTTTGAGTTTGTTATATTGTAACGAATGTGTGCCCCAGACGTATTTTAAGACGTCTGGGAGGTGGCTCAGACGTCGGACAAGACGTCTGGTATCACAACCAGACGTCTGATAAGACGTCTGGGATAGATTCAAGACGTCTGGAAGTCCGTTATTTTCGACACACGCGAGTCGCCTGCGCGCCTGAGCGCGCAGACCGCATATTCCCTCTTTTCTCTGCGGCTGCAGGCGGCCTGCCGCCTTCTCTCTCTCCCTCCGCGTGGCGTTAAAAGGGGCGCGCCTCCCCTCCCGTCTCCACCGTCTCCTCCTTCTTCTCCTTCCTGTGCGCGAGAGCGAGCGGACGCGAGGGCGGCAGCGGCGGCCGCAGTGAGCGCGGAGGTGCGGCGTGCGAGGGCGGAGCTCTGCTGTGAGGGCGAGCTCGCCGGAGCAGCTTGGCCGGCCGATGGAGGGCGCAGGGGGCGCGGAGCGACGCGGAGAGGGACCTGCTGCGGGCTGAGCAGCAGACGCGCGAGGTGCGACGCGGGCGGCGTCGCGAGCGGAGGCCGAGCAGGGTTCTGATTCTGGAAAAATTTCCAGAATCAGACGTCTGGGTTGATAGCCAGACGGCAAGGTCGACGTCTGTAAGATCATACAGACATCTGAAAGGTGAGTGTCCGCTTTCTTCTTCCTTCTTGTCGACTGACCGTACTGAGGGAGGGGGGTTGGCTGTGCGCAGGTTCGCTGATTCGCCATCCTTTGCGAATCAGACGTCTGGAAGTTGTACCAGACGGCGGGAGTGACCTCCAGACGTCCGGAGGGACCATCGGACGTCTGGGATCTAGGCAGACGTCCCCGCAGACTTCTGGACGTCTGGGAAACCACGCTGAACAGGTAATTCTCTGATCCACTTTTTAAGACGTCTGGAAGGAGTTCCAGACGTCTGATTTTGCACAGTATCGTCTTTTTCGACCCGTTTAGGGTCCGTTCGGGCTCCGTTTTCCGTGATTCGAGTTGCGTTCTCTTTAGAATTAATTCCTCTACTCATCTACGGTAGCTATACACTGTTTTGAGACACTCCTTGTGTTTGATCCTTGTGACAGGATCTCGTTCAGTTGCAGTCTTGAGAGTCGCGGAGGCACGCGGGATTCCCGATCACGCCCCCATTACTCCCGTTGTACCTGGTAGAGTGGCTTAAGTTATTTTTAAAATCTGTTAAAGTATGGAACCATAACTAGAATCTAGGACATTGCATGAATCCTAGGAATGAGAAATGTATGGAATGATAGCTCCTAGGTGATGCATGAATCCTAGGGTTGGAAAACTAGTTGTATGTTAGATCCTAGGATGTGGCATGAATCTTAGGATGGAAAAACTAGTGGAATGTATAATACTGCAGTCTTGGAAAAATGGAAAGGAATATAAAGCTGCCTGTAATTTGAATTAACAGCTGCCTGTTATGAATAAAGAAACATGTTGAGATCATGGATTTTGAGAACGTGAATCTGGAAAGTGAAACATATGATGTTCTGAGATAAAGAGCTGGAACCCTACGGGGAATTAGGAGTGGAACTCCTGAAAAGAAAAAGGAATGGAACTGAGATGTAGTTTGTACTGTCTCTTGGGTACGCAGTACCAAGGGAAGTACCTGTACCTGTTTAGTGCAGTGGGGCCAGCCGCCCCAGGGACCCAGGGTTAGGATTGGCCGCTCTGTACCGACTTGTTGGCCCTCGTGTACGTAGTACCGAGGAGAGCTAGTAGTGTTAGGAGAGTACTAGCTACCCCACGGGCCCCGGGGTTCTGCTAGCCTCCTTCACCGACTTGTTAGGCCCACTAGGGCAAACCAGGGTAATCAGGCGAGGGTGCGCGGACTGTGGAGGGGCAAGGCCCCGGTTTGGTTACTGTGGAGGGGTTGGACCCCTGTTACTGAGAGGGCTCTGCCCTGGTTCCGTGCTGTGCTTTGGGCGCACCCGTTAACGGAAATGACTGACCGCGTGCCAGTGCGGGCTAGCTACCTGTGCGTTTATCGCGCGTGCCGTAGTCACCGTTACGTCTGTCAGTGATCTTGGGGTGGTTGACTGAGGGTAGGATCACCACGGGGGACTCTCCCGGCCAGGATAGCGCCACGTGCTACTTCTACTTTTGGAAAAGACTGCAATCAAGATCGTTCCCACGAGGACATTCGAGATCAAGTAAAGGATCTGAGAAATAAATGAAATAGTGAGAAAAATTGAAAGATGTGAATAAAGGAAGTAATAGAACATAACAGCTACTGTACACTCTACTGTTGCCTTTAGTTAGTTTGCCACTCTACTCAGCGTTTTGCTGACGTGTTACACTCGTTACCTTTTTCAGGACCAGGTGTTGAGCAGCCAGGGTCGGCGGCTGCAGAGGACGCTGGGCTGAGTAGGGTCCAGTAGAGTTACCACAGCCTTTTGTACCTCTTTTGTTTCTGTTCTAGTGAGTAGTTTTTGTTTCCGCTGTACCTTCTTTACCTGCAGTTCTTGTTATATGATAAATGCTGTTTTACTGTTGTGGTGGTACCTACTGTAGTAGTTTCTTTCCTTACTGCTATACTTTCTTACTGTTAGTTATATTCATGCTGAATGTGGTTTATTTTACTGTCTTTTGGTTACTTCCTCATTGGACGACTAGGTCTTGGGATTAGTCGAGTCGGTCCGGTTCTCGTGTCTCGTAGGGACTCGGGAACCGGGTCGTTACACTATCCTACTATCCATAACCCTAATCTACCTATCCTATAACCAATCCCCAACTTAAATATCTATTTAGGTCCATGACATACCTAATTGACTTCGTCTGAGTCAATTGGGTCCATGGGACTTGATTGGACTAAACCTAAGATGATTGGACTCAATTGAGTCTAATCATGCCCATTAAACCTAGCCACTTCCAATTAGGTGCAATATAACCTAATTGGATGCAACCAACTCTGATTAGGTTCAGTTGGAACCTAATTAGGTCAACCTAATTAGACTAAGTGAGTCTAATTGGACTTAACCCAAATCCAATTGGGTGTACTTACACCTAATTGAGTTCACCCCTCTCTAGATTAGGCCACCATAGACCTAATTAGGTTCAAATCTACACCACCAAGTCTAATTAAACCCAATTAGATTAGAACCTAACCCAACCTATGTTGAACCAACCTAAACCCATCTAAGTCCACACACACACACCTACACATATTCATGCACACACACACACACACATCCAAACCCACACACACTTTGCTTACACATTAAGGAAGAGGTCAATCCTCTCATAGCTGCCCAACATAGAAAGATCTTATCTCTTGATCTTTCATATGAAAAGATCAAGAGGATAAGTTCTTTTGGCAACAAAGACCGCCTTTGGATCTTATCCTAGAGTTTTCGTCCAACACCTTCCTCCTAAAAACCCATGGCCGACCACCATCTTCTTCCTTGCTCATAGTCGTCCACCCTCCATAGCTCCACCCTCCTCCATAGCCGTCCACCTTCACGCCTTGGTGGCCGGTCATCGTCTTCCTCCCACCACCTTCCAAGACCACCAAGGGAGACTCCTTGGTGCCCAACTTCTAGTAGCCTAGCCATAATCTTCTCATTAGTTTTTTCTATTTCAATTTTAGTAGTATTAGTTCTAGTTCTAGTAGTTATAATAGTTCTTTAATTAGCAAGTTGTTTTCCAAGCTTTCATCAACTAGCGAATTGTTTATATCCTTATTTGATGAATGAAAGATTGATTCTGCTTTCTCATTATGATCTCTATTAGTAGTTTTAGTTGTTCTTTATTTTCAAAAAATAATCAAAATTACAAACAAAATCCAAAAAAGAAAAAAATTGAAAAAAAACAGATGGCTGCTTCTAGCCACATTAATGAATCAATTCTCGATCAAAACTCTCTCGACATTACGCACATAATCTGTGAATTTCAAGACAAGCGTTATTCTTATACGCGTTACATTTATTTGCACTACACTATGATTGTGCATTTCGAAGGAGCTACGGGCAAATTTACTGTTGAAGAGATCCACCATCTTTAGATTTAGATTTTAGGTTTGGTAAGTTAGGTTTTCGCTTAGCTTTAGGTTAGTTTCGCAACCACAAAATAGTCGTAAATCAAGAATCGTTTTCACATCACCTCCTAGAGATCGACCAGGACTCACCTGGAGTTTCGTTATAAATGTTTTGTTTAGGTTGATTTCGCGACAATACTATGACTCTAAACTCACTAATATCGCAACAATCGGCTTAACAGTGACTTCAAAAAGGATCATAATGTTTCCTTTCTTCTTACTCTTTAATACAACTTCTACAATTTAATTGAAGAATCCAAAGATCCTAACAAGAACTTTGATATAGCCTTTATTTGCGTAGTTGACCAAATCTTGAACTAGCCTCCTTCAACCATGCCATTAGAGAGCTGTTAAAGCTATGGAAACTTGACAAGGAGAGTTTATTGCAACAAGCTAGGAATTTTCTCCTTTAGGATGTAGGGGAGACCTATCAAGTCTTTTTCCTAACAATGGTTTCATTTTTCTTCAAATAAATTAGATGATTATCTTTCAGCCTAGACTTTACAAGCTTCTATCATTGGAATTCTTGGGAAGCATTCTTTCAGAAGAATCTTCATATTTTGGATGCTTGATGGAATTGTCTATTAACCAAAGTGATACACCTTTATATTTCTTGAATGTGCTTGATATGTGACCTACCATAGAACTTTCCCAAAAATGTTAGAGTTTAGATGGATTCTTCTCTTTTCTCAAAAGAGTTAGACTTTTCCTTTTATTTATTAAAGGTTCTAAGTCATCATGCTTGTGTTTGGTCTTTACTTTCTATATGAATGGGAACTCAATCATTTCATCTTATAAGCTAGAAGCCATATCTGAAAGACTAATTTGCTTGGTGGCAAATGACTTAGTTCCTTTCATCAAATTAAAAGAGGAAAAGGATCATTATCTTGGAGTAAGAGTATTTATTTCTAAGAAAGCAAATCCACATCTTCTTCCTTTGTTCAAATTTTTAGATGTATGAGGTTCATTTTAACTCTCATTCGGATTTTATAAATATTGCAAGGTAGCCTTTCCAAGCCATTTAGGGGTTTTGAACATTCTTGAAGTCACCATGGTGCTTGGAAATGTGTTGTCCAAGATTATAATCAAGAAGGTCTTAGATTAGGAACTTTGCTCCTTTCCTTCTCATCCTTAAAATGAAAAAGGTGTCTAAACTCCATTTTTCCTCCTGTTCACCTAAAGTACCCTTTTCCCTATATAGAAACTACTACTTCCATTGTCCGTACTCTTAGAGATGGAATCATGCATGGTAGCTCAAATGGCTACATGTTTGGTAGTAACATTGGGAAGGTAAGATGGTCGGAATTTTTTGTAAAAAAATTTTAGAAAGGTCTTCCTTTGATTAACATAAGGGACATGGAATCATGCATGGAAAATCTTGCATGCTTTGGCTTGAATGATCTTTTTATCCTACCAATTATCTCTAGAGTGCTTCTTACCAACCTATAGCATAAGATGGATGAAATTTCTCTTTAGATTCATAATACTTCTAGTCAATTCTCAATATCATTGCTAGCCAATAATGTGGTCAAAAATATGATACCCTTTCCCGTAGGTGAAGAGGTTGACTAAACTTAAGCCTCTATGTCTTTATATAGAAAGTTTTCCATTGTTAATTTGTCATGAATGAGAACATAAATAAGACAAATGGTTTTCATACCTTGAAACTCAGCCCCATCCACTATCCCCCTCCTTTCCCAACCAAAAAGAGTGGCACCACCTTAGGGCATGGGACCTACCCCCCTTTTTTGTCTTTTTTCCAAAACCAATGGTGTGGAATGAGTGAATGTGATTGAGTGGGTTTAGAATGTGACAACTATTGATGTATAAATTATAGGAGAATCTCCCTTGCCTCTATATGTTATAATGTTGAAAATGTGAAAAAAGTAGGTATTGAGGGAGCTTAATCAAGGCCGACCCATTGATATAATAGGGAACTACCTATCCTTCCTAGGTTCATTCAACAAAGTTGAAGGATTTGTGTTGCATCCACATCTCCCTTTCTTATGCTTGGGCAATGATGGCACCATTTGATTTAGGGATTTCCTCATTAAACATAAAATTGTTGTTGCCACCCATTTTGGCAGAGGACTTTTATTGGGATCAAACTCGATAATGCAAGGCCTTCAAAGACTACTAGGAGACATCCTCCCAGTGCTATTGTTAAAGATGATGATGATGATGCCATGTTTATATGTTTTTGTATTCTTTGCAAAGGTTGTAGATCCACATTTGGATTTTTTATTGTGATGGATGCAAAAGACAAGATTGGTTAAGTGGAAACCAATTACATGGACTTTGCCAAATTTGGAAAAATACAAACAATATCTCTTGTGAAGGATCTTGGTGATCAGACTCCTCTTCGTTTCAACCAATTTCTACAACTTCTTACTTCATAATCATGGAAATAAATACTATTGTGCAATCCTCGATGTGATTTGTTTTTTCTTAGAGGAACTAGCCTAGTGATAGACACATGAGCCTAGCTTCTTTCTAACGATGCAAAGCCTACTCTCTCTTCATTAAATGGGTGCTATTAATACTAATACTTAAGCATGTTGATTGAGATTTTGTTTCTTAATTGATTAACTTGATAAGATTTTGTGCGACTACCAATCTAGACACCTTTTCACATTTTTATCAATAGATATATAAGACTAACAATTAGTCTATTTTATTTTATCACTTATTTTGATCTAGTTCTTTCATCCTTTTACTTTACCTTCAAAGTGCACAAATTGATGAATAAATCTTCTTTTAATTTCTTAAAATAATTAAAAACAAAAACAACTATCCAACTCAACATTCATCGGGGAAAACCACGATCCATTACGTGAGTAATTTACAATTTCCAAAAAGAAGCAGAGAAATGCAGGTTTTGACATAAAAATTGACTCGGGGTGTTATTTTTATATTTCACGCAACGTTGAGAATATGGGTCCACTTGATAATTGATATTTAATGTAAAGAAATAAAAGAATATAAGGTTTGTTATGTAGTGGTCTTTATCACATTCAAAACAATCACCACACTACTTTAACCTAAAACGCATAGGTGATAAATAACTTTACACCAGTGATAAGTTATTCTAAAGTATTTTTACACTAGTGCAATCTCATTTTGCACCGATGATAAATTATTCGATAGGTAATTTCAGTTGTCCAAAGTGATTTTACACCGATGTAAAGTGATTTGGACCTATGAGTTTAGGATTTAGGTTTATGGAAAGTAATTTCACGTCTGAGAAGTGACTTTTCACTTGAAGGGTGATTTTTCACCTTAGGTAAACCCTAAATGCTAATGACTAAATCCTAAACCCTAAGGTGAGAAATTACCTTTCAAGTGTAAAATCACTTATCATAGGTGAAGAAATACTTAGAATTTAATTTTGCATCTGTATAATCTTACTTTGCACCGGTGCAAAATTATTTTGAAGGTACAAAGTGATTTTACACAGGTGCAAAATAAGATTGCACCCGTGCAAAGTGATTTTACTCTAGTGGAAAGTAATTCCGAAGGTGATTTAAGTGGTTTGCAACCATACCATAGTGATTTGTTGTTGATTTCAAAATCGGAGGATCTCATTATGTGTAGCACCTTTTTTGCAGAAAAATAAAAGATGCAGATTAGGATCACGTTTACACTGCTGCATGTCAATTTTTATATTAACTTTTACATGTTCCAACCTGCCTCATATACAATTTTACTTTATTGTTAGCAATTTTACCATCAATCTAGGTAAATTTTAAAAATTTACATTCATGACATAGCAAAATTTTACTTAAAACAAATCTTGATGCTTCTGTTCATGCATGTGTTGGGGGCGTCAGGGGGAATTTAGGTTCTTACACAAACGAAGAAGATAGGTAGCAATTTCGACCGTAAGAGCTTGAGAGTTCTCTAGTGCAAACGCAAACATGACATTGGTGTCATTATCACACTGAGACCCAACGCGATTCTTTGAGTGACATTAAAGGCAAAAGCGTTGATAAAAAGCAAGCATAATCGAGTGAACATCTTCAAAATGCTATATTTTTTAGTTGTTGGGTCAGAATCATCATGCTATGTGACAAGGGCAAGAAGCATATTTTTGCTGCTTCTTCCTTTGTTTCTTTTTTTGTGCAATAAGATGCACATCGTCGAAAGTCGATATTCTGCCAAGTAGGCCTTGTTATGATTGTCGGTACTCCATCAACTTCTTTTCTAAGTACACGTAAAGGCTTGTCTAAATGAGGTAGTCCCCAAAGATAAGGGACAGAGGGTAGGGCTTATAAATCCGGGTTTATTACTAAATAAAAAGAATATAAAAAAAAATCTAATTTTCTAACTTTTTTTTATCCATAAATAAAATGTTGATATGTGATAAGATCCACTACTATTAAACTAAGCAACAAATCACTTTTATAAAGATAAGTGGTGGTGTAAAATTAATTTATACCTTCAAAATAATTTTACATGTATGGAAAATAAGATTGTATCGATATAATCTTACTTTTAACTACTTTGTATAGGTGTAATATTTTTTTACACGGCTGTAAAGTAAGATTGCACTTTGCTTTGAATTAATTTACACAGGTGTAATATTTTTTTTCACAGATGAAAAGTAAGATTGCACCTTACTTTGAACTACTTTACACTGGTGTAATATTATTTTGCACAAGTGTAATATTTTTTTACACGGGTGCAAAATAAGATTTCACAAGTGCAAAATTAAATTCTAAGTGTTTCTTCACTTATGAGAAGTGAGTTTTCACCTTAGGATTTAGGATTTAGTTTTTAATGTTTAAGGTTTAAACCCTAAGGTGAAAAATCACCTTTCAAGTGAAAAATCACTTCTCCTACATGAAATTACTTTCCATAGACCTAAACCATAAACCCTAAACTCATAGGTCAAAATTACTTTACACGAATGCAAAATCACTTTAGACATGTGAAACTACCTTTAGAATAATTTTACACCAATACAAAATGAGATTACACCAATGCAAAGATACTTGTAATAATTTATCACCGGTATAAAGTAATTTATCACTAGTACAAAATTTTTTTTCACCTATATATTTTTTAAATTAAAGTGATATGATACTTTTTTTAAATATGATAAGAACTACCACATAATAAATCTTACGTTCTTTTATTTTTTTATATTAAATATTAATTATTAAATAAGTCAACACTCTAATATTATGTAAAATACAAAAATAATATCATACGTCATTTTTTAACTCACAATCTATATCTTCCTATTTTTTTACTACAAAAAATACTATTCAAAAAGGAAAATATTTAAGTCACAATAAAACCTAAGTTAAAATTTACGCTCCCTCCCTCAAGGAAAAGAAAGTACAAATCTTAAAAGAAGAATATATTATTGGAAGAAATAATTGAAATAAGTGACTTAAGAAATTTTATCTTGCATCTGTCGTAACTCATTTATAATCTTGGTTTGGATGGCTTTTCCATTTAGTCCGAAAGGAATAATCGTGAGTACCGTCCAAACTCCCATTCGAAATTATTTGTCCAAGCAGGGACGTCCCGACGTAGCTTTTTGCCTTATCTCATGATTAGGCTGACTAATTAGTTACATCACTTGTGTTGAGAGGTCAGCTAGTGACAACGGATGGTACAAAATAAAAATAATAGAAATGCAAATAGTTTTTTGAAAAGCTTCACTTCGTGGAAACGGAGGAAAGACATGCAAACCTAAGGAGACGGGTAACGTCGAAGATCTAAGTTACCGATGATATGTATGTGCTGCTTGCATCTCATGAAATTCTAAGATCAATTGATAGCTGGACGATACATGATCTGTTTTTCTATAATTGTCAAATTGGATTAATTTTTATTTTTCAGGATATTATTTTATTGTGTTCAGTCGATAGCATTTTCGTGTAACTTTTAGATTTAAAGTGCTATTTTTTTTCTAAGAGAGAAAGATATGCATTTATACATACTTAATTTAGCACATCTACTTTGTTGATGGAATTAACAAAGTTTGTTGAGGTAAATCAAACTTCTTTGATTGTTTCCTCTACTTCAAATAAAGGAACAAAACGTTTTCTTAGAATGTTTCTAAAGATTATCTATTTACAGTTGAAATTGGACAATTAATGTAATGTTCGGTTCATTAATATATAAACGAATTTCAGTATCTCTCGTCTATAAAATATCACAGAATATAAAATCTCTAGAGTTATGTGTTAACTACATATAGCATTCTGATCATGCAAGTCCATGAATCTATTTTCTAGATGTGTGGATCCTATTACCTCAAAATAATTAAAAAAAAAACATAGAAATTTACCATTCGCCCATCATGCATTTGATCCAAACAAATATATTGTTAGAGGCATAAATAAAATTTAGCTATTTTTTTAATTTCTAAAAATCCAAACATTTTATAAATGCAATGCAAGCCCCCACAAGAATACTTAGTCAAGTTAAAATAAATAAATAAATAAATATGGAACTCTGGAAATAATACGTCAAGCTCACCTGACTTCTAGAGAGACCGGTCTGCCTTGCCAAGATGTGCTTATCGACGTCACTTGGGTATCTGCAAAGGCCAGAGGTACACATGCATTAATCATTCTTCTCAAGCCCTAAGCTCGGACATATGCCCATAGTGCTCCAACTTTTTCCCCACAGTTTCTTCAAATTTCCAATCCTAGAAAAAGCACGTACTCGAATGTTTTTACCCATAATTTTTGCAGTGCGAAGCGTGCAAATATACAAGGAGAGGGAGAGACCCACACAGGGGAAGACAGCTGCACCACAACCGCTAGCTACACATTGCATGCATCATGTGGTTACGTTAAATGATGTGAATTGCCAACAACAGCACATAGGAAAGCAAAGTCGTTTGTTGTGCTCTCGCTTCTGCTTATATATTCTGGGGAGGACAAGGAGGAGGAGGAGGGATCTCTCTCTCCCTGCCGTTCAAATCGTCGTTAGTTATTTGATTGGGACTTCCTAACAAACCATTAAACCCCACCAACCATTGCAATGATATTGAACCATCTGAGCAATTCCAAGCAACTCCTTGGTATATATGTATAAGCACGTTACACTTGTTACAATCAGAAGAAAACGGTGGGTTTTGTTAATATAGAGCTCTGGATTGGTCAGCATCTATTTATATATATCATATATGGTTAATTGGCTATACGCATGTTAAAGTCGGACCAGATATATTTGACGTAGGCTAATATGAAAAATTAGCAGGTTGGAAAATAAAGTTTTGTCGGTTATTAATTATTAGTCACACTCGAACAGGTAACGATGCTTCTCATCATCAAAGAGACTTCTACGGGAAATCCTTTTGAGGTCTACGATATAGACAAATAGCGAGGATCGTGTAAGATCAAGTCCTTTTCTTACTCACCTCATATCAAAACGACGATGACAGTATAGTCCAATCGTGAAGAAGTAGACTCTTCTTGTTTTGAAAAAAAAACAAAGAAAAATTTGTTTAAGGAGTCTTTTCTCTGAGATGTCAACATGAAGACCGTGATATTACATATTTACTGCAAACGATAAGTAAAAAACAGGTATCCTATCCATCTCTTCTTACAGTAACAATTTAAAATCTTCGTTTCTCGAAAAAAAAAAGAAGAAAAAGATAAAGGAAAAAATTCAAATATATGTCATGATACTAATAGGTTACACATATCCTATTAATTACTTGATTTTTTTTTAAAAATCACTTTATTTATACAGTGTAACCTAGCAAATTTCGTTTAGAGGTTTTAAGGGACGATGTCAGAAAGAGTTGCATGTTAGGATATAAACGTGTGAGAGCCTATGCATGCATGAGGAGTGGGAGTAGAGGAGTTTGATTACGGGTGAAGGAAGTGCTCAAAGAGCCAAGATCTAAGTATGGAGACGGATCTCTCGGGAAGGCCACGCTGCGGCCGCCAGGGGTGGCTCTCCATCATGCCCCCTTGCTGGAGGAGCTTCTGTTGCCTAAGGCACTGGTCCAGAACCCTAAGCCTCGGCGTCTCCCCCCTCGTCGCCCCCGCGGCGCCCCCCACCCCTTCCTTCTCCCCCATCACCTTCTTCGTCGCCCTCACCTGCACCACTACCCCATCCCTCAGGCACCTGAAGTGCCTCGACATCGCCTTCCTCGCCATCACCGCGTACACCGCCGCCGCCCCCTCCCCTGCCACCGCCTCAAACCCCGCCACCACCGACCTCATCTGCTCGCAGTACCTCCTGTACCTCCTGTCCACCTGCAACATATATAAAGTTGTAAGTCCATCCTCAGTGCTGTAAGCTCTTCAGTATCACATGAAAGCGTCCGAAAAAGTTTCCCATGCACATCATAAGCGGCATGTGTGTGTGTGAGAGAGAGAGCAAGAGATAGAGAGAAAAGGAGAGATTGTGTGTTAAAGTAAGGATATTGATTTCTGGAGATTGGTAGGGGACAGTTATGGGTAAGGAAAGCTAAGGGAATAGAGGTTTCCAAAAGTGAGATGGGATACCCAGAATCAACAATCTGTCCCAGCCTAAGACCAGCACCACATTAACAGTATAGCCTTGCAGTAGGGTTCCCTTTCCTAACTCCCTAGACTCTTGTATTCCTCTCCCCCACCTCCTCGTCACGTACAAACACACAACACTCTGGAGTAGAATACTCATTACATAAAATTTAATAGTACGACTAGAAGGTACAGTGCTGACACTTTGGTGGAGAGATGCATATAACAGAGATAAGGAGGCGGGATCAGCAATCAAACTCGATGGTAGATCTCTATGTTTAGGAGACCATTAAGAGGTGGAATCAACGACCCTTGATGGATAACACATAGGAGATGATTAGGAAGAGCGCTAATTAAAAGAGGGAAATGAGTAGAATAGACAGACTAACTTGTTCATGGAAAGCCACATGAAAGATGAAGAGAGACAGAGAATGGGAATCCGTAGATTTGCAACTTGAGTTGAGGGTAGAGTCCTCCAATTCGGAGATGATTAAGTTCAATGGAAGAGGCAGATCTGAGATCCGGCCTGAGATGGGGTAGAGGATGACGTTATGAACAGTAGGAGATGTGAGGGGGTCAGAATCAACATCTCGACTGAGAGGGGACGGGTTGGTGGGGGTGTTGGTATTATTGGGGATGGATAACGATGGGAGACCAACCTCTTCTAGCATGAATAGGAGCCTCGCTTTCCTTCGTTGCAGCTCCAAGATGTCCATGGATTGCAAGGAGTGGTTCCAGGAAGGGGAGGAGGAGGCACCACCCGCTTCTTCCCACTGGCACTGGGCCTTGCTCTTCTTCTTCTTCCAATCTACGTGGCTGCTCTCGATGCTGCAGAACTCGTTGAGCAGCTCTTGAGCGGGGACCAAGTACTTGGACCTCCTCAGCTCCGGATGGGGTTGCTGCTGTTGGTGGAAGAACCAGCCTTCCCTACCTTCCACGTGCTGCTGTTGCCCCTGCATGGCGACGTCGGAAGCCCTAGGATTGGTGTCGAAGAGGGAAAGGGAGAGCTGGTTTGTCCCAGTGGCCGGCATAAGTGGCTGGAAGGGGTGCACCCATTCGTTGGTCTCGGAGAAGGCGGTGCCGGTGCCGGTGTCGTAGTAGTTGCTCGAGGGGTCCGCTGGGGAGGCCTTGGGGAAGAAGCCGCCGTCGCCTCCACCACCCCTCCACGAAGAGGAGGAGGGCATGGAGGGGTTGGGTGGTGGGTCTCTCCCCTGCTGCTGCTGATGATGGAAGCTGGAGTCTTTTGGGGAGAACCCTAACATCTCCATGCTGGTCTGGAGGCCAAAGAGGTCCTGACGTGCGTAGCTCTGCATGGGGTCGGTGGAGTGGAATCCCTGTGGTTGAGCCATGACGCGCGATCAGAGAAACCTATAAAAAATAGATAGGAAGAGAGAGACAGAGAGTACATAGTTATAATATTAGAAAGAAACTATAAGAAGTGGAGGAGAGGAGGCAAAGTAAAGAGAGATGGGGGAGGGTTAGAGCGGGGGTGGGACGGGAATAAGGGAATCTCGAAGTATGTATGTGCCCACCATCCCACCTTTGCTGGTTCTCTACAAAAGTGGAAGGTACTCGTTTTTCCCTCTCTACCTTATGCTTATTCTCCTGTAGACCGGGGGGGGGGGGGGGGGGGTGGTTGGTGTGTGTGTTGGGGAAGAATAATATTATGTTCACATCAGATGATCTCTTTGCCTCTCTCTCTTTCCATGTATGTATCTATCTATCTATTATCTATGCGAAATCCTGTGTTGGTGGTACGTGGTTAGAGATCAAGTGAAGGCGACGAAGAGGACAAGTACCAAGTATGGGTGAGCAGAGGCCACACTGTGATCCTCCTATGAGAAAGATATTGGTCCTTTGTGAGCCATGAGAGGGAGGGAGGATGATGCGGAACACCAGCGATCACCAGTGGGCTATCTCTGTCTTGCCAACATGAACATATCAGCAGATGGGAGGGGGAAGGGGTCGGGGGAGAAGACCTTGAGAAGATCAGCACCAACAGCCCAACATCTGAGATGTCTTCCTCTTTCTCTCTTTCTCTCTCTCACACTCTCTCTATACTTTTCTGGCTTAAAAGGGTGTGGAGGGTGCTGATGATGGTACCAGTGGTGCAACTAATGAGAGGTTGTAGGGGACCTCTGGTGGGGGAGACTGGGGATGGATCCTTGGAACTAGAGATTGTATATTATTACACAGGAACTGTGGGGGGAGAGGGGGGGGGCACCTGTTTGGCTCTGTGTCTCTGACAGATGGAAGGCTATTGGCAGAGGAAGATGGATTAAGGTACAAAGAGAGGGGAGTTGGGGGCCCCTTCCTTTCTCACCCCCTGCTCCAATCCAGAACTCACAACTTCTGTCATGGGCAGAGCCAAGAGATCTTCAAAAGGGGGTGGATAGAGCGGAGGAGGTGGAGAAAGAGGAAGAGGAGAGAGTGGGGGTTGGGGAGAGAGATAGAGAGATACCAACCGGAGGCTTGGGTTGGGGTGGTCCCCTCCTCTCCCCCTTGCCATTTTCACACAACTAATCCCATTAGAGACAGCACCATTAATTAAGAAAGAAAGAAAGAGGGAAAAGGAAGGAAGCATGGGTGGTGGGGACGGTGGAGAGGAGGACCACCATAGGGTCTTCCTTCCTTTTTGTGTGTGTATATATATATATATATATATATATATATATATATATAATATTACATTGGGTTGTATGTATTGATTGCATACAAGTATCTACGGACTCATTCTTAGCAGTAAGTATCACATTTATTTATGGATCCAGAGTATTGGTCCTATTTTAATGATCACCAACTATAACGAAATGACGTTTTGAACGACTTGCATATCTCTATCCGTTGTTCTAAATAGGCGTACCGTGCAAACGTTGTTGTAGTGGATCAATAGCTTTGATTTTTGAGCATAGCATTTTCTCATACCGTGGTATATATAGGTACACATCTTGTAGTGCCTCTAGCATGACCTTCTGTCCCGTGTTTAAAAAAAGTACATACAAAAATATATGCATGCATGCATACATGCTTACACATAACGCACACATCTATAAGAGAGTATATGTATATATATTATATATGTGTAGAAGTATGTATATATATTTTCTCATGAGCTACCTGATTTTATTTCACAATTGCATCACATCTCTCCGTGGTGGTGTACCTTGGGGATGTTGTTTGCTTGTTGCTGCTTGGCTGATCGTGGTTCCATCACCCCTGGTCCATGCGGTGGCCCTTTCTCTTGTGGACTTTGAACTGCTGTCCCTTGCTTAGCCTCCGTCATTCCCTACTCTTGGATGGCTTTCGACGTCGGCATCGTCGACCTTAGGTGGCGGTCATGGTTTTGTTGAAGGCCTTAATGTCGATGGTTGTTTATGTGCGTCTCTATGTTGAGCTCGCTGCCATCGTGCTTTGTTGGCTGTAGCTGATCGTTTTGCTTGACGTCGATCGTCCCACCTCCGCCTCACCTTCACCCCGCCGATCGCTGCTGCTCTTGTGTCTCCTGTTATTTTGTTTTTCGATTTCCGTCTTGTGTTGTAATTGTTGTTTTGTGCTGTTTGTTCCGGTTGCTTTGTAACCCGTTGTGGATCTCTCTCGGGTTAGCCTTTCTCGAGATTTTTCATTAAGGTTGGGCGTTGCGTGCGCTCACCAGATGTCTTGTTGACATCTTGATTACTCGATGCTTTGTTGGCGGATCTTCTGTGGCTCGACTCTTCAACGCACAACCTTGTGCCAATGTATTTGGTAGTTATTGCATCTTTGTGCCTCATGTATTCATTGATTTTGTATCCTTTTCGATGTTATTTGTTGTTGCGATGGTCTCCATCTTGAGGCTTGGATCGGATATTCGCTCCTTGAATGAAATGGTTTTTCTCCCGCGGGAGATGATTTTCAAAAGAAGAAAAAAAAAAAAAAACTCTTCCCTTACGGAGCAAAAAATTAGAAAAAAAAAAAAAAAAAAAACGCCGGACGATAACATAATGAAGTACTCCTGATTTAACTCTTCCAACAGAGGAAGGGTTGAAAAGTGGCGAACTAAAGATGTCCTGCTCAGATGTGGTTCAGTAGCTATATGTGTACCTCTTCAATTTAACCTCGACTCTTTTACTCAGTACCAGAGATCACGAGATACCGGCTAAAGCGACAATATTGTTCTCCCGCAGGCATTAGGTTGGAAAAATGAAAGGGAACAGGTTTTACTAGTTTGGTACTACCCCAAAATATCAATTATGTGATTGTCTACGTTTTTTTTGTTTTTTTTTTACTTGACTGGAGAACAGACGATAAGCATGTGGAATATGTTATGCGGTTCTGCGTATCCCATAAACATGCATGCATTATATACTGTTTTTCCTCAAGAATCAACTTAAGAAGACCTACGTACGCCAGTCATCACATTACAGCTTTATTTAGCACCTTATGACATGCCTCAGATTTTATATACATCGTCCTATTAATGATCACGAGAATATAGATTAGCAAGGAAGTGAAAATTGATACTAATTTTCTAAGGCGGGGCGGCAATGCCGATCCTATATACCTCTTGGTTAGTTTACGGAGGAAAATAACCTTTAATTTTTAAGGTTATCTTATATTTACGGTAAGGGAGTAACTTAGCAATGTTTATTTGCTTTATTATTTCATGTTGTGATAAGAGTTGGAGTAATTTATAAGTTAACCCTTATTTTATCTCTCCTCTCTCATGTCTTCTCACATTCGATTTTTTCCAAGCTCCTCCACTTTAATATAAATAAAAAATACCAACTAACTAATTGCCTAACATCCCAACGGTAAACATGTTTTTTACAACCTTATCATCTATTTTAACCCTTATATTCAAGTAAACACTTTTTTTTTACATCACATGTTAACATCCATTACTAACCCATGTTCAATAAACACAAATAATAGTTAAACTATGTTTTCAAGTAAACACAAAGAAGGGTTATCCTCTATTACAAAGAAATTAACCTTAGTTAGTTAACCTTCACCATAAACTAACATCGAGTTGAACGACTCTATCTCTTGCACTTTTAGCCACTACCAGCTTCCCATTTCCATGTAGGTCATATATGCTTGATTGCAGTTCTAGAGATCCAACAATTATATATACATCCATGAACTCCAAAATAAAGTACAGAAAGATTTTTTTTTTTTAATACAACATAGAAAAAAGGAAAAAGGATCTAATCTAACACCCAAGAACTTTTCAAATGGAAAACCTATTAGATTTGCATGGACGTATACTATATGACAATTGACCTTTCTTTATTGAACAATTCAAATTTGAGTGATGTTTCGATTTCACTCTAGGCTCTGCACCATACATTCTAGCCCCACATAAGATGATAGGCTTTTCTACGTGACATCCTCTTTGATGATACTACAAGATATGTAAATCATTTTCGCAAATAGTCTTGACATCTAAACCTTCAAAATTAGATGTAAGCCATCATGTTTTGAATATTTATAAACATGTCACTCAAAAGTTTCACCGTTTATGAATGCAATTGTGACTTTGTTAGTTAATGACATAAATGGGTAATAGTTTTTGACCTAAAAGCAACAAAATTTTACTTCTTTACCCCTCAATTTATCTTTCCTCCCCTCCTTACACCTCCCCTCTCCACCTTTTATTGTTGGAACTCCCCTTGGTTCTTCATTACGAAAAGAGAGAGAGCTCCCTGTTCATCTTCCCTTGCCGAACATACCTTTTGGTTATTTTTCATCATATATGCCCACACACATGCACACACATAGATGCACGTGTGCTCACGTGAACACATACACAGATGAGGAACTTGTACTCAAGCTCAATAAGGTTGTCCATAACGTCCTTTGTTCTCAAACGTGGGGGTATGGAGAGGGGGGAGCCAGGAGGTTGTTGTAGCAGGGGGAAGGGCAAGGGAGTGAAAGGGGGAGGTAGTGGTGGAGGAGAGAGGATGGGCTAGTGAAAATGGGGGTTTGTGAGGTGGAGAGGAGGTGCAAGGGTGGGGAGAGAGAGAGAGAGAGATCAAAGGTGTGCAATAGAACTTACATGAGAGGCCACGTGGATGGCTGATTGACCATAAAGCAATAATTTATGTGTGTTGTTGGAAGTGACCGGGGAGGAGGTTTAGTGAAATAGGAAGGTGGATGAAGGAGGAGGAAAGTAGTGGAAGGAAAGAAGGGGGAAAAGGATAAATTTAAGGGGTAAAGAGATAAATGTTCATTACTTTAAGGTCCAAGAATTATCAACTCTTAATGTAATTCGCTAACAAAGTGGCAATTGTGTAAATAAGGGAATTTCTAAGTGATGGTTGTATAAATATCAAAAATATGATGATAAGCACGGAATTTCCAATATTTATTGTGGCATCCATATAAAAACTCCTTTTTACAAAGTGAAGGTGAATTTAAGGTAGATAGGAGGTTGAGGGCTTACCTTTTGTTTTCAAGTTTCCATTTTTGTGATTATAAATTGATCTCTATGTGTTGGTTGTCGGCATGTTGCATGCTTGGTCTTCAATAAATTAAGTTCACTAATTATTGAATCTAATCATAACCTTTGCCAACAAAAATCAACCATTTTTTCCTTTTTTTTTTTCTTTTTTCTTTTTATAATTTTATTGTCATGGGTGGCTAGTTTTTGTGCTTGTGATTTGACAATTAAAGTGGTCCTGGAGTGCTGGTCCACGATTTAGAGAGGTGCCATGCTTTCTCCTTGATTGGCATCCTGTTCTCTTCACGGCATCAAAGTAGGTATGGGTGCTAATCAAAACATGCGCTGCTCCACAAAAGGCTCTTTGGAGGTTGCCGCGTTAGTGGACAACACATTTGGAATTATGCGCCTTCACCTACACGAGCGTACTATCCTCCCTATTGACCGCTCAAATAATTCACGTAGCATCCTAGTTTAATCAAGAAAATCTTTATACCTCACGTGGCTATAAACTGCAAATATGGGTGGTAAGATTTGCTAATTTGCCCAAGCCGGGTTGATCTCAATATGGTTAATCGAGATGCAGCCAGAGTTGGTTGGTTGGATTTACCTTTTAACATGATTGACCGTATTTAATATTGTTTCAAGATTTTGTATTTAATTATTCCTTTGTCCTATCTTGTTAAGAAAATGACCTTAATATTTATAAATAACTTAGTTTTTTGACAAGGAAGAAAAAAATTGATATATCAGGTTAAGGCATACAAAGCCGTCGACTCACGTAGAAGTAGATTTAAAGCCTAGAATCTCACGAAGGAGGCTGTCATATAGATTGAACAAGAGTAGTCAACATGGTCATCTAACTTCCACTAGGTGAATTCCCAAGCAATCCTCTACTCGAGTTTTCCAAATAAGGCAAACAATCACCAGGTAGCCTTCTAGGATATGTATAGATAAAAGTCAAAGCCTGCTATCTAGTATCCCTGCTCAAGACACCTAGCTTGATCAGTCGAATTGCCAGCCTAACCTGTCAAGCACTTGGGTGACAAGGCTAAATGAGGCAGTGGAGTAAAGTGGCAATGGGAGAACCAAAGTAGTAACGTCAGAGTCCGCCTGGCCAAGGCTCATTTTTTAGGTTCTTTTTGTCTATTGTGTCCTTTTGTCATGCCTTGCATGTCAAACATGATGTACGACATGCTCTAAGGCACCTCTGCAAACGTTGCACCTTCGATGGTGGGGCAAACTTGCAAAAGTCTAATGGTCAAGCACAAGTTATCCCCATAACCTTTGCGCATGTTGCATATTCCCCCTCCAAGAGGCAACCAGAGAGGGCTCCCATAAAGGCCATGCTCCTTACACCCTATAAAAGGGAACCTTGTATTTGAAAGGATCCAATTCAATTAGGTGATATTGTATTCAAGTAACTCACGCAAATTACAGGGGCTAGAATCCCTCCTGACACACATACCCTTTGTGGTGGAGCTAGATAACCAATTCTCGAATGTTGGTGTGATTTGATTCTTCCCACTCTTTAGCTTGTTGTCTCGATCAAGTACTCTAACCTCGATTAGTTGACGTCATCTGTGGGAAACTGCTCTATTTATTGAAAGGCTAACAACGACACCTAAAGAAGAATGACCTCCAAGTGTAAGAAGTTTGACGAACCCGCTATCCCCCTGAGGAACCTAGGTTAGGACTTCAATTAGGAAGCCGACTCCTTTGTGGCAAAAGAAGTCCCCTCACTGCCTAATGAGGGGCAAAAACTACCCTCAGATCTAAAACTCCGCACATAACCCAATCGTGGATTTGGCTGCTCAACTACAGGGTAAACTGTAAAGACCTGTTCTGTTCTGAGCCTTTTAAGACATCTGGACTGTCATTCAAACGTCTAGTTAGACGTCTGAACCTCTTCCCAAATGACTGGAAATTGAAAATTTTGTACGCATACTTGCATCTGCACGCGGGCTGTGCACAAACAAATTCCTTCTTTCTTTCTCTCTCCCTTCTCTCCCCCACCAGAACCCTAGCGCACTTCCTATATAACCCCTCTCCCCCCCCCCTTCCTCTCTTCCCCACTGACCCACAGCCACCTTCCTTCCTCTCCACTACAGTGAGAGGGGCAAGCGCGAGAGAGAGTGCGAGAGTGAGCAACGAGGAGGAGAGGTAGCGTGAAGAAAGGAGGAAGTGCTTGTGTCTGTGAGCTCGTGGGAGCTCGCCGGAGGATGCACCGCCGGAGCGGCGCATGCGGGAGGAGGGCATCGGGGGAGATGTCCCCGACACCTTGTTGCAGCCGGAGCTGTAGATGGGGAGGAGAGGCTGCGGCTGCGCACAGCAAAGAGCAGGAGGTCGTTCTGGTTCTGGGATTTTCCCAGAGTCAAACGTCTAGCGTGTCGTCCAGATGACGAGTTGGACGTCTGGTGACGACACCAGACATCTGAAAACAGAGCTTCGCAAATGTACATTCCTCTTGCGGTTATGGCCATGCAGGCTGCACCTCATAGCCAATCTGTATGGCTAAAAGTGGGTGATTCGCCTGTCGCGTGTAGGGAACGCTTCGGGAAGGTGCGGGGCATGCCCTCCCACACGTTTCAAACGTCTAGGCAGCTTACTAGACGACTGGAAGCACTCCCAGATGACTGAAGGAGAGGTCGTACATCTAGAGCTAGGTCCAGACGGTCAAGTAGGGGTTCTGGACGTCTGAAGTCGACGCAAGAACCTGAGGTGAGACTCTGGTTGCTTTTAAGACGTCTGGACCATGTGCCAGACGTCTGATTTAGGTCTACAGTCTTGTTTTTGACCCGTTTAAGGTCCGTTTTACGCAAACAAGATATATGTGGTTTCCTTGTGAGTTTCTCTACTTGTTAGAAAGCCTTATATACTGTTCTAAATATTCCGTTGTGGTATGTCCCTTGGTATAGGATTTCGATTTGTTGCGTGTTCGGGGCGTACAGAGGCACGTGAGCCTACCGTTCGAGCCTCCAGTACTCTCGGATTGACTGGTAAAGTGGTTTCCCCCCTGATTTAATTATAAGGTATGAATGCATAAGCGAAATTTGATAACTAAAAACCTAGGATGTGTCATAAATCCTAGGACGAGAAGTACTTGCACTGTTTGTATGCGTGTTTGAGATTGCAATCTTAAATGAATGAATATAAATGTGAACAACTACTAGTTAATAAACAAGAGCTGCTTGTGAAATACGAAATGCCTGTGCTAGTTAGACAGATACCTGTGACATTTCTTGTTATATATGCAAATTGTGGAAATACGAGCTGCGTGTGTAAAATCTGAGAATGGAATTGTGCATGACAAAACCTGGTATGGAATAACATGGGGAAAATGAGCATAAACCCTACGGGAAATTAGGAGTAAAGCTCCTGTGGATAAATGGAATGGATCTGGAAATGTGAGTAGGAAGTGTGCTGGCCCTTGAGTACGTGGTACCAAGGAGAGGGATTGTCCCCTGTTTAGTGTAAAGTGGGGCTAGTCGCCCTTAGGTTGTGACCCGGGGTTAGGATTAGCCACTCTACACCGACTTCTTTGGCCCTCACATACACTGTACCAGAGAGAGCTACTTGTGTAGGGAGAGAGCTAGCCACCCCATGGGGCCCGAGGTTCAGCTAGCCACCCTACACCGACTTGTTAGGCCCACTGGGCAAACTGAGGTAGTCAGACGAGAGTGCGCGGACTGTGGAGGGGCGAGATCCCTATTTGGTTTTAAGGGGCTAGACCCCTGTTATTGAGAGGACTAGGCCATATACTGTTCCATGCTGTACTTTGGGCGTACCCGCTAGCGGAAACGACTGACCGCATGCCAGTGTGGGGTAGCTACCCATGCGCTTATCGCGTGTGCCGTAGTCATCGCTACGTCTGTCCATGACCTCAAGTTGGTTGACTGGGTGTAGGATCACCACAGGGGACTCTCTTGGCCAGGAGAGCACCACATGTGCCTTCTACTCTTCGGAAAAGACTACAATTAAGATCGTTCCCACGAGGAACATGTGAGATCAAGAAAGAGATCTGAAAAGTAAACCAATGGGTGAAAAGGATTGACTTGTAAAACAAAATAATTGGAAAAGATAGATTACCTGCTAGCTTTTATTACTTTAGTTAATTTGGTTACCACTCTACTTAGTATTTGCTGACTCCATTTTTCCCGTACCCCTTTTACAGGTCGAGGAGTTGAGCAGCCTGAGTCGCCGGCTGCAGAGGTGCTGGGCCCAGTCGAGCCCAGCAATAGTTTCCTATTGTTGTACTTCCTTTTTGTTAGTGAGTTCAGACTGTTGTTACCGTTTCTGTTTTTGTACTTTGTTTCCGCTTTACTGTTGTGGTGGTGATATGTACTGTTAGCAGCTTTTACTTCCTTTACTGTTGTACTATTTTACTCTTAGTTACTTAGCATAGTGAATGTGGTTTATGACCGGGTCGATCTTTCGCTTTTAAGTCGTTTGTAGTTTAATGTGGTGGAAAAATCGACTAATCAATTTTTAATAAGAAATAACCACTCGCAGAGGAGCGGGTCGTTTCCACAGGGAGGCAATAACGTATTAAAATTCGCGCCACTTAAAAATGTTTGTTCGGAGTCAATTTGGACAAGAACCAAGCCAAGATTGCCTTTAGATTAAGGTTTAAGCAAGAAATAATGCTGAAATGGCAATTATGATAAACTACAGGATATTTTCCGCAATGCAGACTGAATAGAATATGAATAAAATCTGGCAATGGCAGAAAATGTAAATTTTAATCAATGCTTTACTGTAGCAAAACAGGGGAATTTTTCCCCGTTGTCTTGCGCGACGAGGAGCCGATGGCTGGGTGCGGGAAGCTCGGCGGAGGTCCCTTGGATCAAGGGCTTCGAATCGGTGGTGACGGCGAGTCGGGCGGCGGCCGGAGGTGGCCGGACGAGCTCCGGCGGAGGTGCTGCAGGCGGTTGTGCGTGGGCGCGCGGAGGGTCTGCGGAAGGCGCTGGCGCGCGGAGGCGTGGCTGCGGTGGTCTGCAGGCGGGCGCTGGCGCGCGGAGGCGTGGCTGCGGTGGTAGCTGCAGAGGTCGGTTGCTGGCGGTTCTGCAGGTGGCTGTGCGTGGGCGCGCGGGTGGTCTGCGGAGGGCGCTGGCGCGCGGAGGGTCTGCGGAAGGCGCTGGCGCGCAGAGGGTCTGCGGAAGGCGCTGCGGTGGTCTGCAAGCGCGGGGAAGAGGGCGTGTGTAGTGAGGCGCGCAGTGCAGTCGGTGCGGGAAGGTGCTGCGGGTGGACTTCAGATGGGTGCGCCGGTGGTTGTGCGTGGAGATGGCGAAGGCTGCAGGCGTAGGGAAGGTGGCGTGAGCGGGCGTGAGGGCTGGAGGTTGTGCACGCCTTGCATGCGGTTGGAGATGAGCGGGCTGCTGCGGCGTGGGTGGTGGAAGTGAAGTGAGAGGACGGAGATTGCTGCTGGAGTGGGGGTGGACTTCAGACGTCCGGGAAATTTCCCGGACGTCTTAAGTGACTGAAAGGGTGATTGCACAGTGGCTCGGCGGTGGTGGTCTGCGACGACGGCGAGGGAGATGCACGCTGATGTGCTCACGGTAATGCGGGCGAGCTCCGGATGGCGGTGTGGCCTGTCACACCACACGCCCACGGTGGTGGAGACTCGCCGCCACGGTAGAGGCCGGCAGTGTGGAGTGGAAGAGAGAGGATCTCTCTGCACAGTGGTGGGTCGGTGGCGGAGGCCTGCTGCAGCCGGCAGCTTCCGTGCTCCTTTTATAGTGTCTTGAACAATTTTGAAATCAGCCGCCGACCAGATCCACCACATCCGCTCCCCCTTGAATGGCTTCATCACTGCAGCAGCCGGGCGTTGGAGCGGCAGCCAGCCGTTCTGAAAGAAGACGAATAAAGCAAATATTATTAAAATATTAGGGTTATTTATGTATAGACCCTCAACTTCTATGTTAATAAAAACAATATACCTAATTGGTTATCTAATTAGATGAATGCTATTCTAAGCTAATTCTAAATGCACTTAAGATATGAATGCAATGTATAGATTATGTAATTAGATTAAAACTATGAATTAATCTATTTACATCCTAATTTATACTAAATAAATGTTAGAATTAACCTAATGTGTAGGCACTTAAGTACTTAAATAACCCACAACTATGGGCTAATCAGTTTACTTTCCTGCTTTTTGGTTATTTCTTGTTGGATGACTGGTTCTTGGGATTAGTCGAGTCGAGCCGGTCTCGTGTCCTGTAGGGATTTGGGAACCGGGTCGTAACAAGATGGTATCAGAGCAAGGTCGTCCTGAGAAATGAACCAACTAACTTAAGAATAACCAATTCACGTGCATGTAACTAGAGTAACCACCACAACGTAGCACTTGACATCTGTTCTAAGTTTTTTTGCTGAAGTCCATTAGAGTTGACTTCTTTTTTTTCTGTCTTTCACGTCTCCTTGCAGGAGATGCCTCGCCCTGGAGTTCTTCAAGCGGGCCATGGGTGTAGCCGTGGACGAGGTCGGAGGGGCGGACGAGTCGGGCCAGAGGTACCAGTTGACTCGCCACTTCTCCCGGGCATTCAGGCCCAGGACCTTACTTAGCTGATGCGAGACATAGTACGAGAGGAGCTCCACCCACCTCCATAAGCTCCTCTCCATGGGGACGTGGAGGGGGAGTCCTCTGTGGGGCTGAGAGACCGACGCAGCGCTGGATGTTGGGAGAAATCGTAGCTCGTGTTTTTTATAAAAGCGTCGTAGTATAGTTGCGAAATACGATCCAACAAAGATATTATTTTGTAAAAATAACGAGACTTTGAGTCCTGGTCGTTCATCTCTGGGAGGCGTTGCTTTTACTTTTGAAATCGATCATATCCAGCTCTACTTTATTTAGAATTGCATATCGGTTCGTGATTATTACGTATTTAAGTATGACATGCTTAGTTGCAAAATGGATAGACAATTAAGATAGGCAACTTGAATCACGCAAATATGATAGCAATCAATAAGCTCATTGTGATTTCATAACATCGAGACAGATATATATATATATGAAACATTTTTTTTGTTCATTCAGTGAGAGAGTAGTTTGCAACAAAACTATAGATGAAAGCTTATACATAAAGGCTTGAAACGGAAATCTAGCTACCAGAAAATGACTGCATACAAGAATCAATGGGGGGATTTCACATGCATCATTGGGGGAGAAGTTAAGACTACACTACTAAGCAGTAATAAAAGCAGTAAATATACTAAAAGCTAAGCTACTAATCTAGTAGAAGGAAAGGCATTTGGAGGTGGTCTCCAATGGCCTTTGAGTGGCTGAGAGAAGGAGGGGCGGCCAATGGAGCTTAGGTCGGCCCTTGGAGAGGGGTTGGGGAGCTGATCTAGCTTCCTAGCGTGGAGATGGTGGCCTCCATGGTGGTGCTCTACTCGTGGAGGTGGAGTGGAGATGGAAGTGGCTAACCTAAGTGGAATGGATTCCAAGGAAGTGAATGGGTGCAAATGGCCACCCATTGGGTCTTTTTATAGACCTAAGGGAAGCTCTCTAGAGAATTATGGAATTCTCTAGAGAGGCCTATGGTGGGAGCTCGTGGGAGAGTGAAAGAGAGAGGGTGGATGGTGGTTTTTAGATCCACCAAATGTGGATCTAAAAATTGAATGGTTCTTGGTTGCTATTTTTGTCAACCAAGGCAACCACACACGGTAGAGAGTTCTAGAGAACTCTAGGCTAGATATTTTCGTGTGGATGGTGTGTGTGGGTGTGTGTGGGTCGAAACTTAGGTGGCTAGGTTGATTAGGTTAAGTTCTAGTGGGTTTAGGTCAAGGTATGTCACAAATTAGGGTTATAAACCCTAATTCATTAAGGTAAAGTGCAATTAAACTTAATACAAGTTTAATTGGGTGTGTGAAAACTTAATTTAGAGTAACACAACTCAATTAATTTAGGTCTAAGTCAATTGGACTCTCACTGAGTCCAATTGGACAATGTGTTGAGATCAAGGCTCAATTAGACTCAATGAGTTCAATTGAATAGGCTGATGGAATTGACTAAGATCCAAGTCAATTAGGTTTAGTGAGGACCTAATTAGGTCCTTAGGGAGGTCTAGAGGTGATGTACTAGGGTTAGGGTTTAGGTTCCTATAGGGTTGTAATTGGGTTTAGGGACCTAGAAATCCAAGATTAAGGCTTAAATCCCAAAACAGGAATTGGAGAGCAGTATCAGATGCCTAATAATAGTGTCAAACATCTTATACTCAAAAATCAGAAGTCCAGACTTGTTGTCTGGATGTCCAATCAAAGTCAAGAAGGATTTCGGGTTCTGTTTTGGGTATTCTGCAGAAATTGGACGTCTGACAAAGTGTCTGGATGTCCAATAACACTGCAGAAGTGGGTTTGAAGTGTGCGGGAGATGGCTAAGGGTCCTGGACATCCTATAACTTATCTGGACCAATAACACTGTAGAAGTGGGTTTGAAGTGTGCGGGAGATGGCTAAGGGTCCTGGACGTCCTATAACTTATCTGGACGTCCAGATAAGGGTTGAAACTAGGGTTTTAGGGCTTCCTAGGGTGTTGTGACCTAATCTAAGGGTGGCTAAGGCTTGGGGAGGTCTCTAGGCTATCCTAGGGCTAGGATGGATCTAAGCTCTTCACATTTTACTGCTTTATTTCTACTTAATAGAATAGAAAACCTTTAACCCCTTTACATTATTATTTCTACATCTAAACTAAGCCTTCTGCTCCAGCTCTACTACAACTCCCGTTATTCCTGATCCTGCTCCAGATCCAGCTCCATATCTACTTATTGCCTGCAATCGACATAATATACTTAATCAGCACATTATAACATTATTTTATGCATAGCTAAAGTAAAGCAGTAAAGATGCAGATAATGCTTATGCGTGCATGAATTTCCCTAACTTATGCTAAGTCCTAATTTAATCTAGGTCAATTAAGACCTATGATTGCTGCTTAATCATAACCCCATGCCTAAATCTTGCTAGTCCCTAGCAAATGCAAGACTAAATTATTTACAGCAAGGGTTCCTAAGGGACTGATTATTTTATCAAGTGTATGCGTAGAGATTTTTCTCCTTTTTGTTTTCATCATATGCTCTAGAAATCCGGACAATCGTGAAAGTGCGGCTATGTAGCTTTTGCAACGGATTCGAGTGAAAACTAATACACCTCTAAAGCCTGTACTTGACCCCTAGTAAAAATTCTAGTAGGATAGGCGGATTTCTTCCCTCGGGGTATTCAAGATATTCTATGAATTTCACCCCGGCTTTGGGCTTAGGTAGAGAATCTTTGAGAGAAAGGATTATATATTTGGTGTCTCATTCTCACTTGGTGCTACATAGAGACTAGTACTACAGAGTCCAGATTCCCGGATTACTAAGTAACTCAACTTAGAGAAAGACGAGAAAAACTATGCTCTCTTTGATTCCTTTGTATTCATTCTCTCTTACTCTTCTTCTTTCTTTCTTAGAGCTCACAACTTTACTAGATTCACATATATGACTTGTATTTGGTAGCCTCACTAGGCATTAACACTTTAATTGAGTTCTCATAACCCTAACACTAAACCGGAATTCCTCAGCTAGTATTTAGGCGATCAGAAACGCAAGAACAATAGGTTAAGGCCATATTTGGTAGAGCTCAATTTAGTGATATTGCCTCGATGAAATAAATACTAAATATTCATTCTTTTTTTTCTTTTCTTTTTCTTCTTTTTCTAAGTTTTTTTTTTTCAATTTTTCTTTCTTTTCATCATTCTTTTTCTTTTTATTTTTCTCATTTTTTTTAATTTTTTTTTCTCAACATAACACAACTAGCATACATCCATGAACTTTATTGAGGAGACATTATTAGGGATTGGTAGTATTCAAGAGACATTGGGTGGCTTATTTGGTGGAAGTGCATACTCACGGCACTGGGAGAGATGGATAGGATGGTGTATTTCTGACCTTGACATCAATACCCTCCTTCAGCCGAGGATTCCATAAAAAATGGTCGTAACCATCCACCTTAGCCCTAGTTTTATAAAAACTCGCTCTCCACGTATTTGCCTTATTCGATGGCTCTCACAATTTCGCACAAAATGCATACGCAGGAACCGAGAGCGAAAACTATGTCTCATCTCAGAGCATCATCACCTAATTATTTAGGATTCCAGATTCCTCGCACTAATCTTAGAGCACCAGTACACTCTACTCTCATCTCACACTATTTGGTGGATTTTTAGAGGAACATTTGCCTGACTCCCAAAACACTGCTTCTTCTCGACAAACTGAAGACGTTTATCAGCCTTCCCCATGAATCCATTGCAAATTCTACGTGTGTGTGAAAAGTTGTACTGGATTCCAGATTACAGGAATCAACTAAAGGATAAAATCCCTAATGCATTCTCTTAATAAAATAATCTTATTCATGAATGCAATATGTATATATGCTATGAACAAGTAACCTCATATAATTTGTACTTCGTGAAATTCCCGTATCGGGTTACAATCAGTTTGACCCTAAATTTAGAACAAAAGGTGGGCGGGTGAGTCGGAAGTGGCTGTTGCGAACGATTTCTACCTCCAATGCGAGCATTGGAGGTGGAGTCGGTTGTTCTTTTATTTAAGGTCCTAAAGTACATTTTGCATGCAGCTTTGAGGTTTTCCTAAGTGTTGGCAAAAAATTTTTTCAGTTTCTATTGTATCTACCCCCCATGCCTAAGTTCTTGCATGTCCTCATGCATGAATATAAAAGAAAATAAATTCAATAGAGGATGAGTGGGTAGAAGTCACCTGGAATTGCTCCTGAAACTATACACTCAGCACCGGCCAACCTATTAGCGTGCAATATACAAAAAGGAAATATGCTACAAGAAAATATGCTATGTATAAAGCGAGTATGTATAAGGTAATGGATGAATGTGGGGTAGATGCTGAGTTTAACGCCTCCAGCTGGGCGAAAACTCAATCAGATGTATCAATTCTTGCATAGGAGCTAGTCAAAATTAAGAGAAAGATACGCTCGTATTCTCCCAGAATCAGTGGTCCGGAGATGTGAACTAGCTGATTGTGCACCCCTACTCCAAAGAGTCTAGCTATAAGAGAGTGTGGAGTGGTGGTGGAAAATAGAGGATAATCAGAGGGGGGATCATGATGTTGATTGAGCTGATTTATCATGTCCCACAATTTAGCAGGAAGTTGCTGAGGGAGTAGATCAAAATGTATCTCAAAACCAGAATCTGAGTCATAGGGATCCTCATAATGATAATTGACATCAAAGATCATGCCCTCTCCAGGCTCTGGGTCATATAGGGGTATCCGTGAAAGTAGATCTGTGGGGAGGTCACTGAAATCCTCGTCAGAAATTACTTCGTCCTCATCAGTATTCATCTCTGATTCATCGGAGGCTATCTCTTCATGCTCGGAGTCGAGCCATCTATTAGATTGACTAGGATGATAGGTGCATCCCCAACTCATTCTGCTCAAAGCTTCACCCTCATATGCATTGGGCTCCTAAGTAATTCTTGCCTCGGGTAGCATATTTATTTCTTCATTCAAGTTATCCATAGCTACTTCTGGCTTTCGGATGTCAGGATCAGGGATAGGAAGTGTCGTCTCAGAATCTCTAGCATCCGAATTAGGGATGTAGGTGAAAGAAGAAGAGTGCAGATCAGAAGGTGTTGGCTCTAGCACAGGTTCACCTACAATGGAAAGTGGCTTAGGCTGATCAGTAGTGTCGCATGTAATGTTTGCCTCAAGATCCATATCCTCAATTGGATCTACTTCCCTTGTCTTGATTGGGTTATCTAACCCGAGAGGTGTCTCCCAAGATTCAGGATAATCTGATTGCGGCTTAGTCTTGGAGATATCGGTCCTTTCCTCCTCAATTTCAGATGAACCCATTCGGCATACTTCCTGCTCTTATCTCATATCCACGCTAGATTCTTTTTCCCCTGAGTGATCTTCCAGTATCTGCTCTCGAGAATCTTCTATATGTCCTTCCAGCGTAGTTGTTTCAACTTCTTCGAGGTCTTCAAGGCTATTTTCCACTTGATATTTCAAAAGTAGTAGTTCTTGAGTTTCCCGATTTTATCTCATTAGCCTTGTTATCTCTGCTGTTTTCCGAAGAAGCTCCATCACAGCTTGTTGATGCGGAATCCAGCTTTGTCTTTGGTTCGGCTCAATGATAGCCTGGATTTCGTGTAGATAGGATGCGGCCTTTTCCTTCGCGCTCGCTATAGCTCTCTGTATTCTATAATGCGGCTGCATATGCACCGGTAGCTCTTCAAGGGTTCCAGGAGGTGAATCAGGTCTACCCACGTTCCATGGGTGAGATGCAGGAGTATGAAATCCATATCCTGGGTTATAAGATGCGGTCCTTTGAGGGACCGACTGGAATGGGTCATAATATCCCGAGTTAGGATATGGGTTAACCATTTTGGTAACCTGAGGAGATGGATCAGGCGAAGCGAAAACTCGTCTTCGCCACCTTGGGTTCTAATAACAAGGTTAAGCTGATTCAGTGACCCGAGCTCTCAGATAAGCTCGTGGGTCCAGCTCTCCTGGATCCTGATTAGGTCCAGATCCAGGGCTAGCCATTGCAGCTAAGCAAAAAGAAATGATTCGCCTCCTTGGGAGCAACTCCCAAGGTCCAACCAAGTGAGGTCGAAGTGACCTCCTTCCGTGCATACACCACCCAACCCCTGGGTTGGTGTAGCCACGCAGGACAAGGCTAAGGCCCTGTCAATCAAATGGTCTTTATAGATCAGGTGACCAGATTTTTCGTTATGGATTTAAATTCCTGGAGATAAGTTCATCGTACAACCGACTGAAAGTGAATCCCGCCTCTCAAGCTAACCCAGTCAGTCTGGTTACGAGGGGACTAAGGGGAAGGTTCTTCCTTTGGCTTACGCCTCCGGTTCCGTTGACCCCCGAGCCGCGGTCGTTTGACACTGCCCTGCAGACTTAGTCACCAGTTTTGGCAAGATAGATTAAACTCACCCAGTAGTACGACAATGAACTCGGGTTGATTTCATATTTTAAAGTTAATTTTAACCTGTTTTCTTCAGTGGGGTTTGTGGTGAGTGGCCCACAAGGTGACCAAGCTCACCGACTAACTAGACTTGATTAAGTCTAAGTTAGCCCAACGTGTGGTCTCTAGTTGTAACCCTAAGGATTTAACCTAAGTTGCATGCACTTCTAGGATTTTTCTCCGTTTCAGTAGACCACAAAAATAATGTTGATTTTATGATAATAATTGCAATCAAATTAATTTGAAATTTTGTGAGTAGATTCACTTTTCAATTAGTTTTTCAGATAATATTTTTTTGGAATTTTTACTATTTCAACCGAATTTTTAGAAAATTTTGAATGTCAAGGGGTCAGATTTGGAACTTTGACCCCTGAACGATTTTTCTCTTTGAAACAGTGTCAAATGATCTTCAAAAATTTGGGAAAAATATGGAAAATAAAGATAATGAGATCAAATTTCAAACCCCACTATTTTTAGTCAAAACAGATTCGTGAATTGCTAAGAATCACTTTTTGAAATTTGAAAAATTTTGAATCTAGGTCAGTTTGACCCCCTTGCACTTTGTGAATTTTTAAAAATTTTATAATTGAAATTTTTTCAAACTAATGGTTGAATTTGAAAGATGGTTTGAAAATGAAGGTCCAGCCTTAATTTTAGAATTTTTCACTAACGAATTTTTCGGCAATCGATTATTTAAGTTAGATTTTAAATTTGGCCAAAAATTAGAAGATGGTGGAAAAGCTTTTAAAGAGGCTTGAATTTTTGAATTTGAAATTCAAGCCTTCCACCAAAAGGATATATATCTTTTTTCTTTTTCAAAACTTTTGCACTTTTTTTTTCTCAAAAAGAATTTTTCAAAAGATTCATATAAAATATCCCCTTTTTTTCTCTTTTTTTTTCAATCTAACCTATGCTCGAAAGGAAATCTAATCTAGATTTTTTTTTCAAAATTTATTTTTGATTTTTTTTTCTTTCTCACGAAAATGAGTATTTTTTTTTTCACAAAAGAAATTGCACGAAGTAGATCTAATCCTTGGGTTCAAAAAAATAAACCTAATCTAAGATAGATGATGTGCACCTGATTTTTCTTTGCCACTCTCGATGTGTGTGCAGATTTCGTTTTCCTTCCGTGTAGTCCTGCACATTAAAAATAAAGTAGAGGCAGATTTGTCAGTAATAGATTAAAAGATCGAAATCAAGAAAAATGACGTTGCCTCCCCGGCAATGGCGCCATTTTGTTGGGAGAAATCGTAGCTCACATTTTTGATAAAAGCATCGTAGTATAGTTGCGAAATACGATCCAACAAAGATATTATTTTATAAAAATAATGAGACTTTGAGTCCCGGTCGTTCTTCTCTAGGAGGCGTTGCTTTTACTTTTGAAATCGATCTTATCCAGCTCTACTTTATTTAGAATCGCATATCGGTTCGTGATTATTACATATTTAAGTACGACATGCTTAGTTGCAGAATGGATAGACAATTAAGACAAGAAACTTGAATCACGCAAATATGATAGCAATCATTAACCTCATTGTGATTTCATAACATGGAGACAGATATATATATATATAACATTTTTTTTATTCATTCAATGAGAGAGTTGTTTGCAACAGATTTATTGAAGAAAGCTTATACATAAATGCTTGAAACGGAAATCTAGCTACCAGAAAATGACTGCATACAAGAATCAATGGGGGGATTTCGCATGCATCATTGGGGAAGAAGTTAAGACTACGCTACTAAGCAGTAATAAAAGTAGTAAATATACGAAAAGCTAAGCTACTAATCTAGCAGAAAGAAGGGCATTTAGAGGTGGTCTCCATTGGCCTTTGAGTGGCTGAGAGAAGGAGGGGCAGCCAATGGAGCTTAGGCCGACCCTTGGAGAGAGGTTGGGGAGCTGATCCAGCTTCCTGGCGTGGAGATGGTGGCCTCCATGGTGGTGCTCTACTCGTGGAGGTGGAGTGGAGATGGAAGTGGCTAACCTAAGTGGAATGGATGCTAAGGAAGTGAATGGGTGCAAATGGCCACCCATTGGATCTTTTTATAGACCTAAGGGAAGCTCCCTAGAGAATTATGGAATTCTCTAGAGAGGCCTATGGTGGGAGCTCGTGGGAGAGTGAGAGAGAGAGGGTGGATGGTGGTTTTTAGATCCACCAAATGTGGATCTAAAAATTGAATGGCTCTTGGTTGCTATTTTTGGCAACCAAGGAAACCACACATGGTAGAGAGTTCTAGAGAATTCTGGGCTAGGTATTTTCGTGTGGATGGTGTGTGTGGGTCGAAACTTAGGTGGTTAGGTTGATTAGGTTAGGTTCTAGTGGGTTTAGGTCAAGGTATGTCACAAATTAGGGTTATAAACCCTAATTCACTATGGTAAAGTGCAATTAAACTTAATACAAGTTTAATTGGGTGTGTGAAAACTTAATTGAGAGTAAAACAACTCAATTAATTTAGGTCTAGGTCAATTGGACTCTCACTGAGTCCAATTGGACAGTGTGTGAATAGGCTGATGGAATTAACTAAGATCCAAGTCAATTAGGTTTAGTGAGGACCTAATTAGGTCCTTAGGGAGGTCTAGAGGTGATGTACTAGGGTTAGGGTTTAGGTTCCTATGGGGTTGGAATTGGGTTTAGGGACCTAGAGATCCAAGATCAAGGCTTAAATCTCAAAACAGGAATTGAAGAGCAGTATCAGATGTCTAATAATAGTGTCAGACATCTTATACTCAAAAATCAGAAGTCCACACTTGTTTTCTGGATGTCCAATCAGAGTCAAGAAGGATTTCGGTTTCTGTTTTGGGTATTCTGCAGAAATTGGACGTCTGACAAAGTGTCTGGACATCCAATAACAATGTAGAAGTGGGTTTGAAGTGTGCGGGAGATGGCTAAGGGTCCTGAACGTCCTATAACTTATCTGGACATCTAGATAAGGGTTGGAACTAGGGTTTTAGTGCTTCCTAGGGTGTTGTGACCTAATCTAAGGGTGGCTAAGGCTTGGGGAGGTCTCTAGGCTATCCTAGGGCTAGGATGGACCTAAGCTCTTCACATTTTACTGCTTTATTTCTACTTAATAGAATAGAAAACCTTTAACCCCCTTACATTATTATTCCTAGATCTAAACTAGGCCTTCTGCTCTAGCTCTGCTACAACTCCCGTTATTCCTGATCCTGCTCCAGATCCAGCTCCAGATCTGCCTATTGCCTGCAATCGACATAATATACTTAATCAGCACATTATAACATTATTTTATGCATAGCTAAAGTAAAGCAGTAAAGATGCAGATAATGCTTATGCGTGCATGAATTTCCCTAACTTATGCTAAGTCCTAGCTTAATCTAAGTCACTTAAGACCTATGATTGCTGCGCAATCCCTAGATGAGGGGGAGGGGGTGGTCCTTCACCGCCCCCACCACACTCTGACACTTCTGAGCATGAGCCCTCCCTGCCTGGAGGCATGCCCGTTCCCCCACTACAGCTGCACTACGAGCTTTTCGGACAGTTCCGGAAGCTAAAGCCCCCCTCCTTCAAGAATGATGAGGACCCATCTGAGGCAGAGGACTGGCTGGAGTAGATTGAGAAAGTGTTTAACACCCTTCGGCCCCCTACGCAGTGTCGCGTGGCCTTTGCCACGTACCAGCTGGATAGTGCGGCACACTGGTGGTGGAGGGCAGTCAGAGTCCAAGAGAGGGGAGAGTCGACGTGGGACTAGTTCGTGACCCTCTTCTGCAAGCAGTACTTCCCACAAACTTGGAAGGACCAGAGGAGGCGGAAGTTCCATACTCTCCGCCAGGGGACGATGGCGGTTAACGCATACCGCACACGCTTCTTGGAGCTGTCACGTTTCGCTGCGACATCTGTAGCTATTGAGGAGGAGCGCTTGTGGAGGTTCACTGAGGGGCTCCGGCCTGCCATTCGAGGGTATGTCAAACCCTTGAAGTTGCCCACCTTCTCGAGAGTGGGGGAGGAAACTATGACATACGAGGAGACCAACCCGACCGCACGAGACACCGACAGCGGATGGAAGAGGCCCTACCAACCAGAGTACTCACAAGGCCGATGAAAGAGGAGGCACGCGACACCCGCAGGAGAGTCGTCTCGTTTTGCGGGGCCATCAGTGGCCTTTGGGGGCCCCAAACAGGGGCCAGCTATCAGCACTAGACCCCTGCCCAACCGTCAGCAGGGACCTACCGAGGGAGGGAGCCGAGTCCCCCTCTGCTACCAGTGTGGCTAGCTCGACCACATCAGGAGGGATTGCTCGTCCAGGGCTGGAACGCAATAGATGCTCCCCGCACCGAGAGCTGGAGGCCAAGAAGGTGGTCGTGGTTCCCAAGCGCGTGGGGGAGGACAATAGTCACGGGGAGGGTACCAGCCAGCGGCTACCCGTCCGACGTAGAGTGTGGCTACTTCTTCTACGCTGAGAGCTGAGGGGAGTATCAACGCCCTAACACACAGAGATGCCAGGGCATCAAGTTCAGTGGTGGCAGGTATAGTTACAGTTTCCGGCAGATTAGTTTACGTACTTTTTGATTCCGGCACCACGCACTCGTTTGTTGCTACGAGTTTTGCTGTCAGTTTGGGACAGGACTGCATGTTGTTAGAGGATCCATTTGTGATCAGAGGTCCGGGTGGTCAGCTGTTTATAGCTAAGGAGGTCTACACAGACTGTGAGGTCAATATTGGGGGACACAGCCCCCCCGCTGACCTGATTGTGATACCAATGGAGGATTTTGACGTGATTCTGGGGATGGATTGGCTGTTCGCTTACCACGCCTTAGTGGACTATTTTGAGAGGAAGATTGTCTTCTCCATACCGGAGATGCCTTCCTTTGAGTTTCTCGGACAGCCGGTGGACAGAGGTTTCAGGTGCATTTCTGCACTTCGGGCAGCGAGACTTTTGGGCCAAGGGTGTGAGGGCTTTCTAGCCTGTGTGGTGGTAGAGCCTAGCCCCGTGGCAGACTTTCAGAGTATCCCGGTAGTCAGAGAGTGCCCCGACGTGTTTCTAGAGGAGCTGCCAGGACTATCGCCTGAGCATGAGATCGAGTTTGAGATCTCACTAGTATCGAGGACCAGCCCCATTTCTACGGTACCATACCGGATGGCACCACTTGAGCTGCAAGAGCTCAAGTCACAGCTGCAGGACCTATTGAAGAAGGGCTTTGTGAGGCCCAGTGCGTCCCCATGGGGAGCCCTGGTGTTATTTGTGAAGAAGAAGGATGGTACCCTGCGCCTTTGTGTCGACTACAGACAGATGAATAGGGTCACCATCAAGAGCAGGTATCCGTTGCCGAGGATTGATGATCTGTTTGATCAGTTACAAGGTGCCATGGTATTCTCCAAGATAGATCTGAGGTCAGGCTACCACCAGTTGAGGATCAGGGAGACCGACGTCTCCAAGACAGCTTTCCGCACCCAGTACGGACAGTACGATTTTTTAGTCATGTCGTTTGGGCAAACCAACGCCCCCGCTGCCTTCATGGATTTGATGAACCGGGTGTTCAGACCGTATCCAGATCAGTTTGTGGTGGTATTTATTGATGACGTGCACGGACAGCACTTGCGGATGGTTCTGGACACTTTGCGACGGCGCAGGCTGTATGCCAAATACAGCAAGTGCAAGTTTTGGTTGAGATAGGTGGCCTTCTTGGGCCACGTGATTTCAGGGGATGGCTTGGCTGGCTTGGCTGTGGATCCAGCCAAGGTTGAGGTAGTACTCAGGTGGGAGAGGCCACGTATAGTGACAGAGAAATGTAGTTTCTTGGAACTGGTAGGTTACTACCGACGATTTATCAGGGGTTTCTCGCATATTGCGTGTCCTATTGATAACACCACACAAGGGGGTAGTAATTAGGTTGAATATGGCCCATCTTTAGAATAAAAGGCACAACATAAGTAGAATAGGAGCATTGCATGCATCAAGTACCAAGATTGCTTATAAACTGTATTAATGTTCATTTGTGTAAAGCATTTGTCAAAGCAGGCCTCAGATGAGCAATCGAACTGCACGGATGGATTCAGAACGACGAACGGAGTCCAACGGACTCAAGATCGGCCAAATCCGACATCCCCACAATGGGCCCAAGAAATTCTGACTGTTGATCTGGAGATCAACGGCCCAGAGGGTGCCACGTCAGCCTGCCCCCACCGCTCGCACACCCTCAGCCGGCCAAGGACAAATCTCGGCCGTCGGTCTTCGATCGAACGACTGAGATCTGCGCGCTCGCCTGCGGTCGCCGCGACAAAGCGCGGGCGTGGTGCAACGGTTAGTGCGCATGCCCGCATCGCCGCGACGCGCGTTTGAGCTGCGCGGAGCAGAAATCGAAGGCGAGCGAAGGGCGCGAAAAAATTGGGCCACCCGATCAGCAGCGGGCGGCCAGGATCTCGCCACACAGCGCGACGACAGCTCGCGAGCGCCCACGCACGTGCGCACGCTGGGCGGAAACGCGCGTGCACACGCGCGCCCAAGGCACGATCTCAGCGCGGGCGTAGAAGGCTCTCAGCCGTCCGATCTTAGATCGGACGGCTCTCGTTCAGCGGCCACGGATCACGTGAATCGGAAGACCGGGGCGGGCAGCTGACCGGCGACAGGAGGGCTTCACCGACGTTTGTGGAAGCGGTTTTAGCGATGCTCTGAATGTCGCTAAAGCCCATTCTTCTTTGAGGAAGCCCTTAACTCTATTTAAACCCCCTTCTACCACCATTCAAGGCATACTCTCCCACTTGCAACTACTCCACTCCTCTCTTAGCTAGCTTTAGGCACTCTTGTAATCGCCGGAGACGACGAGCCGCCGACGGAGCCTCCTCCACCACCGTGGCTGCCTTGTCGCTCTCCACTCTGTCTCCATCTCTCTCTCTTTTAAGCTTTCATTTACTTTTGTTAAAGCATGTATTTAATGTTGTAAGCTATGAACTATGAATGCATGTTTAATGAAATTATTTTCCATTCAATCGTCATTTTAATTTTTTTTCAAAGTGCATTATCAAAACCAAGAGCTTTCTAACCCTAAACTCTCTCTCTCTATCTCTCGCTCTCGCTTTTCAAAACCGTCTCTTTCGCAAGCAAAACTCCGCCTTTTTCGTGACAACAAGTGATAAACAAAATCCGATTTCCACACCTCCCTGAGACCGACACTCGGACTCACCTCCGTTTACTTCTTTTAAAACCGACGTATCAAGTGCGACTATAACGACACCTCTTAACACACACGCACGAAGGCACGTCAGTTTTTGGCGCCATTGCCGAGGAGGCAACGGATTTGTTTTATCACCTCCATTCCACAATCATTCTCACATCGTCTAATGCCCTATTTTTCTTTTTTACTTGATGGTTGCAGGAATTCGGCGCATGGACGGCGAAGCGATGCATTCCACGACGGTAGCAAGGGAGTAGGCGCCTCGAGGACCGATAGTGAGTAACCTGTCTCTCATTGTTTGCTTGCGTGAAAAAGCTAAAAAATTATAAAAACTGAAAAAAATTGGCGTGGTGTATGATTACTTGACCCACATCCTTAACACATCACCCAAAAAAAAAAATGTACACTCTAATATTCTGAAAAAATTCTTGGAGTGTTCTTTTCTTTTTCTTGAGTGGTGTTTGCGAAGCCACCGTGAATTGACCTGGGCCGCACCACTCAACCCTAAAACTGACTCATCTAATAGAAGGTGCATGATCATTAGGATGAGTACACTAGGGTTTTAGAGCCTCTACAAAATAAAGAGGAAATCTACTTTCACCAAGTTGTGTGCAGAACTTGACGTGCCCACTGAAACTTGTTTGAAAACATTAAGACACATCAACCCTAAAAAGTACTAAAGTAAGGATGAAACACTAAAAGACACCACATCTTAACAAATCCTTGCTTGAAAATCATGTTTTGCTAGAAGCACACACTCTGAAATTGGAAAATTAAGAGGCACCACCCCAATCAACGCCTCATCACATCACCCTAAGCACAAGCACTATCCTAACCTTTTAAAACTGAGTAGACGTGCCCTAGGCAGGACTGAGTTAAGTCTCAAAAGGTGAGGTTTTGTTTGCTAGGCACTTGGCTTTCATTCCCTTGGTAGAATCTGGTGACTAGGCTGCGGGGCAGTGTCAAATGACCGCGGTTGTGGGGTCTATGGAAACGGAGGCGCAAGCCAAAGGAAGAACCTTCCCTGCAATCCCCTCGTAATCAACCTGGCCAGATTAGCCTTGGGAAGGGGAGTCCAGTGCTTACGGACTTAATCACCCTTTGTGAGATTTCTAGGTCTCCTAAGGAATACACCATAAGGATTAGGCTTGCGTGCTTGATTGAAACACATTTCTCGCATCTGTCGCCCTCTGCATCCCCTCCTGTTCTTCTCTAGTGTACGCACGGGAGGCGCTCACTACATCCCGAATTGTGTGTTTTGGGGCAGGAATCTAGGCGACGTAATTCTATTGAAAACATGGCTGAACCTAGGGTAGATGAGGCTGAAGATCAACCCCCACCAGATGCTATGGCCATCATCCAAGCTCAAATCAATGCTAACCATCAGCTTCAGCAACAACAAATCCACACCATCATGCAAGCCATACAACTATTACAGAACCCACAAGAGCAACCACCACCTTTCCACGACATACCAGGGCAACCACCACTTGATTTACCGCCATTTCAGGACCAGCCAAGACCCCTCCGTGATTTCTACAATCCCTCTGCTATTAGATTCGAGCCACACCTTAGGAACCCCGAGGGGGGAGATGACTTTGAGTTGAAACCAAACGTCTTAAGTTTGATCCAGAGCCACTTTCATGGAAGCTCAAATGAGGACCCCTTTCAACACCTAGAGGATCTCGACCGCATATCACGAACAATGAAACCTAGGAACATTAGCCTTGACATTGTTCTAATCAAGATGTTCCCTTTCTCATTAAGAGACAAGGCTTCTCATTGGCTTAGAACCCTAGGTAGACCCATCACCACCTGAGAAGAACTGAGGCATGCATTTTTAAAGAAATTCTTCCCCATAGGAAAGACCAATGCCCTCAGAAGAGCTATCACTACCTTCACACTCCAGGGTAGGGAACAATTTCATGAGGCATGGGAAAGATTTAATGAACTTTTGAGGAAATGCCCACACCACGAAGTCCCAAGGTGGCAATTGGCCCAGATCTTTTACCACGGTTTGGACAACAACCTACAGAACTTCGTCGATGCCTCATGCAGGGGAAACTTCCTAAACAAAGATGAGGAGAGCGCGTTTGAGCTCTTTGAGTCTATGAGCGAGAATTCGCTCAACAATGCCTCCATGAACCAGTTTAACAGGTCCAGTCAACCCCGTGGCGGGATTTATGAGGTGCAAGCAAATTCTGGAATGGTTGATATGGACATCATTGCCAAAAAGTTGGATCGAGTGGAATTGGTGGACAAAAAGATTGATGAGTTATTGAATCAGACCAGGAACCCCTTACAGACTTTCTCCCTGGTAAATGGAGCACATAATGTTGACCTGGCCCAGCCCTTCACCCAACTGAACCTGGAACAACCCCCGACCATGTTCCAGGGAGGGACCTTTGCTCCCTCGACCCTTGATTACTCCCTTCCCTCTTCATCAACATCGGCTATCCTAGAAGATGTGCAAGCCTTCCAAGGTTATGCGAAACCTGACCCTTTCTCCAATACTTACAACACCGGCTGGCGTAACCACCCCAACTTTGGTTGGACAAACCAGAAACCACCGCAATTCCAAAACCAGTCCAGGCCAAACCAGCAGCCACACTTGCCCCCCTATCAACAAGGACCACCAGTTAAACCCCAATATAACTAGAATAGGGTGTCCCCTCCCCCACAAAACCAAATGGACACCCTAATAAAGATGATGGCTGACATGAACCAGAAACATCAGGAAGAAATGGCCTTGGTAAAGGGACAGTTAAACCAACTCTTGGACTGTAAATAGCAAGGATCTCTACCTTCCCAACCACAACCAAACCCACGAAACATAATTAACAGAGGCCCCAATTCGCAAGGGTTCCAAAGCAACGCCGGGCAGGCTCACATGGTCCAGCCAACCCCGCAAACACCTCCTAGGTTTGGTGCTTCTTCATCCTCATCTTCTCAAGGATCACCCCATGGCCCCAATGCCTCTGCAAATGCTGTGACCTTGAGAAGCGGCACCAAAACCCAGGATCCCAAATGGCCGACTCTTCCCGAGACTTTACCTGTTGAAATACCCGACTCAGAAGAGGCACCAACCAAGGACCCAGACATGGAACCAGTCCACATTCAGACACCCTACCCTGAGGCCTTGGAAACAATTAAGAAAAAGAAGAATGCTGTGGAAACTGAGGAGCTGTTGGAGATTTTTAAGCAAGTACAGATTAATATTCCGCTCCTAGAAGCCGTCAAACACATCCCTGCTTACGTCAAGTTCTTAAAGGATGCCTGTACACCCAAGCGTAAGCTGAGACCTCAAGCACCTAGGAAGGTTGTACTCTCTGAGCAAGCGAGTTCCGTAATATCAAGCAACCTTCCACTCAAACGAACTGACCCAGGAGCACCCCTGATTTCCTGCAATATCGGGGACATGACATTTGATAGAGCGCTCCTGGACCTAGGTGCTTCTATCAACATAATTCCAACAACTTTGTACCACCAATTTGGTTTTGGGGAGCTGGCACCAACCCCTGTCACCATCCAGCTGGCAGATAGATCAATGAAAACCCCGAAGGGAGTTGTCGAGGACGTAATTATACGGGTTAAAGACTTCTATTTCCCAGTCGACTTTTTGGTGCTCGACATGGAGGTCCCTGAAAAATCACAGAATGCACCCATAATTTTAGGCAGACCTTTCTTAGCTACGGCTAAAGCAAACATTGATTGTGACACAGGATGTATGGAAATCGCCTTTGGGGACAGGGAAATGCAATTGGATATCTTTCGGGAGACAAAGTCTTTTGATTGCGATTACATTGAGGAACATGATCCCGTGGAAACTTTAATCGAGGAATGCCTCACCCTCAGTTCTGTCTCAGACCACCAAACCCGTAGTTCTGACCCGTCACCATCATTACCCGTGGACCTCTGTAAGGCTGAGTATCATCACATGATACCATTTGAAGAGATCGATGTTGATCAACTACCGCCCTTTCCCTTCCCATCGACTGTGATCCCACCCGCACCTGAACTTAAACCATTGCCCGAGAATCTCAAGTACGTCTTCTTGGGACCTGACCAGACCTTCCCAGTGATTATTAATTCCCATCTAACCAAGGATTAGGAACTAAGGTTGACTGCAACTCTTTCAGAACATCGGGTAGCCATTGGTTGGACCATCTCGGATCTAAGAGGAATTAGCCCCACCCATTGCACCCACAAGATTTACCTGGAAGACGGGGCCTGACCTTCCCGCCAGATGCAGAGACGGTTAAACCCTAACATGCGGGAGGTCATTAAAAAAGAAATTATCAAGTGGCTTGATGCCGACATCATCTACCCTATCTCTGATAGCCCCTGGGTGAGCCCCACTCAAGTGGTTCCATAGAAGGCTGGGCTCACCGTTGTCACTAATGATCATGGCGAATCCATCCCCACCTGCACCACCACCGCATGGCGGGTGTGTATTGATTATAGGAAGCTTAATGAAGCCACTAAGAAGGACCACTTCCCCTTGCCATTCATTGACCAAATCCTTGAAAGATTGGCAGGGCAGAAGTATTTTTGCTTCCTGGATGGATATTCAGGATATAACCAAGTCGCAATTGCTCCGGAAGATCAGGAAAAGACCACATTCACTTGCCCGTATGGCACGTTTGCCATCGAATGCCGTTCGGGTTATGCAACGCACCTGTGACCTTCCAGCGTTGCATGCTAGCCATTTTTTCAGAAATGGTGGGTGAATACTTGGAGGTCTTTATGGATGATTTCTCTGTATTCGGGAATTCATTCGACCATTGTTTGAGCAACTTGGAGAAAATCCTGAAACGATGTATCGAGGTTAACTTGGTGTTAAGTTGGGAAAAGAGCCATTTTATGGTTCAAGAAGGAATTGTCCTCGAACACATCGTTTCGCATAGGGGCATCGAGGTAGATCGAGCTAAGGTTGATTTAATTTCCAAACTTCCTCCACCTAGTTCGGTCCGGCAGATTCGCTCTTTCCTAGGACATGTTGGCTTCTACCGAAGGTTCATCAATGACTTTTCCAAACTTTCCAAACCCTTGACCAACCTTCTAGCCAACGACACCACTTTCCACATGTCTCCTGATTGCATCTAGGCTTATCACACCCTCCGGGACTTAGTCTCCACGGCACCTGTACTTCAACCCCCAGACTGGTCCCAGGATTTTGAGATTATGTGTGATGCATCAGATTTTGCCATAGGCGCTGTCCTGGGACAAAGGCAAGACAAGAAGCCCGTGGTGATCTACTACGCGAGCAGAATGTTGGACGAGGCCCAACGTAATTATACGGTCACAGAAAAAGAGTTGCTCACTGTAGTCTTTGGACTGGAAAAATTCCGATCATACTTGCTGGGATCCCACGTGACTATCTAAACCGACCATTCATCCATCCGGCACCTGTTGGCCAAAAAGGACGCAAAACCTAGGCTCATCAGATGGATCCTGCTTTTGTAGGAATTTGACCTGGAAATCCGAGACAAGGTCGGATCGAAAAATGTGGTGGCTGACCACCTGTCAAGACTTCATCCAGACCACATTGGACCCTCCCTACCTCTATCTGATACCTTCCCTGATGAACACATCCTAGCCATGCAAGACAAGAAAATGCCACGGTATGCTGACTATGTCAACTACCTGGTTATAGGACAAACCCCGCACAGCTGGTCTAGACAGCAACGGGACAGGTTCTTGGCTGAGGCCAAGCACTATTTCTGGGATGATCCCATGCTGTTTCGCCTCTGTGCTGATCAGATCATCAGGAGGTGCATCCCCGAAGATGAAGTTCAGAGTGTGCTTTCCTTTTGTCATGACCAAGCGTGTGGCGGCCATTTCTCTGGCAAGAAAACAGCTGCAAAAGTTTTGCAGTCTGGATTTTATTGGCCGTCCCTATTTAAGGATGCACACATCTTTGCCAAGACTTGCTCACGATGCCAAACACTGGGGACCATGACCAAGAAAGATAGGATGCCCCTTCAACCCATTTTGATTGTCGAAATCTTCAACATTTGGGGTATCGATTTTATGGGCCCCTTTCCACCATCCAACGGCTTCGAGTACATCCTGGTCTCGGTAGACTATGTTTCCAAATGGATTGAAGCCGTCGCCACTCGATGATGCGATCACAAGACGGTCATGGACTTTGTGAAGAAGAACATCTTTTCCCGATTTGGAATACCCAAGGCCATGATCAGTGATGGTGGAAGCCATTTTATCCATTCCCAATTCCATGCCCTACTTAGAAAATACGGGGTAAGCCACCGCATTGCCACCCCGTATCATCCACAAACAAATGGGCAGACTGAGGTCTCAAACAGACAAATCAAGAACATTTTACAGAAGACTGTGAGACCTGATAGGAAAGACTGGTCCACTCGACTTGATGATGCCCTGTGGTCATACAGGGCCGCTTTTAAGACCCCGATAGGCATGTCGCCTTATCGCTTGGTCTTTGGCAAAGCTTGCCATCTCCCTGTCAAATTGGAACACCGGGCTTACTGGGCTGTCAAGCAATGTAACATGGATCCCCAGTTAGCCGGTGCGCAAAGGACGCTTCAATTATCTGAGCTCGAAGAAATTCGTCGGGACGCCTTTGACAATAGTCAGCTATATAAGGAGAAAATGAAAGCCGTCCACGACCGACTCATTCATAGAAAAACCTTTGAGCCGAACCAACAAGTCTGGCTGTTTGATGCACGCCTGAAACTCTTCCCAGGGAAACTCAGGTCCAAATGGACAGGACCATTTCGGGTGGTCAAGCCCTATTCTAATGGGGCAGTTGAAATCGCGGATCTTAACACCGGGCACACCTTTACAGTCAATGGTCAAAGATTGAAGCATTTCCTGGCCCAGGTACCCCCCAAGGAAAGTGTCACCCTCGTTGAGGGCTGACACCACGCACCGCCCAGCTGGAGGCATTAAACTCAGCGCTTCCTGGGAGGCAACCCAGAGGATTCAGACTGATCTGGTAGTTTACGTCACTCAGGTACTATTTTTTTGAACCCTTTTACATCCATGTATTTGCCAATGAGGACATTGTCCAACTTAAGCATGGAGGGGATGGTAAATTGCATAATTCTGAGCTTAATTAATCAGTTTGAATAAAAAAAAAATTAAATTTAGGAAGAAAACTTAGGCATTAGAAACTTGTCAATAGTGGGAAATAATACAAAAAGAACATAAACACTTAGACTTTTCAGGCCTTCAGGCTTAATCAGCCCTGGTATCCGTTAAAATATGAATTTAGTGGCGAATCCTTGCAACTTTAAGCTATTCTAATCCACCTACTAGATAAGGTAATAAGTATATGACTTATCAACTCACCCTCTAACTCAGGAAAACCTTGAGTCTAAGCATCTGCACACATTTTTGCACAGACTCACTTCTCGGAGATTTTGACAGAAATTGGGTAGCTAATGAACTCTCTAGGGTGGTATGGCGGGCAAGTTGTCGTAGGTAACAGCCCATTGGCAGGTTGTCCAGAACCCAGCCACAGGCCATTTCTTTTTCGCTGCCTTTAGGTACATTTGAGATCAGGGAAGCCACCTACGTGAAAAAAAAGGGGAAGAAGAAGAAAAGAAAATAAACCACACTTCACCGCACAAGTATGGCTGGCAAGTGATCATGGGTAACAGCGCATTGGTCGGTTGTCCAGAACCCAGCTTAATAATTGCACAAAAAAGACCAAAACACCTAAGGAAGAAGCGGGGAAGTAGTACAAGCCGGGGAGATATACACTGGAAAATCCTTGTGTTGACCCCAAGTAAAACGAACGTAGGGAGAAAGCTACCAATCGAACAAATACACCTTCAGGCAAAAATTTATTTTCTTTTTCGGTCACCTAGAGGCGTAGAAACTCGAAGTCTGTCTCAATTACCGTTAAGTGAGTCTATCACAACATTCACACCAAGATGCATAGCACTTAGGGTTTTGACCGAGTTTTGGGTGGTTGGGTAGCTGTAAAAAGTTACCAACCCACACTGAATTGCAAAAATTCTAAAAAAAACATATATATATATACGTATACATATGTATAGTTATATATACAAAGCAAGGATTCAGGCGATTCGTATTTTGGCAGACACCCGGGCGCTGCTTAGCCTTTGTAGATTAAGATCTTCGTATATTTCCCCTTATTGACAAGTAAAGAAGTGCTTAAGCAATTACTTCTTGAATTCCCCAAGGAAATAAAGGCTAGAATAAACCTTGCTAGGGACTAGCAAGGAGTAAGCATGGGGGTATGATAACACCACACAAAGGGGTAGTAATTAGGTTGAATATGGCCCATTCTTAGAATAAAAGGCACAACATAAGTAGAATAGGAGCATTGCATGCATCAAGTACCAAGATTGCTTATAAATTGTATTAATGGCCATTTGTGTAAAGCATTTGTAAAAGCAGGCCTCAGATGAGCAATCGGACCGCACAGATGGATTCAGAACGACAAACGGAGTCCAACGGACTCAAGATCGGCCAAATCCGACATCCGAAGCTCCCACAATGGGCCCAAGAAATTCTGATTGTTGATCTGGAGATCAACGGCCCAGAGAGCGCCACGTCAACCCGCCCCCACTGCTTGCACACCCTTAGCCGGCCAAGAACAAATCTCGGCCATCGATCTTCGATCGAACGACCGAGATCCGCGCGCTCGCCCACGGTCGCCGCGACAAAGCGCGGGCGTGGCCCAACGGTTAGCGCGCACGCCCGCATCGCCGCGACGCGTGTTCGAGCCGCGCGGAGCAGAAATCGAAGGCGAGTGAAGGGCGTGAAAAAATTGGGCCGCCCAATCAACAGCGGGCGGCCAGGATCTCACCACGCGGAGCAATGACAGCTCGCGAGCGCCCACGAGCGCGCGCACGCCGGGCGGAAACACGTGCGCACATGCGCGCCCAAGGCGCGACCTCAGTGCGGGCGCAGAAGGATCTCAGCCGTCCGATCTTCGATCGGACGGCTCTCGTTCAGCGGCCACGGATTGCGCGAAGAGGAAGACCGGGGCGGGCAGCTGACCGGCGGTAGGAGGGCTTCACCGACGTTTGTGGAAGCGATTTTAGCGATGCTTTGGATGTCGCTAAAGCTCATTCTTCTTCTAGGAAGCCCTTAACTCTATTTAAACCCCCTTCTACCACCATTCAAGGCATACTCTCCCACTTGCAACTACTCCACTCCTCTCTTAGCTAGCTTTAGGCACTCTTATAATCGTCGGAGACGACGAGCCACCAACGGAGCCTCCTCCACCGCCGTGGCTGTCTCGTCACTCTCCACTCTCTCTCCATCTCTCTCTCTCTCTTTTAAGCTTTCATTTACTTTTGTTAAAGCATGTATTTAATGTTGTAAGCTATGAACTATGAATGCATGTTTAATGAAATTATTTTCCGTTCAATCGCCATTTTAATTTCTGTTCAAAGTGCATGATCAAAACCAAGAGCTTTCTAACCCTAAACTCTCTCTCTATCTCTCGCTATCGCTTTTCAAAACCGTCTCTTTCGCAAGCAAAACTCCACCTTTTTCGTGACAAGTGATAAACAAAATCCGATTTCCACGCCTCCCTGAGACCGACACTCGGACTCACCTCCGTTTACTTCTTTTAAAACCGATGTATCAAGTGCGACTATAACGACACCTCTTAGCACACATGCACGAAGGCACGTCACCTATGACTCAGTTGACTTGGAAGGACGTGCCCTTTGCTTGGACAAACGCTTGTAAGGCGTGTTTTCAAGAGTTGAAGGAGAGATTGACTTCAGCTCCTGTGCTTACTATCCCAGATAGCAGTGGTGGTTTTGTGGTCTACACAGATGTTTCATTGCAGGGGTTAGGGGGTGTGCTCATGCAGTGGGGTCACATTGTTGCTTACGCTTCCCAGCAACTAAAGCCCCATGAGCATAGCTACCCTATCCATGACTTAGAGCTGGCAGCTGTTGTCTTTACGCTGAAGACATGGAGGCACTACCTTTACGGTGAGACCTTTGAGATTTTCATGGACCATAAGAGCCTCAGGTACTTGTTTGATCAGAAGGAGCTTAACATGAGACAGAGAAGTTGGTTAGAACTCCTAAAGGACTATAACTACAGCATCTCCTACCATCCGGGGAAGGCCAACGTGGTGGCTGACGCCTTGAGCCTGAAGGCGTCCGCCCACTTGGCCAGCTTACAGGCACAGAGTTGGAGACTTACGGAGGAGTTGGGTAGTTGGCAACCCCTAGAGTTACAGGGGCATTGTGGGGTAGTGACAGTGACACGATAGACGAAACCAGAGCTAATAGATCATATTATCACAGGGCAGATGATAGATCCGTACTTGCAGTCGTTATGAGACAGAGTGCTGTTAGGGGACCCAGGAGACTTCTCTTTTATAGGAGAGGTGTTGCGCATGAGGTGCACGGGTCTAGGTCCACCATACATCCCGGGAACACGAAGATGTATCATGATTTGAGACATGACTTTCGGTGGAGAGGGATGAAGTGGGATGTAGGTGAGTTCGTGCAGCAGTGTTTGGTGTGCCAGCAGGTGAAGGCCGAGCATCAGAGGTCTGCAGGGCCATTGCAGCCACTTCCTGTGCCAGAGTGGAAGTGGGAGAGCATCACCATGGATTTGGTGGTGGGCTTACCCGTTACCCAGCGAGGACACGATGCAGTCTAGGTGATTGTAGACAGATTGACGAAGACGGCACGTTTCTTGCTGATTCAAGTCACCTTGGGACCAGCACAGTTGGCAGAGAGGTATATTCGTGACGTGGTGCATCTGCACGAAGTTCCGCGTGAGATTGTATCCAACCAGAATACCCATTTTACTTCCCAGTTTTGGGCTAAGTTTCAGCAGGCCTTGGGGACACGGTTGAGGTTCAGTACGGCGTACCACCCCCAGACAGATGGACAGTCAGAGTGCACGATACAGACACTTGAGGACCTGTTGCACGCCTGTGTACTAGACTGGAGGGGCTCTTGGGAGGAGCACTTACCCCTGGTAGAGTTTGCATATAATAACAGCTATCACCCGAGTATCAGCATGGCACCCTACGAGGCTCTGTACGGACAGAGGTGTCCTGCGCCCTTGAGTTGAGTTGAGGTGGGGACCAAGTGGGAGGTTGGCCTCAGGCTGATTTGGCAGAGTTAGGAGGTGATAGAGCAGATTCACAGACGACTTCGCACTGTCAGGAGCAGACAGAAGAGTTATGCCAATCGGAAGCGCAAAGAGGTGCAGTTCGAGGTTGGGGATCACGTTTTTCTTTGTGTTTCGCCCATGAAGGGCCTGCAGCATTTTGGGGTGAAAGGGAAGCTTGCGCTGAGGTTTCTGAGGCCCTTTGAGGTCCTAGAGCGGGTAGGACCCGTTGCTTACCGACTTGCCCTTCCTCCCCAGCTTTCTGGTGTGCACGACATATTCCACGTGTCCAACCTCAAGAAGTACGTTGCTGATCCAAGTCACATTCTGAGCCATGAGAGTGTCGAGGTGGGTGATGACCTAACCTACCCCGAGAGACCAGTGCAGATACTAGATAGAGTCGTCTGGAGTCTGAGACGGAAGCAAGTACCCCTGGTGAAGGTCTTGTGGAGGAGCCAACGGTACGAGGAGGCTACCTGGGAGCCTGAGGTGGCGATGCGAGAATGGTACCCGGAGGTTTTTGAGGGTACGTCTTTTCAGACCAGCTTCGGTCCTCTTTAAGTTTGTTATGCGTGTATATTTCCTTTTCCGCACCCTAGCTAGCTCAAGTTTCGAGGATGAAACTTCCTTTAAGTTTGTTATGATGTAAAGACCCATTCTATTCTGAACCTTTTAAGACGTTTGGACTGTCAGTTAGATGTCTGGACCCCTTCCCAGATGACTAGAAATTGAAAATTTTGTACGCATACTCGCGTCTACGCTCGAGCTGCACGCAGACAGACTCTTTTCTTTCTCTCTCCCTTCTCTCCCCCACCAAAAACTAGCGCACTCCCTATATAACCCCTCTCCCCCCTTCCTCTCTTCCCCACTCCACCACAGCCACCTTCCTTCCTTCCTCTCCATTGCAGCGAGAAGGGCGAGCGCGAGAGCGAGCGACGAGGAGGAGAGGTAGTGTGAAGAGAGGAGGAAGAGCTTGTGTACGCGAGCTCGTGGGATCTCGTCGGAGGATGCACCACCGGAGCAGCGCGTGCGAGAGGAGGAGCACATCAGGGGAGATGTCCCTGACCCCTTGTTACAGTCGGAGCTGCAGACGGGGAGGAGAGGCCGCAACTGCACATGGTGAGGAGGAGCAAGAGGTCGTTCTGGTTCTGGGATTTTCCTAGAATCAGACTTCTGACGTGCCGTCCAGATGACGGGTTGGACGTCTGGTGACAACACCAGACGTCTGAAAGCAGAGCTTCACGAAGGTACGTTCCTCTTGTGGTTACGGCCATGCAGGTCACACTGCACGGCCAATCTGTATGGCTGAAAGTGGGTGATTTGCCTATCGCGTGTAAGGAACGCTTTGGGAAGGCACGGGGCACGCCCTCCCACTCATTTCAGACTTTTAGACAGCTTCCCAAACGACCGGAAGCACTCCCAAACGATTGGAGGAGAGGTCGGACGTCTGGAGCTAGGTTTAGATGGTCAAGTAGGGGTTCTGGACGTCTGAAGTCGATGCAGGAACCTGAGGTGAAACTCTGGTTACTTTTAAGACGTCCGAACCATGTGCTAGACGTCTGATTTAGGTCTGCAGTCCTATTTTTGACCTGTTTAGGGTCAGTTTGAGGTCCGTTTTACGCAAAAAATATATCTGTGGTTTCCTTGTGAGTTCCTCTACTTGTTAGAAAGCTTTATATGCTATTCTGAACATTCCGTTGTGGTTTGTCCCTTGGTATAAGATTTCGATCTGTTGCGTGTTCGGGCCTTGCAGAGGCACGTGAGCCTGTCGTTCGAGCCCCTAGTACTCCCGGATTGTCTGGTGGAGTGGTTTCCCCCCCGATTTAATTATAAGGCATGAATGCATATGCGAAATTTGATAATTAGAAACCTAGGCTGTGGCATGAATCCTAGGACAAGAAGTATTTGCACTGTTTGTATGCGTGTTTGAGATTGCAGTCTTAAATGAATGAATAGAAATATAAACAACTGCCTGTTAATAAACAAGAGCTGCATGTGAAATACGAAATGCCTGTGCTAGTTAGACAGATACCTGTGACATTTCTTGTTGTATATGTAAATTGTGGAAATACGAGCTGCATGTGTAAAATCTAAGAATGGAATTGTGAATGACGAAACCTGGTATGGAATAACATGGGGAAAACGAGCATGAACCCTATGGGGAATTAGGAGTAGAGCTCTTGTGGATAAATAGAATGAATCTGGAAATGTGAGTAGGAAGTGTGCTGGCCCTTGAGTACGTGGTACCAAGGAAAGCGATTGTCCCTTATTTAGTGTAGAGCGAAGCTAGCTGCCCTTGGGTTGGGACCTGAGGTTAGGATTAACCACTCTACACCGACTTCTTTGGCCCTCACGTACACTGTACCAGGGAGAGCTACTAGTGTAGGGAGAGAGCTAGCCACCCTACGGGGCCCGGGGTTCAACTAGCCACCCTACACCGACTTGTTAGGCCTACTGGGCAAACCGGGGTAGTCAGACGAGGGTGCGCGGACTGTGGAGGGGTGAGACCCTTGTTTGGTTCTGAGGGGCTAGACCCCTGTTACCGAGAGGGCTAGGCCCTATACTGTTCCGTGCTGTACTTTGGCCGTACCCGCTAGCGGAAATGACTGACCGCATGCCAGTGCGAGGTAGCTACCCATGTGCTTACCACGTGTGCCGTAGTCATCGCTACGTCTGCCCGTAACCTCGGGGTGGTTGACTGGGTGTAGGATCACCACGGGAGACTCTCCCGGCCAGGAGAGCACCATGTGTGCCTTCTACTCTTCGGAAAAAACTGCAATCAAGATCGTTCTCACGAGAAACATGCGAGATCAAGAAAGAGATCTGAAAAGTAAACTAATGCGTGAAAAGGAATGACCTGTAAAACAAAATAATTGGAAAAGATAAATTACCTGTTAGCTTTTAATGCTTTAGTTAGTTTGGTTACCACTCTACTCAGCGTTCACTGACTCCATTTTTCCCGTACCCCTTTTACAGGTCCAAGAGTTGAGCAGCCCGAGTCGCCGGCTACAAAGGGTGTTGGGCCCAGTTGAGCCCAGCAGTAGTTTCCTGTTGTTGTACTTCCTCTTTGTTAGTGAGTTTAGACTATTGTCACCGTTTCTGTTTCTGTACTTTGTTTTCGCTTTACTGTTGTGGTGGTGATATGTATTATTAGCGGCTCTTACTTCCTTTACTGCTGTACTCTTTTACTGTTAGTTACTTAACATAGTGAATGTGGTTTACTTTCCTATTTTTTGGTTATTTCTTGTTGGACGACTGGGTCTTGGGATTAGTCAAGTCGAGCCGGTCTCGTGTCCTGTAGGGATTCGGGAACCGGGTCGTAACATAAACAAGCAGGACCGGTACCACCTGTCCCACCTAAGGCTAACCGAACTCCAACTGGAACATACCTAGCCTGCAAAAAGATTCAGCACAGCCAAGGCGGAAGATATCATAAGATGGACCTAACCACCTATACCCTGACAGCAAACAAATAGTTTGACAAAAAATGTTAAAGGTCTTCCCATGTTATAAATAGAGAGAAGGGCCCCCAATGGAAAGGAGACCCCGGGAGGGAGAGAAAGTCTTATAATCTCAGAAATACCAGTGCATATAGTTGGGAGCACCATCCTCCCCCCAGACGTACACCCCTTGCAGTGAAATTGGGTCACCAAATCTCTGGTTTCCTTTGTGCTTGCCTGGTGATTGTCTAGCCGAGCTTCCCCATTGTGGGGGAAGCTCGATCTTTTCCTCCTAAGCGATAGATGTTAATAGCTATGTAGGGCTCCCTACTCTTATAAATCTGTTGGTGGCCTTCTGAGGCCCATCAAATGGCGCCGTCTATGGGAAGCGTCAACTAAATGCCATTGCTCCTCTAAGCATCCGATCGCTGGGAGTAGGAGCCCTTCTAGCGCCCTGGCTTGACCTCCCTAAGTGAGAACTTCCGCAGTGGTCTTAACCACTCGCGACCCCACTCACGGCTCCTCCCCCCTCAGAGGGGCCGGTCAATATTCGACGTCCTTATGCCTTGGTGACCTTAGCCGATCGCCCAAGATCCCCAAGTGAACTCCCTTCCTCAGAGCACAAGTTGAGGAAGGGAAATATGGAGTTGAGGCCGGTGGTCTCAAATGTACACCCTTGTGCATAACACTTGCCCACCCCGAAAGGAGGAAATGGCGATCTCTCACTAGAAGCACTCGAGAAGCCAGTCAAGGCCCAGTGTAAAGGAGCGGTGGACCCTAGCTCATGCACCACGCCCTTGGGATCCACCCTCGGGCAAAGCCGGCACTCGGCCGCCCTAAAAGGAGATCTCACCAGGCTCTTCCATTGGTTGGCAAGCCGGATAGGCTGTCGACTCCCAAAGGCGTGGTGGATAGGCCCTAGGAGCACTTCATCAAGTGCCGAAGGACTGGAGACAACCCTGAGAGGTTGTCAGAAGTTAAGCAGCGGAAGACTGAGCCTATCCGATCCTACCCGGATCAATTCGGAGCTCAACACTCCAAAAGAAGGAGGCCCCAAGAGGCAACGACTCCTCGGCACCATGAGTCAGATCGTTCAGCTTGTAATCACGTGCACAACACCATCGATCATGCGTCAAAGCACCCGGCGAGGTCATGAGCGAAGCCACAGAAACCATGGAGCGAGGTAACTCCTCTATTTGATCGGCCAAAGGATCAGCGACAGTGACAGCCCCACTGAAGACAAGAATACTCCCTAGTAAAAGTGTCCTAGTACCCGCCTGCAGAAGAGGCTCCTTTCACAGGTGAAGAGCCACCTTCCCCAAGATAGCAACCAGCCGCCGAAAGGCTACTGTTGCAGGCGTCGTAGGAAATGGAATTCCTCGAGAAATGCACTCTCTCGACCATGCACCAAGCGGGCATGCTTGAGAGGAATCAGTCCACTAAAGACCACCGTTGCGGACCCTGCCACGCAAGGTAGGAGTCCCTTAGAGAATACACTCCCCTGGCCATGAACCAGGCGAGCATGCTTGAAGGAGGGCCAGTCCACAAGCAAGGACCCATTGCCCCCAGGTCCCATCGAGTGAAAGGATAGAAGGCCTATAGAGCTCCTGAGGGACCACCTTGTGAAGGAGCCCCATTGTTTGCAGGCAACTGATGCGGTCTTCTTTGTGAACCGAGATCTAGACTGGTCAACGCCTTGCCCCAGCAGGTAGGCGGTATCACCCTAGCTCCCCATTCGGTGAACATCACCACTAGATCTTGGATGTGACGCTCGCGATTGCCCGAGGTCTTATCCTCTTGTCACCTGAGCACATCAGTGCAGAGGTTAAAGTAACCTTGGGATCGACTTTACCCCAGGCAGGTGGGCCCCTCCTTCTGAGTCGGCTCCCCAAGCACCTCCCCTCAATCCTTAGTAGGGTGAGGAGGGCATGATCAAGCCAACCTGCATGATCCAGTGGAGCGCCTAGGCTTGCTTCAGCAAAAGCTCCCCCATCGAGGTAGCCCTAAACCCTTTGGAGAGTGCACTCCCCTGGCCCTGGATCAAGCGGAAGCCTCCAGCCACCTGGGCACATCATCACGAAGGTCGAGGCAACCTCTGAGAACAATGACATCAAAGATGGGTCAACAACCCATAGAACTAACCTCTAGTGACATCGCCTGTAATTCCCTAAGACACTCAAGCCAAGCTACCTTTCAAGCCACCCCTTTCGAGTTGGCTCGCCCATAGTGCCTACACCGCTTCGGAGACATTGCCTTCCTATCCTCCCATCGTTCATTCTGGTCATGGACCTTTGGCAATCGGGAAAAGAGGCCAGAGGAAGGGAGTGCCCCTCCTCCGACCAACTTGGACAAGGACCAGCACCTCAACCAAGTGGCTAGGTTGACAATAGCATTCAGCAGCCTAGTCAGCTAACCACTAGTATACACTCGCTGCCAGATCCTTTTTATATGTGCTCGATCTCCTCAGAGGGTGAACACAGCATACGGAGGTGCAACAATCTGGTGCAAACCCCCCAGGGCTAAGTCAAAGTGGTGCGAGAAGCCCATACAAAGAAAGGAGAGGGGAACTAAGTCCATGCAATCTAGCAAGAGGCTAACTTGGCTGATCTGCCAAGCGACTTCGGGATCATAGCCAAACTATTCAGTTGCAGCATTCCCTGCCTTCTCTTTTTGCCTCACAACACTATCAAGCTCGTTGAGGTCAGAAGGAATCTCATTACCTCTAAAAGGTCCTGGGGCAAACCCCCCACCCAGAAGGGGCCAACGCACCCAAAAGCAGCCTCATAAGGCTATCAGGGACTGAGGCATCCCCCTGCATTCCTACAACAGCAGACCTACCCCTTAAGGGTGGCCAGCACTGAATACCCCCCATGCGTGTAGTCCCCACTATGCATGGAGCAATCCTGTAACTGTTAATCTCAGTGTTTGAGGCCTCCACCCTACCATAACAGTAGTAAAAGGCCAGACCTGTCCTACTAGGGGCAGGGACTTATTTCTTGCAATGGTCGGCCGTCGCTTGCAAAAGGTGGCGCTCGCCCCACGCTCTCACCTAGCAACTCACCTTGAGGGGATAGCAGGAGTTGGGTAGTGACCCGCCGACTATCCCTTTCTTAAGCTACCTTTTAAGGTCAGCTTGAACTCAGACAGATGCACCTGACGTTCCTTCTATTGCTGCCTCTTAAGGTTGGCAAGCCATCTCTTAAGGTTGGCTCGAACTTAGATGGACATGCCCGATGTTACTTATATTGTTGCCTCTTAATGCCAAAAATGCCACTTCTCAAGGTCGGCTCGAACTTAGACAGACACGCCCGACGTTCCTTCTATTATCGCCTCTTATGGCCGACAAAGCCACCTCTAAAGGTCGGCTCAAACTCGGACGGACGCACCTGACATTCCTTATATTATCTCCTCTTAAGGCCAGCAAGTGACCTCTTAAGGTCAGCTCAAACTCGGACGAACACTGCTGACGTTCCTTATATTGCTACCTCATAAGGCCGTCAAAGCCACCTCTCAAGGTCAGCTCAAACTCGGATGAATGCACCCAACGTTCCTTCTATTGCCGCCTATTAAGGCTGGGAAAGCCACCTCTCAAGGTCAACTCGAACTCGGATGGACGCGCCCAACATTCCTTCTATTGCCGCCTCTTAAGGCCGGCAAAGCCACCTCTCAAGGTCGGCTCAAACTCGGACGAACACACCCGATGTTCCTTCTATTAATGTCTCTTAAGGCTGGCAAAGTCACCTCTCAAGGTTGGCTCGAACTCTGGCGGACGCGCCCAACGTTCCTTCTATTGACACCTCTTAAGGCTGGCAAAGCCACCTCTCAAGGTTGGCTCGAACTCGGGCGGACGCGCCTGATGTTCCTTATACTACCACCTCTTAAGGTTGGCTCGAACTCGGATGAATGCACTTGATGTTCCTTCTATTGCTGCCTCTTAAGGTCGACAAGCCACCTCTTAAGGTCGGCTAAAACTTGGATGGAATTGCCCAATGTTCCCCTACATTGTTACCTCTTCAAGCTGACAGGTCGCCTCCCCAGGTTAGCCAGGGCTCGGGCGGACCCCCCCTCCCCTCAACGATCCTAAAAATTGCCGCCTCTTAAGTCTAGCAAAGCCACTTCCGAAGGCTGGCGTGAATTCAAACAGAGGCGCTCATGCTCCGCTTATCAACTGGTAGAATGCCATCTCTAGAGAATGACAGAACTAGGGCTCCCACACCCCATGTTCCAGCAACTATGATGACAGCTCCTCAGACCAGAAAGGATTCGGGCCCGTGCACCCTGAAGTTCTACACATCGCCCACTGGAAAAGTTTTAGCCACTTTACCCTCAGTGGCATTTGCCCACCAGAGCAAACGATGAGGTTTGAGCCGCCTTGCCCAAAGACCATAGTACCAGCCACCAAGGCCGGTAAGAACTAGGACCCTAACACCCTACATTCTAGATGACACAACGTCGCATAAACGCAAGCTTGGGCTTTTGCACCCTAAGCCTCATCTACCGCGCACTCAGACTTCTGGCAAAGAGAATCTGAATGCTGGCTCTTGGCCTTCGTGACCACCTTTCGAGGTTGGCCCACCCTTCATTGCCTCCCTCAGGGGTCACCTTCAGGGGTCAACCCATGCTAGAGCCCTTCTGCACTTTCCCTGTTCAGGGGCACAGCCAGGTGGAAAAACACGCTACGGCGTTACACCCTGCGACCATGGTGAGGGAATCACCCCTGATCCACATATGATAAGAACGGGCCCAACAGTAGGATAGCCACGTTTAAAATTAGACTAGGCCACCAACTGCCTTTGCAGACATATTTAACCACCTAGAGGCCAATTTCCAGGTCCTTACTTCTGCAAAAAGGTCAAGGTGATGGATCGTGGTTCAACAACCAGATCTGAATCCGGCTAGGCTCTTTAGCCTCGGCTACTTGATCCTACCCTGACAATGCCGTCTCAAGGCTTCACTAGCAAAGCCTGCCTCAAGGCTCCCTCGTCAGAAATGGGCACTCAAGCACACTTGCAATGGGCACTTCTACCCAACCCCCATGCGAGACATGCAGCGAGTACCACCAAAATCAACCTTATCTCAGCCAAGGGGTTTCCAAGGGACCCAATTGGACAACCCCCAAATAGAGGGGGATGCCCCAATACGAGGAGCCCCAAGTTCCCTTGATCCTCAACAGAAGGACAAGGGGACAGCATAACCAAGGCGGCCTTAGCCTTTTCACTCCTAGGCACCAGGAAGAAGGGCCCTGGCGGCACAAGCGGAGCACAAATACCCACCATACTCTTCCCTAGCAAATCCCTATTGGCAACCAGCTCTAAAGAACATGCAAAGGACTGGGTTATCTCGCTTAAAAGTTAGCAAGGCAAGCAGGGATCTTCGCCCCCTCCTTCCACTACCTGGCAAGGAAAGCTGCTCAAAGGGAAGGCATTTGTGGCAGCCGCTCCTAGCCCAACCATTCTGCGGCAAATAAGCGCTACATTCCAAGTAGCCCTAACACAACCTCCCACCTGAAAAGTGTGTGCCACTCCAACTTACTAGGGGGACTACATCTGCCCGTCCCATTATACAAGTGGGATGTGGCCAAGGCACCAATTCCACCCATGACCGCGACAGTTACCCCATGTGCCAAGCACAGACGAGTAGATGAGGTGCCAAGCGAGCAATAGGATGAGGGAGAGTGTAAGAAGATCCCCAAGGGTCACACGCCTATGCCTACACAGGCGCAAGCCATGAGCACCCAGCCACTACCACAGATAACCCTCTACACAGGCATCCCATTTGGCCCCGCCAAGAATCAGCTGGGAGGGAGTAACAAGACAAGCCTCTATGCCAGGTTGATTCAAGCGAACAATAGGGAAAAATCTAAGACTCATAAAATGTGATTCACATGACCTGTGCAAGTAAAAAAATCCCAGGCGGCAAAATAGTTCCTCACACTTGGCATACAAGCAGTTTTGATACAAGGAACGAAAAAGTCTCTTCCTTTATAATAAACATTGACTGTTACATTTCCCGGATCATTATCTCCGACTAAATTATAGCTAAAAAGAGACAAGCCACTACAAGGATAACAATGACACCATTCATTAGGACTCAGCTATCTCACCCCAAGCCTCTAAGCCTACCCACCCTAAGCTACACGGGTAATAGTGCGGCGTCAAGATTGACAAACCCTACAACCTCTAGTAAGCCCACCTCAGACGTCTCCTTGACAAAGACCAGTCTCTTCCCATCTAGCGCCTCTTGTCCACGTCCCCAGCGAACCCATAGGTATCAGTAGGATGGCCTCCCTAGCCCCCTCTGCAGAGGAAGAATGGCTGAACGAGGAGTCCGCCGATGAACCGGCAAGTCTTTACGAGCCACAAAGGTTACCCGAGGTAGGTGAAGTGGCTCAAATGTTCGGAGTACCCTCCAATATATCAATGAGGTACCCTACCTAGTCGACGTCATAAGGACTTCAGCAGGTCATTCCATAGGAGATAACCAATTGAGCTCAACTACCTAGGCGGGGCGCTGTGGGTGCCTTTTGACCAAGAGCACTCGCTCCTGCCAGTGCCCCCATTAAGCTCTGCCCCACATATGGCAAGGAAAATACACTCCCACAAGAGGAGCTACCTGCAGAGGCATCCCCTACTCCACCCTCATGGAATCACCATGGGAGCCGAGCGATGTAGTAGAAGCATCGAGCCTCCACAAAGGAGCAACCTTCACCCAGGCCCCGGGCGGTGCCTCCGTGACCCAGTGTCCGGCAGATTCTACACACAGGACCGGAGGAGGTAGTACCCCCAACGGAACACCCTCCGCTTCATTCCTGCCTGGGTCCACAAGGAGAAACGCAACTGACCCTCTCTCAACGAATGCCCCGCCAGATCTGCTCCGTGCGCACCATGAGGCAGCCTACTCCCCCTTTCTCAGCTTCCTGCTGACTTCCTATTGAGCTCCTCGATAACAAGAGGATCGCTTCTTTGCTCCTCACCACATAGGCCTCCCCCACACAAGACGGGCTCCAGTCCAGCAGAGGCCGCTGCGGAATCCCAATCACCCGAGAAAGAAAACCCTTAAAAGTTTGCACCCAAAAACAAAACAAAATAAGTGCAAAGAAAGGAGAATAATACCTTCGACCCACCAAGGCCGCAATAGGCATATCAAACTACAAAAGGACTGAAGGCCCTTACCTCATCCTGTGTGTTAAGCGAGGACACCAAGAAGGGCTCACCTCCATCCAAAAAGCCACACATGATCACCCTTCAACCGCTTCGCCGAACACACAGAAGTCCAGCAATGAAGCTTTATCAAAGGAATGAACGAAATGTAAACGTTCCTCCCTACGACTATTAAGCCCCTCAAGATTGGTGGAAGAGGTTGAAAGGTTGTGAAAAGCAACCCACCACGGGTCTCTATTTATAGCCCCACCACACAGTCTCCCGAGGGCAGTGACGTCTTTCCACCCCACACCCCCTACCCTCGCGATTCGTGAGTTCCCGAGGAATAAAATCCCCCAAGATACAGCACGGATTCTACAGCAACATGACCGCACTAATGAAATCGTCGGTTAAAGACTCTACACATCATCACACGTTGGACATTTAGATCAACGTTGCGAATAGCCTTTCACGCCTTTCCAAGCAAGTACGACGCTTTGGGCCATGACCTCTCATGGCAACAAAAGTTAATGCCCACCTCAGGGTCTCAATTTGGTGAAGTACTGCCTCTTAAGGTTGGCACGAGCTTAGGCTCATATGCCTAATGCCCAAATAGTGCTGCCTCCTAAGGCCAGCACAAGCTCAGGCTCATAGGCCCCACACCTAAACAACGTTGCCTCCTAAGGTCGGAACGAGCTCGGGCTCACATGCCCCATGCTCAAAGCCACGCTGCCTCCTAAGGCCAACACTGGCTTGGGCTCACATGCCCCACGCCCAAGCAATGCCTTCTCCTAAGGATGGCATAAGCTAGACCTCAATAGCTACTACCTTGTAAGGCCAACATGAACCCAGGCTCGTACACTCGATGCCGCCTCCTAAGACCGACGTAACGTAGGGCTCTTACACCTGATGCCACCTCCCAAGGCTGACACAAGCCAGGGTTCCCACTCTCCACGACCAATGGTTGTTGTCTCCTAAGGCTGATGCAAGCTCAAGCTCATACTCTCCTAACAAGGAACCTCTTCCAAGCGACTAGAAGCAAGGAAAATCCACCCCACACCTCCACCATAATTGTTCTCCCTGCTTTAGCACAACTGGAAGAACATCTGAGGGCATCATCCCCATCTCTAGCTAGTGTGAACTACTGAGAGAGTAGTAAGAGTGCCCAAAACTCCGTGGGCATATGATGAGGGGCAAAAACTACCCTCGGATCCAAAACTCTGCATATGACCTAATGAGGATCCAGCTACCCGACTACAAGGTAAACAGGTAGGACTGGTACCTCCTGTCCTACCTAAGGCTAGCCGGACTCTAATCGGAACCCACCCAGCCTACCAAAAGATTCAGCGCAGCTAGGACCAAAGATATGATAAGATTGACCTGACTACCTATACCCTGATAGCAGACAAGTAGTCTGACAAAAGTGGTACTAGAGGCCATCAAGTTAGAGGTCTACCCATGTTATAAATAGAGGGAAGGGCCCACAATGGAAAGGGGCCCCCAAGAATGAGAAAATCCTATAATCTCAAAAATACTAGTACATAGTTGGGAGCACCTTCCTCCCCCTAGACGTACACCCCTTGCAGTGGAATTGGGTCACCAAATCTCTAGTTTCCTTTGTGCTTGCCTGGTGATTGTCGTGTCGAGCTTCCCCATTACAGGGGAAGCTCGATCTTTTCCTCCTAAGCGATGAATGTTAATTGATATGTAGCACTCCCTACTCGTATAAATCTTTTGGTGACCTTCCGAGGCCCATCACTGCTGTGAGGGAAGGAGGGCGAACAATCTCCCAATCTCCAGACCCCAAGTCAAACGGACCTCGACCCCCTCTACAAGGTATAGGAGGAGGAGGGGCACTGTTAAGCATGCCTTTGGTCTCTTGCGAACAAGGTACACATACTAGCAAGATGATCAAGGATGCTCAAGCCTAGAAGGACATAGTGACCAAAGCCAATGGAAGCCCTGTGACCCGATAGGCCTCGCTTGAGGAGCCATACAAGCACCGTGTTCGCTAGCTTGAGGTAGAGAACACCTACCTCCAATAGCAGCTGAACAAGTTAAGCTAGCTAGACCATCGCATGGTGGAAAGAAAGCCAAAAAAGTTGCCTAGGGCCTTAGAGGCAAATTCCTAATTCTCCCTCAACCCTTCAAACCGTTGCTCGAAGGACTAGGTGCTACATCTCATTTGACAAGTCACCCAGGTGATGAGGATGTTCAACAAGAGGCCATACATCACCACCTTCCCCTTCTCTGAGGAGGTGATGAACTCCCCCTTGTATAGTACTTCAAGTACCCTCGTTGCCCCTATACAGCAACACCACGGACTTGACGAACTACCTTGGGAACTATCGGCAGCATATGCTCATCCATGATTGCTCCTAACCAGCAGCGCCCATGAGTGTTTTAGCTACTTGCTTGTGAGATAGATGGGCAACTTTCAAGAGATGGAGAAGAAGTTCTACCAATACTTCTTCGAGCAGCAGTGAATCCAGGAGAATCCTAAGAAGCTGGCGAAGGTTCACTAGAGAAAAGGTGGCACTTTCTAGACTTACCTATCGAACGCCCCATGATCAGATAGCTATTCAGCTATTCAAATAGGGCCTCCTGGATTGAGACTTCTGGAACAACATGGAGGATCTCCTACCATTTGACATGGTAGTGTTGTGGAACCGAGTGAATCACCACATAAACTGTGATAAGTCTTTCTGCTCTGTCATGAGGATAGCTAGGATCCATGAAGAGCCTTAGGCAGACCAGATGACTGGATGAAGCACGAAGCGTCAAGATAATGTGGAACCTGGTAGGTGGAGCGACTGCCGACCGAGTCACTTTGATCACAAATGAGGAAGCTATCCGGAGGACCTAGTGGATGCGTATCAAGCATGACTGCCAACCACAGTAGCTAAGGAGAGATGCATACCAAGAGGACATGCCCCTGACTAGTGATCAGGTTGATATCTTGGCAGAAGTCCTCAAAACGAACCAAGCGAAGCTCTTCCCACCTTCTCCACCATTGCACTGCTCTCCCACAAACAACTCATACTACTGCTACCACAGGGTGAAGGGCCACCTACAAAGAACTGCCAGGACCTATGAGACCAAATCGAGTCTTAAATCTAGGAGGGTAACCTCGCCTAGCATGTTCACAAGAACAAGGTAAACAAGAGGAAGAGGCCACTTTTTAAAGAGCTTCGATCAGGTTTTAAAATCGTGCGTTATAGTATAGGGGATCAAAGAGAATTAACATTTAAATTTTTATAATACTCGAATTAACAGAAAAATCCGAGGTCGTCTCTGCGAGCAAGCTACTGCGCGACCACCACTATTTTTAATTTTAAGTCCAGGAACTAGATGTAATCAATAATATTTTAGTTTCAAATCTAGTTCAAGAGAATTGATTATGCAATTCAATCTGTAATTGAGGAATCTCTATTTTAATTATTGTTTAATTAAAATAGTCAAGAAATAATGCAATCAAGCACTGACGTATCAAAGCATTAATGATTAGGCAAAGAAATCTCATTAATAATTCCCAACCATCAATAATCAAGATGAATAAGCAATTATTTAAACGCATATTCAATTCACTCCTTAGGAATTTTATTTTCTTACACTTAGGTCCCTAGATTCTTGCAATCGATTCCCTGAAACTTTTCTTTTCTTTCATATAGGTCCCTACTCTCCTCCTTCTTTAGCTGGCAAGGCACGCCGGAGGAGCGGTGGTGCATCGTCGGAAACGAGCTCTGGCTATGGGATCTCGTCGACGTGCAGCAGAGCAACATCATCGAAGCGCTGCCGACCTAATGGTGTGGTTGTTGGGTCAATCGAACGGGCGAAGGCAGCAGACAACGACCGAGGAAACGGCCAGTTTGATGGTGGTCGACAGAGGTCCTCAAGGCGCAAAAATCCTTACCGGTGGTCGCAAAAGATTCCCCGTACCCTCAGCAAGCTTGACGCGAAGCTTGGGACCTTGAGGTTGGTCGGAGGTGGGTCACCGTGCAAGATGGAGAAGTGCCGGCGTGGGTTGATCGATCGATGTGGAGAGGCGTCAAAACTCCAATCCAAGGAGTCAAGGAGCTTCGCCATTGTTCACAGAAGGTGGTGGCGGTGGTGATTAGCTACGACGAGGCTGGAGGAAAGCGATCGGACACGTGGATAATGGTGGTGATCGTAGGCGTCCGGTGGAGGTCGTTGGAGCTCAAAATGCCCAAGAACTTTAGGGCATTTGCTTGTCGTGGTTTGGTGGAGGTTGTGGGGTGGACGGTCAGCTGCGTTGGTGAATGGGGCGATGAGACAAGCTCGCTGGACTTGGCACCAGTGCATAGCTGGTTGCAAAGAAGAAAGTGACGAGGAAGCAGAAACAAAGATTGAATCCTATGTTTAAGAGGCGTAAGCTATGCTATCAAGTAAGAGGAGGAAAAAGAGATACTTAGATGGGAATGAAAGGGGAACGATGGCGTGGGAGGAGGTCGTCGGATGTGGGGAAGGAAGGGGAGTCTGGCGGTGGTGTTTAGAGCCGAGGATGGGGCTAAGTAATCGTGTCCAGTGGTAGGGAGCACGGTGAGGAAGCAAGGAAGAAGGCTGTGGCCTCATTTGGTTGCGAGGATCGGCGAAGAAGCGAGTCGAGGAAGGCTCCAAGGTCCATCAATGGTGTCACCCAAGGAAGAAGAAAGAGAGGAGGAAAGGGTGCAATTTCTGAACACCCAGCATCGGAGGAGGTGGCCGAATCTTTATAGGCGAGTTTATGCGCCTAAGAAGGCCTGTTGTTGCGAGAATCGCTCGCCCAACCTTGCAAAAACCACGTCCGCGTTGATCGGACCTAACGGACCGTAGAGGAGGCCATTGATGACGAAAGCACCTCCGACAGGTGCGAGGAGGCAAGAGGAACAACTTTGCTTGAGGTGACGAAGGTGGTCAAGGCTCGAGGCGGCTGCCAACCGAGCTTGAAGCTCAGCAACTAAGGTGGTCAACGGGTGGTCAATAGTTGGCTGAGGAAGAAGGTACCCAAGGACCAAAATGTAAGTGAAAGGACTTAAAGGTAATAGTTTTTTATTATATTGAAACGATTTGAAAATTGAGGACTAAAATGCAAAGTAGGAGAAAATGTGGTCCAAATCGGTCCAACTTTTTATGGTAGCTTAATTATCACATAGGGAATCTAATGGTAACCTAAATTTTGTATTTTGATGTTATTTGCTTGGTCAATTTACAATTTGACCTAAATTATATCAAATTCTGGTCTATGATTCTATTTTAGGTCAAAATAGGTTTCGATTATCAAATTGACTATCTAAAACCTTATAAAATATTTTTAATTAATTTTTAGAAAGTTTAGATTATATTTATTTCCATCGAATCAGTTTTAATTGAAGTGGGTTTGACATTAGGATTTTTTATTAGAATTAAACATTCAATTTGAATGTAAATCCTGAATTATTCAATACCAATCCACTTTTAGGATATTTAAGCTCAATTGACCTTTAATTAACCATATACTTTCCCTTCGATTATTCTGCATTTATAACTGTTCATGAAAATTACAAAATTAGCCCCCACTTTTATTAATTCCTATCTCCTCAACCTTAATTGAGTTATACACTTTTGATGTTTAATTAAGTGAATTAAACTTTAGAACTTAGATAAATTAGGTTAGATACAACGGATGATGGTGATGCCATCATACCCCCATGCCTATCATTCGCTAGACCTTTAGCAAATTTTGGTGTTCAAAATAGATTTTCAGTGTAAGGGTATTTTTGTCATTCAGTTTAAAAAGAATTTATCTCTCTTCTTCCTCCTTGCCAATTACCAATATACATTTAAAGTTTCTTCTTGACCCTTGGTACAAATTTATCAAGCAAACTTCTTCCCTCGGGGATGACATAGCAGGTAGCCTGTGATTTAACCCCGTCTTTAGGTTTAGGTAGAAGATGTCTGAGTCGAAGGGTATTATTTTTTTGTGACTCACACTCATCTAGTGCTACATGTAGTCTAGTACTATAGACTCTAAATTTCTAGATTATCAAACAAATCAACCTGGAGAAAGGCTCAAAACTATGCTCTTTTTTAGTTCCTTTGTGCTCACTTTCTCTTCTTTTTTTCTTTAATATATATATATAGCTCACGATCTCACCAGATTTGTAAATATATTTGGTGGTCTCTCATGACATTAACACTTTGATTAAGTTCTGATAACGCTATAAGTCAAAAATTTTCAGCTAGTATTCGAGCATCAAAAATAGAAAAGTCAAGGCTGTATTTGGTGGATCACAAATGATAGTGGGTATTGCTGCCTCAATGAACTTTATTCATAATAAATCAACACATAAACACAACTATAAACTCAAACATTCTTCTTTTTTTTGTCGAAAATAAATTTTTTTTCTTTCGAGAATATCTAATATATTTTTTTCTTCTTCTCACTTTTTTTCATAATCAAGCATCAACACAACACTACTCAATATGACTTTCATTTATGAGGCATTATTACGAATTTATGGTGTTCAAGAGGATATTGTGTGACTTATTTGGTGGAAGTGCCTACTTTCGACACCGGGAAAGAATGGATAAGACAACGTATTTTTGACCTTTGACACTAACACCCTCCTTCAGCCAAGGATTCCATAAAAGATGGTTGTAACCATCCACCTTAGTCCTAGTTTTATTAGAACTTGCACTCTACGTATTTGCCCTATTTGGTGGCTCTTAAGAATTTACACACAAAAAGTTCGCACATAGGACTTAAGAGAGAAAACTGTGCCTAACTACGAGTATGATTATCTAATTATCCAGATCTTAAGAGTCCTCATGCTAGACTTAGAGCACCAGTTTTCACTTTACTCTCACCTTACAATTGTTTGGTGGACCTAATGGAAGAAAGTTTACCTGACTCCATAACTAACCATCCAAGGGTTCGACAAACTAAAAATTTCTATTGATTTTTCTCTTTCCTTCCTCTCTCTTTCTCTCCCCTTTCTCTCCTTTTTTTTTAATTCTTTGTATATTTTTGGTGAGAACCTTTCAGAAATCACTTTCAGATGATTCCACTTTAATCCCCCCATGCCTAAATGCTGCAATGCCCTCATTGCAAATAGGATGGGTTCATATTCAGTTTAGTTCATAATGTTAGAACATGTTAGTTCTTAAATTCGGAACCCTAAAGTGCAGTAAGAGTGAATTTCAAATAGATTAAGAAAAGTCTCGAGGTTTTTCAAAAGAATGACGGGTTGCCTCCCATTAAGCGCTAAGTTTATTGCAATTAGCTGAGCACAGTGCGACCCAGGTGGAATGGAGGTTAGGAGACTCACCAATCAAGGTTAAGCCATTAAGTTCAAGAAAAGGTTGAGACATTGGCTATTAACAACAAATGGTGTAGAGTCAAGATTGGGAGGTGAGATTTCCACAGCTCCATTACCAAAGATCCTCCTTACAAGAAATGGTCCAACCCACTTAGATCTGAGCTTGCTTGGGAACAGCTTGAGATGGGCATCAAACAGAAGTACCTTCTGACCAGGACTGAATGATTTTCGTGAAATATGCTTATCGTGCAAGGCCTTTATTCGTTCCTTGTAAATTTGCGAGTACTCGTACGCGTCGTTGGGTAACTCATCGAGCTCGCTAATTTGCAAGCGACAGTGAATGCAAGCGTTTCTGAGGTCCAGGTTGCATTTCTGTACTGCCCAATAGGCTTTATACTCCATTTCTACAAGAAGGTGACATGCCTTCCCGTAAATAATCTTGGAAGGAGACATTCCTAACTGGGTCTTATGGGCTGCCCTACAAGCCCATAATACTTCCGAAAGCCGAGTTGACCGATCTTTTCTATCAAGTTGAACAATAACCTATAAAATCTTTTTGATTTACCGATTTGATAGCTCTGCTAGTCCATTTGTTTGCGGATGATATGGGGTAGAAATGTGATGAGATACCCCATATTTTCTAAGCACGGACTAGAAATGCACATTCACAAAATGGGTCCCTCCATCAGAGATAATTTCTTTAGGGATATCGAACCAAGAGAAGATGTTATCGTGAATAAATTTGATAACAACCTTATGGTCATTGGTTCAAGTTAGAACGGCTTCAATCCATTTGGACACATAGTCCATAGCAAGAAGAATATACTTGAAGCTGTTCGAGTTTGGATATGGACCCATGAAATCAATTCCCCATATATCAAAAATCTCACACACGATAATCGGGTTCAAGGGCATCATATCGCGATGGACATGTTCCAAAGGTCTGGAAACGAGCACATGCTCTACAATAATTATGTGCATCTTTAAATAAAATCGGCCAATAGAAGCTACTTTGGAGGATTTTTGCTGCGATTTTATGTCCAGAAAAATGGCCACCGTAGGCCTGGTCATGAAAAAATGAAATTATATCATTGACCTCTATATCAAGAATACATTGCCGGATGATCTAATTCGCTTCGATGTGAAAAAGATATGGATCTTTGCAGAAGTAAACTTAGTATCTGAAATCAATTTGTCCTTTTTGACTTTAGGCCAATCAGGTGGAATTTGGTTTGTTGCCAAGTAATTCACAATGTTTGCAAACTAGGGAAGCCCAACATCTATGCTCATAAGGTGCTCATCTGGGAAATGTTCAGTAATAGGCACTAAAGGATCAAGCATAGATGAGGGAAGGCGGGATAGATGATCTGCAACTACGTTCTATTTACCCGCTTTGTTGAGAATCTTTAAATCAAATTCTTGCAAAAGCAAGATCCAATGAATCAAGCGAGGCTTCGCGTCTCTCTTGGCGAGTAAGTGCCGAATTGCGATATGGTCCAAGTATATGATAATGTAGAACCCAAGAATGTATGATCAGAACTTCTCTATGGTGAAGACCACAGCTAGAACTTCCTTCCCAGTGATTATTTAATTATGTTAGGCTTCGTCCAATGTTTTACTCGCCTAATAGATCACTACAGGTTTCCCGTCTATTTTCTGACCAAAGACTGCCCCCACAGCATAATCTGAAGCATCACACATGATTTCAAAGGGTAGACACCAATTAGGAGTTGCAGTATGGGTGCCTTGGTGACAAGGTCCTTAAGAATTTTGAAAGCTTCAGCACACTCGTCCGAGAAGTCGAAGGGGATATCCTTCGATAACAAGTGAATCAGTGCCTTAGCGATTTTTGAGAAATCAGAGATGACACGTTGCTAGAAACTGTTACGACCTGGTTCTCGGATCCCTATAGGACCCGAGGCCGGCTTGTCTCGACTAATCCCAAGACCTAGTCATCCAACAAGAAATAACCAAAAGCAGGAAAATAAACAACATTCACACATGCTATATAACTAAGCAGAAGAAAAGTACAAAGCAGTAAAGAAAGTTGAACAACTGTTTGAGTACATGCCACCACAACAACAACAACTGAAAGTGGAAAGGAAACAGAAGTAGCGGAAACAGTAACTAAGTGTCCATTACTTACTACAACAGTAGAGAAAAAGAAAGTGCTGAAGAAACACTATGGCTGGACTCGACTGGGCCCAGCACCCTCTGTAGCTGGAAACTAGGTGTTGAAATGTCGAAGGACTACGCTATCGAACTTGGTTTTGAAAACCTGTCGTTGTATTTTGAATAGCAAAGAACTCGGATTCAACAAATAAATTTATACCGGAATAGAAATCCCAGGTCGAACTCAAGGAGGCTACGTCGATCAAAATTCGCAATTATATTCTTTTCGTGTTTTTGTTAAAAAATGTAGTAATTACAATGAAATGAAATACTATAGACAATAAGAGAAAGAGAGAGAGAGCGAACATCCACTTGATATTGCAAAATGTTTGTACAACGAAGAAAGCGAGAAATTACACTAAAAAGCAGGAAAACTATTACAACTAGAAAGTAGGAAAATTCTATTCTAGAAAGCAGGAAAAAGGAATGGGAGAGAGAAGTTATCCTCCTCAACGATCACTTGGAGGACGAGCCGGACGAGACGACGCCTGGAAGACGAAGAACGAAGTGGGAAGAAGGAGGTCGAAGTAGGAAGAATGGGAATGAGGCAGCACGTTGTCGTCGTCGCAGGATCCGCTTCCGGAATGGGGGCAAAAATTTGATTTTATCTCTTGAGGAGCATCCCAGGTGTGGGACAATCTTCTCTTGAGCTTTGGAGAGGGAGAGAAGAGAAGGAAGGGATGAGAAATTCGTATGGAGGGGGTCTCTTTCTATAGTTGCAAGGAGTGGGGGCATTTTGGTCATTACAATTTGAAAAAATTAATTCAGGACCTTTAGTGACAGATAAATCCGTCACAAAAGGCTTGAACGTGGCCTTTGTAGGCGATGCATGCACGCCAGCTCGCCTTCCGTGCCTAAAACACGTGCTCACGTTCTTCAAATCTTAGCTGTCCGATCGTGAGATCAGACAACTTAGATCACTCCTTGTCGTGCCTCAATTGTGTGCGCCTACGCATGTGATCTCGCATCAAGTGGGGGCGTCTAATAGCGCGTTCGCGTATCATAGCCTCAGAGCATGCCACGTCTCCACTCTCGCCGCCGCTCATCCTTGATTTGACGGCTCAATTTGAGCCGTTCCTTACGTCTGCGCTAAATTGAGGCTTGCGGGGGCTCGAACCCGCGCGTCTTCTTAGCGTTAAAACCTTCGATCGCTACGCTACAGCGATTATGTTGTCGCATGGACGCTTTAAGGCGGCCAAGATCCATCATGTAGTGAGGAGAGAGAGAGGGTGCGGCAGTCTCCTAGATTGGCTGGGCCAGTTGGGCAGTTGAGATGGCACCACGTGGCACCATCTTGGCCGTCCATCTTCTGAGTGATGTAGATGGTACCAAGGGTATCAGATTTGACCGATTTTTGTGCCGTTAGGCGGCGATCGTCGATCCGAATCCATCCGTGCGGTTGGATTTGTTGTCTGAGGTGCGGATTTACACCATCTTGGCCCATGATCTTTAGGGTTCCTCGATCTCTATCTGGTGCTACGGATATCTGATTAGGGCGACCTTGGAGTCGTTGAACTCCAATCGTCGCCCTGATCAAACCTATATGGTTGGATCTTCGATCCGAGGCCCCAATAAAAGGTCACTTTGTCCCTGACCATAAAAAGGAGACAATTACTGTACAATTTATACAACTTAATCTAAATGCATGTTTTTGCATGTTATGCACTATTTACAATGTATGATGCTAATGTGACACTAAGAACATGCATTAATAGACATTTTAGGTTAATCAGATGTATGCACATCACTCGGGCTACTCAACTTTTGGTCCTGAACAGTGTTATAAAAAGACAGAGTCAGCGAACGCTGAGTAGAGTAGTGTTTGTATTATTCAAGCATAAGAACAGTAAAAACAACTGATTTAATTCTCATTTCTATTTATCTCATTTATATGATTCTATTTCATCTATTTCTCAAAGTGTCCAGATATTTCTTGATCTTGCATGTTCCTTGTGGGATCAATTTTGATTGTAGTCTTTTCCATAGAGTAGAAGGTACACGTGGTGCTCTTCTGGCTGGGAGAGTCCCCCATGGTAGTCCCACACCTTGTCAACAACCCCGAGGTCACTGTCGAGACATAGCGGTGACTACGACACACATGATAAGTGCACAAGTTGCTACCCCGCACTGACACGCAGTCAATTATTTCCGTTAACGGGTATGCCCAAAGTACAACACAAAACAGTATAAGGCCTTGCCCTCTCAGAATAGGGATCTCGCCCCTCCACAATCCGCACACCCTCATCTGACTACCCCGATTTGCCTAGAGGGCCTAACAAAGTTAGTGTAGGGTGGCTAGCTGAACCCCTAGCCCCGTGGGGTGCCTAGCTCCCTCCCTACACTAATAGCTCGCCTCGGTACCACGTACGCGAGGACCAACAGGAGTCAGTGTAGAGTAGCCAATCCTAACCCTGGGTCTGAACCCAAGGGAGGCTAGCTCCGCTTTACACTAAAAGGAGATAGTTGCTCTCCTTGGTACCACGTATTCAAGGGCCATTACACTTCCCGTCTACATTCTAGATTCCATTTATCCACAGGAGTTCTACTCCTAATTCCCTATAGGGTTCATGCTCATGTTCACCTCATTATCCAGATCCAGATCTCATGTTTCATAATTCATTCCTCATCCAAATACAGGCAGCTCGTGTTTTCATAGTTCAATTGTCAAAAACATGCAACTGGTGTTTTCATAGGTAATTTCTCAATTGAATACAGGCAGCTCGTATTCTAACATGCAACTCATAATTATAATGCACGCATTTGCTAGCAATTTATCTTAATCATGCATTCAAGTAAATAGTACAACTCAAACAGGCTCATCAATTTTCTACCCTAGGGTTCATTCCACATCCTAGAGTTTCATTCGGCTATTTCAACCAAGCACATTATTATTTAAATATTAATAACTGAATTAAACCACTCTACCAGGTATCACGAGAGGAATGGGGGCTTGTGCCACAGATCTCGTCGTCTCCGCGGGCCCCGAACACGCCACCGGCTTGTAACCTGTACCAGCGACCAATGTACATTAGACAAGCTCAAAACAGTAGGTACTCAACATTAATATGTAGAGGAACTCGAGTAGAAAACAACGATACTTCGTTTGCGGAAACACGATTCTGTTTGGGCCTTAAACAAGTCAAAAACGTGGTTTCTGATCAAAATCAGACGTTTGGAACTAATCCCAGATGTCTTAAAAGACATCAAAACTCACCTTGTGTGTTCCTGCAGCTGATCAGACATCCAGACCTTCTCTGCGACAGTCTGAGGATAATTCCAGACATCGAATAAGGTCTCCAGTCGTCTGGAAGCACCTCTGGACATCTGGTGATGTGATCAGACATCCAAAAGTGTGTGGAAAAGCATTCTGCACACCTTCCCAAAGCTACACTTGCATACGCGAATGTAGGCGCGGTCAACCGACAACTACTCCTACGCTGAGATCTTCTACATGGGAGAAAGCAGCGTAGGAATGTACATACCCCACGCGATATATGCTCTTAGACGTCCGGCCTTAGCTCCGAATGTCCAGGTGCCTCGCTAGACGTCTGATACTAGAAAACTTCCAGTATCAGAACCTCCTCGTAGCTCTCTCCACCCGTGGCGGCAGCACCAGCCGCTGCAAGTGCTTGGGTAACTCCTCAACGACGTCCACGCATGCACGCACCCACCATCGGCCGTGCAAGCTCTGCCAAGCTCCCGAAGGTCATCCGACCTTCCATGCTCTCCTCCTTCCTCCTTCTTGCTATCCCTCGCTCTCCCCTCTCTCGCTCCTCTCTTTCAGACCTCGCCGCTACCGCACAGGAGTACTGGAGGTGGTGGTGCTGTGGTGTGAGGAGAGGAGAAGAGAAGAGAGGGGTATAAATAGGAGGGGAAGGAGGGTTTAGGGTTCAGGGGGGAAATAGAGAAAGAGGATAACGGCCTCTGCGCACCACCTACACGCAGAGTGCAAAGCGCAGTACGAAATAATCCACTTTCAGACATCCGGGAATGGGTTCAGATGTCTGGACAGACATCTGATTGAAACTCTAGACATCCTAATTGGCTAAAAGTGTAACGGTCATTACATCATAACAAACTTAAACGAAGTTTCGTCCCCGAAACTTGATGCTAGCTAGGGAGCGAAAAAAAAAGAACATAAAAATGCATAACAAACTTAAAGAGGACCGAAGTAGGTTCGGAAAGACGTACCCTCAAAAAGCCCTGGGTACCGCTCTCGCATCACTGCCTCAAGCTCCTAAGTTGCCTCCTCATACCACTGGCTTCTCCATAGGACCTTCACCAGTGGTACTTGCTTCCATCTCAGACTTCGGACGGCTTTGTCTAGTATCTATACTGGTCTCTCGGGGTAGGTCAGGTCGTCACCCCCTCGACGCTCTCGTGGCTCAGAACGTGACTGGGATCGGCGACATACTTCCTGAGGTTGGGCACGTGGAACATGTCATGCACTCCAGAAAGTTGGGGAGGAAGAGCAAGCCGGTAAGCAACGGGTCCTACCTGCTCCAGGACCTCAAAGGGCCCCACAAACCTCAACGTAAGCTTCCCTTTCACCCAAAACGCTGCAGGCCCTTCATGGGCGAAACATGGAGGAAGACGTGATCCCTAACCTCGAGCTGCACCTCTCTGTGTTTCCAGTCAGCATAACTCTTCTGCCTACTCCTGACAGTGTGGAGTCCTCTATGAATCTGCTCTATCATCTCCTGACTCTGCCAGATCAGCCTGGGACCAACCTCCCACTTGGTCCCCACCTCGACCCAACTCAAGGGTGTAGTACACCTCCGTCCGTACAGACCCTCGTAAGGTGCCATGCCGATGCTCAAGTGGTAACTGTTATTGTATGCAAACTCTGCCAGGGGCAAATGCTTCTTCGAGGAGCCTCTCCAGTCCAGTACACAGGCGACCAAAATGTCCTCAAATGTCTATTTGGTGCGCTCTGACTGTTCGTCCATCTGGGGATGGTAAGCGGTACTGAACCTCAAACGTGTCCCCAAAGCCTGCTGAAACTCAGCCTAGAACTGGGAAGTAAAACAAGTATCCCTGTCGGATACAATCTCACGTGGAACTCCGTGCAGGCACACCACATCTCGGATGTATCTCTCTGCTAACTGTGCTGCTCCAAAGGTGACTTGGATCGGCAGGAAACTCGTCGTCTTCATCAACCTGTCTACTATCACCCAGACTATGTCGTGTCCCCACTGGGTAACTGGTAGACCCACCACCAAGTCCATGGTGATGCTCTCCCACTTCCACTCTATCATAGGAAGTGGCTGCAACAGCCCTGCATGCCTCTGATGCTCAGCTTTCACATACTGGTATACCAAACACTGCTGCTTGAACTCACCAACATCCTGCTTCATCCCTCTCCACCAAAAGTCGCATCGCAAGTCATGGTACATCTTGGTATTCCCGGGATGTATGGTGAACCTGGACCCGTGCGCCTCAGCCAGGATTTCTCTCAACAACTCCTCGTCCCTAGGAACTCATAAGCATCTCCTCATGTGCAGTATCTCGTCTATGAAGGAAAAGTCTCTCGAGTCTCCTGTCAACACCCTATCTCACAGCGTCTATAAGTACGGATCTGTCATCTGCCCTGCGATGATGCGATCTATCAACTCAGGCCGTGTCTACCGCGTCACTGTCACTGTCCCATAATACCCCTGTGACTCCCAGGGTCGCCAACTGCCCAACTCCTCCATAAGTCTCCAACTCTGTGCCTGTAAACTGGCCAAGTGGGCAGGCACCTTCCAACTCAAGGCGTCAGCCACCACATTGGCCTTCCCGGGGTGGTAGGAGATGCTGTAGTCGTAGTCCTTCATGAGCTCTAACAAACGTCGTTGTCTCATGTTAAGCTCCTTCTAGTCAAACAGGTACCTGAGGATCTTATGATCGGTGAAAATCTTGAAAGTCTCACCCTAAAGGTAGTGCCTCCATGTCTTCAACGCGAAGACAACAACTTCCAGCTCTAAGTCATGGGTAGGGTAGCTATGCTCATGGGGCTTCACTTGCCGTGAAGCGAAAGCGACAACGTGACCTCGCTTCATGAGCACACCCCCTAACCCCTGCAACGAAGCAACGGTGTAAACCACAAAACCACCACCACCGTCTAGAATGGTGAGCACAAGAGCTGAAGTCAGTCTCTCCTTCAACTCTTGAAAACATGCCTCGCACTCATCTGTCCAGGAAAAGGGCACGTCCTTCCGAGTCAGCTAGGTCATAGGACGCGCAATCTGAGAGAATCCTCTGACAAACCATCGATAGTAACCTACCAGTCCCAAAAAGCTATGTACCTCTGTCACTGTACGTGGCCTCTCCTGCTTGAGTACGATCTCAACCTTGGCTAGATCCACAGCAAAACCATCCCCTGAAATCACATGGCCCAAGAAAGTCACCTGCCTCAACCAAAACTCACACTTGTTGTACTTGGCATACAGCCTGCATCGCCTTAAGGTGTCCAGGATCATGCGTAAATGTTGTCCATGCTGCGCCTGATCCCGCGAGTAAACAAGCACGTCATCAATGAACACCACCACAAACTGGTCTAAGTACGACCTGAAAACCCAGTTCATCAAATCCATAAAAGCAGCGCGGGCATTGGTTAACCCAAATGGCATGACCAAGAACTCGTAGTGCCCATACCGGGTATGGAAAGCTATCTTGGAGACATCGGTCTCCCTGATCCTCAACTGGTGGTAGCTCGATCTCAGATCTATCTTGGAGAACACTGTGGCATCTCACAACTAGTCGAAGAGGTCATCAATCCTCGGCAGCGGATACTTATTCTTGATGGTGACCCTATTCAACTGTCTTGTGTCGACACAAAGTCGTAGGGTACCTTCCTTCTGCTTTACAAACAGTATAGGGGCTCCCCACGGGGATGCACTACACCTCACAAAGCCCTTCTCCAATGGGACCTGTAGCTGTGACTTGGGCTCTCGCAGCTCAAGCGGCACCATCCGATATGGTGCAGTAGAAATGGGGCTGGTCCTTGGTACCGTGAGATCTCAAACTCGATCTCACGCTCAGGCGGTAGTTCTAGCAGCTCCTCTGGGAAAACATTAGGGTACTTGCAAACCATCGAGATACTCTGAAAGTCAGCCACGGGGCTAGGCTCTACCACTACACAGGCCAAGAAGCCCTCACACCTCTGGCTCAAAAGCCTCGCCGCCTGAAGCACGAAAATGCACTTGAAACCTCCATCCACTTGCTATCCGTGAAACTCAAAGGGAGGCAACTCCGGTATGGAGAAGACGATCTTCCTCCCGAAACAGTCCAGTAGGGTGTGATAGGCGGATAGCCAGTCCATCCCTAGGATCACACCAAAATCCTCCATCTGTATCACAATTAGGTAAGCCGGGAGGCTGTGTCCCCCTATACTAACCTCGCAGTCCATGTAGACCTCCTCGACTACAAACAACTGGCCACCTAGGCCTCTGATCACAAACAGATCCTCTAACAGCACATTGCCTTGCTTCAAACTGACAGCAAAACTCGTAGCGACAAAGGAGTGTGTGGCACCGGAATCAAAAAATACGTACACTAATCTGCCAGAAACAGTAACCATACCTGCCACCACTGAACCTGAAGCCCTGGCATCTTTGTGTGTCAGGGCATTGATATGCCCCTTAACCCTCGGTGCAGATGAAGCAGCTACACTCTGGGTGGGGCGAGTAGCCGCTGGCTGGTACCCTCCTCGTGACTGCTGCCCTCCCCCACACACCTGGTGACCACGGCCACCAGCTCAGCCTCTAGCGCTCGATGCAGGGAGCATCTGCTATGCTCCGACCCTAGATGGGTAGTCCCTCCTGATGTGGCCCGGCTAGCCACATTGGTAGCAGAGGGGTACACGACCTCCTCCCTCCGTAGGTCCCTGCTGGCGGTTGGGCAGGGGTCCGGTGCTGGCAACTGGCCCCTGTCTGGGGGCCCCAAAGGCCACTGATGGCATCGTAAAATGAGATGGCTCTTCTGCAGGTGCCGTGTGCCTCCTCTCCCTATGGCCCTAAGAGTACTCTATCTAGTAGCGCTTCTTCCATCCGCTGCCAGTGTCTCGCATGGCCTGGTTGGTCTCCTTGTAGGTCATGGCTGCCTCAACCACACGAGAGAAAGTGGATAGCTTCAGGGGTTTCACATACCCCCGAATAGCAGGTCGGAGCCCCTCAGTAAACCTCCATAGGCACTCCTCTGTAGACACAGCTGTCGAGGCAAAACGTGACAGCTCTAGCAAACACGTGTGGTACGCGCTAACCGTCATCGTCCCCTGGCGGAGAGTGTGGAACTCCCGCCTCCTCTGGACCTGCCAGGTCTGCGAAAAGTACTACATGTAGAAGAGAGCCATGAACTATTCCCATGTCAGCTCTCTTCCCTCTTGGCCTCTAACTGCCTCCACTACTTGTGTGCTGTGCTCTCTAGCTGGTACGTGGTAAAGGCCACGTGGCACTCCGTGAGAGGGTGAAGGGTGTCAAACACTTTCTCTATCCACTCCAGCCAGTCCTCTACCTCAGATGGATCCTCATCCCCCTTGAAAGAGGGGGCTTTAGCTTCCAAAACTGCCCGAAAAGCTCGTGGTGCAGCTGCAGTGGGGGAACGGGCACGCCTCCAGGCAAGGAGGGCTCGTACTCGAAAGTATCAGAGTGTGATGGGGGCGGTGGAGGACCACCCCCTCCCCCTCCTACTCGTCCAGTGCTGCGACGGTCTCTCTGTCCCACCGAGGACTCCCCCTCCACGTCCTCAAGGAGAGGTGCCCGTGGAGGCTGGCAGAGCTCCTCTCACACGATGTCTCTGACCAGCTGGGTGAGATCCTGGGCCTGAACGCCTGGGAGAAGAGGTGGGTTAACTGATACCTCAGGTATGACATGTCCGCCCCTCCAACCTCGTCCACGGTCGCGACCATGGCCTGCCTCAAGAACTCCCCAATGAGGTGAGGCATCTCTTGCAAGGAGACGCAAAAGATAGAACAAGAGTGTCAACGATACAGGATTACATCGGGAAAAAGACTCGAAACGAATATCAAAGTGATACGTTGTGGTGGCTATCCTAGTCATATGCATGTGAGTGGTTATTCTCAAGCCAATTGTTCATTTCTCGAGATGACCTTGCTCTGATACCATCTTGTTAAGACCCGATTCCCGTATCCCTACAGGACCCAAGGTCGGCTCACCTCGACTAATCTCAAGACCTAGTCATCCAACAAGAAATAACCAAAAGCAGGAAAATAAACCACATTCACACATGAGCAGAAGAAAAGTACAAAGCAGTAAAGAAAGAAGGACAACTGTCTCAGTACATGCCACCACAACAACAACAACAACTGATAACGGAAAGGAAATAGAAGTAGCGGAAGAAGTAACTAAGTGTCCGTTACATACTACAATAGTAGAGAAAAAGAAAGTGCTGAGGAAAGACTACGGCTGGACTCGACTGGGCCCAGCACCCTCTGCAGCCAGAAACTCAGGCTGCTCAACTCCTGGTCCTGAACAGTGTTATGGAAAGACAGAGTCAGCAAACGCTGAGTAGGGTGGTGTTTGTATTATTTAAGCACAAGAACAGTAAAATCAACCGATTTAATTCTTATTTCTATTTATCTCATTTATATGTTTCTGTTTCATCTATTTTTCAAAGTGTCCAGATATTTCTTGATCTTGCATGTTCCTTGTGGGAACAATTTTGATTGGAGTCTTTTCCGTAGAGTAGAAGGTACATGTGGTGCTCTTCTAGTTGGGAGAGTCTCCCATGGTAGTCCTACACCCAGTCAACCACCCCGAGGTCACTGTCGAGACATAGCGGTAACTATGGCACGCGTGATAAGCACACGGGTAGCGATCACGCACTGGCATGCAGTCAGTCATTTTCGTTAGCATGTACGCCTAAAGTACGGCACAGAACAGTATAGGGCCTTGCCCTCTCAAAACAGGGGTCTTGCCTCCCAGAACCAAATAGGGGTCTCGCCCCTCCACAGTCCAGGCACCCTCGTATGACTACCACGGTTTGCCCAGACGGCCTAACAAAGTCGGTGTAGGGTGGCTAGCTGAACCCCTGGCCCCGTGGGGTGGCTAGTTCCCTCCCTACACTAGTAGCTCACCTCAGTACCACGTATGTGAGGGCCAACAAGAGTCGATGTAGAGTATCCAATCCTAACCTTGAGTCTCAACCCAGGGGAGGCTAGCTCCACTCTACACTAAAAGGGGATAATTGGTCTCCTTGATACCACGTACTCAAGGGCCAGCACACTTCCCGTCTACATTCCAGATTCCATTTATCCATAGGAGTTCAACTCCTAATTCCCCATAGGGTTCATGCTCATGTTCACCTCATTATCTAGATTGAGATCTCATGTTTCATAATTCATTCCTCATCCATATACAGGCAGCTCGTGTTTTCATAGTTCAATTCTCAATAACATGCAACTGGTGTTTTCACAGGTAATTTCTCAATTGAATATAGGCAACTCGTATTCTAACATGCAACTCGTAATTATAATACAGGCATTTGCTAGCAATTTATCTTAATCATGCATTGAAGTAAATAGTACAGCTCAAACAGGCTCATCCATTCTCTACCCTAGGGTTCATTCCACATCCTAGAGTTCCATTCGGCTATTTCAACCAAGCACATTCTTATTGAAATATCAATAACTGAATTAAACCACTGTACCGTGTATCACGGGGGGAATGGGGGCTTGTGCTGCAGATCCCATCGTCTCCACAGGCCCCAAACACTCCATCGGCTGGTAACCTATACCAGCGACTATTGAATGTTGGATGACTACACCATTTGAGTTGGTTTTAAAAACCTGTCATTGTAGTTCGAGTAGCGAAGAAATCCGTTCAATAAATAAAATTTATACTGAAAAATCTGTAAAGAAATCCTAGGTCGAACTTAGGGAGGCTACGTCGATCAAAATTCGTAATTATATTTTTGTGTTTTTGTTTAAAGGGTGGAATAATCACAATGGAAATGGAATAAATATAGACAATAAGAGAGAGAGAGAAAACATTAACTTGATATTGCAAAATATTTTTACAACTAAGAAAGTGAGAAAAGATTGCACTAGAAAGCGAGAAATTATTACAGCTAGAAAGCAGGAAAATTCTACTCTATAAAGCATGAAAAAGAATGGGAGAGAGAAGTTATCCTCCTCGATGATTGCTTGGAGGACAAGTCGGACGAGACGATGCCTAGAAGACGAGGAACGGAGCGAGAAGGAGGTTGAAGCAGGAGGAATGGGAACGAGGCAGCACGTCGTCGTCGTCGCAGGATCCGCTTCTGAAATTGGGGCAAAAAGTTGATTTTAGCTCTTGAGGAGCATCTCAAGTGTGGGACAAGCTTCTCTTGAGCTTTGAAGAGGGAGAGAAGAGAAGGAAGAGATGAGAAATTCGTATGGAGGGAATCACCTTTTATAGTTGCAAGGAATGGCGACATTTTGGACATTACAACTTGAAAAACATTAATTTAGGACCTTTAGTGACTAATTTATCTATCACTAAAGGCTTGAGCGTGGCCGTCGTGCCCGTTGCTCACACGCCCCCTTGCCTCCGCTCCTTTCAACGCACGTGCACGTCCGCGCGCTCTCAGCCTTTCAATCAAGAGATCGGACGACTTAAGTTGCCTACACCTGCGTCGCGTGCCCGCGTGCGATCATGCGTAAGCGCCACGTGTCTGATCGGGCACGGGCACTATCTCTCAATCTCCGCCATTGGATCTGCATCGTGCAGCTCTAATCGCATGCCCACACACTGCGAATGCAGGCTCAATTGCTTGTCGCGGGCTCTCGTAGCGCGCTCGACCACTGTGCCACTGCGGTGAGTTTATCGTGTGGAGGTTTTGAGGCGCGACCATCCATTGCCATTGGATGGTGATCCAACGGTATAGATCCATTACATGGGTGAGGAGTGAGAGAGGGCATGGCGGTCTTGCAGATTTGGCTGGGCCAGTTTGGGCAGTTGAGATGGCGCCACGTGGCGCCATCTTGGCCATCCATCTTCTGAGTATTGTAGACAGTGCCACAGGTGTCGGATTGGACCGATTTTCATGCTGTTATGCTGCGATCGTCAATTAGAGCCCATCCGTGTGGTCGGATTTGTCATATGTGGTGTGGATTAACACCATCTTGGCCCTTGCTCTTTAAGGTTCCTCGATCTCTATCTGGTGCTACAGATGTTCGATTAGGGCGATCTTGGAGTCGTTGAACTCCAATCGTCGCCCTAATCAGATCCGTATAGTTGGATCTTCAATCTGAGGTCCCGATAAAAAGTCACCCTATCCTTGACCATAAAAAGGAGACAATTATTATACAATTTATACAACTTGGTCTAAATGCATGATTATGCATGTTATGCACTATTTATAATGTATGATGCTAATGTGACACTAAGAAGATGCATTAATAGACATTTTAGGTTAATTAGATGTATGCACATCACACCCTCATGCCCATCTTTTGCTAATCCCTAGCAAAAACTATATGCTATTTATAAAGATATTAGGTTGGATTACTTGGGCATAAGCCATTTTCAACATTAAGAATTTTTTACTCAGGATCTAAACTTTCAAAGACACAATAGCGCTCGGGTATCTGCCAAAATGCAGATTGCCTCAAGCCCTCGCCTTATTCAAAGAAAAATCTCTTTTTCTCTTTTTCTTCTTTTCTAATTTTTTTGGATTTTTGAGTTTAGGGTTAAAGAGTGGCTTTCTACGGCCACTCAACCCACCAAAGATTTGTTGAGAACCCTAAGTTCTAAGCATCTTATTGTGAATGTGATAGATTCGTTGATCGGCAATTAGAATGGACTTCGAGTTTCTACGCCTCTAGGTGACCTTAAAAAGGAAGTTCTGCCTAAAGGTGTATCTTTACGTCCGGCAGCTCTTTCCCTACTTTTATTTTTATGGGGTCAACACAAAGGTGAGTCCAGTGTATATCTCCCCAGCTTATTCTACTTCTCCGCTTCTTCCTAAGTGTTTTGGAAATTTTTAGTGCATTTCTTGAGCTGGGTTCTGGACAACCGGTCGATGAGCTGTTACCACCGATAACTTACCAGCCATACTCGTGTGGAGAAGTGTGGTTTATTTCTTTTATTTATTATTTTCTTTTCTCCTTTTTCCTTTTCTTTTTCTTTTCTTTTTGACTTTTTTTTTTCTTTTTAAGTAGGTGGCTTCCCTGGTCTAAGATTTACCTAAAAGCAGCAAGAAAAGAATGGTCTAGTGACCGAGCTCTGGACAACCTACCTATGGGTTGTTACCCATGATAACCTGCCAGCCATATCACCCTAGAAGGTTCATTAGTTACCCAATTTTCGTTTAAACTGCCAAACAACGAGTCAGTGACAAGATAATGTGTAGATGCTTAGACTTAAAGTTCCCTCAAATCAGATGGCAGGTTGATAAGTCGTGTACTTATCACCTAAACTTATTTAATCAAATTAAAATAGAATTCAGGATGGCGAGGACTCGAAAAACAAATCCACATTTTAGTGGATACCCAGGCTGATTAAGCTTAAAGACCTGAAGGGTCTTAGTGTTTAGATCCTATTGTAATATTTCCTAAGATTGAAAGTCCTAATGTCCAAGTATTCCTTCCTAATTCAAATATTATATATATATATATAGAATTTACAAGAATTTCACAAAGCTGACAAAATGATTCAGACATGAATCCACCCCCCCATGTCTAGCTGATGCAATGTCCACATTGAGAATAAAAGACATGAAAGGAAGGGTAGAGTACGGAAGATAGCATCTGAATATGAAGCTTGGGTCAGCTCTGAGTTAGACCGTACAACTGCTGAGTTTAATGCCGTCAGCTAGGCAAAGTCCAGCCAAAGAAATCACAACATGGCTAGAGCAACCGTGTCTGAGACAGGTTCTAGAATAGTACGGTCAATAACAGGCTTCAGACGTTGACCATTGACTTTGAATGAATTACTCATCTTTGGGTCAGAGATCTAAATAGCATCGTTTGGAAATGTCTGGTCGATAATGAATGGGCCATTCCATTTCGACCTAAGTTTGCTGGGAAAGAGCTTAAGTCGAGAATCGAATAGTCAAACCTTTTGGTTCGGCTCAAAGCTCTTGCGGGAAATCAATTGGTCATGCAGAGCTTTGGTCTGAGCCTTGTAGATCTTGGCATTCTCATATGCATCATTTTAAGCTCCTCCCACTCAGATAGTTGGAGTTTCCTGGTCTTCCCGACTAAACTCAGATCTAGATTACACTGCTTGATTGCCCAAAATGCCCTATGTTCAATTCTACAGGTAAATGACATGCCTTTCCATACACCAGACGAAATGGAGACATGCCAATGGGCATTTTGTACACCGTACGGTAGGCCCAAAGAGCATCCTCAAGCTTTTGAGTTCAGTCTTTGCGATCAGGCCTAACCATTTTCTGCAGAATATTCTTGATCTCCCAATTGGAGATCTCGGCCTGTCCATTCGTCTGGGGATGGTAAGGTGTGGAGATTCGATGATTAACCCCATATTTTGCCAGCAAATTACAGAATTGGGCCTTAGTGAAATGAGTGCCAACATCACTGATGATGGCCCTCGGAATCCTGAACCTACTGAAGATGTTCTTCTTGACAAAATCGATGACCACCTTGTGGTCATTGGTTCGGGTGGGAACCGCCTCGATCCATTTGGACACGTGATCAACAGTGACGAGAATGTACTGATGTCCAAATGAAGGGAGGAAGGGTCCCACGAAATCGATGCCCCAAACGTCAAAGATTTCGACAGGAAGAATCGGGTTTAGGGGCATCATCTCTCTTAGTTCTGCTCCCGAGTGCCTGGCATCGAGAACACGACCTCGAGAATTCCTGGGCATCCTTGAATAAAGACGGCCAATAGAATCCAGATTGCAAAATTTTTGCAGCCATCTTTTTCCTAGAGAAGTTTCCACCACACACAGATGCGTGTCAGAACTCGAGTATACTGTTGAATTCATTCTCCGGAACACATCGGCGAATAATCTGATCAAAGCCGATGCATTACAGTTTAGGGTCCTCCCATAAGTAATATTTGGCCTCAGATTTAAGTCTATCCCATTGTTGCTTGGTCCAATCCTGAGGGATTTGACCAACGACCAAATAATTAACAATGTTAGCAAACCACGAGGTTTGGATGCCTGAAACTGTAAGGATGGTTTCGTCCAGAAAAATATCAGCAATCGGAATGTCCGGATGAGAAGAATCACTCAGAAGTCTCGACAGATGATCCGCCACCACATTCTGTACCCTGGATTTATCCTTGATTTCAAGATCAAATTCTTGAAATAGAAGAATCCAACGAATAAGATGGGGTTTGGCATCCTTTTTGGCCAAGAGATGTCTCAAGGTAGAGTGGTCGATATATAATGACTTGAGACCCTAAGAGATAAGCCTTGAATTTCTCCAAAGCAAATACTACAGCTAGTAATTCCTTCTCAGTAACAATGTAATTCCTCTAGGCCTCATCCAGAGTTTTACTAGCGTAGTAGATAATAGAGGGCTTCCTATCAACTTTCTAACCCAAAGTAGCCCCGACCGCGTAATCAGAAGAGTCAATCATGATCTCAAAAGGGGTTGTCCAAACTGGTGGTTAAAATAGTGGAGCACAAGTGACTGCCATTTTCAGAAAATCAAATGCCTTACGGCATGATTCATTGAAATCAAACGATGTTTCTTTGGCAAGAAGATTGCTCAGAGGACGAGCAACCTTCGAAAAGTCCTTGATGAATCTCCTGTAGAATCCCACATGACCAAGAAATGATCGAATTTGTTTAAAAGATGTGGGAGGAGGAAGTTTAGCGATAGCATCAACCTTAGCTTTATCCACTTCAATTCCCCGTTCAGAGATTACATAACCCAAGACGATGCCTTCTTGTGTCATGAAATGACTCTTTTCCCAGCTAAAGACCAATCTTATTTTGATGCATCATTTAAGAATCATGTCAAGATTAGCTAGACAAGAGTCAAACGATTCTCCAAAAATAGAGAAATTATCCATGAAGACTTCCATAAACTCTCCCACCATGCCAGAGAATATGGCCAACATACACCTTTGAAAAGTCACAGGTGCATTGCATAAGCTGAATGGCATCCTATGGAAAGCAAAGGTTCCGTAGAGACAGGTGAAAGTAGTTTTTTCCTAATCCTCAGGATGGATAGGAACTTGGTTGTATCCCGAGTAGCCATCAAGAAAACAGAAGTACTTCTGCTCGGCTAATCTTTTCAAGATTTGATCAATGAAAGGCAGAAGGAAATGATCATTTTTCGTGGCCGTGTTCAGCTTCCTGTAATCGATACAAACCCTCCAAGAGGAAGCTAAACGAGTTGTGATAGATTCTCCTTTCTCATTAGTCACAACAGTAATCCCGACTTTCTTGGGAACAATTTGCACGGGACTTACCCAAGGACTATCAGAGATCGGATAAATGATTCCTGCATTGAGCCACTTAATAATCTCCTTCTTGACCACTTCTCGCATATTTGGATTTAATCTCCTCTGCATCTGACGAGAAGGGCGGGATCCATCTTGCAAACATATTCTGTGATTGCAATAAGATGGGTCGATCCCCCTAAGGTCATGAATGGTCCAACCAATTGCTTCCTTGTGTTTCCTCAGGACCTTAATCAGTTTAATCTCCTGCTCCTTTATTAATTTAGCACTGATAATCATAGGGAGCATCTTATGTGGTCCTAAAAACTGATATTTCAAATTCTCAGGCAATGATTTTAGTTCAAGTTGGGGCAGGTTGATGATTGAAGGTAAGGAAGATGCTGATGAAGACTCATCAAGAGGAAGAGGTTGAGAGTGAAAAAAATCAATAACCTCTTCAGAAGATAGTGGGTCTGCCATAGAGGGTTGCGGGTCCAATTCGTCATCAGATGAGGAACTTTCAAATGCAGAAACTATCATACAAGTCTCAATATTCATATTATCATCCTCAAGTTCCTTAATAAATCCACAATCCTCGAATTTATTAATTGCCTTAAAAATATCCAATTTCATTCTTTGATCCCCAAAGGCAATTTCCATGCTACCGTTGTCATAGTTAATGTTGGCCTTGGCGGTAGCTAGGAACGGATGCCCTAGAATGATGGGCGTGTTCCTCAGATTTTCAGGTACATCCATGTCAAGGACAAGGAAATCTACAGGAAAATAGAAATCCTTAACTTCAATAATAACATCTTCAATAACGCCTCACAGATTTGTGACCGAACGGTCCGCTAATTGCAGCGTTACTAAAGTCAGCCGAAGTTCACCTAATCCAAACTTCTCGTAAAGAGAAGTCGGAATTAGGTTGATGGATGCACCCAGATCTCGCAGTGCTCTATCAAAAGTGTAATCTCCGATGACACATGAAATCAAAGGATCACCTGGGTCTCTCTTTTTCTGAGGGAGGTGGTGTAGGATAACAGAACTAGCCTGCTCGGAGAGTACCATCTTCCTTGGAATAGATTCTCTCGACTTATGCTTCTGTGTCCTTTAAAAATCTTGCGTAAGTCGGTATATGTTTGATAGCGTCGAGGAGTGGGATATTGATCTCGACATTCTTGAAAATATTCAGAAGCTCCTCATTACTATCAATAGACTTCTTCTTCCTTTATCTGATCAAGGCCTCAGAAAAAGGAACATGAGTCGGATCTTCGGAATCAGGTTCCTGAGCCTTGATTTCTTCTCCAGAATTCTCCTTTCTCTCCTCAGGTTCTTTAGGACTTAGTAAATCAGAACAGTGTGGTTGTGGATCCTGAGTTTGTTTACCACTTCTCAAGGTAACAAAATTTACGGATGCAAATGAGTTTGGGTCATGGGGAGGGTTAGGAAAGATTGGAGGGGCTTCATTAGCCAAGAATCGTTGATTTGCAGAAAAAGAAGAGGAAGGACCCTGCTCAACCACCTGAGCATGTGCGTGTGGGTCCCTTTGATTTCCATACCCATGGGCTTGATTGTCTAGATTCAGGATATTTCGTGGGTTGGGTACAGGTTGAGATGGTAGAGATCTGGGTTGACGAGAATTAGCTATGAGCCCGGTTTGCAAGTTGTCCAGCGAGGTTTTCATTTGCTGCATGAATTGGAGCATAGATCCTTGCATCTCTACCATTTGTCGGTTCAAATCAGCCTGCCCTACAGATTGACTGATAAACGCCAGTTTATCATCATTCTTATGCATTAAAACTAACCTAGCTCTTAGGATTTTTCTCTGTAAATGGGTTTTTGGGTTACATTTAGGCATAAATTAGGTTAGGCATGCATTGCATTTTTTATTGTGTTTTTAATGTGTTTTTGTGATTGTTAGGGATAAACAGATTGCCAGATCCTTAGAACCCTAGCACTAGGAAGGCAACAAGTGAAGGAGAAGCTCGAACTAGCTGGAACTCAGCTTGATCCAGCTCACCATAGCTGAAATCCAGCTCACTTGGATTAGGGTCAGCTCATCCTAGCTCCATTCAGCTCATCTCAGCTGAATGGCAACTCAAGAGAGGTCATCTTAGCTCACCCTAGCTCAGGTCAGCTCAGATCCAGCTCAACTTAGCTGAGTCTAGCTCATCTCAGCTCCCATTAGTCGACAGGGAGCTCTAGCTAGCTCAATTGAGTTGACTGGAGTTCACCCCAGCTCGGGTCCAGCTACATCCAACTCCACTCAACTCCAGCCAGTTGAAGATGACTTCATTCCAGCTCAGGAAGCTCAAGTCCAGCTCCCGAGGACTCAGCTTAGCTCAACTCAATTGAGCTAAGCTACCTTAGCTGCCTCAACCAGCTTGATCCTCCCTGGGAGCACCAGACCCATCTCACCTCAGCTCATTATGGTAGAAGCCAGCTCACTTTAGCTTGGCTTAGCAGCTAGCAAAGAACTAGCAAGCTAGGCCAGCTAAAGTAGCTCCATGCCACCCCCTTCAGCAGCTACCAGCTCCAGTTCAAGCTCCAGACTTCTCCTCCTCAGCTCCTCTCTTCAAACCTTAGCTTACATTACCTACTCCTCTACTCCATAGCTAGCTAAGCTAGCTTAGCTAGCATCCAGCTCCTTGGCCATCCACCACCTTCAACTCAACCCTAGCTAGCTCCATCAACTAAGCTCACCTAAGCTAGCTATCCTACTCCAAGTTGGCGCCACCACCATCACACCCGTTCACCCCATCGCCGCTCACAAAAGCCACCTATTTTCCCTCCAAAATAACCTTCTATAACCCATCTCTTTTGGCACCAACTTTCCCTCCAAAATTCCCTTCATCTCCACCATACACCTCTCCTTAAATCCATCTCCACCATCCACCTAACCCCCCTTTTAGAAGACCCTAGGTTGGCGCCAAAATGGTGGTGTCTCTCCACCACCAAAAGCCACCACCACCATAACTACCCCCTTAACACCCTTTAAGGTGGTGCCAACTAACCCTAGTCCTAAGATCATTCTAACCACCCATAACCACCACCAAACTCCATCCTAGCCCTCCACCTATTCATGCCAACTACCCCCCTCTCCACCTCTATATAAACCCACCATATCACCACATAAAGATCATCCTCCATTAGTGTTTTATTCCACCTTAGACCCACCATAATTCAAGGCCAAGGAAGAAGAAGAAAAGAAGATTAAAGGGCCATCCTACCCGCCCCCTTGGTGACTTCTTCCCCTTTTTCTTCTCCCTTGTGCCACGCCAAGGAGGACCTTTCCATCTCAAGGAGGATGGTCAGGAAAAGGAGAAGGACCTAGGGTGGACATCCACCCTTGGAGAAAAGCTTAGGGCATGTCCCCTTAGGGCTTTCTTTGGAGGACATCAATTTGGTGGAGCTTTCAAAGACAAAGAGTTGGAGCACTTCTTTTCAAGCCCAGGAGCTACTAGGCTTGGAGCAAGGAGCCTCCCTCTTCATCAATTTTTAGAGGATTAGTGTTTCTTTACTTTGTACTTATAATTCTAGTTGTAGAAGCTTTCCTCTACTAGTGTTTTTGTACAACACTTTCTCATTAATCAAGTTGCCTTCTTTAGTTGCATTCTTAATTGCTTTGTTTCTAGCATTCTTCACTCCATCTCCCTAATTATTCTAGGCCTCCACTTGCCTAGAGTGAGCTTAGGGAGAGGTTCTACTTGCCACTTTAGTAGTATATTGAGTTAGGTGTTAGTCACTTTCTCGCCAACAACTAGCATATTCGTCATTATTTCAAAAACATAAAAATGATATATTGAAAAAGACCAAAAAGAAAGTTGAGATTTATTTTCCAAGCAAGAGATTTAATTTTTGCAAACTTGCCTCCTTGGACGACCCTAGATACCCCACTATCTAGGAATATAAATTTAAAAGCGTATGCAATTTTGACTATTACAGCGACATTAAAAACTCTAATTACAAATCACGCTTATTTTTGCACCATTGACGGGCATTCCAAGTTGGCTAATTGACCTAATTCGGGGGCAATTGAGTATAAACATGACCCTGACCCATTGGTCTTTGCGAAGCATAATTGCTGGGTCGGAATTGGGTCTGCTGCCCTGAGTTTTTCCAGGAGAAGTTAGGGTGGTTTCTCCAACCAGGATTATAAGCATTGGAGTAAGGGTTAGATCTAACATTCTCCTGTATAGCACAAACATCCTCATAAGGTGAGGATGGTGAGAAAGAAAGGGAAGGATCAGAGAAACTAGGATCAAAGGCCCCAGTTTGGAACCCGTGGGGTTCCGAATAATGCTAACTCATAGGTTGAGCTGCATCAAGTTGATTCACGAACTCCCGTCTAGAACGAGCTTGCGATGAATGGAATCCTGAATTCTGGGATTGAGTGGATAGAGAGCTTTTCATTGAATTTCCAGCCATCCACTCCTCCATTCTCTTAGCAACCAAGTCCACCTTATCTAGTTTATTACAAATCAATTCCATATCGAATGAATGAGAGTCGTGGACTTCATTAACATTCGATCTGGGCTGCTGGGACTGGTTAAAAGTATCCATGGAGGCATGCTTGATCAAATTCTCACTCATTTCCTCAAACAAATCATGCGTGCTATCTGCATCTTTGTTGAGGAAATTGCCCCTGCAAGAAGCGTCCACATGATTTCTGAGTTGCTCAGTCAACTCGTGATAGAATATCTACACGAGTTGCCATTTCGGCACCTCGTGGTGTGGACACCTCCACAATAGGTCCTGGAATCGCTCCCAGGAAACATGAAACTGCTCCCCCGGCCACTAGGTAAAGGTAGTAATTGCCGGTCTCAAAGCATTAGTACGTCCAACAGGGAAGAATTTCTTCAGAAAGGCCGATTTCAACTCATTCCAAGTTGCAATTGGTCTTCCTATAGTCCTGTACCAATGAGTGGCTTTATCCCTAAGAGAGTGGGGGAATGGCCTCATGATCATTTGCTCCTCATTCACGTTTCGCACCTTGGTGGTCTGGACCAAAGTGGTCAAGTCCTCCAAGTGCTGAAATGGGTCTTTAGAGCCAAGCCCATGGAAATGTTTGATCATGCTTAACACCTGGGGCTTGATTTCTACGTCTCTAGTAGGAAACTGGATGCCAGAACGTTCCCCGTAATTTGTTGGATCATAAAAATCCTTCAAGGGCTGAGTGCCCTGCATTCTCTAGAACCATTCTTGCATTCTCTACATTTGTTCCAGCTGCCTTCAAAATACCTCCTGTGGATCCTGGGGCAGAGGAGGCTATTGATCGACCATGAGATCAATTTGGTCAAAATCAATCTACGCCTCCTAGAATACTCTAATGGTCCTTCCAATCGGGGATTCAATGACCTTCTTCCCAGCATAAACTAGGAAAAGGTCAGAAGGACTGGGGATAAGAACCCTGCAGCACAACAAAACAATCCTGTCCTTAAGTAGGGTAGCCTAAGGATCTACAGACTCTCAGAACCTGCCTTAAGATTATAAATGATTTACTCTACTTGTGTCTGCTCAATCCAACCAGTTAGAAGGAGGGACTGGGGAGAAGGTTCTTCCTTCTGCTTGCACCTCCTGTTCCTAGAGTACCCTTCAACCACGGCCGTTTGACGCTACTCCTCTAGCTAGACATCAGATTGATCAGTACAAGCAGGTTAATCGTAAACAATCTCATACTAGGCCCCACAGAGCGAATCAGTCCTTAAGGCCAACGTCTACTTGATTTTATTGAGGCCTGGGATTGTAGTGCTTATGGAATGTGGTGGGCCCTTAAAATGGGTTGTGCCCTTAATGATCAATTGAGCATGTGTAAGTGCATGCACAACCAGGATTTTCAAGCAAGATTATTTGTGATGAGTAGATTTTAATGTTCAAATCTTGCTTAAGTAGCTTTTTAGGGTTTAGAATTTGGTTGATTTCAATCAAGTTTGAGGCAAACCAGGTTTTCAAGCACGGGTGAAGATTGCTTTCCTTTAAAAATCAGAAATAAAGTGGAGTGCCTGGTATGAACCAAGATTGGAAACCCTAAGAGGAAGCTACTTGGTGAGTTGATTTTATGTTTAGTGGTGCAACCCAAACAACTCAAACAATTGGCCACAATTGCACCACTAAGTTTGGCACAAAAAAATGATTAACCTAGAATGATTTCTACTCTTTTATGTGTTGATTTGTGTGTACCAGTTCCACAGATCAGAATCCGGTTGAGTAGAAGAAAATCAATTAGGTTAAGTGCCTTGAATGTGGGTGTATGTTGTGTATATGTTGAATTACCCCACAAAAATATCTTTTTATTTTTTTCATATGCGAGGGTGAAATGAATGTGAGTGGAAATCCAAACAACCAAACTAATCCTAGGATTTATGCAAACACCTAGGATAATTGGAATTTGAATTTAATGTGATGAAATTAATTCTTTGGAGGGGGAAAGAATGGGGAGCACTTATAGTCATCTTCAACTGCACTTTACTCCGATCTACAGCTTTGTGATTCCCTAGTAGAGGTATCTGCAAAACAATAGACATAAGAGAAAGCAAGTTAGAAGACAGTAAAGTGAGTGAAATGCGAAATTAAGATCGAAAAATCATTGCCTCTCTGGCAACGACGTCAAAATGTTGAATGTCGAATGACTACGCTATCGGAGTTGGTTTTGAAAACATGTCGTTGTGGTTCGAGTAGCGAAGAAATCCGTTCAACAAATAAAATTTATACTGAAAAATCTGTAAAGAAATCCTAAGTCGAACTCAAGGAGGCTACGTAAATCAAAATCCGCAATTGTATTTTTGTGTTTTTGTTTAAAGGACGGAATAATCACAATGAAATGGAATCAATATAGACAATAAGAGAGAGAGAGAAAACATTCACTTGATATTGCAAAATGTTTTTACAATTAAGAAAGTGAGAAAAGATTACACTAGAAAGCGAGAAATTATTACGGCTAGAAAGCAGGAAAATTCTACTCTAGAAAGCATGAAAAAGAATGGGAGAGAGAAGTTATCCTCCTCGACGGTCGTTTGCAGGACGAGCCGGACTAGACAACACCTGAAAGACGAGGAACGAAATGGGAAGGAGGTCGAAGCAAGAGGAATGGGAACGAGGCAGCACGTCATCATCGTCGCGGGATCTGCTTCCGAAACTAGGGCGAAAACTTGATTTTAGCTCTTGAGGAGCATCCCGGGTGTGAGACAAGTTTCCCTTAAGCTTTGGAGAGGGAGAGAAGAGAAGGAAGGGATGAGAAATCCATATGGAGGGGGTCTCCTTTTATAGTTGCAAGGAGTGGGGAATTTTGGACATTACAACTTGAAAAACATTAATTCAGGACCTTTAGTGATGGATTTATCCATCACTAAAGGCCTGAACGTGGCCGTCGTGCCCGCCGCACGTGCGCTCCCTCGCCTCCATGCCCTTCAACGCAGGTGCACGTTCGCGCGCACTCAGCCGTCCGATCAAGAGATCGGATGGCTTAAGTTGCCTATGCTCGCGTCGCGCGCCCGCGTGTGATCACGCATAAGTGCAGTACGTCTGATCGCACGTGGGCGCTATCGCTCAATCTCTGCCACTGGATCTGCATCGCGTGGCTCTAATCACACGCCCACACGCTACGGATGGGGGCTCGATCGCGCATCTCGTGCTCACGTAGTGCTCTCGACTGTTACGCCGCTGTGGTGAGTATGTCACGTGGAGGTTTTGAGGCCCGAGCGTCCATGGCAGTTGGATGGTGATCCAACGGTCTAGATCCATCGTGTAGGTAAGGAGAGAGAGAGGGCGCAACGGTCATGCAGATTTGGCTAGGTCGGTTTAGGCAGCTGAGATGGTGCCACGTGGAGCCAACTTGGCTGTCCATCTTCTGAGTATTGTAGACGGTGCCACGGGTGTCAGATTGGACCAATTTTTATGTCGTTAGGCTGTGATCACCGATCTGAACCCATCCATGCGGTCAGATTTATCGTTTGTGGAGTGGATTAACACCATCTTGGCCCTTGCTCATTAAGCTTCCTCGATCTCTATCTGGTGCTACGGATGTTCGATTAGGGCAATCTTAGAGTCGTTGAACTCCAATCGTCGCTCTGATCAAATCCGTACGGTTGGATCTTCAATCTGAGGTCCCAATAAAAAGTCACCCTATCCCTGACCATAAAAAGGAGACAATTATTATACAATTTATACAACTTGGTCTAAATGCATGATTATGCATGTTATACACTATTTACAATGTATGATACTAATGTGACACTAAGAACGTGCATTAATAGACATTTTAGGTTAATTAGATGTATGCACATTAGTGACCAATGTACATTAGACAAGCTCAAAACAGTAGGTACTCAACACAAATATGTAGAGGAACTCGAGTAGAAAACAACGGTACTTCCTTTGCAGAAATCCAATTCCGTTTGGACCTTAAGCAGTCCAAAAATGCGATTTCTGATCAAAATCAGACGTTTGGGACTAATCTCAGACGTCTTAAAAGACGTTAAAACTCACCTTGTGCTTCCTGCAGCTGATCAAATGTCCAGGCCTTCTCTACGACAGTCTGAGGATAGTTCCAGACGTTGGACAAGGTCTCTGGTCGTTTGGAAGCACCTCTAGACGTCTGGTGATGTGATCAGATGTCCAATAGTGCGTGGAAAAGCGTTGTGTGCACCATCCCAAAGCTGCACCTACATAAGCAAAAGCAGGCGCGATCAGTCGACAACGACTCCTGCGCTAAGATCTTCTGCATGGGAGAAATCAACGCAGGAATGTACGTACCTCACGCGATATGTGCTCTCAGATGTCCAACCATAGCTTCGAACATCCAGGTGCCTCGCCAGACGTCTGCTCCTCACTCCAAACGTCTGATACTGGAAAACTTCCAGTATCAGAACCTCCTCACAGCTTGCTCCACTCGCGCCTTCACCCGCGGCGGCAACTCCACCCGCTGCAGGAGCTTGGGCAACTCCTCGCCGACGTCCTCCATGCGCGCATGCACCCGCCGCTGGCCGTGCAAGCTTCGCCGAGCTCCCGAAGGTCCTCCGACCTTCCACACTCTCCTCCTTCCTCCCTTTCACTCTCCCTCGCTCGCCCCTCTCTCGCGCCTCTCTCTCAGACCTCGTCGCTACTACACAGGAGTGCTGGAGGTGGTGGTGTTGTGGTGTGAGGAGAGGAGAAGAGAAGAGAGGGGTATAAATAGGAGGGGAAGGAGGGTTTAGGGTTCGGGGGGGAAATGAGGGAGAGAGAGGAGAACGGCCTCTGCACGCCACCCGCACGCAGTGCGCAAAGTGCAATACGAAATAATCCACTTTCAAAGGTCTGGGAATGGGTCCAGACGTCTGACAAAAACTCCAAACGTCTTAAATGGCTAAAAGTGTAACAGTCATTACAGAAACCAACATGCCCCAAGAAAGATCTAATGTCTTTGACTAAGGAGGGAGGAGGAAGTTTAGATATCAAATTGATCTTTGCTCGGGCAACCTAGATACCTTGTTCAGACACAAGGTGTCCAAGAACGACGCCCTGGGGAGCCATAAAATGGCTCTTTTCCCAGCTCAAGACCAAATTACGTCAATGCATCGTTGAAGGATCTTAGTCAAGTGGCCCAACCATTCATCAAAAGTTTTTCCAAATACAGGAAAATCATCCATGAAGACTTCTAAAAATTCACCTACCATATCAGAGAATATTGCCAACATGCACCACTGGAAGGTGGCGGGTGCATTGCAGAGATCGAATGGCATCCTACAGAATGCAAATATCCCATAGAGGCAGGCGAATGTGGTTTTCTCCTGGTCTTCAGGATGAATGGCCACTTGATTATAGCTAGAGTATCCATCCGAGAAATAGAAGTACTGATTTCTCGCTAATTTTTTGAGAATTTGATCAATAAAGGGTAGCGGTTAATGGTCCTTCTTCGTGGAGGTATTCAATTTCCTGTAATCTATGTAGACTCTCCACGAATTTGCAACACGGGTAGGGATGGATTCTCCAGACTCGGATTTGATAACGGTGAGCTCGAATTTCTTAGGTGCTACATGAATTGGGCTCACCCAATGGCTATCAGAGATGGCATAAATAATATCTGCATCAAGCCATTTTATTATCTCTTTCTTCATGACCTCTTGAAGATTCGGGTTGATTCAGCACTATCCTTCGTGCGTAGGTTGTAAGCCTTCTTCTGTAAAGATATGGTGTGTACAGTAAGAAAGGCTTATACTAGTGAGATCATCCAAGGTCCAACCAATGGCCTTACGATGTTCTCGGAGGACAGAAATTAGACGCATTTCTTGATTTGTGGATAGAGAAGGGTTGATAATCATGAGAAATGTGTTGTTTGAACCCAAAAAGGCATACTTGAGATTGTCAGGAAGCGATTTTAACTCAAGTACCTAATACTCAGCAGCAGCGGGAAGATCGAGGTTAGCCTGAGAGGGAACTGTAGGTAGAATTGGATCCTCAAGGTGCAATTGGGTTTCTAGAGGCTCTTGCTTAGGGGTAATTAAATCTAAATTGCAAAAAAATTGAGTTCTCAAGAAGTGAATCAATTCTGTTCAATTCCTCAATCACACCACAATTAATTCCTCTGTGGGCCTTAAAAATATCAATCTTCATTGTTTTATCCCCAAATTTTACTTCCATCTGGCCCTCCTCATAATTAATGTTTGCCCTAGCTATTGCTAGGAATGGTCACCCCAAGATTATAGGTGTCTCTTTCAGGTTCTCTAGTCTATCCATGTCAAATAATAAAATCAACCGGAAAATAGAAATCCCGGACTCTTACAACTACATCCTCCAAAATTCCACTGGGTGACTTAATAGATCGATCTGCTAACTACAAGGTCACTTCTGTGGGACTAAGTGTAGGATCCTCAAAATATTTAAGGAGGGATGTCAGAATAAGATTAATGGATGCACCTAAATCTAAAGGAGCTCGGTTAAATTCTAGATCTTCAATCTTAGAGGAGATTAAAGGGATACTAGGGTCTTTCAATTTATGAGAAAGATTGCTCAAAATAATGGAGCTAACATGCTCCAATAGCAAAATAAGACTTCCATTAGAATTTTTCGGCTTCCGCTTAGGTGTACATAAATTTTTCAAAAATCTCGTATAAGCCGGTGCATGATGTATAGCATCCATTAAGGGAATGCTAATCTGTACTTGCTCAAAGATCTTAACCAAGTCCTCGTCAATCTGTGGTGGTTTCCTACCCTTATTTCCTTTGGTCAAGGCCTCAGGAAAAGGTATTGTCTTAGGCTCATCCGGAATAGGTTCTGTTCATCCTTGGTTATCCTTAATAATCACCCCAGATTGAGATGCACTAGGATTAGGTTTAGTGTATCTCTTAGGCTTAGGATCCTTAGGACATTTACCACTGTGGGTTGTTACAGAATGTAATCCTGCAGGATATGGTGGAGTGGGTAGGATTGCTGGTTGCTGCTGCTAAGACATATCAGGTACAGAAGTTGATGCTTCTGACTCATCTTGATATACAGATGCAGATGGATCTGATTGCACATAGTAGATTTGGCCCAATTTTGGGTTCACAAGTACCTCTTGTTCAGTACGTTGTTAGGGTTTGGCAGTGGTTGCAAGGGTAATGCGCTTGGATTACGAGTCCCAGCCATTTGTGCAATTTGGTTGCGCATATCTGCCATATCTGCAGTATGCTGCCTCTGCATAGCAACATTGGTTTTCTGCATATCAGCCAAGGACTGAAGAATCATGCTCATTTGATCATCTTTACTAGGCCCAGGTTGAAAATTCAAATTGAGCCTAGGTTGAGCTGACTGATATAAATGCGGATTTTGTGGTCGGGGTTGATATTGAGGTCTAGGATTTTGAGGATAAGAGTACCCCAACGAGGAAAAATTGGGATGATTACACCATCTAGGATTATAGGAATTGGGATAGGGGTTATTCTGGATGGCATAGAGTTCCTCACAGTGTTGAGCAACTCCAAAAAAATTAGAATATTGGGGTTCAGAGGACCCCCAACTAGAATAAATGTGTTCAGAGTTTCCTCCGAAACCTGAGTCATAAGAGGATGGATACGCATCCATCCTAATGTGGTGAATATTATGCACCGCCTCCCTCCCTGCTTGTGGACGTGCATGTGTGTTTTCTTGAGAAGAAGTGACTTTTTGCAGTTGGCGAGTCAGATCGTCAAGCTTCTCTATTATAGAGACCTTATCCAGTCTACTGGCCATAATCTCCGTGTCGATGGAGGAGGATAGGTCTTGTGCCTCATGTGCCCAGCGTCCATTCGTCGATGCACAGGTACGAAACACCACATTTAATAGAGCACTACTTGATCTAGGAGCTCCCATCAATCTTATCCCAACCTCCCTACTGACACATTTCAAGGTTGGCAATCTAAAGCTGTTGAACGTACGGGTTGCTACGCTAACGTGTTTGGTTTTGAAAAACCTGTCGTTGTAGTTTGAAAGCGAAGAACTCGTGTTCAACAAATAAAATTTATATCGGAATGGAAATCCCGGGTCGAACACAGGGAGGTGGACGTTTGATTTAAAAACACACGTTTGTTTTATTTGTCACGAAGAAAATTAATTGATTAGAACTATTTAACTATTTACAATAAATAGAAGAGAGAGAGAGAGAGTAAGAGAGAGAGAATAATACAAACAAAAATCAAAAGAGATATAGAATGCACATGGAATTCATTATCGAAAGGATTGTTCATTACACTAAATATTACAACTAGAAAGCAGGAAAATGATTACACCAGAAAGCAATAAATCTACTCTAGAAAGCATTAAAAGAATGGAGAGAGAAATATCCTCCTCGACGGTCGCTTGGAGGACGAGTCGGATGGGATGACACTTGGAGGAAGGAGGACGGAGTAGGACAAAGGAGGATGAAGCGGAAGAACGGGAACGGGGTAGCACGTCGTCGTCGTGGGATCCACTTCCGAAAGGGGGACGAAAAATTACTTTATCTCGCGAGAAGCATCCCGAGTGTGGGACAAGCTTCTCTTGAGCTTTGGAGAGGGAGAGAAGAGAAGGAAGGGATGAGAATTTCGTGTGGAGGGGGTCTCCTTTTATAGTTGCAAGGAGTGAGGACAATTTGGTCATTACAACTCTAAAAACACTAATTCAGGACCTTTACTGACGGATAAAACCATCGCTAAAGGTCCAAACGTGGGCGTAGTGGGTGGCGTGTGCGTGCCCGCTCACCTCCTTGCATGTAACGCACGCTCACGTCCAGCCGATCTTAACTGTCCGATCGCGAGATCGGACGGCTTAGATCGCACCTCCGCCCACCTCCTCTGCACGCCTGCCCGCATGTGATTCCGCGTGGGGCGCGGCGTGCAATAGCGTGTGCGCCCGATCGGGCGATCTGGGTCATCCACAGCCGATCAAGCGATCGAATTTAATCGCATGCGCGTCGCAGATCGCGAGTCGAACTCGCGTCCTGTGATCGCGCAACGACTCACGACCGCTGCACTGCGCGGTGGATTGTGTTGCGCGGATGAAATCAAGCACGTGCATCCACAGCCGTTGGATCAAGATCCAACGGCCCAGATCATGCATTGGATTTCCTTTGGAGAGGTAGCGACGGTCTTGAGGGCCGGTTGGATGGCTGAGATGGAGCCACGTGGTGCCATCTTGTCCATCCATCTTCTGGATGATGTACATGGTGCCACAGGTGTCGAATTGAGTCGATTTTCACGCCGTTAAGCTACGATCGTCGATCCGAATCCATTCGTGCAGTCGGATTTGTCGTTTAAACTATGGATTCACACCATCCTGGCCCCTGATCTTCTAGGGTTCCCCTGTCACTATCTAATGCTATAGATGTCTGATTAGGGCGATCTTGGATTCGTTGAACTCCAATCATCGCCCTGATCACATCTATACGATTGGATCTTCGATCCGAGGTCCCGATAAAAAGTTTGCCCTATCCATGAACATAAAAGGAGACAATTAACCTCCATTTTATTCAAACTACTCTAAATGTAAGATGATGCATGCTATGCAGTATTTATAGCATGCAATGCAATCCTATGCTTAGGAACATGCATAAATAGACATCTTAAGTAGTGTAAACATGTTTACATCATACCCCCATGCCTATCTTTTGCTAGTCCCTAGCAAAAACTATATGATATTTATAGAAGAATCAGGTTGGATTATTTGGGCATGAGTTATTTTCAATTATTACGAAAATGTCTACCTAGGATCTGAACTTTCAAAGACACAACAATGCTTGAGTATCTGCCAAAATGCAGACCGCCTCAAGCCCTCGCCTTATTCAAAGAAAAATTTATTTTTCTCTTTTTCTTCTTTTCTAATTTTTTTGGATTTTAAAGTTTTAGGGTTTAAGAGTGGCTTTCTACGGCCATTCAACTCACCCAAGATTTAATGAGAACCCTAAGTTCTAAGCATCTTATTGTGAATGTGATAGGCACGTTGACCGGCAGTTAAAACGGACTTTGGATTTCTACGTCTCTAGGTGACCTAAAAAAAAAAATTCTGCCTAAAGGTGTATCTTTACAATCGGTAGCTTTCTCCCTACTTTTAATTTTTTATGAGGTCAACACAAGGGTGAATCCAGTGTATATCTTCCCGGTTTATTCTACTTCTCCGCTTCTTCCTAAGTGTTTTGGGATTTTTCAGTGCATTTATTGAGCTGGGTTCTGGATAACCGGTCGATGAGTTGTTACCACCAACAACTTGCCAGCCGTACTCGTGGAGCGAAGTGTGGTTTATTTCTTTTTCTCTTTTCTCCTTTTCTTTTTGATTTTTTTTTTTTAAGTAGGTGGCTTCCCTGGTCTAAGATTTACCTAAAGGCAGCAAAAAGAGAAAGATCCAGTGACTGGGCTCTAGACAACCTACCTATAAGCTGTTACCCACGATAACTTGCCAGCCATATCACCCTAGAAGGTTCATTAGCTACGCAATTTCCGTTAGAATCGTCGAACAATGAGTCAGTGACAAAATAGTGTGTAGATGCTTAAAACTCAAAATTCCTTCAAATCAGAGGGTGGGTTGATAAGTCGTGTACTTATCACCCAAACTTATTTTCTCCAATTAAAATAGAATTTAGGTTGGCGAGGACTCGAGAAATAAATCCACATTTTAGTGGATACACGAGCTGATTAAGTCCAAAGACCTGAAGGGTCTTTGTGTTCAGATAATAATGTAGTATTTCCTAAGATTGAAAAGTCCTAATGTCCAACTATTCCTTCCTAATTTTTTTTTATGTATAAATAAGAAGAGAAAAATAATTTTCATGAATTTCACAAAGCTGACCAAATGATTCAAAAATGAATCCACCCCCCATGCCTAACTGATGCAATGTCCTCATTGAAAAAGAGACATGAAAGAAAGGGTAGAGTATGAAAGATGTCACCTGAATATGAAGCTCGTATCAGCTTTGTGTCATATGTACAACTGCTGAGTTTAATGTCGTCAACTAGGTGAAGTCTAGTCAAAGAAGTCACAGAATGGCTAGGGCAATCGTGTCTGAAACGAGTTCTGGAAGAATACGGTCAATAACAGGCTTCAGACGTTGACCGTTGGCTTTAAATGTGTTACCCGTCTTTGGGTTAGAAATCTGAATGGCTCCATTTGAAAAAAATTGGTCAATTATGAATGGGTCATTCCATTTAGATCTAAGTTTGCCAGGAAAGAGCTTAAGTTTAGAATCAAATAACCAGATCTTCTGGTTTGGCTCAAAGCTCTTGCAGGAAATCAGTTGATCAGGTAGAGCTTTGGTCCGAGCCTTGTAGATCTTGGCATTCTCATATGTATCATTTCTAAGCTCCTCCAACTCAGATAGTTGGAGTTTCCTGGTCTTCCCAGCTAAATTCAGATCTAAATTGCACTGTTGATTGCCCAGAATGCCCTGTGTTCAATCTCTACGAGTAAATGGCATGCCTTTCCATACACCAAACGGAATGGAGACATGACGATGGGCATTTTATACACCGTACAATAGGCCCAAAGAATGTCCTTAAGCTTTTGAGTCCAGTCCTTGCGATTAGGCCTAACCGTTTTCTGCAGAATGTTCTTGATCTCTCGATTGTAGATCTCGGCTTGTCCATTCGTCTGGGGATGGTAAGGTGTGGAAATTTGGTGATTAACCCCGTATTTGGCCAACAAATTCTGGAATTGGACATTAGTAAAATGAGTGCCACCATCACTGATGATGGCCCTTGGAATCCCGAACCTATTGAAGATATTTTTCGTGACAAAATCGACAACCACCTTATGGTCATTGGTTTAGGTGGGAATTGCCTCAATCCATTTGGACACATAATCAACAGCAACAAGAATGTACTAATGTCCAAATGAAGGGAGAAAGGATCCCATGAAATCAATGCCCCAAACATCAAAAATTTCGACAGGAAGAATTGGGTTTAGGGGCATCATATCTCTCTTAGTTATGCTCCCGAGTGCCTGACATCGAGAACATGACCTTGAGAAATCCTGGGCATCCTTAAATAAAGAAGGCCAATAGAAGCCAGATTGCAAGATTTTTGCAGCTGTCTTTTTCCTGGAGAAATGTCTACCACACCCAGATGCATGGCAGAACTCGAGTATACTGTTGAATTCATTCTCTAGTATACATCGGCGAATAATCTGATCAGAGCCAATGCGGTACAACTCAAGGTCCTCCTAGAAGTAGTATTTGGCCTCAGATTTGAGTCTATCCCGTTGTTGCTTGGTCCAATCCTAGGGGATTTGACCAACGGCCAAATAGTTAACAATGTTAGCAAACCATGGGGTGCAGACACCTAAAACTATAAGAATAGTTTCATCCGGAAAAGAGTCAGCAATCGAAATGTCTAGACAAGAGGAATCACCTAGGAGTCTCAACAAATGATCTGCTACCACATTTTGTACCCCAGTTTTATCCTTGATTTCAAGATCAAATTCTTGAAGCAGAAGAATCAAACGAATAAGCTGGGGTTTAGCATCCTTTTTGGCCAAGAGATGTCTCAAGGTCGAGTGGTCGGTATAGATGATAACATGAGACCCTAAGAGATAAGCCCTGAATTTTTCCAAAGGGAACACTACAACTAGTAATTCCTTTTCAGTAACGGTGTAATTCCTATGGGCTTCATCCAGAGTTTTACTAGCATAGTAGATGACAGAGGGCTTTCTATCAATTTTCTGACCCAAGACAGCCTTGATCGTGTAATCCGAAGCGTCAGTCATGATCTCAAAAGGGGCTGTCCAAATTGGCAGTTGCAAAACTGGAGCACAGGTGACTGCCGTCTCCAGGAAATCAAAAGCCTTTTGGCATGATTCGTTGAAAACAAACGGCATTTCTTTGACAAGAAGATTGCTCAGGGGACGAGCAACCTTCGAGAAATCCTTGATGAATCTTCAATAGAATCCCACATGACCAAGAAATGATTGGATTTGTTTAACAGATGTGAGAGGAGGAAGTTTAGCGATAGCATCAACTTTAGCTTTATCCACTTCAATTCCCCATTCAGAGATTACATGACCCAAAACAATGCCTTCTTGGGTCATGAAATGACTCTTTTCCCAGCTAAGGACCAATCGTGTTTTGATACATCGCTTAAGAATTATTTCCAAATTAGCCAAACAAGAGTCAAATGATTCTCCGAAAATAGAGAAATCATCCATGAAAAATTCCATAAACTCTTCCACCATGTCAGAAAATATGGCTAGCATACACCTTTGAAAAGTCACAGGTGCATTGCATAACCCGAAAGGCATTCTACGGAAAGCAAAGGTTCCGTAGGGACAGGTGAAAGTAGTTTTTTCTTGATCCTCGGGATGGATAGGAACTTGGTTGTATCCCGAGTAACCATCAAGAAAATAGAAGTACTTCTGCCCGGCTAATCTTTCCAAGATTTGATCGATGAAGGGTAGGGGAAAATGATCCCTTTCAGTGGCTGTGTTCAGCTTCCTATAATCAATACAAACCCTCCAAGAGGAAGCTGAACGAGTTGTGACAAATTCTCCTCTCTCGTTAGTCACAACGGTAATCCCGGCTTTCTTCGGAACAATCTTCACGGGACTTACCCAGGGACTATCAGAGATTGGATAAATAATTCCTGCATCGAGCCACTTGATGATTTCCTTTTTGACCACTTCTCGCATATTTGGATTTAATCTCCTCTGCATCTGGCGAGAAGGGCGGGATCCATCTTCCAAGAATATTCTATGATTACAGTAAGATGGCTTGATCCCCCTGAGGTCATGAATGGTCCAACCAATTGCCTCCTTATGTTCCTTCAGGACCTTGATCAATTTAATCTCTTGCTCCTTTGTCAATTTAGCAATGATAATCACAGGGAGAGTCTTCTGAGGTCCTAAAAATTGATATTTCAAATTCTCAGGCAATGGTTTCAGTTCAAGCTAGGGCAGGTTGATGATTGATGGTAAGGTAGATGCTGAAGACTCAACAAGAGGAAGAGGTTGTGAGTGAACAAAATCAATAACCTCTTCAGAAGATGGAAAGTCAGCCATAGAGGGTTGTGGGTTGAATTCGTCATTAGAGGAACTTTCGATTGAAGAAACCATCAGACAAGTTTCAATGTTTCCATTATCCTCCTCAAGTTCCTCAATAAATCCACAATCCTCAAATTTATTGATCGCCTTAAAAATATCCAATTTCATTCGTTGATCCCCAAAGGCGATTTCCATGCTACCGCTTTCACAATTAATATTGGCCTTAGCGGTAGCCCGGAACGGACGCCCCAAAATGATGGGTGTGTTCCTCAGATTATCAGGTACATCCATGTCAAGGACAAGGAAATCTACAGGAAAATAGAAATCCTTGACCTTAACTATAACATCTTCAATAACGCCTCGCAGATTTGTGACCGAGCGGTCCACTAACTGTAGCGTTACTGAAGTTGGCCGAAGTTCACTTAATCCAAACTTCTCGTAAAGAGAAGTTGGAATTAAGTTGATGGATGCACCCAGATCCAAAAGTGCTCTATCAAATGTGTAATCTCCAATGACGCAAGAAATCAACGGAGCACCTGGATCTCTCTTTTTCTGAGGGAGGTGGTGCAGGATAACAGAACTAGCCTGCTCGGAGAGTACCACCTTCCTCGGAACAGATTCTCTCGACCTACACTTTTGCGTACATAAATCCTTTAAAAATTTTGCGTAAGTTGGTATGTGCTTGATAGCATCAAGGAGCGGGATATTGATCTCAACATTCTTAAATAGATTCAGAAGCTCCTCATTGCTGTCAACAGACTTCTTCTTCTTTGATTTGATTAAGGCTTCAGGAAAAGGAACATGAGTCAGATCTTTGGAATCAGGTTCCTGAACCTTGATTTCTCCTCCAGAATTCTCCTCTCTCCTCAGGTTCTTCAGGATTCAAAAGATCAGAATAGTGTGGTTGTGGATCCTGAGTCTGCTTACCACTCCTCAAAGTGATAGAATTTGCAAATGCATAAGAATTTGGGCCTTGGGGAGGGTTAGGAAAGATTGGAGGGGCTTGATTAGCTAGGAATTGTTGATTTGCAGAAGAAGAAGAAGAGGATGAGGAACCTTGCTCAACCACTTGAGCATGTGCATGTGGGTCCCTCTGATTTCCGTACCCATGGGCTTGGTTTCCCGAATTCATAATATTTCGCGGGTTGGGTATGGGTTGGGATGGTAGAGATCCGGGTTGATGAGAGTTAGCAATGAGCCCGGATTGCAATTTTTCCAGCAAGGTTTTCAGTTGCTACATGAGCTGGAGCATTGATCCTTGCATCTCTACCATTTGTCGATTCAAATCAGCCTGCCCTGCGGGTTGACGGGCATTCCAAGCTGGCTGATTGACCTGATTTGGAGGCAACTGAGTATATACATGACCCTGACCTATTGGTTGTTGCGGAGCATAGTTGCTGGGTCGGAATTGGGTCTGTTGCCCCGGATTTTTTCAAGAGAAGTTAGGGTGGTTTCTCCAACTCGGATTATAAGCATTAGAGTAGGGGTTGGATCTAACACTCTCTTGTACAGCACATACATTCTCATAGGGTGAGGATGGAGAGAAAGAAAGGGAAGGATCAGAAAAACTGGGATCAAAGGTCCTAGTTTGGAACCCATGGGGTTCCGAAAAATGCTGACTCACAGGTTGAGCCACATCGAGTTGATTCACGAACTCCCGTCCAGAAGGAGCTCGTGAAGAATGGAATCCCGAATTTTGGGATTGAGTGGATCAAGAGTTGTTCATAGAATTGCCAGCCATCCACTCTTCCATTCTCTTATAAACCAAGTCCACCTTATCAGGTTTGTTACAAATCAATTCCATATCAAATGAATGAGAGTCATGGACTTTATTGACATTTGATCTGGGCTGCTGGGACCTGTTAAATGTATCCATGGAGGCATGATTGATTGAATTCTCACTCATTTGCTCAAATAAATCATGTGCACTATCTACATCTTTATTGAGAAAATTGCCTCCGCAAGAAGCATCCACATGATTTCTGAGTTGCTCAATCAACCCATGATAGAAGATCTGCATGAGTTGCCATTTCGGCACCTCGTGGTGTGGACACCTCCGCAATAGGTCCTGGAATCGCTCCCAGGCCACATGAAACTGCTCCCCCGGCCGCTGGGTAAAGGTAGTGATTGCCTGTCTCAAAGCATTGGTATGTCCAATTGGGAAGAATTTCTTCAGAAAGGTCAATTTCAACTCATTGCAAGTTGCAATTGGTCTTCCTATTGTCCTACACCAATGCGTGGCCTTATCCCTAAGAGAGTGGGGGAAGAGCCTCATGATCATTTGCTCCTCGTTTACGTTTCGTGCCTTGGTGGTCTGGACCAAAGTGGTCAAGTCCTCCAAGTGCTGAAACGGATCTTCAGAGCCAAGCCCATGATAATGTTTGATCAGGCTTAACACCTGGGGCCTGATTTCTACGTCACCGGCTGGAATCTGGATGTCGGGACGTTCCCTGTAATTTGAAGGATCATAAAAATCCTTCAAGGGTTGAGCTCCCTGCATTCTCTAGAACCATTCCTGCATTCTCTGCATTTGTTCCAGCTACCTTCGAAATTCTTCCTGTGGATTTCTAGGCAGAGGAGGCTGTTGGTCGGCCATGGGATCAATTTGACCAAAATCCAATTTGCGCTTCCTAGAATACTCTAATAGTCCTTCCAATCGGGGATTCAATGACCGTCTTCCCAGCATAAACTAGAAGCAAGTCGGAAGGACTGGGGATATGGACCCTGCAGCACAACAAAACAAGGCTGCCCTTAAGTGGAGTAGCCTAAGGATCTACTAACTCCCAAAACCTGCCTTAAGATTGTAAATGATTTATTCTACTTGCATCTGCTCAATCCAACCAGTTACAAGGAGGGACTAGGGAGAAGGTTCTTCCTTCGGCTTTTGCCTCCGATTCCTAGTGTACCCCCCAGTCGCGGTCGTTTGATGCTACTCCCCTAGCTAGACATCAGATTAATCAGTACAAGTAGGTTAATCAAAGACAATCTCAGACTAGGCCCTGAAGAGCGAATCAGACCTTAAGGCCAACGTCTACTCAATTTTATTAAGGCCTGGGATTGTGGTGCTTATAGAATGTGATGGGCCCTTAAAATGGGTTGTGCCCTTAATGATTGATTGAAATTTGTGTAATTGCGTGCACAACTAGGGTTTTCAAGCAAGATTATTTGTGATGCGTGGATTTTAATGTTCAAATCTTGCTTAAGTAGCTTTTAGGGTTTCAAATTAGGTGGATTGCAATCAAGTTTCTAGGCAAACCAAGTTGTGAAACATGGGTGAAGATTATTTTCTTTTAAAACCAGAAAGAAACTGGAGTGCCTGGAATAGAAATAGATTGAAAACCCTAAGGAGGAGCTACTTGGTGAGTTGATTTTAAGTAGAGTGGTGCAGCCTAAACAACTCAAACAACTGGCCACAAATGCACCACTAAGTTAGGCACACAAAGATGGTTAACCTAGAATGATTTCTACTCTTTTATATGTTGCTTTGTGTGTACCAGTTCCACAGATCAGAACCCGGTTGAGTAGAAACAAATCAATTCGGTTAAGTGCCTTGAATGTAGGTGTACGTTGTGTGCTTGTTGAAAATTGCTCCACAAGATTATCTTTTTGTTGTTTTTTTTTATAAATGAGGGTGGAATGAATGTGAGTGAGAATCCAAACAACCAAACTATTCCTAGGATTTATGCAAACACCTAGGTTAATTGGAATTTGGATTTAATGTGGTAAATGAAATCTATGGAGCGGGGAAGAATGGGGAGCACTTACAGTTGTCTTCAACTACAATTTTCTCCGGTCAACCGCTTGATGATTCCCTGATGGTCTCTGCAAAACAATAAACACAAGCGAAAGTAAGTTCGAAAACAATAAAGTGCAAGAAATGCAAAAAGAAGATCGGAAATCGTTACCTCCCCGGCAACGGTGCCAAAATGTTGAACGTCGGGTTGCTACGCTAACGTGTTTGGTTTTGAAAAACCTGTCATTGTAGTTTGAAAGTGAAGAACTCGTGTTCAACAAATAAAATTTATACTGGAATGGAAATCCCGTGTCGAACACAGAGAAGTGGACGTTTGATTTAAAAACACGCATTTATTTTATTTGTCATGAAGAAAATTAATTGATTAGAACTATTTAACTATTTACAATAAATAGAAGAAAGAGAGAGAGAGAGTAAGAGAGAGAGAATAATACAAACAAAAATCAAAAGAGATATAGAATGCACACGGAATTCATTATCGAAAGGATTGTTCATTAAACTAAATATTATGACTAGAAAGCGGGAAAATGATTACACTAGAAAGCAATAAATCTACTCTAAAAAGCATTAAAAGAATGGAGAGAGAAATATCCTCCTCGACGGTTGCTTGGAGGATGAGTCGGACGGGACGACGCCTGGACGAAGGAGGACGAAGCGGAAGAACGAGAACGGGGTAGCACGTCGTCGTCGTCGTGGGATCCGCTTCTGAAAGGGGGACGAAAAATTTGACTTTATCTCGCGAGAAGCATCCCGGGTGTGGGACAAGCTTCTCTTGAGCTTTGGAGAGGGAGAGAAGAGAAGGAAGGGATGAGAATTTCGTGTGGAGGGGGTCTCCTTTTATAGTTGCAAGGAGTGGGGGCAATTTGGTCATTACAACTCTAAAAACATTAATTTAGGACCTTTAGTGACAGATAAAACCGTCGCTAAAGGTCCGAACGTGGGCGTAGTGGGCGACGCGCGTGCGCCCGCTCACCTCCTCGTGCGTGACGCACACGCACGTCCAGCCGATCTCAGCCATCCAATCGTGAGATCGGACGGCTTAGATTGTGCCTCTGCCCGCCTCCTCTGCACGTCCGTCTGCGTGTGATTCCGCGTGGGGCGCGGCGTGCAATAGCGTGTGCACCCTATCGGGCGATCTGGGCCGTCCACAGCCGATCAAGTGGTTGAATTTAATCACGGGCATGCCACAGATCGCGAGTCGAACTCGCGTTCTATGATCGCGCAACGACTCGAGACCGCTGCGCTGCGCGGTGGATTGTGTCGCGTGGATGAAATCAAGCGCGTGCATCCAAAGCCGTTGGATCAAGATCTAACGACCCAGATCGCTCCTTGGATCGGCGGTCTTGAGGGTAGGTTGGATGGCTGAGATGGCTCCACGTGGTGCCATCATGGCTGTCCATCTTCCGGATGATGTAGATGGTGCCACGGGTGTCGGATTGAGTCGATTTTCACGCCATTAGGCTGCGATCATCGATCCGAATCCATCCGTGCAGTCGGATTTGTTGTTTGAACTTTGGATTCACACCATCTTGGCCCTTGATCTTCTAGGATTCCCTGGTCACTATCTGATGCTACAGATGTCTGATTAGGTCGATCTTGGAGTTGTTGAACTCAAATCATCGCCCTGATCACATCTGTACAGTTGGATCTTTGATCCGAGGCCCTGATAAAAAGTTTTCCCTGTGCATGAACATAAAAGGAGACAATTAACCTCCATTTTATTCAAACTACTCTAAATGCAAGATGATGCATGTTATGCAATATTTATAGCATGCAATGCAATCCTATGCTTAAGAACATGCATAAATAGACATCTTAAGTAGTGTAAACATATTTACATCAGAAGCCAACTGAGGTGTCCCTGTAATTAGCTGATCGATCAATTAAGACACCTCAGGGAGTGTTAGAAGATGTTATAGTGTGAGTTAAGGACTTTTATTTTCCTGTAGACTTTATTGTCCTTGAAATGGAAGTACCCAAGAATATTCAAAATACACTTATCATACTAGGAAGACCTTTCTTGGCTATAGCCAAGGCAAACATTAATTGTGAGGAGGGCCTTATAGAATTGAAATTTGGAGATTAGAGGACGAAAATTGGTATATTTTAGGACCAAAGGGGACCATCATGTAGTTTAATTGAGGAAATATGTTCCTTAGATTCTCTGGATAAGTTGGTTGAGGACACATTGATTGATTCACTCAACTTAGAACCTCAACACCCTTTGGCTTTTGACTTGACTCTCCCTAAGGCACCAACCTTAGAAATTGAGGACTTACCTCCTATTCCTTTAGTATCTCTAAGATCTTCTAAGATCTCCACACCTGATCCTTCACCTGATCCTGTACCTATTAAACTCAAACCTCTTCCAAACTCTTTGAAATATGTCTTCTTACGACCAGATCAGACCTATCTTGTGATTGACAACTCTCACTTATCGTCTGATCAGGAATCATGACTCTTATCTATCCTGAGAGCACATAGACAGGCTATAGGATGGAGCTTATCAGACCTGACTGGCGTTAGTCCTTCTTACTACACACATAGGATTTTCACTGAAGAAGGATCTAGACCAATTAAACTGCCATAGAGACTGGACCCAACACTTCAGCAGGTGGTTAAGAATGAAATGATCAAGTGGTTAGACAATGGAATCATTTTCCCCATATCTAACAATCAATGGGTAAGTCCTATTCAGGTTGTGTCTAAGAAGGTCGGAGTTACTATTATTGTTGGTGCAAGGGTACCACGATCGTCAATTTTGATGATAACAAAACACTTATGTTTTAACATTTGCATTTGAGTTTAAGATTTTAGGATAATTGTAAATGGATACAAGTGTGAAGGAGCTTTAGCTCGCATCCACGGTGGATTGGAGGAGCTCGCTAGAGGAGAAGAAGCTTCGCATTGAGTAAGAGCTTGAAGTCATGAAGAATGGGATAGCAGTCTTTTCTATTCTTGTAACTTGTAATCTATTTTCATTTGTTGCTTCTTTTTGCTCTTTATTTTTGTCTAGACTATATGTTAAAGAGCCTCAAAGTAACTAAACTATAGTCCTAGGAACACCTTCTAAAACCTATGACACTTAGACAACTCTTAGAGAACTTAGAAAACTAAAGTAGGCATCAGACAACTTATTCAGACATCCAATCTAGAAATCAAACATCTGATCTTGAATTTTAAGACGTCATACTGTTTAATTAGACTTCCAAAACACTTAGGCTGGAGAACCACTTACTGTCTGCCAATTTTAGACGTCTAGCCCTTAGTCCAGATGTCTTAGCATATGTCTGATGAAGTTGCCAGACATCCAATTAGTGGAACGTTAGCTTATCAAATTTGATCTTTGAGAAATAACCTTTACTCTTCTATCAGACGTCCATAGACGACCTCAGACATCTGATAAGTGAACGTTAGCCTCAATCAAAGCCAAAATCACTTCTCATCTGTAATATAGCCGTTTGTGCCATGGTAAATCCACTTTCGCAGTTAATTAGATTTCCAGACATCCTGACCTAGTGCCAAACGTCCAACCTGTTGTCTGACCACCTTTCACAAGAACCCTATTTAGGTCTGACTTAAGCCAGGAAGGTAACCCACCTAGAATTAGACATCTAATATTTGGTCCAGACATCTTATAAGTGACTTCCAGACGTATAATACTTTTTCCAAACATCTGATCACCCTGTCAGAATCATTAATGATTTTGATTGCGGCTGGATTTACCTTGGGATAATTCACAATGGCTACCTGAGGCTTCCACAGCTTTCCACAACCTTCCTAAGCCATCTATAAATAGGAGAGGCCCCTTCCTTTGTTAGACACACCTTGAGAAAGATTTCCACATCATATTGTGTCCTTTTGATCATTAGAAGTGATCTTGCTCTCCAAGCTTTAGTTCTACATCTTGAGAGCATCACATTCATTGCGAATCTATTCTCCCACTGTCAATTACGAGAACGACGTAGTGCCATTGCGTGGTTCACGTACCTGCATCATCAAATTGACGCAGTTCCAACAAACGAAAGTATCCTTTACATATAGTAGCTAGGTTTCAATATTTGTCGCTCTATAGGTTGTGTTGTAATATTTCTTTATTGTTTGGTTGGGTATTCGCTTTACAAATTCCCATCTCCCTCGCGAGACAAAACACTCCTCATGAAGAGGAGGGTTTTGAAGAACGCTACCCTCTTACATAGTAGCGTGGTTGTAAGAGGTTCAGTCACCCTTGTTTAAGTGATTGGGTTAGTAGATTTGATCGACTAGGTCGATCGGGAAATCCTAAACCAAGAGGTTTAGGTGGTAGTTTTTTACCCGGGTTTGGGTTTCTACCTTAAAATCGATTGTGCATTTGTGTGATTATCTTTTGTGTGAGATTGATATTTTAATTCTGCATTTCATATTATATCCCGCATATCTCACCCCCTCCCATGGTAGAAATTACAATTATAACCACTGAATTTGGAGAAGTCATCCCGACACGGATCACTCATTCGTGGCGAGTATGTATTGACTATCGCAAACTCAACCAAGCCACGAAGAAAGATCACTTCCCATTGCCTTTCATTGATCAGATACTGGAAGGATTGGTAGGGAATCAATTTTTCTACTTTTTGGATGGCTACTCAGGTAACAATTAGGTGGCGATTCACCCCGATGACCAGGAGAAAATGACTTTCACCTGCTGCCACGGAACCTTTGCATTCCGTAGGATGTCATTTGAATTATGCAACACACCTGCTACATTTCAGCACTGTATGTTTGCAATCTTCTCAGATTTAGTAGGTGATTGTTTAGAAGTCTTCATGGATGACTTCTCAGTCTTCAGGAGCACATTTGATGCATGTCTAGACCACCTGACTAAGGTCTTGCAAAGATATATCAATGTGAATCAAGTACTTTCCTGGGAGAAATCACATTTCATGGTACCAAAAGAACTAGTTCTAGGTCACCTTATTTCTGAGAGAGGAATAGAGATTGACCGTGCCATGGTGAAATTGATTTCTGATCTGCCATTTCCTTCATCAGTTAAGCAAATCAGATCTTTTCTCGAGCATGTTGGTTTTTATTGCCACTTTATAGCGGACTTCTCGAAAATAGCCTGACCTGTCACCAACATCCTCTCTAAGGATGTAGACTTCTAGATCTCTGATGATTGTGTTCATGCTTATACGACACTTTGTGATTTGGCTACCAAGGCACCAATACTACAACCCCCAGATTGGTCTCACCATTTTGAGATCATGTGTGATGCCTCTAATTATACAGTAGGTGCTGTCCTTGGGCAAAAACTGGATGGGAAACCTACAGTCATTTATTACGCTAGCAAGACCTTAGATGAAGCCCATAGGAATTACATCATCACTGAAAAGGAATTGGTAGCAGTAGTTTTTGCACTGGAAAAATTTAGACCTTATCACTTAGGTTCCTACATTATAGTCTACACTGACCACACCACAAATCGGCATCTTCTCGCCAAGAAGGACACGAAATCTCGTCTAATTAGATGGATCCTGCTATTGCAAGAGTTTGATTTAGAGATTTGTGACAAGGTCGGAAAGCAGAATGTAGTAGCTGACCACTTATCCTACCTTCCTTTTGAAGCGATATCTCCTTCACTTCCCATTACTGACAACTTCCCTAACGAGCAATTGCTAGTCATTCATTTTGATCTTCCCTGGTGTGCTAACATTGTCAACTACCTAGCTTCTTGAGCATTTCCTCCTGATTGGAATTGACATCAAAGAGACAAACTTAGATCCGAAGCCAGACACTATTATTGGGAAGAACCATGGATTTTCAAGTACTGTAAAGATCAGATCCTTAGGAAGTGTGCCACTGATAAGGAGATAGATGGAATTCTGTCGTTCTGCCATGATCGGGGCGTGTGGCAGTCACTTCTCTAGCAAAAAGACCACTGCTAAGATTTTGCAGAGTGGTTTTTATTGGCCCACAATTTTCAAGGATGCACGCAATTATAGTAGGGCATGTTCACGCTATCAGTCTCTCGTAATATTTGACACCGAGACATGATGCTCTTGAATCCGATCTTAATATGCAAAGTCTTTGTTATATGGGGCATTGACTTCGTGGGACCTTTTCCAAATTCCTATGGTTTCAAGTATATCTTCTTGGCAGTTGATTATGTTTCGAAATGGATTGAAGCCATCCCCATGATGACAAATGGTTACAAGATTGTAAACTAATTTATTCAAGATTACATCTTCTCTAGATTTAGGGCACCAAAAGCCATCATTAGTGATGGAGGGTCTCACTTTAGGAACATCCACTTTCAGTCCTTGCTACAGAAGTATGGGGTGACACATTGGATTGCTACACCTTATCACCCTCAAACCACTGGACTTGCTGAATTGTCCAACCAGGAGATCAAGAAGATTTACAGACTACCATTCGACCTAATAGAACGGATTGGTATTCCTACCTTTCTAATCCGTTGTGGGCGTATAGGACAAGTCACAAATCCCCATTAGGTATGTCTCCTTTCAGACTTGTGTATGGGAAACCTTGTCATCTTCCCGTAGAACTTGAGCACAAAGCCTATTGGGCCATCAAAAAGAGTAACATGGACTTAGAGAAGGCCAGTGATCATAAAGGACTATAAATTTTTGAGTTAGATGAATTACGGAATGAATCTTATGAAAGCTCGAGTATTTATAAAGACAAATTAAAGGCCTTCCATGACCATCACATCCATAGGAAAACCTTTCAACTTGGTCAGAAAGTCCTTCTATTTGTCTCAAGATTAAAAATCTTCCCAGGGAAACTCAGATCCAAGTGGACTGGACCTTTCAAAATCTTAAGAATCTTTGACAATGGAGCAGTTGAAATCACCGAGATTGATAAATCTGAACCTTTCACTATCAATGGACAAAGACTGAAACCCTTCATTGAGCCACATGATCTCAGACTTATCAATTCTACCATTTCGCTCCAACATCTTAAACCTATTTCTGATGACACACACTTTACTGGGTTTGCACCTAGATGAAGGCGTAAAACTTAGCAACCTATCCTTTGTACATAGTTTTTTTTACCTTTCTTGTTTTTCGTTTCTTCATTAGGTGTCTACCCTTACATTTTTAGCATACATTCATTGTCACATATGTCATGCATTTCATTTCTTAGCCCGACTTTCCACTATGATCTTATATCAGACTTAAAATCGTCCGCACAAAGATTTTTATCTCCTTATTTCGACTTCCTGTCGTCACCCAATCTATGATAGTGAAAAGCAAAGCATATATTTGCATCCACCCTATTCATACAATGAGGGCATTGTGTCATTTAAGCATAGGGGTGTAAATGGTGAAATCTTTTTCTGAAATGAAATCAAAGGCACACCTGTAGTGTATATAGCATAGTATTATCAAAATTTTAAAAAAATGAAAAAAAAATTTGAAAAAATTACAAAGTCAAAAGCATAAAAAAATGACAAAAATAAAAACTCCAAAAATACAATAAGGGACCTTCTGAACTTTATTGTTGAGGGAGAACTCCAAAACTAAAACTAAGGAGAGAGAAAAGCATTGAAAAGAATATAAGTGTTTAATTATGATCTTATAGCTGAAAACAAAAATAGAATAAGTGTTTATGGACATTCAACCTTTGCTGGTTAGACTTTTTGGGCCACTATAGCTTGATTCGTTCAGGCTTTGGCTTAATACACTTTAAGCTTTGACAATATAGACCAGAATCTCCCCTAACTTAGGATGTATTCTTGTACCTGAGTCACCAGTACAGGATTCGTTGGATTGCTTTGGCTTAGGAGTCTAAGTAACCCTGGTTTACACTACACAGTGTTGGGAAAGATCTTGTGAATTTGAAATTCAACCCTAGTGTTCATTAGGGAAGGTGGAGTCTTTACCTGTGTGTGCAAGAAGACTCTTTATCCTGATTTTTAGTCTTGTGTTTAGGAAAAGCTCTTTCCACCAAAGAACTCACCCATCAAAATAAGTGTGCTTTACCAAATAAAGTTTTCGGAGACATACTGACATTTATTTATGAAAAAAAATTAGAAAAAGTCAAAAAGAATTAAAAAAAAAGTGACATTCTTTAGAATAAATCAAGTATGTTCTTCAAGTCCTGTAAATAGTTTTCCTCCAAAAATATTTTCAAGGTGTAATAAAAACACCCTATTTCCACCAAATATTCTTTGAGCCACAACACAATAAGAGTTGGGTTTGAGTCTTCCTCGTTTTTGAGAGTCAATTCGAAGACATGAGCTAAAGCTAGAACCAACCTGGACTTAAAAAGAAATGAAACCCCAGGATTGAGTTTTGAAATTCACTAGTTAGTACTGACCTATCACTGAGCACAGCCATAACCACTTAGCTTCTTAGTCTTGTAAAACACTCTGAGTCCTAGAAATCACACTTAAGGTTTAAATATCAAGAGTCCTTGTTGGTCGAGAGATGGTCTATGTCATATCAGTCTTAAGTTCTGGTCAGTCTTCCTAAGCAATAAGTTCTCACAATGTCCAAACACAAACACAGTTGGTTTATCAGAAAATCTTTCAACTTAAAGATCATCTATAAACACTTAACAATTTGAGCAAAGGAAAATAGATATCTCATCCCACTTACCTAGCTGATACTTAAATGCTTTGCACTTTAATGAGTTGTTTACTAAGGGACTAGCAAAACCTAAGGATGGGCATATAATGAGGTGTGTCTCATCATAGTTAAAATGCCCAAGTTAAGTTAGAAACTAGATTAAACACTATATAATTAACACATGAAAAGTATTAAGTGTGACAAATAACAAAAATAACCTAAAACATCCTATTTGTGCTAAAAACACAAAATTAGGTCATAAAATGAGATATTATATACATTAATGAAAATTGATGATCCAATTGCAAATTAAACACACATTTGGGTTTAAAACTTCAAATCAAAAGTGAAATTAACTTCTTGAATGTTCAATTGGGCTTTAATAAAAACTTGGTTGCATTTGGACATAATTAAGACCTTGCATTTAGAGTTTTACATATAGGTCCTCAAGTCATAACACATTTCATTTCATTCATTTAAACTTCTCAAGGACCTAATTGCAAGCCATTAGGGGCCTCTTTGAAAGCCACAGGGATCGCGCTACAACACTTTTCAGCCACTTGTGGGTTTTGTCCTAATTTTCCTACCATTTCATCCATAAGGGCTTCTTCACAAAAGACCCAAACACATTTGCAGGTGAGGTTCACTGTTCACGCACAAGAACTTACGTGATCTCGGCCATTCGTCCTATGATCTCTTGACATGATGGTCGAGATCATGCGCAAGATATGCCCTTGATTTTGGGGAGACCCTTCTTGGCTACTGCATAAGCCATAATCAATTGTGAGTCAGGGCACATGATAATTGCCTATGGAGATAAGAGAATTGAGATCAATATTTTTTAAGCATCTTCTAAAGAAAAAGATAAGTGCTTGGTAGAACAACTAAGTTTGATTCAGGATCTCATGACCATTTCGGTAGTAGAAAACCTAGAACCAGAATTGAAAGTTTTCTGCATAACGGAGGATCTTGATTTAACTGAGCATGCTTCCAGCAAAATGAGACTATTGGAGGCTTTCACCTTTGATCTTGAGAACATACACATGGATTTTGGGGAACTGGATGACATTCGACGAGATTATGATTTTTATTCCATAGATCTGGAGACATTTTATTATGAGGATTGTTTTGAGGATCTCCAGGAATCGGGCATGGTATATGCTAATAGTGACCACAACCCAGAGTATGAATCTTTTACAGATATGGAGTTGGATGATCCAAAAGGCACTCTCCAAACATTCACTTTTGATTGGGATGAAAACTATAGAGAAGAATCCTTAGAAGACCCAATCTTTAAGTCATTTTTTGAGGATTTGATCTTACACCCATTAGAGAAGAATCAAGATGACTCATTGGAAAAGGATCCATTAGGTCACATTGCATAAGAAGAACCACACATCTGAGATATGCTGACTAGATTCACCTCTGTTAGGTCCTGGACCCACTACAATCTTACTTCAGAACCCTATGATCACTACATCTTCTGAGTGATTCCTCCGCAAAAACTCCATAAGAGCCACCCAGAAATGTATTGATTTGACCCATATCATAGACCTTCTGGAATGACTATTCATCATAATTTGATACTCATTTGTGGCCATCTTATTCTCATCCACCACGATCACATATTTTCTCCTATCACTCATCATAATGCAACATATGACACATCCTTTTGAACTCCTTGCACCCAACCGATGCATTAAACTTTGCACTTAACGAGAGGCAACCCATCATTCTTGAAAAGAAAATCGAGACCCTTCTGACCTATCTTTTTACTGAAATCATATTACACTTTAGGGTTTGTCCGTTAGAATAGCAGACTCCACCTTGGATACTTGTATCAAAGCTAAAATCATTCGCAATAGTCATTTCAACCCATTCACCCACCCACCTATTTTAATGTGCGATCTAAATTGAACTCAAACCCACCTAATTTATGATGAGGACATTGCAAATCTTAGGCATGGGAGGGTCATTAAAGTGCAAAATGCTGTGAGAATTAATTCATGGAGGGGTTTCATTCAAAAAAAATGGAGAAAAGAGGAAAGGAGAGATCAATTTAAGCTGAATGAAAAATAATTGAGGAGAAAAGAAAAAAGAAAAGAAAAGAGAAAAAGGAGCAATCAAAAAGAAAGAAAATGAAAGAATCCCTTGTAATTGAGTATGAAATTTAACTAACTTCTAGGTTAGAACAGATGATGAATTAAGACCTAGATGGCTAAAATTTAGGAGATTAGTGAGGAATACCAACCTTAGAACTCTTGGACCAGTCTAGGTCTTAAACACTCAAGTACTCGTTAAGATCCGGATTAGTCCTCAAGAGGTTAAGGAAAGTACGAAGCTAATGTAGCAGGTCTAAGGCTTAGGGATTATTTGGTCCCATTGCCTGTCCTTTGGTTTGCAGGACTTGTTAACCTAAGCACCCAAAATCCACACACTAAGTCTGGTTCAGTGAACTTAATGAAGAAATAATGCCAAAAGTATTCTGTTCTGAAAAAACTGTCTCAAAACTCTAGCTTAGGAGCAGCTCGAAGGCACAAGTTGATTGGATGAGTTCCCAATGCAGAGAGGCGAAAAATTTCCCTCGAAGATGCGTAATAACATGTTGTCTCCTTGGTGCTTGTCTCCTAGGATATTTAAATATCCTACCGGGGGCATGTAAGCACCTTGTGCTGATTCAGGTGCCATAGGCAGGATTATCCTGAAATGTCGATTACCAGGACCTTAATTTAGCTACAAAATATCATGGGCAGCACTATCTCAAAGTGTCGAAAGCCAGGGTTCTGGGGGTTGCCATGGGTGGTGCTATCCCGAAGCATTAAAACCTAGAGATCCTTCAAGGATTGATGGTGGAGACAAGGAATCTGATGCAGACCGTGTTTAGGGCTAATCCGAGGATGGATTTAGGGAGAAAAAGAAAAGAAAAGAGAGAAAACTCTCCAAATGAAAAATATTTCTCTATCTCTCTCTTACAAAAATGCACTGGTAAACTGAACTTGGACTTAATACATTCTACACACGGGTGCTTCAATCGCTGGGCTCAACGAACCTCTTGGCAGTTTTTGTCGATCTTAGAAACCTTCATGACAGACTCAGGCTGAAGTTGGTCAGGTCTAAATCATGGCTGGTACTTGAGTACCTCTAGGCCTATTGTTGGTATTTTGATTTGATCTCTAGAGATGCAGCTTAGTAGGACATCCTAACGGTTACATCCGGTATAGAGACTTGGTTTAATCCATAGGATTTTGCTAAGGGACTAGCAAAAGCTAGGCATGGGGGTATGATGGGAACACCATCATAAGCCCTAACTAGCCACTTTTAGTTAGGTTTAAGGGATAAATGCTCCTACATAATTATCTGAGGGTCATAATTCCATGTTATTCTGATTTGAGAGGTAAAAAGGAATTCAGGGTTAATTCTGTAATTTTAACAGCACATCTGAAACACAGATTAACCACTGGGTCACCAAGGGTTAAATGAGATCAAATGAGCTTAAAAGTTCGAAAATTGGGTCAACATTGTCAGAAACGAGGTTTCATGCATTTCAAGAACCACAACAATACACAAAATCCTAATTTTAAACCCACTTAAATTAAAGAGGTTCTAGTAAGGATAAAATTCATCTAAACCTCCTATAATTCTTAGAAAAATATTCTAAAAGGTTTGGTACCATTGGGTTGACCATATGAATCCATTTTTACCTAGAACAGAGTCACAGACGAAATTTTATCCTAATTTAGGCTCCTATGCAAATTGCCAAGTCATACATGGTAAAAACTAAAATCTAGCCCCACCATTAGATTTCTTAGGTCCATATTAGGTTGGTACCAAAATCTGGGCCCAATCAGAGTCCATCTTGACCTAGTTTGCAATTTGGTCCATTAAACCTTTATTTCTTTCAATCAAGCCCCTAACTTTCGAATTAATTGCAAATAGGCCCCCAATTTTTTCATTTTCTTCACACTTTGGTCCCTACCGCCATGGCAGGTGTGAACTCAAGGCAGTCGACCTTCAATCAGAGATTCCACTTTGATTACTTAACCAAATCCCTGCAAATTTGGAGAGATTGCTCTTAAGGACCTTCCTAATCGATTGAGCCGCCTCTTGAACCCTGATTTGAGCCCTAAAGATCATGCAAATGCAAGAGTCCTAGGGATCTTCTCCCCTAAAATCTCAAGCTTCTTCCCAAGTTTGGAGCTCTTCCTGAGGCCTTTAAAATGACCCCCTTCGCAAGGTCGTGCTCCTTAGCAAGTTTTAAGGCCAAAAGCTCCACTTCTACCTCCAGCCTGCTCCGACTTGCTCTGGCAACCTCTCTACTCTAGCTTCTTCACACTCTATCACATACTATAGGTAGAGGGAAACTTCCTCCCTCTATCGTCCGCCCCTCACCATACCTGCCATGAGTTCCCTCTCCCTTCGACATCGCCATCCTCCCTCACCGGAGCCTTCACCTTCTCCAGCACAAACATATCATAGTCGGCCGCCTCCGTCCACTCTCCCCTTCCCTAAATTTCCCCTTTCTCTTCCTCTCACCTACCTAATCCTCTACAACACCTTAGACTCTAGGTTCACGCACGACATCACTCGGACCACCTCCGCCTTCCCCAGCACCAGCGTACCTCCGACAAACTCGCACGATAGCTACACTTCATCGACCAGCCTACCACCGAGTCTATGAGCTCGGCTTCGCCTTATTGATCAAAAGCCCCAAAGAAATTTGGGGCTTTGATCCCTCTCGCACCCCACCAAGCACCACCACCTTCGACCACCTTCTTTGATTTTGCCACGCACACACACACCTCCTCACAGCATGCCATGACCACCATCACGTTCGCCACACTTAGGAGAACCTCCTAAGCTTTTCTGACAGGGCCAAGAGGTTGTATTCCTCTTTCTAGGTATACGTTGAAGCTCCGTCGCCGCCACCACCTTCTCTGGCTCTGTCTGCAGTTCTCCGACCAAGTTCATCCTCGTTGCTACCTCCAGGTCTTTAATTGAAGCATAAGGCATCCCCTTCAACCTCAATTGAAGCACCCATCACCTGTAGCTGCTGCGCGAAGGAAGGATACCTCACTTAGTCCCACAATGTGTGTGAGAGAGCTCGCGATCGCACATAAAAGGAAAAGATTGCATTGGCTATTTGCCTCATAACATGGGGGGATGAGGTCCCCCTACGCACGTGCCTCCTCACGCTCACTCCTCACCTGCTACACCATGCAAGCGAGTCTGGTCCCTGGTCAGAATACCAGTTTACCCTATACTATTCACCTGGGTCTGAGTTGAGAGATAAGGAAGAGAATCAGAGAGAGAGGGGGGAGGGTTTTTCTCTACTTGGGATTTGTGTCCTCCCTCTCTCTCAACACTTAGTTGAATCTGAAGGGGCCCTGTGACTCTATTGGTGTGCTGCTGCTATGACTCTTCTCTGAGGCTTAAGGCAAGGCCTTGTACCTTGTGAGATTCTACTGGTTAAGGCATCTGAGGCCTTCTGTTGTCGTCTATTCTGGCACTTGATTGGTTCTGACCTACTGTGAAGATATTTATTCTGGTACTTAATTGCAGTTACTGTTCAATTATTTAAGTGGTTATAGAGCTTGAAACTTAAGAGTTAATTTGGCAATTCAAATCACCATTTTAACTCCATCTTTTTGTAATAACTCTCTAATCTTTATTGAAATATTATTTTGAGCATTTCATTGGTTTCAATTGCACATTATTTTTGATATAGTGGTTAGTGGATTGAAATTGCTATTTTTGCTCTCTGCGAATGACCTCGGACTCATCTCCTATTTTTGAGCTTTATAAATTATTAATGTTGTTGCACCTTTATTGAGTGTACTACAACACACATCTTAACACTCGACGAATATGCATACAACACCCATCCAATGGATGGATTTCATCCTAGACTTTCCCGCGCATCATCTCTCCATCTCCCCCGCCTAAAACCTAATCGCTTAATTCCTCCACTATGGTGCTCTGATCCAGTGATTTTCCTAGTTAATCTCCTCCTTTATCTCGCACGCAGGCCATCAACTCCCTCCCCCATTGAGCTAATCCCTTCTTCTACTCTCTAGTTCTCCTTCCTCCATCTGAGCCGCTGGTGATAGGGGTAGTTCTCCTTCCTCAACTTTGTTGCTGTAGTGACCAGCTGTAGCCCAGGGACCTCATTCTTCGCTAGAGATCCTCGCATCCCCCTTCGTCACCACAGCAACCCGCTGTGGATCTAGGCATCTCATTCGTCCACTTAGCTAGGATTTCTAATGCCATTGTAGAGTAGATTTACTAGTTTCTAGGATTAGAATTAGTTAGTGAACTGATTGATGGATTCAATAGTTAGATAGGAGTAGATTAGGGTAATTCTCCATCACCTCCTCTGATCAACAAAAATTAGAGGAGACGAACACACTGCCATCCACTTGTCCATTCTTCTACCTCTTCACTTCACAATACACGTTCACTCATTGATGCATTCTTTTCATCAATCCCTCACTCACGAGAGCAATCAACATATCTAAAGCTCATTAGCTTTTAGATCTGTTGAATTGTTTAAACATCAAATCGAGGGCATTCCATTCAGCCAATATTCCCATTGATGCCCTCCCCCTGATTTGAATCCAGCAGAACTGACTGATTTTATTGAGATGGTGTTTGATAGTTGATTGAATGAGTTTTGAGCTAATTGCAATCTATTTGATTTAATCGATTAAATTGGTTTTATATGAGTTTTATTTGAAGCATTGCAGCTAGTTTAAACTTATTTGATCAAGTTTTCAGAGATCATATTTGTTGTGCGTTATTCAATGTCAGTTTCTAAATTTTTTGGTGATTGTTGGGTAGCTTAGGCCAATGAGAATAATATGAAGTGATTCAAGGCCTAAGTAATGACCTAATGATCCTTCTAGGATCACTCAAGATCATTAACACTGATTTATAGTGTTTAGGAGCTCAAAGTGATCCATTCACAATGACATTCTTATATTAAACAGCCCAATCTGGGCAACACTGGTTTTTCCACTACAGATTGTCGTTAATTAATGCTTTGAGAGTTGAATGAGTTATTGCAGGCCTTTGATTTGGTTTTAAGTAAATTTTCAAGCTGGTAAAGAGGTATTTGAGACAAAAGGGAATTGGATTTTAGGGTCTTAAAGCAGATCCGAGAGAGATGTGAAAGTAGCAGTTGTTGCTCTGATATGACTGAAATTTCCTCTGATTTCATTAGATTTGTGGATGGAAGGGATTTGTGATATTGGGTCTGAATGAATTTTGCCAAGCCAAGACCTATTAGGTTTGATTTGCATTTAGATACTACTGTAGCAGCAATTGGAATACCAACTGCAGCAATTATATTTGCTGCTGAATGTATAGCAGTAGATACATCTTGGTTTTCCAGGAGAAATGGTGGGTTGGTTTTGGATATTTAGTGAGCTACTAATTTGTGTATAGATAGAACTCATATGAACATGCTTTCATGTAGTTGAAGATAAATTTTAATTTAGCTTATTGTTTATACTCATTGGAGCCATTGTCAACTTTCCTAACTATCTAAGCTGTACCTTGATGAAATCAAAGTCAAAAATCATGTTTTTATTTTTAATCATTCTATCTAAAGATTCCCATATAGTTAAATTTCAGACTTTGAATCTGATTTGTAATGGTTTGAATCCACACTTTGAGCTCAATTTCAATCCATTCAATGTATTATCTATCCAATCCTTGCATTTAATGAAAATTCTTAGTGGAAATCTTGTTTATTGGATCAAGCCCCTGTCATGTGTTGTTCTAAACATGTGTGCATTATTTCTCTGCATTCCCAACATTGAAATTAAGTTTGAGGCTTTGAGTTGCATATTACATATTCACTTAAGCCTCATTTTTGAGTTGGCTTTGTATATAAATAAAAATATTTAAAAAATTCTTAAAAAAATAAAATAAAGGTGTCTTGAGTGCGATTAGATATATTTTTAGGTGTATGCTAAGTTTTAAGGTAATCTGAACTTCCAACTTAGTAAAACATATTAGCCGACAGTTCAGTCTACCTTGGAACCTAATAAAGAACCAAAAACACCAAAAAGAACTCTATCTCTCTCATCCCTTACCTCCCCTAAACCTATAAAAAACCTAAAAATCAAAAAAACCCTAAAAAAACCCAAAATTACCTTTTATACTATGTATATACTTGTATATATAATTTAAATCTAAGTTAAGTGTACATAATGTATAATATGTACATAATGTATATATTTAACTTATATATGTATTATATATATTAAATTAAATATTTAGAATAACTTATTTTATATATAATCTTATTGTATTATTGTTTATTAATTTAAATTAACTTAAATGTATAATAAACTAAGTAATTCAATAAACCAATTTGAATGTACATATTTATAACTCATACTGTATATATGTATTTATATATGTATTATGTACTATACAGTATCTGTAATTTAATTTAATTAAGTAATTACAGTAGCTAATTAAGTTAATTAAGTAATTTATTAACTTAAAATAAAATAAATTAGTAATTTAAGCTAATACTAAAGTAAGTTATAATGTAAACTTGTATTACATTATATTAAGTATTTTCAACTCATTTATATTATATTTATATTTTATTATAGTATTTAAAGATTATTTGTTTGTAAAACTATCAAAAATGTATACTTAATTGTAAATAAATTAAAATAAAGTTCTTAAACTATAATAAAAATATGTAATAAATAACTTATTATATATATTAACTCTGCATAAGGTCGATTTTATAATTAAGTCACTAATTTATACATTAATTAACAAATTAAACTTTCATTTAATGTGTATAATTAGCCAACTTCAACCAATTTTATTATACATATAAATAACTTATTTATGTAAACTAATTACATAAGTATATAGCCTTATATAAGGGATTTACAATGATATAATTTAATTTTAAATTAGATTAAATTATGGCCCTCAAATCGAGGGCCAAAGATGTGAAATTAGAATGCTATCTGTATGCAGCAGCACCCAATTAGGTGCCTAAGAAGGTGCCACATCGATGGTTGTTGTGCAGCCACGACTGGTTAAATTGATTTTGTGATGTCACCCCTTCGGTTGTCAAGTGTAGGGCACCAAACATGAGCATGCACGTCTTGGTCTCTGCATGCGTGGGTGCGTGCATGCATGTGTGAACGTGCAAGTGTGTGCGGGCATGTGGGCATGTTGTTGGGCCTAAAATTGGATATAAAATACCTAATTAAACATTAGGGCAGCCCTAGTAGAGGTATGGTTCCACCCCAACCGGGGTGTTGTGTATCCCTCGAACATGCTGCTCGCCCATTAAAAACCTAATTTTTAGGTTGATGAACAGTGTGATTATGAGAGAAGATTCAAAAAAATGCTAAGTGTTGAGAAGGATAGAGGAGAATGAGAAGCCATGAGCTGAATGTGGCTAAGTGTTGAGTTATTCTTAAGTGCCTATGTGTGTATGTGCATATGTAAACATATATATAGTATATGTATAATAGTAAATAGTATATATATGTACATAAATAAGATGCGTATAAGTATATAAGTAATTATATGTAAATAATATAAGTATATGTGTATATGCAAAGTATTTGGTATATATGTTAGAATAAGTATTTGATTTTGTCTTAGATTCTGTACATAGTTTACTAAGGTTGTAGTAACGTATACATATGTCACTGTATATATTTATATGTTAGTATAGATAACTATTTTGCCTTATATAAATATTTTACTAATGCTTTAGCGACACTTATATATGTTACTATATATATAATATATGTTACTATTGTTATTAGTATGTTATCATGATTTAGTATAGTAGATATTATTAGCTATTTTTATACCTATACTTAGGTATTACTTATATTAGTTGTATATAACTAACATATTGTAGTAATAGCTAACTTTTTATGCTTGCTTGAGTGCATATGTTTTCAAGCATTGTAATGCATATTAACTAATTCTTTTGTAAATAAATCAACATTTTTGGAATAAGAGAACATTTTTTGGACTTAGAGAGATGTATATTAACAACTGCTTCCCAGTGAACGACCTGGAAACAAACCAGTAAAAATAGAATTGACACAACATCGGTTTGCATTCGTCACATCTATACTACAACAACAACATTTAAACATCATTTTTATTGCAAATCGAAAGTCGAGGATCAAATTTTTAACCTATTCGTTCCTCGAACTATCACCTAATTTAGAGTTAGATTCAAAGTTGTGACCTAATTTTTAGGTTGATTGATTCACCAAGTGAACTAACTTCACTTGACCTGACCTAATGTTTAGGATGCAACCCGGTTTAGCTCACCCGAATTACCCTATTTTGGTTCGACAAGCAGGTTATTAAGTCACCACTTTTAGGGTTCAAGTAATCTTAGAGCCTATATTTTTGGGTTTAAGTTGTAAATCAACTCAAACAAGGCTTAGGTAGCACACAATGCGAATGATAATTTCCTTTTTGGCTTTGCAAATGTGTACTAGATAACCCTAAAATTTAACCCTAATTTGGCTCTAAAGTGGAGTCTAATTCAATTTCAATGATCCCTTTAGACTTAATCAAGAACGTGTTAGTCCAAAGGTTTAATTAATTTTCAGATAAGTCCCTAAGGTGTAGAAAATTTTTGGGTCGTGTCTTCTAAGCAAATAATCTCCTTAACCACAGTTAAATCATAGAAATCCTTGCCATAAATAATATCGCTAAAAAATAAGGCAAGGTTGAATACTATTTTTTTTTTGTTTTTATTTTATCTATACTAAGAAAGAGGGGATTAAGAAGAAAGGAGGAAGATTTACTTGTCATGGAGTGGTTATCCTTAGATTCAAGAAGTCAAATGCTCAAGTTCAATTTGCAAACTAACCAAAATAAGGCAGATATGTCAAAAATCAGAAATATTCACAAATAATAGTGATAATTGTGCATTGCTCCCCAACAACAGTGCCAAAATGTTAAAGAGCTTCAATCAGGTTTTAAAATCGTGCGTCGTAGTATAAGGGATCAAAGCGAATTAACATTTAAATTTGTATAATACTCGAATTAACAGAAAAATTCGAGATCGTCTCTGGGAGCAAGCTAATGCGCGACTATCACTATTTTCAGTTTTAAGTTCAGGAACTAGATGTAATCAATAATATTTTAGTTTCAAATCTAGTTCAAGAGAATTGATTACGCAATTCAATGTGTAATTAAGGAATCTCTATTTTAATTAGTGCTTAATTAAAATAGTCAAGAAACGATGCAATCAAACACTAATGTATCAAAGCATTAATGATTAGGCAAAGAAATCTCATTAATAATCCCCAACCTTCAATAATCAAGATGAATAAGCAATTATTTAAATGCATATTCAATTCACTCCCTGGGTGCAATGTCACCAGAGCGCTACTGACCTGATGGAGTGGTTGTTGGGTTGATTGAATGGGTGAAGGCAGTGAACAATGGCCGAGGAAGCAGCGGGTTTGATGGTGGTCAACGGAGGTCCTCAAGGTGCGAAAATCCTCACTGCTGGCCACAAAAGATTCCCTGCACCCTCAAGAAGCTTGGCGCGAAGCTTGGGACCTTAAGGTTGGCCGAAGGTGGGTCACCATGTAAGATGGAGAAGCATCGGTGTGGGTTGATCGATCGAGGTGGAGAGGCTTCGAAACTCCAATCCAAGGAGTCAGGGAGCATCGCTGTTGTTCACTAAAGGTGGTGGCGATGGTGATTAGCTGCGACGAGGCCGGAGGAAAGCCACCAGACGCGTGAATAACGGCAGCAATTGTGGGCATCCAGTGGAGGTCGTTGGAGCTCGAAATGCCCAATAACGTTAGGGCTTTTGCATGTCGTGGTGTAGCAGAGGTTATGGGGTGGACGGCGAGCTGCGTTGGTGAATGGGGCGATGAGGCAAGCTCGCTGGAGTTGTCTCCGACGCATGGCCGGTTGCGAAGAAGAAAGTACTGACAAAGGGGAAACGGAGATCGAATCCTATGTTTAAGAGGCCTAAACTATGCTATCAAGTAAGAGGAGGAAGAAGAGATACCTAGATGAGGATGAATGGGGAAGGATGGAATGGGAGGAAGTCACCAGACGTGGGGAAGGAAGAGGAGTCTGGACGGGGCTAAGCGACAATGTTCGATGGCAGGGAGCACGGTGAGGAAGCAAGGAAGAGGATTGTGGCCTCGTTTGGCTACGAGGACCGACGACGAAGAGAGTTGAGGAAGGCTTAAAGGTCCATCAATGGTGTCACCCAAGTTAGACGAAAAAAGAGAGGAGGAAAGGGTGCGATTTCTAAACGCCCAACATTGGAGGAGGTGGCCAGATCTTTATAGGCGAGTTTCTACACTTAAGAAGGCCTGTTGTTGCAGGAATTGCTAGCCTAACCTTGTAACAACCACGTCCACGTTGATTGGAGCTAATGGACTGTAGAGGTGGCCATTGATGATGAAACCACCTCCGACAGGTGCGGGGAGGCGAGAGGAACTTTGCTTGAGGTGACGAAGGCAGTCGAGGCTCGAGGCAGCTACCAACCGAGCTTGAAGCTCGGCAACAATGGCAGTCAACGAGTGGTCAACGGTCAATTGAGGAAGAAGATGCCCAGGGACCAAAATGTAAGAGAAAAGGACCTAAAGGTAATAAGTTTGGACTATATTGAAACGATTTGAAAATTGGAGACTAAAATGCAAGCTAGGTGCAAATGTATGTCCAAATCGGTCCAACTTTTATGGTAGCTTAATTAGAATATAGGGAATCTAATGGTAACCTTAATTTTATATTTTGATATTATTTGCATGGTCAGTTTACAAATTGACTCAAATTGTATCAAATTCCCATCTACAATTCTATTTTAGGTCAAAATAGGTTCTAATTATCAAATTTACTGTTCCAAAGCTTATAAAATATTTTAAATTATTTTTAAAAGGTTTAAATTACATTTATTTCCATCGAACCTACTTTAATTGAAGTTGAGTTGACATTAGGATTTTTTATTAGAATTAAATATTTAATTTGAATGTAAATCTTGAATTATTCAATACTAACCCACTTTTAGGATATTTAAGCTCAATTGACCTTTAATTAACCATAAGCTTTCCCTCTAACTATTCTGAATTTATAACTGTTCATGAAAATTGCATAATTAACCCCTATTTTTATTAATTCCTCTCTCCTCAACCCTAATTGAGTTACACCCTTTTGATGAGTTAATTAGGTGAATTTAGATTTAGAACTTAGCCAAATTAAGTTAGATACAACGAATGATGGTGATGCCATTGCAACTCGAAGACCCAGAGGCACCTGCAGTGATTCCAAGGTATAAACATGGTGCTAGTAGAGGACCCCCAAAAGTGTGAGGGCATCCCTTATCTTCGAAGGAAGAAGGACCCGCCTAAGACCTCTAGATTGAGGAATACCACCTTCAAGCCCTGGACCTCCTTACCTGCCAGTGAGGAAGAATAACCAGCCTAACCCAATCGCTCTGCCAACCCTACTCTGCCCAACATCCAGGCAAATGGAGAAGTGGACATGATCTTTAGAGAAGGTATGCATGCCATATGCAAGTCGGTCAGCTAGTTGAACCTATCTAGGCCACTCTGGTCGTTTTAAAGTGGATGCTAGGGCCCTTCGCCAAGAGGTCGAAAAGGCTGCTATGGTCATGTTCTAATGCCTCCTAGACCCTAATCGACACAATGGCCCCCTATTGGTCACCCTCATGGTGGTTGGGCAGAATAAGACTCGCATTCTCATTGACGAAGGCAATGTAGGCAACGTCCTATTCATGAAGACCATCACGCAAGTTGGGTTCAAGGAGTAGGACCTCAACCTGTGCCACTTTCTGGTAGTAGGATTCGGCAGCCACAGAGTTATGCCAAAGGGAGAAATCAACCTCCTCATCACCCTCCAAGATGGCAACCACTACTTGAATAGGACAACAATGTTCACGGAAGCAAACTTATCCACCACCTTCAATGAAATCATCGAGTGGCCATCCACACACACCTTCGCGGCAATAACATTATCCTACTTCCAGATAGCCATCTTTTGCTACATAATAGGTGTTGACATTGTCCATGGAAACCAATCCTTCGGCAGGGGTCTTCTCCACCTAGAAATGGTGTGGACAATGTAGCAGGCCACCCCAAAGCCTAAAAACACAGCATGAAGAGAGCACCAACTGTTGGGCTCAACAAGGAGAGCATCCAAGTAGAGGACCCTCAAATAGGTTCCACCATCAAGATGGTGCAAGTGTACCCTAGTGACCAGGACAATTCGCCCAAATAGGCACACACCTCAAAGAAGACTAAGCGATGGGCCTCCTCCATCTGCTATAGGAGTGCACCTACATATTCACATGATCTGCCAAGGGTCCTGATGGAATCACCATCGTCCATTATATCTAACCTAATTTGTCTAAGTTCTAAGGTTCAATTCACCTAATTAACACATTAAAAGGGTATATTCAATCAGGGCTGAAAAGAAAAGAATTAATAGAAAAGGGGGTTAATTCTAAAATTTTCAAGAATAATTATAAATGCAGAATGGTTGAGGGGTGAAACATAATTAATCAAAGGTCAATTGAGCTTAAATTTCCTAAAGGTGGGTTAATATTAAATAATTTAAGATTTCCATTTAATCTGAATATCATGTCTTAATTAAAATGGTTAACTTCTATCCCACTTCAATTAAAACAAATTTGATGGAAATAAATGTAATATAAATCTTCTAAAAATAATTTTAAAATATTTTATAAGGTTTAACACAGTCAATTTGACAATCAAAACTCGTTTTGACCTAAAATAGAACTGTAAGCGGGAATTTGGTATATTTTGGGTCTAAACGTAAATTGGCCAAGTAAACATCATCAAAAATTAAAATTGAAGTCACCATTAAATTTCTTAGGCCTAAATTATGCTACCATAAAAATTTAGGCTCATTTGGACTTCATCTTGGTCAACTTTACAATTTGGCCCTCAATTCCTGATTTCCTTACAAATGTCCCTTAACTTTCAATTTTCTTGCTAATCGGTCCCTTCCAACATCGCCTCCACCTTCCACCTCCGCATCCGTTGGACACACAACTCTAGTGAGCTATTTTAGCAACCCTTAACCCTCTTGTGTGCCAACAAGTTTTAAAATTTCCTCCATCACACGTCGCATCTTGTCATTGAGATTGGGTCGAGTTTCCTACCCTCCTTCTATGCCTCGACCATCGTCTTCTTCAACCTCGGTGGCTCTTTCGACCTCCTCATCCGTGCATCCTCCGACCACAAGGGCAGCACCACCTTCTTCCTCACCTTCCTCAGGTCGTCGCCAATTAAAGCACAACTCTATCCTTCCCTTTCCTCGTCGTTGGTCTTCTTCCCGAATCCTCCATCTTCTTCACAGCTGGTGAGCCAAAATTAGACACCATCCACCTCCTCGTCCTCCATTAGATAGCTTCTTCTCTTCCCCTCTCCTTGTAGCATAAACCTATCTTTTTAGATCTCGCAACCACCACTACAACTCCCTCCTCTTCTTCTCCATCCACGGCCACCCACCGACTGCCACTCCGGCGAACATACACGTGATGCTCTACACTAACTCGGCCTCTGTCAACCACTCATGAAGCATCACCTTGGCAAAAGGGGCAAAAGCCCTCTCCCAATCGAAGGGTTCGACGCCTCCAACACACCAATCAACTCATGCTACTGTCATCCCCTTCGACGACGTCGTCCAGCCATCTCTGGCACCCTCGCAACAAATCGACAATGCCACCACATTCTCCACCATCTAATGAAGCTCACTAGCCCATCGATTTGAAGCAAGAATCTCTCCAACGACCTCCTCTCCACCATCTTCTTCGCGGGTGGCTATCTCGAGTCACCCTGCTCACCATTGACCATCCCACAAGCTTCGCCTCTCCATGCCAAACAAAAGCCCTCTTCCAATTGAGGGTTTCGATGCTCAGAGACTTCTATCGGACACACCCACTTCCCGCCAGCTTCTCCGCAACTGCCAGCCACCTCCGGGCTTCCTCACGATAAATCGCCACCGCCAACACCTTCCGTAGACTCCAGTGAGGCTCCTAGACCTTTTTGAAGAGGTCAAGATTCTCTCCCATGCGCTGGAGCTTCATGTTAGAATCACCCATCTCCACCAACTCCCTCAACTTCACCACTGTTGCCCATGAACTCCAATCAGACATTTGCCACCACCATCAAGTTAGCAGTAGTCCGCCGATCCTCTCCCACTCCTTGATGCATCCTGCTGATAAGTGTATTTTTGCGATGAAAAATTAGGGTTTTGGAGAAGCCGTTGTCGCAATTACAAAAATCGTTACCAAATAAAATTTATACCGAAACTCAAGATGACACCCAGGTCGAAAACAAGGAGGCAAACGTTTGGTTTTGAGATATCCACGTGTCGATTTTATTTGCTTTTGTTGTTTTTATCTTTTGCAATTTTTTTGGTATTTTTATAAGGCAAGAGATCAGATCGACAAAACTTTATCTAACTAATCTACTTGCAAAATATGAGAGAGAGAGAAACAACCAACATATATATTAAAATAAAGTTTTCTACAAATAATCGACTATACTAGAAAGTAGTAAAAGATAGCTAAAGGTGGGAAGAGTCCCCCTTGATGGCTGCTTGGAGGACGAGTCGCTCTGACGTCGCCTAGATGAAGGTGGTGGAAAGCTGGAGGATGGAGAACGACAATGGAGGGAGGACAAGTTAGTATGGCATCGCGGTGAGGATATTCTTCCCAAAGGTGGTGAGAGGAGTGCCATGGGATGCTCCACGAATGGGGTTGAGAGGTAGGAAAAATGTTTAATTTCTACTTGATGAGAACCTTTTCATAAACTCTAAACTAGCACCATCTAACCCAGATTTGCAAGAAAAAGCTCCTACATAACTCTAGAAAGGCTTAGCTCAGAGAAATTCTGAGTTTGTAAAGAAAACAGAAACTAAGGGGTAAAAATGCAATTTCACCAATTCAATCTGAAAACAGGGTAACTCAGGGTCCAAACATAGGTCAAAATAACCTAATAGGAAGAAAAGTGGGATGAGATGATCCAATAAGGGCTACAGCAACTGCAAGGAATTAAATGACATCCTGTAACCCTAAAAATAAATCCACTTCAATTCATGAGGCCGAGGCAAAGAAAAAATCGAATAAACCCTCTAAAATTCTTAGAAAAATAATCTCTAGGGTTTAGAACCTCCAATTTGGCCTTAGGAACCCATTTTGACCTACATTGAGAACCATGCCCAATTAATAACTTAATTTGGGTTTTTGCATAAATTGATCGGTCAAACAAGGTTTGATCTAGAAATAAAATTCACCATCAGAATCCTTAGGTCCTAATTAGTCATGTATAAAAACTTGAGGCTAAGAAGAGACCTTCTTGACCAACTTTACATTTTGGTCCTCATCTATTACTTTTTGGCCCTCAAATTTGAAACCCTCGCATTTTGGCCCCTAACTCTTCTTCATTCTTTGCATTTGGGTCCTCCCTGCAAAACCCTGAGCAGCGCCATGCTCCGGCGACTTTGCGAGGAGCATGGTGCCGCGCAGGGTGAGGGAGACCCTCTGCCAAGACAACCGGGGGTGCCCTGCGACGTCTGCCGTCGCAGGGACACCTCCCTGGTCGCTGCAACCGCCCATACCGCCCGTGCGAACGCACGGAAGGTATGGGTCTCCATCTCCGACGTTCTCCGGCAAAGGAGGCACGTCGTCTCCCTCCGCCCTCCTCTCTGATTTCACCTCTATAAAAGCCCTCGTCGCTCTGCCACACTCTCCAGCTCGATTCTGACGGAGAACCACCCACAACTTTCTTCTCTTCCCACTCCAGCAGACACCCAGCGAGCTCTGGCGAGCTCCCTTTCCTTTCCTCTTCGCTCTACCACAAAACCAATGGCAGAGACTTCTTCCTGATTCTCCTCCGCGTCGCGCAATACCCGCACGCGCTGCTTCAGCCCCGTCGTCGCCGCCGTCCGCCCCCACTGGGTACCTTCTTCTCCGGCGACAGTCGACACGACTGCCGCCCTGCTCCTCCCCCTTCGTCCCTGCAAGTAGGTAACAGTTACTTCTCTTCCTCCCCTCTTTCTTTTCCCTATTTTAATTTGCTCAATCAAACCCTCGACCGACCCGACCACCATCATCTTCCACGCCTCCGGCCCACCTCCAGCGAGTCGCTCCCATCATGCCGCCACTCCATACGACTCGCCGACCGACCCAAAACCTCTGCCTCGTCCCACTGAACCGTTTCCGCCCCTTCACTGCCACTCCTCACCTCCACCATACTCCACCGAACAAACCCATTCTCGCGGTTACAGTCCGACCTAGCCCCGCCACCAGACGCCGACCCACGACCTGCCACACCCCGCACCACCTTCGCCTTGCCACGACGAAGGTCCCCCGCGTGTTTGATTAGGCCGAAGGGCCGTATTCCTGTCTAACAGGTTCGCTGCTCCAGCCGCCATTAGCGACGACTGAAGCAGCTTCGAGGCGAGCTCCAGGCCCTGCAGCCCCAGATTCCCAGGTGCTGCAGGTTGGGGCGAAGTCCGCAAAGGCTTCTGCCTCTTCAGTTGGCCCAGACATCGGCTGCAGCTGATCAGAGGGCGAGGTGGAGTCGTCCTGCGGGCGTACGCGAAGACAGTAGAAGATAGTCCCACATCGTGGGATTTCGAGGTCGTGCGCCCGCATAAAGGCAAAAAGTGCGTTAGTCTCTTCGCCTCCTGACCACGGGGTGAGGTCCCTCTCACCCGCTCGACCCGGCCTCATTAGCGACCACCCCCCGCAGACCTAGCCTGACCCGTTTACCCGACCTGCACTCCTCGCCCACCACCGCACGCCGGTGGGCCTAGACCCGGGTGCGACCCGTACCCGAATACCCGGCATCTCTGGGAGAGCTATCCTACGAGTGAATTCTGAGAGAGAGAGACGCGGGGGAGGGTAGAGTAGGTTTTTACCCTCTGACCAAACTGCGAGTGTGCAGGCACAGGAGAAGAAGAAGAAGAGAAGGCAGACCGTAGAGGAAGAAGAAGAAGGACTGCGAGAAGAAGAAGAAGAAGAGAACCACAGAGAGAAGAAGGAAAGAAGACGCACTGTAGCAAAAGCTACTTAAGTCGTCTGATTGAAAAATCAGACGACGGCCTGCAGGAAGAAAAGAAGAAGCTTGGAAGAAGAAACGAAAGAAAGAAGGCATAACCTCAAGCAAGGAAAGAAAAGAAAGAGAAAAGAAGAGGAGGATCACCACTGCCGCAGAGAAGAAAAAGAGAAAGAGAAGAAGAAGCTCTGAAGAAGAAAGAAAGAAGAAGAACAGAAGAGGAATAAGAAGAACAGAAGGAAGAAGACTGAAGAACCCAAAAGAAGAGAAGAGAAGAAGACAACGACGAGAAAGAAGAGAGAAGAAGAAAAAGCCAACAAAATAAATCTCTCTCTCTCTCTCTTTTCACTTTTGTAATAGAAACTTGTATCTCTAGAATACAGTTTGCTCCCTGAGTTCGACCTCGGGAGATCTTTTATTTCCGAGTAAAAATTGTAATAGTGGCAATGACTATCTGTACAACGCCATTTCTATAACAAAACAACAAAACCTAGTCATACCGCCATTACTACTCTAGAGGAGCATCCCGTGCCTAAGACAAGCTCTCTCTAGAGCCTTGGAGGTGGTAAGGGAGAGAAAGGAAGAGATGAAGAAGAATGAGAGGGGTAATGGTCCTTTTATAGTGGAGGAGAAGAGGCAAAATAAAGTCATGTCTCAATAGCGACATTTACAATCGTCGCTAAAGCCTCACTGTAAATGTCGCTGAAGGTACCCAGCCAACGCCAGCATGTGCGCCCATAGTTGTCGCACTTAGATGAATCTCGACCATCGAATCCAAGATGTGCAGCCACGGGTGCACGATGATCATGCCCTTCAGATCGCATCAGATGGCACGTCGATTTTCGGGTTGGATTGTGTGTTGTCACCGCGTTCAGATCGAGTAGCACTGATCACACCACGTCGCCACTCTCTCCACCACTGGTTTCCATCACACAGTCCAATTCCAATTGGCACCATAGTTGCTGGGTTCGTCCCTCACCATGGCCCGAACTCACGCCGTGGTTTGAGAATGATGCCTATGACCACTATGCCAAGATCGCGAATTTTCACACGTTCAAAATTTATGCACACACTCTCTTAACCGTTGGATCTTGACCCAAAAGTTGAGATCTCATCTCCATCTTCTCCTTTGAAGCTGAACGGCTGGATTGCTTGGCGTAGGGCTCCTTTGAGGTTGAGGTAGGGCTGCAACCGATATCCGACGGTTGTGATAGCACCACATGGCCCCATCATGGCCTTCCATCTTCTTTGCTTTGTAGGTGGTACCATGGATTTCAAATTGGGCAGCGATCATCGATCCAGATTCATCTGTGCAGTTGGATTTGTCGTCTGAGGTTTGGATTAGCACCACCTTGTCCCTTGGCCCTTGATCTTCCTCAGACTGCATAATGTGCTATGGGACTCCGATCAAGATGATTTTGGAGGCGTTAGACTCCATTCGTCGTCCTGATTAGATCCATACAGTCAAATCATCAATCTGAGGCCCTGAAATAGATCTCCTTCTCTCCTGGACACAAAAGGATGCAGATTAACCTAAAATTTAACAAACTATTCTAAATGCAGAATGATGCATGTTACGCAATATTTATAATATGGAATGCATCTTTAAGCTTAGAAACATGCATAAATAGGCATTTTAATCTAAATGGATGTGTCTACATCACCTGCCAATCTCCATCAAGAAGGTCCCCTGTAGGCTGAATGCATGAAGGTAGCAGAAGGTTGAGCTCCTGCTTGATGATGGCAAGGACCGATCCGCGAAAGAAGAAAAGGCCGTAGGGACTGAATCGCAATAAACAAGGACATAAAGGCAAGAAAATCAATCTCTTCAAGGACTAATTTGCGGTATTGGTGAATGTGGTTTAAGTTTTGATTTTAAGTGAATTGTTATTCCTCGATCTTGTGCAAACTTTATTGATATCAATTATTTGATGTTTAATTCATATTCACATTTGATTATCCTTAATTGAGTAACAAAATGTAATTTTTTCTATTGAATTAGTAAGATTGTGTGGGAAATCTTTACATTTCAAACTAGATTCGGGGTTTAGAGAATTTGACTTATCATATCTAGTTTCCAAGTTTCATAGTCTGAATAGTGATATTTGAGCATTAGCTTGCTCATAGCGAACAACCTCGGTTTCTATTGTAATTCGAGTAGTATAAATTTGAAATGTTAATTCACTTTGATCACCTACACTACAACGTACAATTTCAAAACACAATCGAAGCATGCTAATAGATCCCCCAGATATAGACTATCTAGTGATCGAGCACCACCTAAACATCACCCCTAGCTTTCGCCCCATCAAATAGGGGTGATGGCATAAGTTCGCTAAGCGATGGCAAGTGGCAACTATGGAAATAGAGAAGAGCCTTCAAGCAGGCTTCAAAGAGGTCATCTAGCTCGACTAGGTCTCCAATAACGTGATGGTCAAGAAGGAAAATGAGAAGTGGCAAATGTATGTAGACTTCAAACTTGGCATCACTTGCCCCAAGGACGAGTTCCCCTTGCTAAAGATGGATGCATTGGTGGATGATGAGGTGTGGCTCATCATAGCTAAAATGTCCAAATTAGGTTAGAAACTAGGTTAAACGCTGCATAAATAACACATGAAATGGATTAAGTGTGGGAAATAACAGAGATGACCTAAAACATCCAATTTTTGTTAAAAATGCAAAATTAGGTCATAAAATGAGATATTCTATTCATTAATGTAAATTGATGATCCAATTACAAATTGAACACACTTTTGGGTTTAAAAGTTCAAATTGAAAGTAAAATCAACTTTTTAAATGTTCAATTGGGCTTCAATAAAAACTTGGTTGCATTTAGATTTCACTAAGACCTTGTATTTAGAGTTTTACATCTTTAGAGTTTTACATCTAGGTTCTCAGGTTATAACATTTTCTTCACATAAAAATCATCCAAGGACCTATTTCCAAGCTACTGGGGACTTCTTTATAAATGTTTAGGGACCGCACTACAAGAATCTTTACCACTTATGGAACTTTTCCTAAATGTTCTACCCCTTCGCCCATTTGGCCTTCAACACAATTTCACCAACATACCTGTGGCTTGCATGCTACTATAGTGACTGAAGAACATGGGCAATCTCAACCTTTCATCTCATGCAACCATCATCCAACGGCTGTTCTAAATTGAAATTTCATGCGCTCTTGCATGTGGCCTCATTGTGCCATCCAGGTCCCATCCAATGGATGGATTTCATCCTAACCTTTCCCGCGCCCCTCTCAACCAAATCCAACCGTCCAAACCCTACTCGACAAAATCCACCTCCACAATGCTCTAATCCACTATAACATCTACTTAAGCACCTCCATAGTTCGCATGCAAGGCCATCGACTCCCTCCCCCACTGAGCCAATCAATTCATCCACCCTCCAGTTCTTCTTCCTCCATCAGAGTCACTAGTGACAGGGGTAATTCTTCTCTCCAAATTTCGTCGCCACAGCAACTCGCTGTGGATCCAGGGACCTCATTCTTCGTTGGCGACCTCCTCACCATCCTTCATCGCTACAGTGACCAGCTGCAGCCCAAGCATCCTATTCTTCCTTTAGATTAGGATTTCCTTGATTTCTAGAGTAGCTTAGATTAGTAATTAGTGTAATTAGATTAGCTAGGAGTAGATTAGAGATTAGAATCAATGATGGTTTGGATTGGAGTAGATTACATTAGTTTAGAGCGCTTTCGCATTCTCTGATCAATTCAAACCAGAGGTGATTTCTTGCTTTCACGTCGACCCACTGATCTCCCTCCACATATATCATTGTCCATCTTCACTAATTTTCTCACATGTTTCTCGCCAATCACCTACTCATCAAGGCATCAAATTAGATCTGATGATCTTGAGCATTCAGATCTAATTTCAGATCTAATTTGAGCGCCAAACCTCATATGAGTATCACTCCATTCATTCCACTTAACCACAATGGTCCTCACATGGTTCTGAATGAAGTTCTCTTGGTTTGAAAGATCTGAGGATTTGGGGTTTGATTTTAGTGGATTTTATCATGTGATCTAAACTCTCTCTTCATGCTATCTGTGGCACAAGAGTGAGAGTAGATCAGTTTTCCTTAGTTTTTGAGCTTCCATCAAGAATGAATGAATCCCAAATCTATTAGAGAACATTTGAGATACTTCTGATGTGGATTTATCGCTATTGAAACCCTGATTTGCATCCTTATCTTACATTGTCTATAATGTAAGATGAGGAGCATATTAGGATTTCAAGGAATTTTTGGGGAGATTGATCTAAATTCCTTTTGGTTTTCAAGATAATTAGAAGAATTTTCATATTTGTCTCACGAGATTTAGGAGTGTTTGATGAAGATTCCAATGCTTGAATGTGATTTTGAATGAGTTTTCAGATTGATTATGTTTTGAACAATGATGTGATCATGTGATTTTTTGTTGGAACTCTCCCATATCAAAACATGAAAGAGCTGCCTAGCAGCTACATTTTTTTTATTGATTCCTTATTTCAAGCATTTGAGGATTGGAGCATGTTTTCAGTGGATTTTAAGATCTGATTTAAGTCTTTTCTTTATGTTGTCGATAGCATGAGGGAAGGATTAGATTGGAGTTTTTTCTCTTTTGTCTGATAAATGTGATTTGGAATTGGATTTGAACTCAACTCATTTGGTCTGATCAGAGCTACTTCAGTAGCAATTGGCTGTTGGAGTTCAATTTTGATGGTTCTAGCAGCAACTACTGCTAGTCTTTGTTATTGAAACAGTAGCAGCACCTTGGAGCATGTTCACTTAACCTATGAGTACTGTTCACTTGGTCAAAAATTAGGTTTATTAGTGGGCGAGCGACCTTTTCGAGGGATACATAGCACTCTGGTTAGGGTGGGACCAGACCTCCACTAGGGTCACCCTTGTTTAATTTAGGTGTATTTTATCCAATTCAATGCTCGTCAATGGGCCCACACAGACCCATACACCTGCACGCTCACGTGCACACGCACATCCTTTGGCGCACACGACACGCACCCCAAGAATCAATAGCAATATTCATGTTTAGTGCCCTGCACCATGATGACCAAAACGCTAAGGTGAGTAAAACAACTTAAACTACAATATGATAAGTCCACTTTCGTGGACCATTTTTTTGGCCTAAAGTACTCTTGAAATAGTTGTTCGTAATTGTTAATTGATTAAGAGTTAAATGAGAATTCACCTTTTTCTGCATATAATCTCATGCACAAATTTTATATTTAATAACATATGACATGATATAATAATTATTTGGTGGATGCAGGTTAAGTGCAAGACACCTAAAGGCATCAGTCAAACGTCCAAAGTCACATTTTAAGACATCTAGAGCCTAGTCTGGACATATGGAACCTCCAGCGTGGACTCATTACTAACCATACATTTGAAGACATCTGGAGTATCAATTAGACGTCTGATGGGAACCACCAGCGTTTATCCTTCTATTCCAACCGCTCACGATCCTCGCCGAGTGGTTGGAGAAGTTGGCGGCCGCAAAGAAACAGACAGGGGATTTTAAAAAGAGGCCGCTCCAACGCACCCGCATGCATCTTCTTCCTCGCTCTCCACCGTGGCCCTCTCGCCTGCACCATGAACACAAAGCGTGCACCGTGGCCTAGGCTCTCCACCATCGACCTCGCAATCTGCCCTTAACTTGTGGCACTCTATGACAGAGAGCATCACCGCCACCATCATCACCTACACGCTTCACCTTCTTCCTTCTTCTTCCTCTTGTTTTTCAACTTGACCCTTCACCACCTTCTCCCTTCCCAAGCCAACACCACCACCCCTCAACCTTGCACCCACCGCACGCACTCAGTGCCATCGCCACCGCCTTGCGTTTGCCTGCGTGCGCACCAGCCACCACACCCTTGTGCATGCCATCATGCGCGTGCACGCCCTAGCCCATCAACCGCTGCAGCAACCTCGAGTGCACTGTTCATCTTCTTCATAGAGAACCCAAACTCCACCGCGCGCAGGTGCACCTCGTGCCCATGCCTCTCACCGGTCTCACACGCCCGCACACAATTTCTGTGCGCCTCTGCCAACTCCACGTCCATGCAACCACCCACGCAGCCACCTGCTTGCGTGCGGTTGCAGTTCTTGCCGCTCCTCTCCGCCAGCCACCTTCCATTCGGCTAGCCGCCACCGGCCATCTCCCGCCTCACCACCACCGTCAACGAGATACTCTCCTCTGATGGACCCCCTCCACCAAAGCAAATGGCAGACGACCCCTCCTTCATGCACGCAAGGAGAGAAAGGAGATGCTTTGTTTCCATTTGAATTAAAATTTACAAGGAATGCCATTGTCAAAGTTATTTTTCTAATTTTTTTTATTATTAAATTAAGGTGAAATTGCATCCCTATGATTATTCTTCTACATATTTGTTCAGCCCTTATGATTCATCTCAATATGCATCACATTTGAATTCTGATTTACACTTTAGTATCCATGCAAGTGAAAAGTACATGATATACCCCTGCACATGAACTATTTTCTTACATGAAATTTACGTCAACAACCCATGACTTCTACAAAAATTTAGGGTTTACATTCAGAGCGGCATATGCATTGTTTGATTTGACGAATACTTCTGCGAACTTGATTTCTACATAGTTGTGATTTTATTAGGCTCAGTCCTCCCTGTGGATATGACACCCGAAAATCAACATGGTTTATTACCTTAATTAATATCTTTGATTGAGAGATTTTCACCGCATAAAATACAACGACATATCTTTTTATTGCTATTATCTTTTTAATCAAACAAAAATCTTTCAGGTCACAGGTAAGGCCTTGAAGGGTGTTAGAAATGAAAACCTAAGGTCTTGAATTCTAATCTAAATGATGGAATTGAAGTTTAAGCACTTAAAAGCATTCAACACTTCATAAGAAAGATAAATGAGCGATTAAACTAAAATTTCAACTCCATTTCATTCAATTTTTACCTTTGGACAGTTTGGCATATTAATATAGCTGAAAAAAGAATTTAAACAAGATTACAAGCAATTCAAGTTAAATTAAAATCTAAATTCAGTACATGAATGCTTTTACAGATAATTCCTACACTACAAAACAAGTCAACTCCATTTCAACTTTAATTCCAATTCATATCTCACTTCAATTCTCAACAGTAACTAGTACTACTGCAGGTTCAACATATCTGTTGAAATGCTGCTTGGCTGAAAGATCAGACCATTAAGGTTTGATTTACTGCTCCAAAATCCATCCTCAAATCTTAACAAAGCTTATTTACCCAAAAGTTCTTGAAATCAGGGATTAGATTCCTCAACTAAACTTGTGCAAACGGAGAAATAGAGCAACTAAACATCTGCTGCTCAGATCTTAGCAGATCAGATTCAAACTTTGAAAAATTGAATTCCATCAATTGTAAAACATCCAAATAAGATCTGAAAGTCATTTGAAACCAATTTAATCAGTTCAAGGCCGAGAAACTCAAGAAACCCTAGACAAATCTCTCATCTATAATTATAGACAATGTAGATGAAGAGATCAATCTAAGAATTAAAACCAACTAGGATCTAGTTCCAGACCTTCATTTATATCAATCTCAAGCATCAAGCAACCATCAGTCAACAATTGGAAATCAATTAAACTCAGAGGACAATGCCGCCATATTAGGCTCTTGATCTTGAATCGCTAAGGTGATATGATCACCTATACCTCCTGCACACCATTGATTGGTGTTCAGGAAGGTTGGGCGAGCCTTAAAAAGTGATTGAATCATTGCTAGAGCCTCAAATTAGTGTAACTGATTTTCCTTGGCTCTAGCTATCATTAAGAGCAAAATTGAGATATAAAATGAGCATGAACACTATCCTTAGTAATAAATCCAATTAAAATAATCCATGCCCATCGCCATTACTACAATCAAGTAAATGCAAACTCAATAAAATCGATTAAAACTGATAAAAATCAAAGTTCTCACTAAATTCACAAATCATCCCATCAAATTCAAATAATTAAATTGAGTCCAATTCAGCTCAAGGGAGGGAGATTATGACCTAATGTCATGAATGAGATCACCCTCATGTGGGATTTGAGCACGCTATGAATCTAAAAGCTATGGAGCTTTAGATCCATAGTGGCTTTGATGAAGGGAATGAATTGTGGATCAAAACAGGAGGAGAACGGAGAATATGGAATTGTGAGGTGATGAGGGAGATCAGTGATCATACGAATGGCAGTGGATTCATCTCCTCTTATCTGAATTGACCAGAGGAGGTGAGGAATTTATCCTAATCTACTCTTAAACTAAACTACAACATCCATGAATCCAAGTATCTAATCTACTCCTAAGCTAATCTAAACTACACTAACAAATACTACACTAATCTAGAAAGCAATTAAAACCTAATCTAAGTGGACGAATGGGACCTTTGGATCTCCACATGGTGGATGGAGAGGAAGAAATGGAGGAGGAACTCCGACGGAGTGAAAGCCCACTAGTGGAGATCTGGGTCATCCTGAGGTGCTACGAAGTCCTTAGCGGTGAGGAGTGATCGCAAGAGGTGGAATTCCATCTCATAAGTGGAGGAACAGAGGTGTATGGGGGGAAGAGATCGGAGTGGAAGAAAGCTTAGCTCGAGAGATGTAGGTGGGGAGTTGATCCCCATGCGCGCGAGCTAGGCAGGTGCTTAAGTAGGTTGATCACTGGATCTAGGCACCACAGTGGTGGAATCAAGCGCCTAGGTCTTGGGCAGTGGAGATTGATAGAAAGGGGTGTGCGAGCATTCAAATTGAAAACCCATCGTCAGACGGGATCTGAGGTGTGCAGTGAACACAAGAGCGAATGCACACGAAAATCAAATTGGGTTTGGCCATAGGATCGTGGATGCATGAGAAGAATGGCCTAGATCTAGCAAGTTCGTGTGGCTACAGTAGACCCATAGCTACAACTATGTTGGTGAAATTGCACTGAGGTCCAAAATGGTGAAGGAGTAGAGAATTTGCATGTAGACCCATAAGTGATGAAGACTACTAGCAGAGCCATCCTCAGGTCTTGCAAAGAAGCCCTCTGGCAGTTTACAAACAAGTTTTAGAGGTTTCAAACGTGAAGAAAATGTATATGACCTAAGGACCTCAATGAGAAACCATAAATGCAAGGTCCTAATGATGTCTAAATGCAACCAAGTTTTTATTGAAGCTCAATTGAACATTCAAGAAGTTGATTTCACTTTTGATTTGAACTTTTGAACCCAAACACATGTTCAATTTGCAATTGAATCATTAATTTATATTAATGAATAGAATATCCCATTTTATGTCCTAATTTCGCGTTTTTAACACACATTGGATGTTTTAGGTCATTTTTGTTATTTCCAACACTTAATCCTTTTCATGTATTAATTCAATAGTGTTTAACCTAGTTTCTAGCTTAACTTGGGCATTTTAGCTATGATAAGCCAAACCTCATCAACCACTGTCAGCGTTTGCTTCCCCATCACCACCCCAAGTCATATGCAGTGTGTTTCCATACAGAGGTCGTCAATACAGAACTTCATAACCTAGTTCGAGCTAAGGTCTACTCATTCTTCAACCACCTTATTTGGTTGGACTATTTCTCATTCATCATGGCGACCACATCAATGCCCTCTAAAGTTTAGACCCTTACCCACTTCTTATTGAGAGTCACTTTATTCTTGCAGTAGGTCCCTTTGAACTCCTCTCTCTTAGTGGCAAGACCAATGGAGAGGCTATCAGCTATCTCTTAGAGCTTTTGAGCCTGCAATGTCACCTCTTCCATGACTGCTTGTTGCTTCTTCAAATCAGCGTCTAACTTGATGATGACTCAATCTTGGGTCTTTACAAACCAATGGAGCTTCTATCTGATCTTATGAGTCTCCTCTAGCTCCGCCCAATGGGTCACTAGTTTCACCTAAGTAATCGCAACCACCTCCTCCATGCGGGCCACGTCCACCCCATAAACCTAACTATGCCCCTCAACAACCACCTACTCCTCCTTTACTTTATCCTAGGTAGCATGGGCCTCATCTAGCTATTCTTGGAGAACCCAGACATCAGTATAGGTGATGTCTGCCAATGACACTATTTGTTCTACAACAAAGGCTGACCCTGGCTAGATTCTACCATAGGAGGCTTGGGCAAGACTCCCTCATAAAGGATGTCTGACATGCTGTTGTGCGTGTCAGTTAAGAAGTGTCGTTATAGTCGCACTTGCAACGTCGGTTTTAAAATAAGTAAACGGAGGTGAGTCCGAGTGTCGGTCTTAGGGAGGCGTGAAAATCGGATTTTTGCTTATCACTTGTTGTTACGGAAAGTGTGGAGTTTTGATTGCAAAAGATGCGATTTTGAAAAGCGAGAGAGAGATAGAGAGAGAGAGGGTTTAGGGTTAGAAAGTTCCTTGTTTGATCATGCAACTTGAACGGAAATTAAAGTGACAATTGAACGGAAAATAACTTCATTAATCATGCACTTGTAGTTCATAGTTTACAACATTAAATACATGCTTCAAACAAAAGTAATGGAAAGCTTAAAAGAGAGAGAGAGAGAGGGTGGAGAGCGACGAGGCAGCCACGGTGGTGGAGGAGGCTTCGTCGGCGGCTGGTCATCTCCGGCGATTACAAGAGGGCCTAAAGCTAGCTAAGAGAGGGGTGGAGTAGTTGCAAGGGGATTGAATGCCTTGAGTGAGTGGTTGGAGGGGGTTTAAATAGGGTTAAGGGCTTCCTAAAAGAAGAAGGGGCTTTAGTGACGTTCAGAGCGTCGCTAAAATCACTCCCAAAAGCGTCAATCAAGCCCTCCAGCCGTTGGTCAACCACCCACCTTGTTCTTCTTCTCGTGCGATACGCGGCTGCTGCGTGAGAGCCGTCCGATTGAAGATCGAACGGCTAAGATCCCTCCTCGGCTGTGTTGGGATCGCGCCTCGGGCGCGCGTGTGCGTGGGCGTCATCGCCCGGCGTGCGCGTGGGCACCCGTGAGCTGCGGTTGCGCCGCATGGCGAAATCTCGGCCGCCCGCTGCTGATCGGGCGACCCAATTTTGCCGCGCGCTACCTCCGTCTTCAATTTCGGCTCCGTGCGGCTCGAACTCGCATCGCATGCGGGCGGGCGTGTGCGCTAATGGTTGTGCCACGCCCACGCTTTGTCGTGGTGGCTGCAGGCGGGCCCTCGAGTCTCGGCCGTTCGATTGAAGATCAACGACCGAGATCTGATCTCGGCTGGATGAAGGGCGGCGTGAGGTGGAGCAGGGGGCTGACGTGGCGCAATATGGGTCGTTGATCTCCAGATCAACGGTCAGAACTTCCTGGACCCATTGTAGGAGCTCTGGATGTCGGATTTGGCCGATCTTGAGTCCGTTGGACTTCGTTCGTCGTTCTGAATCCATCCGTGTGGTCTGATTGCTCATCTGAGGCCTACTTTGACAAATGCTTACACAAATGGCCATTAATATAGTTTTATAAGCAATCTTGGTACATGATGCATGCAATGCTCCCATTCTACTTATGTTTTGCCTCTTATTCTTAAGATGGGCCATATTCAACATAATTATCACCCCCTTGTGTAGTGTTATCATACCCCCATGCTTACTCCTTGCTAGTCCCTAGCAAGGTTTATTCTAGCCTTTATTTCCTTTCAGAATTTAAGAAATAATTGCTTAGACACTTCGTTACTTGTCAATAAGAGGAAATATACGAAGATCTTAATCTACAAAGACTAAGCAGCGCCTGGGTGTCTACCAAAATACGAATTGCCCAAATCCTTGCTTTAATGTATATAACTATACATATGTATATGTATATATATAAGTTTTTAGAATTTTTTGGAATTCAGTGTGGGTTGGTAACTTTTTATGGCTACCCAACCCACCTAAAACTCGGTCAAAACCCTAAGTGCTAAGCATCTTGGTGTGAATGTTGTGATAGACTCACTTAACGGTAATTGAGACAGACTTCGGGTTTCTACGCCTCTGGGTGACCGGAAAAGGAAATAAATTTGCCTGAAGGTGTATTTGTTCGATTGGTAGCTTTCTCCCTGCGTTTGTTTTAATTGGGGTCAACACAATGATTTTTCTAGTGTATATCTCCTCGGCTTGTACTACTTCCCCGCTTCTTCCTTAAGTGTTTTGGTCTTTTTTGTGCAATTATTGAGCTGGGCTCTGGACAACCGACCAATGGGCTATTACCCACGATCACTTGCCAGCCATACTTGTGCGGTGAAGTGTGATTTATTTTCTTTTCTTCTTCTTTTTTTTTTTTCATAGGTGGCTTCCCTGATCTCAAATGTACCTAGAGGCAATGAAGAAGAAATGGCTTATGGCTGGGTTCTGGACAACTTGCCAGCCATACCACCCTAGAGAGTTCATTAGCTACCCAATTTTTGTCGAAATCTCCGAGAAGTGAGTCTATGCAAAAACGTGTGCAGATGCTTAGACTCAAGGTTTTTCTGAGTTAGAGGGTGAGTTGATAAGTCATATACTTATCACCTTATTTAATAGGTGGATTAGAATAGCTTAAGATTGTAAGGATTCGAAGCTAAATCCATATTTTAACGGACACCAGGGCTGATTAAGCCTGAAGGCCTGAAAAGTCTAAGTGTTTACGTTCTTTTTGTATTATTTCCCACTATTGACAAGTTTCTATTGCCTAAGTTTTCTTCCTAAATTCAAATTTTTTTTTAATTAATTTATTTATTTATTTATTTATTCAGACTGATTAAATGAGCTCAGGATTATGCAATTTACCACCCCCCTCATGCTTAAGTTGGACAATGTCCTTATTGGCAAGTACATGGATGCAAAGGGTTCAAAAAGATAGTACCTGAGTGATGTAAACTACCGAATCAGTCTGAATCCTCTGGGTTGCCTCCCAGGAAGCGTTGAGTTTAACGCCTCCAGCTGGGCGGTGCTCGGTGTCAGCCCTCAACGAGGGTGACACTTTCATTTGGGGGTACCTGGGCTAAGAAATGCTTCAATCTTTGACCATTAACTGTAAAAGTGTGCCCAGTGTTAAGATCAACGATTCAACCACCCCATTAGAGTAGGGTTTAACCACCCAAAATGGTCCTGTCCATTTGGACCTGAGTTTCCCCGGGAAGAGTTTTAGGAGGGCGTCAAACAGCCAGACTTGTTGGTTCGGCTCAAAGGTTTTTCTATGAATGAGTTGGTTGTGGACGGCTTTCATTTTCTCCTTATACAATCGACTATTGTCAAAGGCATCCCGACGAATTTCTTCGCGCTTAGATAATTGAAGTGTCCTCTGCGCACCAGTTAACTGGGGATCCATGTTACATTGCTTGACAGCCCAGTAAGCCCGGTGTTCCAATTCGACAGGAAGATGGCAGGCCTTGCCAAAGACCAGGCGATAAGGCGACATGCCTGTCGGGGTCTTGAAAGCGGTCCTAGATGCCCACAGGGCATCATCAAGTCGTGTGGACCAGTCTCTCCTGTCAGGTCTCACAGTTTTCTGTAAAATGTTCTTGATTTGTCTCTTTGAGACCTCAGTCTGCCCATTTGTTTGTGGATGATACGAGGTGGCAATGCGGTGGTTTACCCCGTATTTTCTAAGTAGGGCACGAAATTGGGAATGGATAAAATGGCTTCCACCATCACTAATCATGGCTTTGGGTATTCCAAACCGGGAAAAGATGTTCTTCTTAACAAAGTCCATGACAATCCTGTGATCGCATCGTCGGGTGGTGACGGCTTCAATCCATTTGGAAACATAGTCTACCGAGACCAGGATGTACTTGAAGCCATTGGATGGTGGAAAGGGGCCCATAAAATCGATACCCCAAACGTCGAAGATTTCGACAATCAAAATGGGCTGAAGGGGCATCATGTCTTTCTTGGTCATGGTCCCCAGCGTTTAGCAGCGTGGGCAAGTCTTGGCAAAGATGTGTGCATCCTTAAATAGGGATGGCCAGTAAAATCCAGACTGCAAAACTTTTATAGCTGTTTTCTTTCCAGAGAAGTGACCGCCACACGCTTGGTCATGACAAAAGGAAAGCACACTCTGAACTTCATCTTCGGGGATACACCTCCTAATGATCTGATCAGCACAGAGGCGAAACAACATGGGATCATCCCAGAAATAGTGCTTTGCCTCAGCCAAGAACCTGTCCCGTTGCTGTCTGGACTAGCTATACGGGGTTTGTCCTACAACCAGGTAATTGACATAGTCAGCATACCATGGCATTTTCTTGTCTTGCACGGCTAGGATGTGTTCATCAGGGAAGGCGTCAAATAGAGGTAGGGAGGGTCCAATGTGGTCGGGATGAAGTCTAGACAAGTGGTCAGTCACCACATTCTTTGATCCAGCCTTGTCTCCTCTTTCCAGGTCAAATTCCTGCAAAAGCAGAATCCATCTGATGAGCCTGGGCTTTGCGTCCTTTTTGGCCAACAGGTGCCGGATGGCTGAATGGTCAGTGTAAATAGTCACGTGGGATCCCAGTAAATATGATCAGAATTTTTCAAGTCCAATGACTACAGCGAGCAACTCTTTCTCTGTGACTGTATAATTACGTTGGGCCTCGTCCAATGTTTTGCTCGCATAGTAGATCACCAAGGGCTTCTTGTCTTGCCTTTGTCCCAGGACAGCACCTATGGCAAAATCTGATGCATCACACATAATCTCAAAGTCCTAGGACCAGTCTAGGGGTTGAAGTACAGGTGCGGTGGAGACTAAGTCCCAGAGGGTGTGATAAGCCTGGATGCAATCAGGAGACATGTGGAATATGGCGTCGTTGGCTAGAAGGTTGGTCAAGGGTTTGGAAAGCTTGGAAAAGTCTTTAATGAACCTTTGGTAGAAGCCAACATGTCCTAGGAAGGAGCGAATCTGTCGGACCGAACTAAGTGGAGGAAGTTTGGAAATTAAATCAACCTTAGCCCGATCTACCTTGATGCCCTTATGCGATACGATGTGACCGAGGATAATTCCTTCTTGAACCATAAAATGGCTCTTTTCCCAACTTAACACCAGGTTAACCTCGATACATTGTTTCAGGATTTTCTCCAAGTTGCTCAAACAATGGTTGAATGAATTCCCGAATACAGAGAAATCATCCATAAAGACCTCCAAGTATTCACCCATCATTTCTGAAAAAATGGCTAGCATGCAACGCTGGAAGGTTGCAGGTGCGTTGCATAACCCCAACGGCATTCGACGGAATGCAAACATGCCATACGGGCAAGTGAATGTGGTCTTTTCCTGATCTTCCGGAGCAATTGCGACTTGGTTATATCCTGAATATCCATCCAGAAAGCAAAAATACTTCTGCCCTGCCAATCTTTCAAGGATTTGGTCAATGAATGGCAAGGGGAAGTGGTCCTTCTTAGTGGCTTCATTAAGCTTCCTATAATCAATACACACCCGCCATGCGGTGGTGGTGCGAGTGGGGATGGATTCGCCACGATCATTGGTGACAACGGTGAGCCCAGCTTTCTTTGGAACCACTTGAGTGGGGCTCACCCAGGGGCTATCGGAGATAGGGTAGATGATGTCAGCGTCAAGCCACTTGATAATTTCTTTTTTAACGACCTCCCGCATGTTTGGGTTTAAACGTCTCTGCATCTGGTGGGAAGGTCGGGCCCCATCTTCCAGGTAAATTTTATGGGTGCAATAGGTGGGGCTAATTCCTCTTAAATCCGAAATGGTCCAACCAATGGCGGCCCGATGTTTTGAAAGGGTCGCAGTCAACCTGAGTTCCTGATCCTTGGTTAGATGAGAATTAATAATCATTGAGAAGGTCTGGTCAGGTCCCAAGAAGACGTACTTGAGATTCTCGGGCAATGGTTTAAGTTCAGGTGCGGGTGGAACCACAGTCGATGGGAAGGGAAAGGGCGGGAGTTGATCAACATCGATCTCTTCAAATGGTATTGTGTGATGGTACTCAGCCTTACAGAGGTCCACGAGTAATGATGGTGACGGGTCAGAACAGTCACTACAGGTTTAGTGGTCTTATACAGAACAGAGGGTGAGGCATTCCTCGATTAGAGTTTCCATGGGATCATGTTCCTCAATGCAATCACAATCAAAAGACTTTGTCACCCGGAAGATATCCAATTGCATTTTCTTGTCCTCGAAGGCGATTTCCATACATCCCGTGTCGCAATCAATGTTTGCTTTAGCCGTAGCTAAGAAAGGTCTGCCTATGATTATGGGTGTGTTCTGTAATTTTTCAGGGACTTCCATGTCGAGCACCAAAAAGTCGACCGGGAAATAGAAGTCCTTGACCCGTACAATCATGTCCTCGACAACCCCCTTCGGGGTTTTCACTGATCTATCAGCCAGTTGGATGGTGACAGGGGTTGGTGTCAGCTCCCCAAAACCAAATTGGTGGTACAGGGTTGTTGGAATCAGATTGATAGAAGCACCTAGGTCCAGGAGCGCTCTATCAAACGTCATGTCCCCGATATTGCAGGAAATCAGGGGTACCCCTGGGTCAGTTCGATTGAGTGGAAGGTTGCTTGATATTACGGAACTTGCTTGCTCAGAGAGTACAACCTTCCTAGGTGCTTGAGGTCTTGACCTACACTTGGGTGTACAGGCATCTTTTAGAAACTTGGCGTAAGCAGGGATGTGTTTGATAGCTTCAAGGAGCGGGATATTAATCTTTACTTGCTTAAAAATTTCCAACAGCTCCTTAGTTTCCACAGTATTCTTCTTTTTCATGATTGTTTCCAAGGCCTCAGGGTAGGGTGTCTGAATGTGGATTGGTTCCATGTCTGGGTCCTTGGTTGGTGCTTCTTCTGAGTAGGGTATTTCAATGGGTGAACTCTCGGGGAGAGTCGGCCATTTGGGATCCTGGGTTTTGGTGCTGCTTCTCAAGGTCACCGCATTCACAGAGGCATTGGGGCCATGGGTTGATCCTTGAGAAGACGAGGACGAAGAAGCACCAAACCCAAGAGGTGTTTGTAGGGCTGGCTAGACCATGTGAGCCTGCCCGGGGTTGCTTTGGAACCCTTGCGAATTGGGGCCTCTGTTAATTATGTTTCGCGGGTTCGGTTGTGGTTGGGAAGGTAGGGATCCTTGTTGTTTACATTCCAAGAGTTGGCTTAACTGTCTCTTTGCCAAGGCCATTTCCTCCTGATGTTTCTGGTTCATGTCAGCCATCATCTTTATTAGGGTATCCATTTGGTTTTGTGGGGGAGGGGCCGCCCTATTCTGATTATATTGGGGTCTAACTGGTGGTCCTTGCTAATAGGGGGCAAGTGTGGCTACTGGTTTGGCCTAGGCTGGTTTTGGAATTGCGGTGGTTTCTGATTTGTCCAACCAAAGTTGGGGTGGTTACGCCAGCCAGTGTTGTGAGTGTTGGAGAAAGGGTCAGGTTTCGCATAACCTTGGACAGCTTGCACATCTTCTAGGATAGCCGATGTTGATGAAGAGGGAAGGGAGTAATCAAGGGTCGAGGGAGCAAAGGTCCCTCCTTGGAACGTGGTTAGGGGTTGTTCCAGGTTCAGTTGGGTAAAGGGCTGGACCAGGTCAACATTATGTGCTCCCTTTGCTAGGGAGAAAGTCTGCAAGGGGTTCCTGGTCTGGTTTAGTAGCTCATCAATCTTGTTGTCCACCAATTCCACTCGATCCAACTTCCTGGCAATGATGTCCATGTCAACCATTCCAGAATTTGCTTATACCTCATAAATCCCACCATGGGGTTGACTGGACCTGTTAAACTGGTTTATGGAGGCATTGTTGAGCGAATTCTCGCTCATAGACTCAAAGAGCTCAAACGCGCTCTCCTCGTCTTTGTTCAGGAAGTTTCCCCCACATGAGGCATAGACGAAGTTCCGTAGGTTGCTGTCCAGACCATGGTAGAAGATCTGGGCCAATTGCCACCTTGGTACTTCGTGGTGTGGGCATTTCCTCAAAAGTTCATTAAATCTTTCCCACGCCTCATGAAATTGTTCCCCACCCTGGAGTGTAAAGGTAGTGATAGCTCTTCTGAGGGCATTAGTCTTTCCTATGGGGAAGAATTTCTTTAAAAATGCATGCCTCAGTTCTTCCCAGGTGGTGATGGGTCTACCTAGGGTTTTAAGCCAATGAGAAGCCTTGTCTCTTAATGAGAAGGGGAACATCTTAATTAGAACAATGTCAAGGCTAATGTTCCTAGGTTTCACAATTCGTGTTATGCGGTCGAGATCCTCTAGGTGCTGAAAGGGTCCTCATTTGAGCTTTCATGAAAGTGGCTCTGGATCAGACTTAAGACATTCGATTTTAGCTCAAAATCATCTCCCCCCTCGGGGATCCTAAGGTGTGGCTTGACTCTAATAGCAAAGGGATTATAGAAATCATGGAGGGGCCTCGGCTGATCCTGAAATGGCGATAAATCAAGTGGTGGTTTCCCTGGTATGTCTTGGAAAGGTGGTGGTGGTTGTTCTTGTGGGTTCTGTAACCGTTGTATGGCTTGCATGATGGTGTGGATTTGTTGTTGCTGAAGCCGGTGGTTAGCATTGATTTGAGCTTGGATGATGGCCATAGGGTTTGGTGGGGGTTGATCCTCAGCCTCATCTACCCTAGGTTCAGCCATGTTAACAGAAGTACGTCGCCTGGATTCCTGCCCCAAAACACACAACTCGGGATGCAGTGAGCGTCTCCCGTGCATACACTAGAGAAGAACAGGAGGGGATGCGGAGGGCAACAGATGCGAGAAATGTGTTTCAATCAAGCACACAAGCCTAGTCCTTATGGTGTATTCCTTAAGAGACCTAGAAATCTCACAAAGGGTGATTAAGTCCGTAAGCACTGGACTCCCCTTCCCAAGGCTAATCTGGCCAGGTTGATTACGAGGGGATTGCAGGGAAGGTTCTTCCTTTGGCTTGCGCCTCCGATTCCATAGACCCCACAACCGCGGTCGTTTGACACTGCCCCGCAGCCTAGTCACCAGATTCTACCAAGGGAATGAAAGCCAAGTGCCTAGCGAACAAAATCTCACCTTTTGAGACTTAACTCAATCCTGCCTAGGGCACGTCTACTCAATTTTAAAGGGCTAAGATAGTGCTTGTGCTTAAGGTTATGTGATGAGGCGTTGATTGGGGTGGTGCCTCTTAATTTTCCACTTTCAAGGTGTGTGCTTCGAGCAAAACATGGTTTTCAAGCAAGGCTTTGTTAAGATGTGGTGTCTTTTAGTGTTTCATCCTTACTTTAATACTTTTTAGGGTTGACGTGTCTTAATGTTTTCAAACAAGTTTCGGTGGGCACGTCAAGTTCTACACACAACTCGGTGAAAGTAGATTTCCTTTTTATTCTGTAGAGGTTCTAAAACCCTAATATACTCATCCTGATGATCATGCAGCTTCTATTAGATGAGTCGATTTTAGGGTTGAGAGGTGCGACCCAGGTCAACTCACGGTGGCTTCGCAAACACCACTCAAGAAAAAGAAAAGAGCACTCCAAGAATTTATTCAGAATGTTAGAGTGTACATTTTTTTGTGGGGTGATGTGTTAAGGATGTGGGTCAAGCAATCATACACCACGTCAATTTTTTTCAGTTTTTACAATTTTTTTAGTTTTTTCACGCAAGTAAACAATGAGAGAAAGATCACTCACTATCGGTCCTCGTAGCGCCTACTCCCTTGCTACTGTCGTGGGATGCGTCGCTTCACCATCCACGCCCCGAATTCCTGCAACCATCAAGTAAAAAGGAAAATAGGGCATTAGACAATGTGAGGATGAATATGGAATGGAGGTGATAAAACAAATCCGTTGCCTCCCCGGCAATGGCGCCAAAAACTGATGTGCTGTTGTGTGTGTGTGTTAAGAAGTGTCGTTATAGTTGCACTTGCAACGTCGGTTTTAAAATAAGTAAATGGAGGTGAGTCCGAGTGTCAGTCTCAAGGAGGCGTGAAAATCGAATTTTTGCTTATCACTTGTTGTTACGGAAAGTGCGGAGTTTTGCTTGCGAAAGATGCGATTTTGAAAAGCGAGAGAGAGATAGAGAGAGAGGGTTTAGGGTTAGAAAGTTCCTTGTTTGATCATGCAACTTGAACGGAAATTAAAGTGACAATTGAACGGAAAATAACTTTATTAATCATGCACTTGTAGTTCATAGCTTACAACATTAAATACATGCTTCAAACAAAAGTAATGGAAAGCTTAAAAGAGAGAGAGAGAGGGTGCAGAGCGATGAGGCAGCCACAGCGGTGGAGGAGGCTCTGTCGGTGGCTCGTCGTCTCCGACGATTACAAGAGGGCCTAAAGCTAGCTAAGAGAGGGGTGGAGTAGTTTCAAGGGGAGTGAATGCCTTGAGTGAATGGTTGGAGGGGGTTTAAATAGGGTTAAGGGCTTCCTAAAAGAAGAAGGGGCTTTAGCAACGTCCAGAGCATCGCTAAAACCACTCCCAAAAGCGTCGGTGAAGCCCTCCAGCAGTTGGTCAGCCGCCTGCCTTGTTTCTTCTTCTCATGCGATCCGCAGCTGCTGCGCGAGAACCGTCCGATCAAAGATCAGACGGCTGAGATCCCTCCTCGGCTACACTGGGATCGCGCCTCTGGCGCGCGTGTGCACAGGCGTCATCGCCCGGCGTGCGCTTGCACGTGGGTGCCCGTGAGCTGCAGTTGCGCCGCATGGTGAAATCTTCGCCGCCTGCTGCTGATCGGGCGGCCCAATTTCGCCGCACGCTACCTTCGTCTTCAATTTCGGCTCCGCACAGCTCGAACCTGCGTCGCGTGTGTGCGGGCGTGCGTGCTAACCGTTGTGCCACACCCGTACTTTGTCGCGGCAACTACGGGCGGGCGCGCGAGTCTCGACCATTCGATCGAAGATCGACAGCCGAGATCTGATCTCGACTAGATGAAGGGCGACGTACGGTGGAGCGGGGGGCTGACGTGGCGCAATTTGGGCTGTTGATCTCCAAATCAACGGTCAGAACTTCTTGGGCCCATTGTAGGAGCTCCGGATGTCGGATTTGGCCGATCTTGAGTCCATTGGATTCCGTTCGTCATTCTGAATCCATCTGTGCGGTCCGATTGCTCATCTGAGGCCTGCTTTGACAAATTCTTACACAAATGGCCATTAATACAGTTTTATAAGCAATCTTGGTACATGATGCATGCAATGCTCCCATTCTACTTATGTTGTGCCTTTTATTCTTAAGATGGGCCATATTCAACATAATTATCACCCCCTTGTGTAGTGTTATCAATGTCCTAATGAATAACCTCAACTTACAAAGATAGATTGATAAATTATCTAGGAATTACAGTTAACTAAAGGGAAAGCTAAGGTGAGCCAAACTTACCCCCTGAAGGCAGTTGCGATAAATATTCCACAAGTGAGTGAGAGTATGAGACATCGCCGCCTACTTGATGCTGGAGGTAAGAAACTCTAGCACCTTATTTTCCATCTAAAGACTAATGTGCTCAAAGGCATCCAAGTGAACCTCCAAAACCTCCTGGCTATCAGTTCAGAGGACTTACTCCCATGCCTTCATCAAAATGGCAACTACCTTCACAGAATCCACCTCCACATCAAAAGGGTACAGAGCATCCCACTTGTACTCCTCCAAAACGGTCCAGTCTGCCGACACCTCCCCCCTAGAGGAAATCGAAATAATAAGTTTGGAGCGTTCCACGTGGTCAGCCTTAGCTCCTCGAAGGAGGATGCCTAAGCCAGAGAGTGTGCCACCCTTAATGGTGATTCCTCTTTAGGATGGGCCCTCGCACAATCTATCGATCCCCTCTAGGAAAACATTATCGATGTCATCACCCATAGCTCTCTCCACTATTGGAGAGTGTGGAGACATTGGCCTCCCAAGAGAATGCATGGTCACTACAGGTGAACTCTCCACAACTACCCAACCTTTGGCATTCGACGAAACTCTTGTAGGTGCCCTCGGCTCCTGTTCCCCTCAAGTGGAAACTAGCTCAAACAGGTCGCTTTGGCTTCACTTGAGGAGAAGGAGATGTAGGGGACTACCCTACCCTTCTCCTGGAAAAAGGGCCAGAGGCTCCTTTTGTGAAGAAGGATTGACTCCATTGCTACTACCTGCCTACTTCTGTGATGGGCATTGCCTCTTCCCAAATAAGGATCCGAAAACCCTCTTCTTCTAGGAAGGCTGGACCATTTTCAATGAAAAGAAAGTTGTACAGAAAGACAAAGGTCAAATTAGCATCATGTGAATAAAGAAGTTGTAGGGCCACTCACCATCATCTAGATAGTGGTCCCAAAACCGTGACAGAAGCCTGTGGACATCCTCCTGGGCAAGCTCTTGGAGAGCAAGAGTTCCAAAGCACTCCACAAGGTCAATCTTTGTAGTTAACTATGTTGAAGCGATCTATCGAGGGTTTATATTTTCGTCGTAGTTCAAATCCTCTATCGATTGAACAATAAATACAATTTATAACTCAGAATCAAGAAATGAGTCTGAGGTCGTTCATTGAGAACAAATAGGAATTCACATGCTAATCTCAATTAAAATCTAAATGAGCACAAGGAATCAAGCCAAGAATGATTATCAATGAATAATATCTACTCAAAATTGATCTTCAATGCAGAACATGAGTATATCAGGAGTTTAATGAAGAAAAAAGATGTCTAAGGAAAAATAATGGTGATTTAAATCACCAATTATTAGCTTAGATACATATATATATTAATTACTCAATAATATAAATAAATGCACGGTGCCTCAAATAATGCCACAATATTTTCAACCAAGTCAGTCGTTGGGTTTGATGACCAGATGACTTAATGGCATGAGCACAGGGCTTCTTCTTCACTTCTCTATTTCTCTTTCTCTTCTTCTTCTTAATTTCTCCTCTTCAGCTTCTCTTCGTCAGAGGCACTACCTTCTCTACGACTAAGTGTTGGGAGATTGCCTTGAAGAGCAAAACCCCCCTACCCCTCTCACAAATCTTCCCCTTCTCGCTCTCTCTTCTTTCTCATACCCAAGTGTAATCGGGTTAAAGGTCAAGTTATCGGATCCTATGAAGTGGCTAGACCCGCGTGCATGTGCACGAACGAGGCATGAGGGCATGAGGAGGTGCGTGCGTGGGGGGCCCGACCCCCCGATGTTCTTGGGAAATTGGGTAGAGGTAGCAATTCGATTTATCTCGTGCGAGCACTTCACTTTACGATGTGGGATTATTCCCACGAAACTCTTCACGTGCAGCAACAATGATGGCTCCTTCAATTGAAGTAGCTATTGCTTTGTGGTCTTCGATTGAAGACCTGGGAAAGGTCCTGAAGGTGGTCAGTGGGACCTGGGAGTAATAGCAATGAAGAATAAGGCCAGAGGAGGGCAGACTTGGATGGAGAAAGGCGATGGCAACGGCAAACTGCGACAAACACATGCAAGTCAAAATATGGCCTCTCAGCCCAATTAAACTAGCAAAAAATGATCGCCGTGAGGCGAGGAAGTTAGTGATAGTGGTGGCGAGGTGTTTTGAGCTTCGTGATGGCCAGACAGAGGCGAAGAAGGTGGTTGGTGATGGGTTCATTCGGTGAAGAGATGGAGTGGAAAATAGGCTTGGAAAGGTTAGGGATTTTATTCTAGGGGCCACGACGGAGGTTTTGGCGGTGGTGGTGTCATGTTCGGTGGCATGTGGTGGTGGCATGGGCTCGCTGGAGCCCTTGCCAGACTTGGAGAAGACGAAGGGGGAGAGTGTGAACGACGGTCAAATTTGAAGCAGAGGGAAAGAGGGATCGAGGGGCCCTAAAATTATGGATGAAATGAGGGAGATTCCCACGCCGGTGTGATTGCCGGACGTGAGGAAGACAAACCCTTTGTGAGGGATACGACAGCGAAGAGAAAGGGAGAATGCTCTCGCGGTGCCTGGTGAGACACGGAGGAAGATGGGGAAGGTTGCTGTGCTTCCAATTTGGTTGTTGGAGGCGCAGAGGAGGGAGGTCGAGAAGGCCACCAGAGTCTCAGTGGAGATGGCTGGGGGGAGAGGAAAATTGAGGAATTTTAAGGCCAAACTAAACTATGGAGGATGGTTTGTCCTCATGGGTCCTTATATAGGTCTCAAGAGAGCTTCCCAAGCTTGGAAGCTTCAAAGCTTTGCGAAAATAGGAGACATGAACCTTCAAAAGATTCACATAAGGATTTGGGCAAGAATTAGAGTCCAAGATATGACTTAAATTATAGGGAAATCTCTCAGGAGTTTCCCTTCCAATTTTGGAAGGGATCCTCCCATCAATCAGGGAGAAATCCCTAGTCGAAGGTCACCAGAGTAGGAGTTCCTCTGCGATAATGGTGGAGGGACCTGATTGCAAATAAGACAACAAAATTAGGGATCCAATTGTAAGGAATTCAAAAAGCTAGGGGTGCATATGTGATAAAAAGAGTCAGATTGGATTGAAATGCAAACTAGGTCAATATGATCTCTGATTGGACCCAAATTTTGATAAAAACCTAATTTGGACCCAAGGAATCTGATGGTGAAGTAGGATTTAGGTTTTGACCAAGTTTGACTGGATAATTTATGCAAAAACCTAAATTAGGGTAATTATCTGTTTGAGACTATATTTTAGGTCAAAATGGACTCTGATGGTCAAATCAAGGATGCCAAACCCTAGAGAATATTTTTTTATGATTTTTAGAAGGTTTAAGTAAATTTGATTCTAACCAGAACCTCAGTTAATTAAGCAGGTCTATTTTTAGGGTTTTAGATGTCCGTTAATTCTCGTAAAGCATGAAAATCCATTTCTGTCTGCACGGACCCTATTGTTAGACTTTAATGCATATTTGACCTTTAATAAACCCTTGAGAAAACCCACAGTTGTTCTGCATTCACGATATGATGGTAAAACTGTACTTTTAACCTTAGTTTCATGTTAAACTTTCAGAAAGGATGTGTAGTGAATTACGGTCCTTTGGCGATTATGTAGGAGCATTTATCAATGGATTTTGACTAATTAAAGCTAGATATGGCTAATGATAACGTTATCATCAAGCTAAAAATTCGGCTTCACTTCAACATCTCAATTGGGCAGACCCTACCAACATATAGGGACTCGAAGTGACTCCTCGTTATTCACAAGTGTCAATCAAAGCCCTTAAGGCTATCCAACACATCCACAAGTTGAAAACCCAACTTGTGAGGGAGGAGGATGTAAGTTCCTATCGAGGGTTACTCCTTTTTTTCCTTTTGAAGGAAGACCCCATAGAGGTGTCAGAAGAGGTCCACTGAGGGCACCACCCTGAAACAGAAGCAAATGATAAGAAAAGCATTCAACACAGGTCAACAATTGAGCTCGAGTTAAGAAGGGGCGAGATGATAGTGGGAAAGAAGGCGATGATGAAAGGGTTTATGGGAAGTCAAAGACCATTCTCAATGGTGTATTTGCAAATAACAAAGTTATCCCCCCAACCAAGCGAACACAGTCACAATCGGTCGCCCACAACGATGTACCTGACCTCGTCCAGCCCCTACTTTCTAAGAAAATAACTTAACTCCTCCTCGCTACAAGTAGAGGAAGGAGAGGTATAAAGAGTGAGGGTATCCTTACTAAGCTAGCCAAAAGAAGAAGGCTCACCTTTCTTAAGGGAAGACATTGCCTCCAAGGAAGAGGACACCTAGCACTTAACGGTTGACAAAGGCTAATAAAGTGGCGATGATGGCTTTTACGGCCCGGAGAAACCGCTCAGACAAGTCATAATCGTATGGGGAGTGGATGTAGCAAAGGTGAGTAAATTCTCCTCACCTACCCCTATTTCTATAAAGGGAAGGAGAAGGTAAAGAGTCACAACCCCTTGAGATCACCCTTAAGTGTCTCACAACTAATAAATGTAATACAACAAGGGGACAAGAAGAGGAACGCCCCATTCTACCCCTCGAATACCCCTTCAGTAGTCTTGACCTTGAGGCACCAGAGAATGAAGGTAGAGATGAGCTTGAGTGTCCCCTAAACATCTCATCAATCACTAACAAAAGAGGACCACTACATTTCCTAAGGCCTAGGAGGATGGACACAAATCCACCCCAGGCCTTAGGAAACTCGAATGACGTGACCGTGGAGGCATTGGTTGACCACCATTCGCTCGAAAACCCTAACGGAACCAACTACTTTACTAGGGGAACCCCCCCTCCCCAAACAAAACTGACGGCTAGGACCAACTGCATTATAAGTGGCGACATCCCCCCAAAGTGCACACTGAGGGTAGGATGCTTGAGCTATTGCCCAAAAATCAAAATGGAATAATTGAATTCCATCCCACCTGATTTAGCCTGAATTCTAGTCCGCTTGAATGGCCTAATTTTCTTGGATGGTCTGCTTGAACTTGCATCGCCACAGCTGAATGATCACCTGGAAGAGGAAGAAACACAAAAGCAGAACCCTCAAGGCATCATCAAAATATAGAAAAATGCAAACTACCATGACCCCCCCCCCCCCCCCCCCCCATGGAGGCAAGAGGGGGCAAACGAGTAGCTACCCCTTGGTAAGGCTGAGAGGTAGCTGCTGGGGACAAGTACCAACAAAATGAGACTACAACAAAGATATTTTACTCCGCAGCCCACGAAACAGACTATAAGAATGGAGGCAACTAGTGAGGGAGGAAAAGTCAAACCCATCAAGCTAAGACCCACAGCCTTTGGCCTAGGCAGAGGTAGGCCTGGAGCCTAGAATCTTATAAAAAAGACCCAGCTTACGAACCAAGCACGAGCAGCCAACATGACCATCTAATTTCTATCAGGTAGATCCTCAAGTGGGCCTTCACTTGAGTTTTCCAAATGAGATGGAGAGTCACCTAGGTAGCCCATGAGGATCTTCTAAATAAGAGTCAAAGCCTCTTGGGTGGTATCCTCTCATCGCCCTTTGAGAAGAAGATCCTCGCCACGACGCCGTCCTGTCCCATCCTTCGTCCTCCAACTACGTCCCCGTTCATCCCGCTCCTCACCACCTTCCTCCAGGCGACGTCAGACCGAGTCATCCTATAAGAAACCGTGGAGAGGGATTCTCTCACCTCTTTCTATCTTTATTGCTTTCGTAGTGTAATCATTCCCGCTTTCTTAGTTGTAGAACATTTGATTAGAAATCCATGATTGTTTCTCTCTCTCTCTTATATTTTCGCAAGTAGATTAACTAGATAAAATTTCATCGACCTAATCTCTTGCCTGATAAAAAATACCAAAAAAAATATATACAAGATAAAAACTATAAAAAGAAATAAAAAGCGAAACGTGGATTTCATAAAACCAAACGTTCGCCTCCCCGTATTCAACCCGGGACTCACTTTCCGAGTTTCAGTTATAAATTTTATCTGATCGATGAATTTTCTCGTGAATCAAACTACGACGATAGGTTTTCCAAACTTGAACCCTTTCCACGTGCAAATCCGCCATCATCATTTTGGTGCCGTTGCCAGGGAGGCAACGCTCTTTGGTTTTTTTTTCTCGCATTTTCCCTCATTACTTACATATTTTTCTAACCTATCTTTCTTCTTCGATCTATTGTCTTACAGGAACCCGATCAAGGATCCGAAGGCGGTAGATTGGAGTAAACTGCAAGTAGAAACATTTGTAAGTTTTCCCCCACCACCCCCACCCTAGTTTCCATTTCGCCATGCTAATAACTCAAACTCAAATCAACCTAGGTGCTTTTATAAACCCTAGGATAGATCTGATTGTTTGATTGTCACCTCACCTCACCCACCCGCATATATTAAAAAATAAATAAAAAATACTCTTCTCTTGTGGGATTTAATTAAAAGAGACACACTTAACACCCACAAATTCTCATCCTACGGCGCACAATCACTTTGATTCTACCACTTAACCGGGATCTGACCTGTGGACCTGGTACACTTCAACTCAACACACCAATAAGTGAGTAGAAATCTGAATAGGTCAAACATTTTTTTGTGTGCCTTAACTAAGTGGTGCAACAAGACAATTGATTGAGCTGTTTGGGTCGCACCACTTAAGATAAAAGTGATTCATTAGTAGCTTGCCACTTACGGTTGATTTTTAGAGCTGAACCAGGCACTCCACATTTTTTTTTTTATCTCTAAAGGAACACATCATCACTAGTGCTTGTAAAACTTGGAGTGTTCTACTGAACCCTGATTGAATACACCTAAGATTAAACCCTAAAAGCTACTAAACAAGGTTAAACTCTAAAAGACACATCATCAAATAACCTTGTTTGCAAACCCTGGTTGTGCACGCACACACATTTTAACTGATCATTAAGGGCACAACCCATCTAAAGGGCCCATCACATTCCAAGAGAACAATCATCCCAAGCCTAATTAAAACTGGCTAGACATTGGCCTTAAGGATTGATTTGCTCTTTAGAGCTCATATTGAGATTTTTTTCGATTAATCTCCTTCTACTGGTCCATCTGATATCTAGCTAGGGGAGTAGCATCAAACAACCATGGCTGGGGGGTACACTAGGAATCGGAGGCACAAGCCAAAGGAAGAACCTTCTCCCCAGTCCCTCCTTCTAACTAGTTGGATTGACCGGATAAAAGTAGACCAAATTGGTTATAATCTCAAGACGGGTCCTGGGAGTCTGTAGATCTTTAGGCTAACCCACCTAAGGACAGGGTTGATTTCTTATACTGCAGGGAACCTTTCTCTCTTTTGATTTCGCTTCCTATTCCACCATGTATCCTTCCACATCCTACACTCATTTCCCATCCCATCCTCCTACTACCACTTATCCCCAAGATGATTACTATCCTGACTTGACTTGTAATTACCCATCCACTAACTGGGATAACTTTGATTAGGGATATGAATATGGACCTCAGCGTCCAGGGCCTAACCCTAGACAACAAGACTATCATTATTATCCTTCCCAGAGCTACAATGATTATAGATCTCCATCCTTTGATGATCAACCTAACCCAATCTACAATCAAGAAGGATATGTTGACTATAACACCTACCCTCCCCAGTATTCCACTGAATATAGGTCACCACCATTCGTTAAACAACCTGAAACGACTTACTATCAGAAAGAGACCCGAGAACCTCGATATCTTGACTCCTCAAGATTTAACCCAAACCCACCTAAACCTGAACTGAACTAGTCGGTTCAGGTGAAACAGATCCAGGATAGGGTGTTAGCTAATTTGAGGAACACTATACAATCTTTAGAAGCTCATCCAACACCATGCACTGAAGAATTGGAGCCTATGATCAAAATGATTAATGAACTTAATAGTTCTATATTGGATTTGCTCCAAAATGTTAGGGATAGGGGCCTGGGTGAGTTTCTACTTGGGAAATTGTCGAGGTTGAAGATGAAATTTGTGGTTGCTCTAGTCAAATCTTAGGATGATTCTCAAGATGAACCCCCTTCAGGAGAGCTAATGGCTGAACCTGCTCAAGTGATTATCAGGGGGTATACATTTCTAAGACTGGAGATGACCAGGTTGGGCTAGAGCAACCCATTGAGGATGAATCGATTGATTCACCCGAGATCCTCAAGCCAGGGAGCAAGGAAAAATATGTCTCTTTGAACCAGGAAATTACAACCAATTTTGAGACATATATAAATGAGAATCATAAATTCTTTGACTCTGAGGGTGAAGAATCTCTTAGTGAAGTCTCACTTGAGCATAAGGAAGATGATTTTAGTGAGACAAACCGCTTGAGGAATCTAATGAACCATTTGATAGCCCAATCATTGAAGAGTATGATCATGTTGGGGCTAACTTGGATGATTCGAATCCTAATGATTCAATCAATAGCCCCATTCCTCAACCACACACTAAAGAATTGAATGATGGCATTTTTGAGATCACCTGACCCAAGTCAATCCTAATTCAACCTCAATTGTTGAACTTGGATACATTAGATGGGGTGTACAATGATTTGGAGGTCTTGGAAACATTGATTTTAGAGGGTAGAAATGTGGAAATGAAAATTTGGGAAGCTACTTCTGAGGGAACTATGATTTTGGATCTAAGGGTTTCTATTGACCTAAAACCACCAACTTTTTACCAAGACCCTTATGATATCTTTGACGTGCGACCCAAGCTTGGAATAATTCACTATCTTCCGAAGTTGAATGTTAAGTGGACATCCAAACCTATTGAACCATCTCTACCCGTTGTCCAACACTTTAGTCTTGGGTTGCATACCACCAAACCGCAGGCCCGGCCCTATAAATATAGTAATCTCCGATTCTTGGTGATTTTCATCCAAAACCTAAGAACCACTCGACCTTAGGGCATGGGTCTGCATCACATTCTGGTCCACATTTGTGGACATCTTTTTGTAGGTCACAAAATCAATCTTCTTATTCTAATTTTGACCTGCACTTCTAAACTTTTAATGTCTTCTTTACTTGTGAACCGTGCCTAGTTGAAGGTAATAAATTTAGCACGTGTTTATATTCCACGCTCTGTGGAGCTGACCGAATTTTCATATTATTCAGGTGATATTCTGTTTACCCCACCCTTTCATGTCCTTATTTTTACAATGAGGACATTGCATCATTTAGGCATAGGGGGGTGGATAATTAATTCATGAAATCATTTCGTTAACACCATAGAATTTCTTTTAGTTTCTTTAAAAATAATTGAAAATTCAAAAAGATAAAGAAAGAAGAAGAATTAGGAGAAGAGAACTTAGGCATTTGGAAGTTATTAACTTTAGAAAATGATACGATATGACCTGAATACTTAGACTCTTTAGGTCTTTGAGCTTAATTAGCTCGGGTGTCCACTCGAATGTGAACTTAGTCTTGAGTCCTCACCAAGTAATTCTATTTTAATTTGGTAAATAAATTGGAGTGATAAGTATATGACTTATTAACCCGCCCTCTGATTTGAGGGGACTTTAAGCCTAAGCATTTACACACTAATTGCACTAACTCACTTTTCGATGGTTTCTTCGAAAATTGGGAAGCTAATGAACCATATAGAGTGATATAGATGGTAAGTTATCGGTGGTAACAACTTATCGATCAATTGTCCAGAGCCCAGCCATAAGACCATTTTCTTCGTACTGTCTTTAGGTAAATCTTAGATCAGAGAAGCCACCTTCTTAAAATAAAAGAAAAAGAAAAAGAAAAAAAAGAATAGAAAAAGAAGAAAATAAAAAAAAATAAAACCACACTTCACCACACGAGTATGGCTGGCAACTTGCTGTGTGTAATAGCCCATTGGCCGATTGTCTAGAGCCCAGCTTACAAAAATGTGCAATAATTCCCAAAACACTTAGGGAAGAAGCAGGGAAGTAGAATAAACCGAGGAGATATACACTGGGTTAGCCCTTGTGTTGACCTCATAAATAAAAAAAGTAAGGAGAAAGCTACCGTTCGAAAAGATAAACCTCTAAGCAAGGTCACCTAGGGTCGTAGAAACTCGAAGTTCATTTTAACGACCACCTAGTGAGTCTTCACTCTTTTCACTAGATGCTTAGCACTTAGAGTCCTTTTCGAGTCTTGGGCAGGTCAGGTAGCCATAAAAAGTTATCCTGAAACTCTCAAACTCCAAAAGTCCAAAAAAATTACAAAAGAAGAAAAACAAAAAAATGTATCTTCCCTTTTCAAATAAGGCGAGGACTTGGACGGTCTACATTCTGGTAGACACCTGGGACTATTGAGTCTTCGTAGTTTAGGACCTTAATTGATAATTTCTATTGTTAATAAACATAGGCCAAAGCGATCGAATCCTAATTATGTTTTTATACATAGCATGTAGTTTAATTTTTCTAGAGACTAGTAAAAGATAGGTATGGGGGCATGATATAGACACATCTATTTAGGCCCAATCATGCATGTTCCTGGGCTTAGATTTGCATTTTATGTTATAAATATTGCATAGCACGCATCATTATGCATTTAGAGTAGTTGTATATATTTTAGGTTAATTAGGTCCTTTTTATGGCCAGGAGAGAAGAAGATTTATTTCAGGGCCTCAGATGGACGATCGGACCGTATGGATCTGATCAGGACGACGATCGAAGTCTAACGCCTCCAAAATCGTCTAGATCGGAGTCCTATAGCGCCATATGAAGTTCGAGGAAGATCAACGACCAGGAGGCCAATGCAACATCCATATGGGCTTCGGATGAAAAATCTGACCGTACGGATGGATCCGAAGTGAAGATCGCAGTTCGACAACGTGAAAATCAACTCGATCCAAGCACCGTGGCACCCTCTGCAGCAAAAAGAAGATGGACGGCCTAGATGGCGCCACATGGTGCCATCTAGGCCGCCCAACACCGGCCAACAGCAACCGGCCATGCCATTCAACTTCCATGCCTTCGAATCCTATCCGTTGGATCAAGATCCAATGGCTGGGATGCCTCGAAGCCTGCAGCACTCAATTCGTCTTTAAGACACAAAAGTGCCAGCAACGCATTGGTCACAAGGGGCACTCTCAAGTCGTAGGCACATGGTTGAATCCCCGCGAGCGCACGCAATCATCAGCATGAGCATAATTGCCAAATTGGGCCACACGATCTTCATCGAACGGTGCAAGAGTCTCTACGTGGATGCACAGATGATCGCGGAAACGCCTGTGCCATCCAACGCCATCTGAGTGCCTGATCCTCGAGCGATCATGACCGTCGATCGAGCATCTGACTGCGAGAAGGTGGGTGCGCAAGCATAGCTGCAAGCGAGCGTGAGCTGGAGGCTACAGCGATAGTTGCGCAGGTCTTTAGTGACACTTGTAGTTGTCACTAATGGCTTGCGCTATGCGTGCGCCAGCAAAGGAATTAAAGGGCGCAGATCTTCAGCAACTGTTGGGTGGATCTTCAGCGATGATTATACTTGTCACTAATTGCCCGTGGATGATTTGTCTCCTCCTCCACTATAAAAGGACCTATCCCCCTCCATTCCAAACCATCTCTTCCTTTCTTCCTCTCACCACCTCCAAGGCTCTAAAGAGAGCTTGTCCCAAGCCTGGGATGCTCCTCTAGAGTAGAAAAGAAAATAGTTTTCCCACCTCTCATCCCCATTCGTGGAGCATCCCGTGGCCGTCCTCTCACCGCCCATTGGGAAAAAGATCCTCGCTGCGACGCCGTCCTGCCCTATCCTCCGTCCTCTGGCTATGCCCCCATTTGTCCCGCTCCTCACCACCTTCCTCCAGGCGACATCAGAGCGAATTGTCCTTCGAGCAACCGTCGAGGGGGATTCTCTCACCTCTTTTTATCTTTATTACTTTCGTAGTGTAATCTTTCCCACTTTCTTAATTATAAAAAAATATTTGATTAGAAATTCATGATTGTTTCTCTCTCTCTCTTATATTTTCGCAAGTAGATTAGCTAGATAAAATTTCATTGACCTAATCTCTTGCTTGATGAAAAATACCAAAACAAATATATAAAAGATAAAAACTACAAAAAGAAATAAAAAGCGAAATGCGGATTTCATAAAACCAAACATTCGCCTCCCCGTGGTCGACTCAGGACTCATATTCTAAGTTTCGGGTATAAATTTTATCTAATTGATGGATTTTCTCATGAATCGAATTACAACGACGGATTTTCTAAATTTGAACCCTTTCCGCATGCAAATCCACCGTCATCAAAGATGCTACCCAAGAGGGGTCCCACAAGGAGCGTGCTCCTTACACCCTATCAAAGGGAACCTTGTATTCAAAAGGTGCCACTTCAGTTGGGCGATATTGTATTCAAAGAACTTCTGTAAAATATTGAGATAATGCAAATTATGAGGGATAAAGCCCCTTCCCAGACGTACATTGTTTGTGGTGGAACTAGTTAACCAATTCCAAAGTGCTGGTGTGGTTTGGTTCTGCTCACTCTCTACCTTATTGTCTTGATTGGGTCCTTCAAACTTGATCAATTTTCCTCAACCTCGAAAGCATATAACCTACGGAGAAGCCAATAGCAAGTAATTGACAGAGATGAGACCATCTAGTTGAGTCAACGCTTGGAGAAAATAGAGAAAGATGGTATCTCTAGTGATTAAGACCCCAAGATTTTGGGACGCATAACTTTTCACCAAAGGTCTGGTATACTATACATATGCATAACTAATTGCCCCTTGTCATTTCAGCATCGTGAGGTGCTTTAATTTGATTGGGATATGGGGTATAATGGTACCATGTAATGCACATAGTTAGCGGAGGTTACGTATACAACCATCTATAATTGAGAATGATGCTATCGAACCTATTTCCTAGGATTTGATTTTGTTCTTGATTCCATTTGAGGTTAATTCCTAAACCATTCTCACCAAGGGAAACTCATAAGATGCTTATTTTCTAAAAGCTTTAAGTTCACTGATAGAAAACTTAAAACTTGATAGCAAAAGCAAATGCTAATCCCTTATACTAATTTCATAGATGTCATTAATCAAACCAAAGATTACCCGAGTCCATTAAATTGATTCCTTCAAGAAGTCATGTTGGGTCATTTAAGAGAAGCCCTAGCCTTCTTGAACATGTTCAAGGGATGTCACTGTTCGGCGCATAATTTGTGTTTTAAAAGTTATTTAGTTGTACTATAGCGTGAAAACACGTCGACAAATAATATTTATAAAATCGATAAGTACCGGGTCATTTGCAAGGAGGTAATCTCGATTTTTAATGAAAGCTTTTCAGAAAACTAGTTCTAACAGGTATTTATATATGTATATATATATAAAGAGCACATATCAAGCATTCAGAATATCAGAATTTTATTGCATTCATAAATAGTTTCCAAAGTAGAAAGTACTATGCTAAAGAGAGAGAGAGAGAGAGTAGATAGATAGGAGAGGGAGATAGAGAGAGAGATGAGAGTGCAGAGAGACGACACTGCTTGTAGGATGCTTGTGCGAGGTGCGATAGCACCTCAGATCCAGAGCGTCGGGATGAAGTTGCAGAGGGGCGGAGAATTGCAGAGAAGACAATAGAAGGGAACTAGAGTTGATGGGGGAGAGAGATGCTTCAACTAGAGGGCCCTGAGTCTTCTTTTATAGTTTTGATGGAGGGCAAAAATGATATTTTGGCCTTAAAATCGTCCAACAACTCTTATTTGATCAGATCCGTTGATCTCTCAGATTTTGCCTCAAAGTACCTTCATTTGCTTTTAAAACACTCAGATTCAACCTAGTGGCGACACGTGGCAGCCGCTGCATCGTCAATCTTCGATTGCGCGGCTCTAATTCCTCCTTGTTACGACCCGATTCCCGAATCCCTACAGGACACGAGAATCGGACCGACTCGACTGATCCCAAGACCCAATCGTCCAACGAGAAAGTAACCAAAAAGTAGTAAAATAAACTACATTCACCATGCAAGTAACTAACAGTAACAAAAGTACAGTAGTAAAGAAAGAACTACTACAGTACATACCACCACAATAGTAGAGAATTAAAAACAGGTACAGAATATGATGTTTACAACAAAAGAGTACAAAAGTGTTACAAAATACTCACTACTACAGGAACAGGTACAACACAAGTACAACTACTGGGCTCTACTGGGCCCAGCACCCTCTGCAGCCGTAGGCTCTGGCTGCTCAACACCTGGTCCTGAAAAAGGTGTTAAGTACGACACGTCAGCGAAACGCTGAGTAGAGTGGCAACCAGCTAGCTAAGAAAAATAGTAAAGGTGGACAAGTAGCTATTGTTTTTAATTTCTTTCTTTATTTATCTATTTACTCCTTGGTTTATTTCTCAGGTCTTTCTCTTGATCTCAAATGTTCCTCCAGGGAACGATCTTGATTGCAGTCTTTTCTGAAAGGTAGAAGTAGCACGTGGTGCTCTCCTGGCTGGGAGAGTCCCCCGTGGTGGTTCTACCCTCAGTCAACCACCCCAAGGTCGCTGACAGACGTAACGGTGACTACGGCATGCGCGATAAATGCACGGGTAGTTACCCCGCACTAGCACGCGGTTAGTCGTTTCCGTTAACGGGTGCACCTAAAGCACAGCACGGAACCAGTATAGGGAAGAGCCCTCTAAGTAATAAGGGTCCAGCCCCTCCACAGTAACCAAACAGGGGTCTTACCCCTCCACAGTCCGCGCACCCTTGCCTGACTACCCTGGTTTGCCCAGTGGGCCTGACAAGCCAATGTAGGACAGCTAGCTGAACCCCGGGTCCCGTGGGGTGGCTAGCTCCCTCCCTACACTAGTACCTCTCCCCGGTACGGTGTACGTGAGGGCCAAAAGTCGGTACAAAGTGGCCAGACCTAACCCCGGGTCTCAACCCTAGGGCGACTGGCTCCGCTCTACACTAAGAAGTAACATGTGCTTCCCTTGGTACTACATACCCAAGGGACAGCACACTTCCCAGCACATTCCCAGATTCATTCCATTTATTTCCAGGAGTTAAACTCCTAATTCCCTGTAGGGTTCATGCTCATGTTTCTCAGGCCAAGCCATACTAGGTTTCACCATTTCAGGTTTATTCGCATGTAGCACGTGTTTCCAATATTCATTCTTTCCCAATTTACATACATGCAGCTCGTATTTAATCTCAACAATAGGAATTTCATGTAGCAGTTACTAACAACAGTACTCTACATTTCACAGGCAGTTGTTATCCCATTACAGGCAATTATTATTATTCTATCTACTCATCCAAGACTGTAATTCGGGCATTCAAGACAATCGTTCCAATGTTTCTAGTCCTAGGATTCTTGCCATACCCTAGGATCTATCATTCAATCTAGTGTTTCTGGTCCTAGGATTCATGCCATACCCTAGGATCTATCATTCAATCTAGTGTTTCTGGTCCTAGGATTCATGCCATACCCTAAGATCTATCATTTATTTCAGACATGCAGTTAAGTTTGTAATTAACTAAGGGAAGCCACTCTAACCGCAAAACCAGGAGTAATGGAGGCGTGATCGGCAGGTCCACGTGCCTCCACAACCCCCAAATCCAAAACAAAACGAGGTCCTAACACAAGGATCAACCACAAGAAACCACTCAAAATAGGATAAAAGTATTTCAAACAAGTAAAGGAACTTATACGAAGAATGAAATTTTAAACGCGGAAATCGGACCTCAAACGGACCCTAAACGGGTCAAAAATGATAATTCTGACTCAAATCAGACGTCTGAAACACCTTCCAAACGTCTTAAAAGGGGTAAAGATTCATACATCGCTCTGCACTGCTCCTCAGACGTCCAGGGGTCCTGCTGAACCATCTAGACCTAGTTCCAGACGTCCGACTATCTCTCCGGACGTCTGGAGATGCTCTCCGCCGTCTGGTGACTCGTCCAGACGTCTGAATCGCGTGGGAGGGCATGTCCTGCGCCTTCCCGAAGCGAAACTTGCACGAGCACGCAAAACTCTCTTAACACGGCATGCAACAAAGCTTCGACAGAACGGCCTGCATGGTTGTATCCGCAAAAAGAAGCATAAGAGGAAATACGTACCTCTCAGTCTTCTGGAGCTCCCTCCAGACGTCATCCACGTCATCTGGATGTAGGTCCAGACGTCTCATTCTAGGGAAAAATCCCAGAATCAGAACCTCCTTCTTCTTCTTCCAGCTGCGCACGACCTCGCGGTTGGGAAAAATCCCAGAATCATAAGAGGGCGGCTGGGGCTCAGTTTGCGTGCGGCATGCGTGTAGACTCGCGGTCGTACGCACACAAAAAAATTTATTTCCAGACGTCTGGGAAGGTGTCCAAACATCTAGCCCAAGTCCCAGACGTCTTAAAGAACTTTGATGGCACGGGTCTTAACAACATAACAAACTCAAAGGAAGTTTAGTCCCTGAAACTTGCGCTAACTAGGGGGCGAAAAAAGAAAAACATACGCATAACAAACTCAATGAAGACCGAAGTCGGTCCGAAAAGACATAGCCTCAAAGAGCTCTGGGTACCGCTCTCGCATCGCTGCCTCAGGCTCCCAGGTAGCCTCTTCGTTCCGCTGGCTCCTCCACAAGACCTTCATCAGGGGTTCTTGCTTCCGTCTCAGACTACGGGTGACTCTGTTGAGAATCTGCACTGGCTGCTCGGGGTAGGTCAGGTCGTCCCCCACCTCGACGCTCTCGTGGCTCAGAATGTGACTGGGATCGGCGATGTACTTCCTGAGGTTGGACACGTGGAACACGTCGTGCACACCAGAAAGCTGGGGAGGAAGGGCAAGCCTGTAAGCAACGGGTCCAACCCACTTCAAGACCTTAAAGGGTCCCACAAACCTCGACGCGAGCTTCCCTCTCACCCCAAACCATTGCAGGCCCTTCAGGGGTGAAACGCGAAGGAAGATGTGGTCCCCAACCTCAAACTGCACCTCTCTGCGTTTCCGATCTGCATAGCTCTTCTGTCTGCTCCTGACAGTACAGAGTCACCTGTGAATCTGCTCGATCACCTCCTGACTCTGCTGGATCAGCCTGGGGCCAACCTCCCACTTGGTCCCCACCTCAACCCAACTCAAGGGTCCCGTACACCTCTGTCCGTACAGAGCCTCGTAGGGTGCCATGCCGATGCTCGAGTGATAACTGTTATTATATGCAAAGTCCGCCAAGGCAAGTGCTCCTCCCAAGAGCCCTCCAGTTTAGTACACAATCACGCAAAAGGTCCTCAAGTGTCTGTATCGTGCGCTCAGACTGTCCGTCCGTCTGGGGGTGGTATGCTGTATTGAACCTCAACCATGTCCCCAAGGCCTGCTGAAACTCAGCACAAAACTGGAACGTAAAATGGCTATCCCGATCGGATACGATCTCCCGCAGAACTCCGTGTAGACGTACCACGTCACGGATATACCTCTCTACTTACTGTGCTGGTCCCAAGGTGACTCAGATCGACAAGAAACGTGTCGTCTTCGTCAATCTGTCTACGATCACCCAGACTGCGTCGTGTCCTCGCTGGGTAACGGGCAAGCCCACCACCAAGTCCATGGTGATGCTCTCCCACTTCAACTCTGGCACTGGAAGTGGCTGCAACAACCCTGCAGGCCTCTAATGCTCGGCCTTCACCTACTGGCACACCAAACACTACTGTACGAATTCACCTACATCCCGCTTCATTCCCCTCCACCAAAGGTCGCGTCTCAAATCATGGTACATATTTGTGTCTCTGGGATGTATGGTGAACTTGGAACCGTGTGCCTCGGTCAGGAGCTCTCTCAACAGCTCCTCATCCCTGGGAATGCACAAACGTCCCCTCATGCGCAGTACCTGGTCTGTAAAGGAGAAGTCCCTAGGATCTCCTGACAGTACTCTGTCACGCAACGACTGCAAGTATGGGTCGGTCATCTGTCCAGTGATGATGCAGTCTATCAGCTCTGGCCTCGTCTGTCGTGTCACAGTCACTACCCCACAGTGCCCGAGTAACTCTAGGGGTCGCCAACTACCCATCTCCTCCATGAGGCTCCAACTCTGCGCCTGTAAACTGGCCAAGTGGGAGGGTGCTTTTCGACTCAAGGCGTCAACCACCACGTTGGCCTTCCCCGAGTGGTAGGAAATGCTGTAGTCATAGTCCTTCAGGAGTTCCAACCAACGTCTCTGTCTCATGTTGAGCTCCTTCCGATCAAACAAGTATCTGAGGCTCTTATGATTTGTGAAAAGCTCAAAGGTCTCACCGTACAAGTAGTGCCTCCAAGTCTTCAGTGCGAAGACGACAGCTGCCAGCTCCAGGTCATGGGTAGGGTAGCTATGCTCATGGGGCTTCAGCTACCGCGAAGCGTAAGCGACAACGTGACCCCTCTGCATGAGCACACCCCCTAACCCTTGCAAAGAGGCGTCCGTGTACACAACGAACTCTCCACTACTGTCTGGGATGGTGAGCACGGGAGCTGAAGTCAGCCTCTCCTTCAGCTCCTGAAAACACGCCTCACAAGTGTCTATCCAAGAAAAGGGCATGTCCTTCCGGGTTAGCTGTGTCATAGGACATGCAATCCGCGAGAAGCCCTGATAAACCACCTGTAGTAGCCTGCCAATCCCAAGAAGCTACGGATCTCTGTAACAGTACGCGGTCTCCCCCACCTGAGCACTGTCGCAACCTTGGCTGGGTCCACATCCAAGCCATCCCCGGAGATCACATGACCCAAGAAGGTCACCTCCCTCAACCAAGACTCGCACTTACTGTATTTGGCGTACAGCCTACGTCGTCTTAGTGTGTCCAAAACCATCCGCAAGTGCTGTCCATGCTGCTCCTAATCTCGAGAGTAGATGAGCACATCATCAATAAATACCACCACGAACTGGTCCATGTACGGTCTGAACACCCGATTCACCAATTCCATGAAGGTAGCGGGGTCGTTGGTCAGCCCAAACGACATGACCAAGAACTCGTAATGTCTGTACCGGGTGCGGAAAGTTGTCTTGGAGACGTCTGCCTCCCTGATCCTCAACTGGTGGTGTCCAGACCTCAAGTCTATCTTGGATAATACCGTGGCACCTCGCAGCTGGTCAAACAAGTCATCAATCCTCGGCAGCGGATACCTGTTCTTGATGGTAACCCTATTCAACTATCTGTAGTCCACACAAAGGCGTAGGGTACCATCCTTCTTTTTCACGAACAATACCGGGGCTCCCCACGGAGACACACTGGGCCTCACTAAGCCCTTCTCCAGAAGGTCCTGCAACTGAGACTTGAGCTCTCGCAACTTAAGTGGTGCCATCCTGTACAGTGCTGTAGAGATGGGGCTAGTCCCCAGTACTAGTGAGATCTCAAACTCGATCTCACTCTCGGTCGGTAGTCCTAGCAACTCATCTGGGAACACGTTGGGGTATTCTCTGACCACCGAGATACTCTGAAAGTCTGCCATAGGGCTGGGCTCTGCCACCACACAAGCTAGAAAGCCCTCACACCCCTGGCCCAAAAGTCTCGCCGCCCGAAGTGTAGAAATGCACCTGAAGCCTCCGTCCACTGGCTGCTCATGGAACTCGAAAGAAGGCAACTCCGGTATGGAGAAGATGATCTTCCTCTCAAAGCAGTCCACCAAGGCGTGGTAAGCAGGCAGCCAGTCCATCCCCGGAATCACGCCAAAGTCCTCCATTGGTATCACAAATAGGTCAACGGGGAGGCAGTGTTCCCAATACTGACCCCACAACCCGTATTACTTCCCCAGCTACAAACAGCTGGCCGCCTAGGTTTCTGACCACCACTAATCCCCTAATGGAGTGCTATCAGACTCCAGAGTAGTAAACAATTCGTGGAGCAAGAAGGTACATCGTACTAGAAGCAGGAATTACGTACTCCAAAAAGACCAAACCTTGTAACCATACCTGTCACCGTATAAACTGAAGCTATGATGTCCCCGTGAGTCACGACATCGCGACACTCCTCGGTACTGGGAGCGGACAAAACAGGTAGGCCCAGGGTGGAGCTAGTGACAGCTGGCCAGTATCCTCCTCGTGGTGGCTGTCCTCCCTCATGCACCTGGAACCAACGACCACCCGACTGGCCCTCAGCGCTCGAAGCGGTGAGTGTCTGCTGTGCTCCAGCCCTAGACAGGCAATCCCATCTGAAATGGCCTAGCTGGCCACACTGGTAGTAGAGGGGGACTCGACTCTTTCTCTCGGTAGGTCCCTACTGGCGGCTGGGCAGGGGTCCAGTGCTGACAGCTGGCCCCTGTCGAGGCCCCCCAGAGGCTACTGACGCCCCACAAAGCATGACGGCTCTCTTGCAGGCGTCGCGTGCCTCCATTGAGCTCTCCTAAGCCGCCTAGTGTGTTGGCGGAAATCTCGTTCCACGATAGACTCCCCTATCATACCCTCGGAAGAGAGATGAGGGGGTGGCGAAGTGGGTGGAAGCTGAAACTCTTCTCGAACCACCTCTTGGATTAGATGGACGAGGTCCGGAGACGGTATGCTCAGGAGAAGAGAAGGGGTAGCATGTACTCCAAGCTTGACACATCTGTCCCACGAGCCTCGACCACGACTGCGCCCGCAGCCCACCCTCCTAGTTCCACGACGAGGCAGCTCCTACAAGGAGATGCAAACACAAAATAGGAAGACATCAAATCTAGCCGATACTCAGCAGAAGAACCTCAGAACGGATGTCAAAAGGTACGTTGGGGTGGTTACTCTAGTTTCAAGCACGTGAATTGGTTATTTTTCCAGCTAGTCGGTTCACATCTCGGGATGACCTTGCTCTGATACCATCTTGTTACGACCCGATTCCCGAATCCCTATAGGACACAAGAATCGGACTGACTCGACTGATCCCAAGACCCAGTCATCCAACGAGAAACTAACCAAAAAGCAGCAAAATAAACCATATTCACCATGAAAGTAACTAACAGTAACAAAAGTACAGCAGTAAAGAAAGAACTACTACAGTACACACCACCACAACAGTAGAGAATTAAAAATAGGTACAGAAATATGAAGTTTACAACAAAAGAGTACAAAAGTGTAACAAAATACACACTACTATATGAACAGGTACAATACAAGTACAACTACTGGGCTCTACTAGCCCCAGCACCCTCCGCAGCCGTAGGCTGTGGCTGCTCAACACCTAGTCCTGAAAAAGGTGGTAAGTACGACACATCAGCGAAACGCTGAGTAGAGTGGCAACCAACTAGCTAAGAAAAATAGTAAATATGGATAAGTAGCTGTTGTTTTTAATTTCTTTCTTTATTTATCTATTTACTCTTTATTGGTTTATTTCTCAGGTCTTTCTCTTGATCTTGAATGTTCCTCGTGGGAACGATCTTGATTGCAGTCTTTTCCAAAAAGTAGAAGTAGCACGTGGTGCTCTCCTGGCCAGGAAAGTCTCCCGTGGTGGTCCTACCCTCAGTCAATCACCCCAAGGTCGCTGACAGACGTAACGGTGACTACAGCACGCGCGATAAACGCACTGGTAGCTACCCCGCACTGGCACGCGGTGAGTCATTTCCGTTAACAGGTGCGCCCAAAGCACAGCACGGAACCAGTATAGGGTAGAGCCCTCTCAGTAACAGGGGTCCAGCCCCTCCACAGTAACCAAATAGAGGTCTTGCCCCTCCACAGTTCGCGCACCCTCACCTGACTACCCTAGTTTGCCCAGTGGGCCTAACAAGTCGATGTAGGACGGCTAGCTAAACCCCGGGTCCCGTGGGGTGGCTAGCTCCCTCCCTACACTAGTAGCTCTCCCCGGTACGGTGTACGCAAGGGCCAAAAGTCGGTACAAAGTGGCCAGACCTAACCCCGGGTCTCAACCCTAAGGCGACTGGCTCCGCTCTGCACTAAGAAGTAACATGTGCTTCCCTTGGTACTACATACCCAAGGGACAGCACACTTCCCAGTACATTCCCAGATTCATTCCATTTATTTCCAAGAGCTCTACTCCTTATTCCCCGTAGGGTTCATGCTCATGTTTCTCAGGCCAAGCCATACTAGGTTTCACCATTTCAGGTTTATTCACATGTAGCACGTGTTTCCAATATTCAAACTTTCTTTTCCAATTTACATACATGCAGCTTGTATTTAATCTCAACAACAGGAATTTCATGTAGCAGTTACTAACAACTGTACTCTACATTTCACAGGCAGCTGTTATCCCATTACAGGCAATTATTATTATTCTATCTACTCATCCAAGACTGCAATTCAGGCATTCAAGACAATCGTTCCAATGTTTCTGGTCCTAGGATTCATGCCATACCCTAGGATCTATCATTCAATCTAGTGTTTCTGATCCTAGGATTCATGCCATACCCTAGGATCTATCATTTATTTCAGACATGCAATTAAGTTTGTAATTAACTAAGGGAAGCCACTCTACCCGCAAAACCTGGAGTAATGGGGGCATGATCGGCAGGTCCACGTGCCTCCACAACCCCCAAATCCGCAACAGAACGATGTCCTAACACAAGGATCAACCACAAGAAGCCATTCAGAATAGGATAAAAGTATTTCAAACAAGTAAAGGAACTTATACGAAGAAGAACGAAATCTTAAACGCGGAAATCAGACCTCAAACGGACCCTAAACGGGTCAAAAATGACAATTATGACTCAAATTAGACGTCTGGAACACCTTCTAGACGTCTTAAAAGGGTCCAGATCCATACCTCACTCTGTGTTGCTCCTCAGACGTCCAGGGGTCCTGCTGAACCGTCTGGACCTAGTTCCAGACGTCCGACTATCTCTCCGGACATCTGGAGACACTCTCCGCCATCTAGTGACTCGCCCAGATGTCTGAATCGCATGGGAGGGTGTGTCCCACGCCTTCCCGAAGTAAAGCCTGCACGCGCACGCAAAATTCTCCCAACACAGCACGTAACAAAGCTTCGACGGAATGGCCTGCATGGCCGTATCCGCAAAAAGAAGCATAGGAGGAAATACGTACCCCTCAGTCGTCTGGAGCTCCCTCCAGACGTCGTCCACGTTGTCTGGATGTAGGTCCAGACGTCTGATTCTGGGGAAAAATCCTAGAATCAGAACCTCCTTCATCTTCTTCCCACTGCACGCGACCTCGTCACGCAGTCGCTCGTCCACTGCTCTGCTGCAGCAGTGTCGGGGAAACCTCCCCGACACACACTCCACCTCGCACATGCCGGCTGGCCTCGAGATGCTCCGACGAGCTCTCTCTCTCATGGCTCGCGCGCTCTCTTCTCTTCCCTCGCGCTGCACTTCTCTCCGCCTCTACACTCGGCTGCAGCTACCGCGCTTGCACTCATTCTCACTCTCACGCTGGAGGAAGGAGGAGACGAATGGGGTGGGGTGGTGTGAGGGAGAGGAGGGGGTATTTGTAGGCGTGGGGGAAAAGCTTCTGCAGGTCTGCGAGGGAAGGAAGAGAAGAGGGCGGCTGGGGCTCAGTTTGCGTGCGGCACGCGCGCAAACTCGCGATCGTACGCACGCAAAAAAATTTATTTCCAGACGTCTGGCCCAAGTCCCAGACGTCTTAAAGAACTTTGATGGCACGGGTCTTAACACTCCTCACACGCGCGCTTATCTTCTTCGCCCACCGCTCGCCTACAAAACCTGCCTCAACGTCAGCCGTCCAATAGTAACGAGCGCCACTGCCTTAGCGTCGAAGCAACCGCGTGAGATCACGCATACCCGCTACGTGCTCTGATCGCGCCACGTGGGCACGCCTACTCCTTACAATCGCGCAATTGCACTCGCGCACGCCCACTTCAATTTCGCATAGTTCAAGGCTCGAACCCGCATCCCTCGCTTGCACACACACGCGCGAGCGAATGCGCTACATAAACCTTTTGTTAAACATACTTGTTTGTTTGTATTTATGCTTATCCAGTTTTGGTGGGTGACGTGGGGCGCTCATGGCCGTTGGATGAAGATCCAATGGCCCACAGCGTGCGGTGCAGCCTTCCTAGATGGGGTGGTGGTGAGGGAGTAGCTGTGATGGTGCCACGTGGCACCATCATGGCCGTCCATCTTCTTTTCTTTGTATCTTGGGATGTAGACCTCTGATCGGGTTGATTTTCGCACTGTTGGACTACAATCGTCAATCTCGATTCATTCGTGTGGTTGGATTCTTAATCTGAGGCTCAAATCTTTGTCCTTTGGCTCCATCATCTCCATTCTTCTATGGACTGCACACAATGCTCTGGCTGTCAGATCGGGACAATTTTGGAAGCGTTGAACTCCCATCCTCATTTTAATCATATCTGTTCGATCTAATCTGACATCCACGGCTTCAAATCATCTGGGATTAAAATCATCTCTCTTTTAGGTCATAAAATGACGATATTATCCATATGATTAATAAACTAGTTATTGTGCAAATTACGATGCCTACGAATGCATTATTCCTAAGTTATGTTAGAATCTAGCTTAATTTAGGTGATTTAGGTTGTATGATTGCTGTGCAATCAGTCACCTTCCACATGAGCCTTCAAGATTTTCCAAAGAATGAGAGAGGAGGCATAGGCATCTATCCCTAGTACCATGTGCAATGGACTCTGAGTGACTTCGGGTTTCGCTTTTATAATGGGGATAGTTAGGAATAGATCTCTCTCTTCTTTGGGGAACATAACCGCATGCTTATTTATAGGAAATATATTTAGAAATTTGCAACTCTTCCCATCAAAGAATTCAAACCTCCCAAAAAGGTTTCTACGCATTTTTTCCCATATTATAAGAGATTTATGGTTTAGTCTAACAACCTTAATGGAGCAGTACTATAAAGACCAATTTAGTGATAGTGAGTAATGTGTGAATCCTATAATAATGTATCTAAGCCCACATGTAAGTTCAAAATGAAGTTTAAACCATATTGTTTACAAACAACAAATGTGTCCATAGATAAAGAACATTAAAGGAAAAACTCCCACTAAACCATATATCATGAAATGATACAACACTCATCTAGACAACATACTTGTGAAAGGCATTGAGTGGCAACCCCTTAGTGAGTGGATCCACAATCATGAAGTTAGTTCCAATATGCTCTATGGACACTTGACCATTTTAAACTCTTTCTTTAATTTCCAGAAACTTGATGTCAATGTGTTTTGACGTTGATGAGCTTCTATTGTTACTATAATATAACACTGTTGATTTATTGTCACGGAATGTGGTTGATGGTCTTTCGATGCCATTCACAATCCATAGTCCTATGATAAAATTCGACAATCATATTCCATGATTGGATGTCTCGTAAATGGCTATGAATTCTACCAACATGGTTAAGGTAGCTATTATCGTTTGTTTAGTGCTCCTCTCATTAGCAAATAAATATAGCCTAATGTGGATTTGCAAGTATCATGGCACCTAAAAAGGTTAGAGTCCAAATACTTAATGACCTACAACCTATTTGATCTCTTCTAAGTAAGCATAAAATCCCTTGTTCTTTATAGCTACTACATTACCAGCTTAGTTGCTTTTCAATGATCTAGTCTAGGATTTCTTAAATATCTACCCAACATTCCAACAATGCATGTAATGTCTGGATGTGCGTAGACGTGAGCATACGTCAAACTTGCCACAACCAATGCATAGGGAATGTTTTCTATTTCTTTAGCTTCAACTTGATTTTGAGGGTATTAATTGAGGCTAAATTTGTCTCCCTTAGTCACGAAAATATCTCCTAATTTGCATTCTTTCATGTCATATCTCTAAAGAATGGTTTTACTACAGTTCTTTTGTGATAATCTAATAATACCTCGAGAGTGATCCCAATGTATTTATATTTCTAATATAAACGAAGCATCAGCAAAATCTTTCATTTTAAATTTATTTAAGAGAAATCTCTTGGTTTCATATAATCAATCATTGTCATTGCTCACAAGTTATATGTTATTGACATATAAAATCAATAAAATATATTTTTTCTTACAAAATTTATGTCATGCACATTCATTAGCTATATTGGGCTCAAAATCAAATGAGACAACAACTTAATAAAACTTATGCGCTAACATAAAGTTTGCTTAAGTTGTAAAAAATGAAATAATAATAATAATAATAACAATGGGCAAATATCTTAACAGGCCACCCAAAAAACCTAAAGCTCAAATCCCTCCCATAAACAAAGCTCACTTGTCCTTCAACCCCACCAACCCCCAGCTGATAATGCCATCTTCTCCACCAAGCTTATCCTCTCCTCCATTTCATTGTTGTCCTTGTAGTCCATCCCACCTATTGTCGGTGTTACCCTACGATGACACGCATGCAAACTCATGCTAAAATATATATGTTATTGAAATAAAGCATGCTTAGACGCACATAGTTTAAACTCCAATCCTAGTAAGACTTAATTAAGACACGGCAAGAGTAAGGGTCTATCCATAAAGATGTTTACTTATTCAATTGAAGCTCTGGAATAGGTTAAATTATTACATGCTTGACGGAGTAAATTTGTAGGTGAAAAACAACAATTGATTTGTCACATATAAGAGTAAAATGAGAGGGCAATTGTGCTAAAATATGAGGCAACTATGCAAAATTGCGAGAACTATAATTAAAGGCCTTGTAATATCATAATAGTCACTTGTAAAATAAAGATGATTTGTAAAAACAACAAAGAAACGTATAATGCTCATTTCATATTGTGTGTGCTTGTGCGTGTGCGTGTGTCTGGATGCATGCCTGGGTGCGTGTGTGCTTATGTGTATGTGTGCTTTAAAGAAACCACCAAAAATAATGTAGTGGTTTTATACAACTTAACATCTCATTTTTTTTTTTGTAATTGGAAAATGCCTATCATTTATGGAGGGTTCCAAAAATATGAATAGCAAAGCATTCCAAATGTGGAAAAAAATTTAATTACATCTACAAAAGAAAACTACATGTGTATTTGTAATACATATGATAATGCTTAGCTGATTGTAATACAAACTTATATTACAAGTAGTCACTGTAATAAAAGTGCAAAAACTCACATTACAAGTAAAAAATTGACTTATAATACATGCAAAATCTTGTATTACAAATAAGAAACTAACTTGTAATACATGTTACGAACTTATATCACAAATATTTTTTATAAACAAAAGTGTAAAAAGTTCTATTATAAATAGAAAATAGACTTATAATGCATGTAACAAACTTATATTACAAGTATTTACTTTAACAAAAGTGGAAAAACTTATATTACAAGTGAAAACAAACTTATAATATACACGATGGACTTCTGTTACAATTATTTACTATAACAAAACTACAAAAATTTGTATAAAAAGTGGGAAGCTAAATTGTAATACATGCTATGAACTTATATTATAAATGAAAGTGCAAAAATTTACATTACAAGTGGAAAACAAACTTAAAATATATTGAATAAACTTTTATTACAAGTATTTATTGTAACAGACGAGAAAAATTTGTATTACAACTAAAAAAACACATTTGTAATTTATGCGATAAACTTATATTACAATTATTTAGTATAACGAAAATGCAGAAACTTATATTAAGTAGGAAACTGAATTGTAATGCATGCAAAAACTTGAATACAACTCTATTCTGATTAAAGAAGAGAGTTGTAATATAAATAGGTATTAATACGACATAATTACTTTCTAATAATAATGTAATGATTAATTGATTATATTTTGAATATAATTCATAAATAGAGTTGTAATCAACTCAATATTTACGTGAAAAGATACCTTCTACGAATATAATAATCGATTAAGTACATTCCAAGTATAAATGATGATTTAGACAAGAGTACAAAAACTCAAAAAGAAACGTAAAAAGCAATGTAAGGACTGTCACATGGTAGGATCCATCATCACTCAAAAAGCCACCACCACTTTAAACAAAAAAACAATAGTGTAAAACCAATGCAATAGAACTCAACACTTATATTTTTCCATAATTGAATTTTCATTAATGATTATAATGATTTTGATTTGTAAACCACTAAATAAAAAATGGTGATGCTGTGGTCAACAGAATATGATTCCACAGGTTAAAACGAGTGATTTTTTGGGGATTTGTAAGCACTATGTGGAGATGATACTCTTTTGGGGTTGTATCCCTTACACACGGTGTTCATAAAAGGCCAAATAGGCATGCAATAATAATCATAGGGTTTAAATCTTAAAGATTAAATAAAATTCACTTATTTTATGCAATGTGAATTCAAAGAGGTCATTAAAGAAGTATTTTTTCATACATTAGCGATACAAAACAAATCAATCACTTAAACCTTTCATATAAAAATTAAACAAAAAAAATGGAATGTACAATGACATGCCATAACAAAAATGTAGGTTCTTGAAGACATAATATATATGTAATAGGAAGATTTTAGAAATACAATATAATGATTATCATTTTACAAGAGATTATATTTAAAGATAAATGAAAACCTACCCAATTTATCGATAGTATCACAGTAATTTCAGCGACATTTGAAATGCAACAATTCAAAGGAAGAGTAAAAATAAAAGCAAAGGAAAAGCTTTGAGCTTTTAGTGTGGGTGGGGATGAGCGAAGTAAAAGTACATTTCATTTAAAATATATTGTAATAGTAGCACATGTTTTATAATAAAGTAATAGTGCATTTGTAATAAACTAATATGTATTTTGTAATGAATGCATATGTGTGTCGTAGCAAGAACAAGTATATGAAAAAGTTGATGGAATCGTATAAGTAATATTTGTACTACAAAAGTAAAACTTGATGTAATACAAACCATGTTTGGATGCACACAAAAAAGAGTTCTATAATGATTAATATTGAATTTGTGTTAGAAAAATGTTAAATGCTATTAACATGTGTATTATGATTTTATATTATAAATAATCTCAAAGAAAATTAACAATAATAATTTACTATATAAGATTTAGTAATACAATAATTCTAGAAATAAATTTGTAATACAACACATCATGATTTGTATACAAAAATGTCTCATACACAACTAAAAAAGAGTTCTTCATACTACAACGTTAAATTTTGCATTAAAAAAATCTTAATCTTTTATTATGCTAATTGAAATTTTATAATACAAATATATTTAAAAATGTTTTGATAATACAAATGATTATATAGATAATTTCATAATACAATCATATCAAATATAAATTTGCAATACAAATTCATGGCTTTTTGTATATCAATGCTATGGGTAATTATTTACTATCAATAGCTTTTTGCAATACAAATTTTTTTACTTTATTTTACTTTAATTTATTTTTTATATGTTTCCTAAGTTCCAAAACTTATAATATTTATACTTATAACAGTGATCTTATTCAACCTAATCACAATCGAAAAGAATCTGAACTCATTATAAGAAGTATCAAACTTGATAGAGAATTTGTTAATGACTTGAACCCAATCAACCCCAAGCTTGAGCTCGAGCCTTGCTGATGCTATCGAACACAAGTCCGAGTCTAGCTGACCTCAACTCGGTCGACCCAATACATAATCCCACTGATGGTACACGTTGAAGAGAATGGAGAAAGTTCACTTAATTAGACAACGTATATCGGCCCCAACCAAAATTGTCTCCCATTTTAGGCCTTCGCAACGCATCACACAAAAGAGAGGGTCAGCCCGAAGCTCGTTAATGAGCCAAAACTAGTTACATTCTATGATATGGTTCCCAACTACGAAAGCTTTGTCTGACTGTATATTAATTATAAGGACGTGAGGTGAAAAATATAAAAATTGGTGTAAAAATTGATGTATAATTATAAATATGATTTTTGTGTTTATGTAAAAGAATTGTCCATACGTGATCGGATCTATTAATATTGAAATAATAATAAATTATTTTCGTAGGTAAGTGATTGTGTAAAATCATTTTGTATCCTCAAAAAAATTTTATATGAATGTAAAATAAGATTTCATAGATACAATCTTACTTTAAACTACTTTACACAAGTGTAATATTTTTTTATATGGGTGCAAAGTTAGATTATACCTTACTTTTAACTATTTTACACCGATGTAATATTTTTTTGTACCAATACAAAATTAAATTCCAAGTGCTTCTTCTTGTATGAAAAGTGATTTTTTATTTGAAATGTAATTTTTTACCTTAGAGTTTAGAGTTTAGGGTTTAGTCTTTAGTGTTAGGGTTTAACTTCGCTAAACCCTAAATCCTAGACCCTAAACCTAAGGTGAAAAATTACATTTCAAGTGAAAAATCACTTCTCATACGTGAAATCACTATCCATAAACCTAAACTCTAAACCCTAAACTTATATGTCAAAATCACTTTAGACAAGTGCAAAATTACTTTAGATAGGTGAAACTGTCCTTGGAATAATTTATCACCGTTGCAAAATTTTTATCACCTGTCTGTTTTATAGGTTAAAGTGATGTGGTGATTTTTTTAAATATGGTGAGAACTACCATATAACAAGTCTTAGGTTCTTTTATTTTTTTACATTAAATATCAATTATTAAGTGAACTAACACTGTGCAAAATACGAAAATAATACATGCATCACTTTTTACGTCACAGTCTACGTTTCCCTACTTTTTCAGCTAATTCTAATAAATGTGATTTCTAAAAGAATTAGGACGGTCATTTTAAGAGGGGGAGATAAATAGTTTATAAATCTATCCCTTTAGCTTAGTTGGGATTCGTACGGGAGGTTGTCGTTCCTACTTAAATGATATAAGTCTGCTCATCAACTGAACTATCCGATGAGATAAGATGTAATTTTTACGTACATGCTAGTATTTAATGCATGAATTTTTTAAGTACACACATAAAAGATAACATAAGTACTATCACATCGTGGGACCCAACACTACTAAAATATTCATCATCACTTATGTAATTTAATTTTATATTGATATAAAATAAATTTCAACTAATAAAAAATTAAATTATATAAATAAAAATAATTTTATCATTGATATAAAATAATTACTAAGTAGCGATGAATTTTTGAAAGGTGATAAATCCCAGCGCATATCAGAATTTACATTGCTTCTCACGTTACATTTTTAAGGATATTTTGTGAAGGGAGTGGCCACGTGAGAACAAGTGAACTCATTATGGAAACTCCTTCTTTTTCTTTCTTTTGATTGGATCCGTCTTCCAGTAGTGATATGATCCCCACTTTCGCATTTTATTTTACCTACACTAATACGATGTTCCAAGGCACTGCAGTACTCTTTCCCTTTCCACTGCGGTAAGTTTCACGTTTACACCTTAAAAAACAAGAACAAGTGACTGTCCTTATCGAGGTGTCTAATATTACAATATATACACGAAATTTTAAGCAGTACTTCTCAATCATTTTTGTCTAAATTATCCAAAGCTTTATAATTTGGCTAACCTGCATTTCTCACTTTTTATCATGTGCATGGACCGGGTTTTCTTAATGGGAACCAAATGTGACTAACGTTCTATCTGTCCTCTGCTCTCCAAATCTGGGTATCCAACTAAGAATGGAGGAGGTGACCTGATTGATGGAGGGAGAATGGTGTGGTCCCTCGTCGTATGCATGTAGCGCTGGTCAAATTACAATACGGATACGTGGCTAACTTGGGGAACGTTTTTTTAATTTTTAGTAAACTTTTAATAAAAAAAAATTTACCAAAAAATCTATTTTATTTAAGAAGCCAAATCACTCAAGATTATCATGGCCAATGCTGCTTCCAGATTTGCACGAATGGGCTCCCATTCTACAACCCATTTCCATGTGTGCCAACCACAATCACAATAAAAAATTTCAGTGATAGTTAACTTGGGGGTTGATTGGACCTCATAGGTGATCATAGGATTTGACATAATGATTTAAAGATAAGCAATTATAATGAGGTAAGAGAGTTGGTAATCTAATTCCACCACGAAGGATATACGTCTGAAGGAAGAGTAATGCTTCCAACTATTCACTAGTAAGAAGTGATAATATAATCTCTCTTTTTCTATCCAAATTGTTTGAGAGTGGACCTCAAGAGCCTTTCTTAGCTATTTATAATGTTGGGGTTGGTCCTACCGCAAGATTTTTTGACTGGATACGTCCATTGTCAGGGCATCTACATTGTTAAGTTATTAATTGCAGCAGTCATGTCATCATTTATTGTTTCTATGGCCATGTTGGACTTTTCCACCATCTCCCTATCACTGGTTGGTGCTAGATTCTCTGTCAGATCGGGTTTATCCGAACCCACCTATATTCGGATCTTCCCAAGTGGAGGCGGATCGAATCTGCTACTTGTTCACTTTCGGATAGTCGGACCTCTTATTAGGCTTCTCGCAGAGTTTTATGTCCAAGGGTGCTTTTTAGCTCTCATCATGGGCGTTAAACTAATGTTAAGAAATGTGAAAATAATGGTAACCTTCATTTCTATTTATTTGCAGAGTGGTGTTTGCATCGCTTTCTATTTACTTGAAGGAAAATAATTAGTGGACACAGCTTTGCACACCATTGTATACACAGCTTATGTATCATGACACATTGGTCATGTCACGTTCACATGACATGTTTGCCACGTCATGAGACACGTCATGTTTCATGTCCTCCCTCTATAGTAACGGGTCACGTCAGTCATGACATGTCAACATCATGTATGTATGCGTCACGTTAACATGACATCATATTCTATGCCATGTCATACTTCACGTAGGACCTTATGTCTAAAATTGTGTACCAAGCTATGTACATATATCATTATCCAAACATGTGTTAACTTCCAAAAATAGATGTTAAGACTATGCGGATTAACCCTCAAAACAGGAGTTAACACTCCTAGTAAACTAACCCTTAGATACTTATCATTGCTTTTCCTTTTTTCCCCAAATGTCGACCTAGAATACTTGCCCCTACCAAGTTTTGATTAAAAGCACAAGTCAAATGGCAGAGATGTATGCGTCCTACATGGTATACTATCAAATAAATTTGGGACTCAAATTGATGCACCTCTGCTAAAGTGGTTGGGGGCACACATCCACCAACTGAAGTATATCTAAGTTGGAAAATTTACTAGAATTATTACCATTGATAGTGGATCATTCTATTTTCTCCCTCTATCATTGTGCCATAAAGGATCCTACCTAGCATTTAATTCAAAAAGCCTTAGCCATACAAACTATCAAACCTAGTGCAATAGTATAAGGATGGGGAAGGAGGAGAAAGGGGAAAAAGAGTTGGGGAAGAAGAAGAGGAAGAAAGGGTTATGAGAGATAGAGGAAAGAAAGGAAGGAGGATGATAGCATTGTCATTGGAAGATGAGGAAAGAGGAGAATAAGGAAGAAGACGAATAAGATGGTGGCATTGGCTGCTAATAGCAGTTAAGGGGAGGAAAGTGGGGAAAAAGGGACTAGATAAAAGGAGGAAGAATAGGAACAGTTGTTGCAGTGCGAATTGAGGAGATTTAATATGCGTTCATTGTAGTACACTCCTAAGTCACACAAAAAATACTTAAATTTATAAACTCAGAATCTAATTGGAGTTCGAGGTCATTCATAGGAAACAAATATGGAATTCACGCACTAATTTCTATTCAGAATAAATGAGCACATTAAATTGAACACAATATCAGATATGCAATGAATGAATTTCTCAGATTGATATTCAAATGTAACCCAATGTATCTCAGAAACTATAGAGACAAAAAGGATAGAAGAAACCTAAAAAATGGCAATTTAGATCACCATTTAGATCCCTCTAATTAAGCATTCATCTCATATTCAAGTACTTAAATAATCCAACAGTATTCTCAATCAAATAACTTAAGTACTTAAATGTTTCAATAACACCAACATAATCAACCTCAAGCCTCAGAAGACAGAACAAGGCATCAGATGCCTTAACAAAAGCATAGCATCAACAGAGCATAAGGCTCTCTTAAGAGCCCCTAAGGTTCTAAGGCACAACACAACAATCCTCAAGGGCATCTCCTTCTTCGACCCTTTCTCAAGAACAAGGTCATTCTCTCCACAGCACAAGGCAACTTAGAGGCTAAGTGTTAGGCCTCCTCTTCAGCACACGCCTAAGGAATTCTAAGACGAAGTAAAACCCTCCCCCTTCCTCCTCACAGATCTCTCCTCTTCTCTTCTCTTTCAGATAACCGGGTATGTATTCGGGTAAAGCGGGTAATCCGATCCTAAATAGTGGCCAGATCTGCATGAGTGGAGGGGTATGCCAGGGGTTTATTAAAGGTCATTTAGTCATTAATGCCTAATAAATGGGTTCATGCAGATAAAAATGGATTTTCAAGCATTTCAAGAATTAATGGAATCTGAAACCATAAAAATAGACCCGCTTAATTAACTGAGGTTATGGTCAAAATAAAATTTATCTAAACACCTTAAAAATCATAGAAAAATATTCCATAGGGTTTGGCATCTTTGATTTGACCATCTGAACCCATTTTGACCTGAAATAGAGTCTCAGACAGACTATTACCCTAATTTAGGTTTTTGCATAAATTACCTAGTCAAACTAAGTCAAAATCAAAATCCAACTTCATCTTTGATTGGCACCTTGTGTTGCTTGGTGTGTCTTAGGGTGTTTTTCAAGCCAAGTGGTCCTCTATTTATAGAGGGCCTAGGAAGGCTTTGGAAGGCCTTAGACGGCTTCCATAGCCGTTGGGGTTGAATCCAAGGCAAAACAGGCCGTAATCAGAATCAATCATGATTCTGACAGGGTCATCAGATGTCTGGTCCTGGCATCAGATGTCTGGAAAACCTGTTTAAGTCAGATGTCTGGGAACTAAGTCAGACATCTGATTCAAGGCGAGTTTCTTTCCCGACTTGAAACAGACCTAAACAGGGTTCTAGTGTATGGCCATCAAACGACATACAGGACATTTGGCACTAGGTCTGGCACTAGGTATGGACACCTAGAAACCTATTTGTTCAGTAGAAATGGATTCCCAAGAAAGGTAACAGCTAAAAAATCTCTCAAAGGAGATTTTAGGTCAGTCAAGGCAAAACGATCACAAATCAGACGTCTGGGATCCTCTATGAATGTCTGATATAAGGCTAACGGTCATTTCCCTCAACGTTGACAGAGGCAGCCAACGTTCCACTAATTGGACGTCTGGCAGAACTATCAGAAGTCTTCCAAGACGTCTAGACTAAGGTCTGGACATCTGGTTTCATTAGACAAAAGCTATAAAGTCCAGCATAAGTTATTGGACATCTGAGTCATCAGTCAGACATCTCAAAGGTCACTATCAGACGTCTGATTTCTAGATTAGACATCTGATTAGGCTATCAGAACCCTATTTCGGTGTTCTAAGTTCTCTACAAAAAGCGTAAGTATCCCAGGATAGTGTAGGTGTTCCTAGGACTACTTTAAGGGTTCTTTAAAGCTCTTTAACATAAGATCTAAGAAAGAAATAAAGAGCAAAATAAAGAAACAAAATTACATAGAATAAGATAAAAGGAAATCTATCCTATTCTTGTCTTCACGCTTCTTCAGGCTATCGCTCCTTGCGAAGTTCCTCTGTTATCCGTCAAGCTCCTCCAATCTGTCATGGATGCGAGCTCTAACTCCATCTAAATACGTCTCCATTTGCAATTAACCTGAAATCTAAGGCTTCAAGTGTAAATGTTAAATAACACGCGTTTTGTTATCATCAAAATAAATGATCATGGTACTTTAGCACCAATAATCTCCCCCTTTTTGATGATGAAAAAATCATAAATAATAATGCATAAGCATTCTCCCCCTTTGTGACATTATCAAAAAGGTGTTATGATTTTAATTCTCCTAAACTCCCCCTTAAGACATGCTCTTCTAGTTTTTTGGGTTGAATTTCTTTTAACAAAAATAATGTTCACCCCTTTTTATAATAACAAGATAGCTATATCTTTTTCTCCCCCTTTCTAAAGGAAATAAAGCTAACTTATTTTTGAAACTCCCCTTTAAAGATTGACAAGTAGCTTATAAATTTTAACTCCCCCTATCTATATGCTAATGATAAAAAAAGATAGGGTTAGAGATTACCTCACCTACCATGGCCAATAGAATGGCCCAAATGGAGGTGGATGCCAAATCGGATGGAGTTCCCATTCGTAGCTTAGAGGACTGGGTATCGACGTCGGTCTCCAATCGAACGGTCGATGTGCGACAGGTCGATTGTTTGTTCGTCGTCTCGTCGGTCTCCACTTTTCCTTCCTCCTTGGTCTACTCCTTGGTCTTTCCAATTTGAGTTGACCATCTTTGAGCTTGTAGGTCCAGTCTTTTGTGTTGTAATCTTTATGACCTACAAAACAAGATTCTAGTTTTCTCGGTATCCGTATTAATTTGGATCCAGTTCTGTTAGCAGGTCTCATTGACGGAGATTCTTTCTCAACCTTAGGGCTAGATAAATTTTCTACTTTATTAATCAAATTATTTGATTTCTCCCTAAGACATGCAAGGTCATCTTCAATAGCATGCATCTTGATTTTTAAACTAGAAACTTCTAATTTTAAATTAGTGTTCTCCTCAATCAATTTGCTATTTTCAATGATTAGGTTGTGATTTTCTAATGACAAGTCATCATCTTTAGGATTAGAATTACTTTCTAGGTCCTTAAGATTTATTTCTAACCTATTATTTTTAGATTTAAGAGAACTAAGATTCTTTTTAATATTTTTGTTTTCTACCTTAAGGGATTTACTAAGTTCAAATAATTCATCAAATGCATCTTGTAAATCGGAATTTACCTCATTGTCGAAATCGCTTTCGCTATCTCCTGCCATGGCCATGAAACCCATGCAGGCGGTTTCATTCTTCTTTTCAGGATTTTCTTCTTCTTCTTCCTCCCAGCTCGAGTCATCCCAAGTCGCTTGGAATACCTTCTTCTTATACTTTTTCTCCTCCTTTTTCTCCTTCTTGAGAAGAGGGTACTCAGGTCGAAGATGACTCTTTTCGTTGCAGTTCTAGCAACGTCTCGAGCTATCTTTTTCCTTCTTCTCCTTTTCTTTCTTTGATTCCCTACAAAACTTGGAAAATTTTTTAAGTAAAAATTTAAAAACTTCGTCATCGGAACTTACCTCGCTATCTAACGTGGCTCTGAATGCAAGGGTCTTCTTTGGTTTTAGCTCCAGTGTATCCTTCTTCTTCTGCTTTAGCTTTGTCTCATAAGCCATTAGATTGCCTAGGAGATCCTCCATGTTGAGCTACTCTACCTCGTTTGCCTCCTCGATGGTGGTGGCCTTCTTCTCCCATTCTGGTCCAAGGGAACGAAGAAGCTTCCCTTGAAGCTCCCCTTTGATGAAGGTCTTCCCTAAAGCTTTTAAATTATTTACTATGAGAGTGAACCTAGTATTCATCTCACTCAAAGTTTCGTTAGTCTTCATAGAAAATTATTCAAATTCTTGTGAAAGTAAATTAATTTTAGAAGACTTAACCTTGGAGGTACCCTCAAGAGTTACCTCGAGTGTGTGCCAAATCTCGTATGCAGTGGCGCATTGCGAGATTCTGTTGAACTCCTCTGGGCTCAAAGTGTAATACAATGCGTTCATTGTTTTTGTGTTTAGAGAGAGCGAATGGATTTGTTGATGCAAGTACCCTCCCATGGGTTTCTCCAGGATGTCAAATGGCATCTCGCATCTGGCCCAAATCGTGAAGTCGTTGGTTTGCAGCCAAGTCTTCATCCGCAGCTTCCAATAGGGGTAGTTGCTCCCATCAAAGAACGGCGAACGGGTGGTAGACTGCCCCTTAAGAATCTTCATTGCAGAGCAGCTTCCCTCCATGATCTTCTTGCTGGGTGTTACTTCAATCTCGCAAGAACCTACTCTGATACCAATTGAAGATTCCTACGGGAGGGAGTGAGATATGCGTAACGTATAAAATGTGGAATAAAAAGATAACAATCTCACAAAATAAACAATCTCATAATGTACATAAGTATTTTTAGGTGGAAACCTAAACCGGGTGAAAACCACCACCTAACCCTCTCGAGTTAGGATTTCCCGATTGACAAAGTCAATCAAATCCACTAAACCCAGTTGATGAGAACCTCATCATGAGCCCTAACTAGCTTACTTTGATTTAATAAAATGAATAAAAGCTCCTACATAACCTAAAGAAAGGCCTAAATTAGGGGAATACTGATCTGAAGAGAATACATAAAATAAGGGGTAAAACTATAATTTTACCATCGTAGTGCATCAACGAGATTTCTAAGGGTCTATACATAGGTAAATTGGACTTAATAAGAGAAAAAGTAGGATGGTTCAGTCAGAAAAGGATTATTGTGCAATCTAGGAATTAAATAACATTCCGTAACCCTAAAACAAACCTACTTAAATTCACAAGGTTCCAGGAAATATAAAAATCAACTAAACCCTCTAAAATTCATGGAAAAATATCCTCTAGGGTTTAGAACCATCAATTTGGCATTTAGAACCTGTTTTGACCAAGATTGGGGTCCACACCTAATATTTGACCTAATTTGGGTTTTTGTGCAAAATATCCAGTCAAACGTGGTCAAACCTAAAATACAACTTTACCATTGGATTCCTTAGGTCCAAATTAGGTTTATACCAAAACTTGGACCTAAGGGAAGGTCTTCTTGACCCACTTTGCAAATTGGTCCTCCAAATTACATTCAAACGCTTAACTTTTTGAAACCCTTGCAAATCCTCCCCTAACTTCTTCGTCTCTTTCTTCATTTCGGTCCCTCTGCCATCGCCGCAGGGATCCATACCTCCAGTGACTTTGCGCGGAGGTTTTCTCCTCGCTTGCATGGAGAGTCGCCCCCAGATTTGAAAGGAGAGCTCCCTACGAAGCCCCCTACCGCATGGGCAGCTCCTCATTCCCTGAAACCCCCCATACCTCACGTGCAAATGCTCGAGAGGTATGGGTCTCCTTCCGGCCACACCTCCAGCGTGGCATTCCCGCCTCCTCCATGCGCTTCCCGCTCTGCCTACGCCTATTTAAGGAAGCACAGACCTCACCGCTTCCTTCAAGCTTGAATTGGCCGAAGATTACCCCCAAATTCATCTCTTCCCCACACCGGCTGGCTGCTCGAAGCATCCAGCGACTCTCCCTCCCTCTTCTCGTCGCTTTTCCACTATACCAGTAGCAGAGCCAGCTCCGCCATTCTCCTCCGTGCCGTGCCATACCAACGCGCGTCCTCCAACCCTCTTCGTCATCGCCGTCATCTCTCCCCTGGGCCTCTTCGTCTCCGGCGACGGCAGTACCCGCCACTCGCCCTCCGCCTCCCCCTTTCACTCCAAAACTATCGTTAAGTTCCTCTTCCTCCCCTCTTTATTTCCCCCTTATCAATTTTTCGTTTCGAACCCTTGACCGCCACTACCACCATCATCGTTTTCACCACCGACCACCAACTCCGACAAGGTCACTCCACCTCCACAAGTCATTCCACCCCTTGCCAACCGGTCCCTAAGCACCACCCCGACTCACTGATCATCCTCCACACCTTCACCAACTGCCACACACTCTATACACCTCCACCGACCACACCCACTTGCATGCACACAGTGTGCCCTGGGACTGCCTGTGGGAGTGTGCCCAGGGCACACTCCCACAGGCAGTCCCACGCCTCGCCGACCATCCCTGCACGTTCGCCGCACCTTGGCGAAGCTCCCTGAGCTTTTTAACGTGTCTGCAAGGCTGTTTTGGTGCTTTCAGGTTCCAGGGGCTCGCCGCCATTGAAGCGCAACTCGAAACTTGCATGAAGCTTCGGCCAGGCCTTGCTGTTCCAGGCCTACACTCCCAGGTCGCACAGCTTAGTCTCGCGCACACACCTAGGCCTTTGATTGGCTTTGAGGATCCTCGCAGCAGTTGCAATTGAGAAGCTCAACCAATGCAGGTGCGTGCGACAGGCAGGTGGGACGTTTAGTCCCACCTCGGAAGTGGGTGAGCAGGCGCAGCAGCATAAATTGAATTCCTGCATAAGGCTTATCGCCTCCAACTCACGGTGTGAGGTCCCTCTCACCGGACTGACCGACCTCGTCCGCGACAACGCCCCGCAGACCTGGTCTTGACCCGATCCAACTAGCACACCTCGCCCACCACCGCACGCTGGTGGGCCTAGTCCCGGGCACGCGTACCCGACCCGTTTACCCAAGAGGCTTTGGTAGAGCTGTGTCCTAAGAGCCAAATAGAGTGAGAGAGACACAGGGAGGGTAGAGGTAGGTTTTGCTTCTCTGTGTTGTGCAGGGAAGAAGGAGGAAGAGAAAGCAGCTGCAGGGAAGAGGAAGAAAAGAAGAAGCCAGCTGAAGGAAGAGGAAGTTGAGGACTTAGCCGTACAAGAGAGAGGAAGGAGCCAACGAAGAAGAAGAAGGACTGCAGAAGAAGGGCATCTGAAGGAGAAGGTCTGCAGAAGCCAGGGAAGGAGGAGGCACCGCAGCTCAAGAAAAGAAGCCAAAGGCGAAAAGAAGAAACGAGAAGGAAGGAGCTGCTGCAGCAGAGAAGGAAGAAGAAAAAGCCTGAAGAAGCACTGCAGCAGAACACCACTTAAGGCATCTGATTCACGAAATCAGACATCTGAAGACAGAAAAGACAAAGAAAGAAGAGAACAGAGAAAGGAAAGAGAAAAAGAAAGAGAGGAGAAGAAGGAAGAAAAGAAAAGGAATTCATTTCTTTTTATGTTTTTTTTTTCTCTAGCCTTTATATACACATTATTACTAAACATTATCTTTCAAGTTTTGTGATTTTTGGCTTCTAAATACCAATTTGCTCCCTGAGTTCGACCTCAAAAGTTTTTCAATTTCGAGCAATGAAAAAAAAGATCTTTGATAATCGTTTTAGCGGTGGTACTACAACACCTATCTTTTTAAAACACGCAAAACCCGTTGAATAACTATCAATTTTTGGTGCAGTTGCCGGGGAGAAACGGGCATTTTAGAAGCATTAATCACAATTTCTGATTCATTGCTAACTTAAATTCTCTCTTTTGTTGTGTTTGTTGCAGGAAGGAAGTCAAGAAGAACAAAGCAGCCGCATAACAACCACACCAGGGAATAGGTAACCATTAACCCTCTCCTAATCCCCTCAAAATCTGAAAAGGAGAAGCAAAAAGAAAAATCAATCTTAGGCTACCTGTTTTCCATATTGAGTAATCCACAAGAATTGCCTGGTTTTTACTTTCAACACATTCTAATTGCACATCCATTTAAGGTAACTAGGGCTAAAACCTTCTTGCTTGAGCCCTAGATACAAATTTCTGAGGCAACTTGGACCAACTAGAGCCAACCTAGGATTCCAAGATAGGGTTTTAGAGACACATCTTCTTCTAAGCAAAGAATTAAAAATTCCAAAAAGAGGTGTGCCTAAGCCATTGTTTAAAAAGACCTATCCAAGAGAAACCGTAAGCAAATCAGGCTCTTAATCTACTTGAACCATAAAAGAAAGGACCTAAGAAGCTCTCACAGGAACAAAGAGGTGAAGTTAATCCTTTGGATCAACCAACCTTTAAATTAGGCCACTTTTCACTCAAAAGGCTTAAAGGTCAAGTAGAACCCTAAAGCACCTTGATCTTAACTAAAAGCGGTAAACTTAAGAGGTTAAGGTCCCCATTCTGGTCTACCTAGAATCTCAGTGACAAGAGAGGTCAGGTGGGGGAAACCCTGTAACCCGTGGGGGCACTCTACCATGTAGGGGTCTTCGCGGGACTCACCCTCTCTAGCTGCCCAGGTAATTCTCAGGAGGACGACATTCTGATCCAAGGGTATCATCCACCCCGAACCTCTATAGTCACCCAGCATATTTTGGGTGTCTTGATTCGGTCCAGCATGTTCTAATCTCATCCAGTCCTTCAGTGTATGCTTGGTAGGAGGTCCTTGAAACCTCCTTTAGAGATCCACTCTCCCCGAGGTCAAGCCTCGGTACCCTTATTTGTGCAGCAACCCCTCTACATAGACCTTTCCTCTGATTTAGAACCTAGTTCTCCTTCTTCCATCATGGCACAACTTGTTGAAGAAGAAAATAATCTTGAGCACCAACTTCAGCATCTTAATGACCTCTTCCAGAACATCATGAATCCACCGCAGCGACCCATGATGCGAGATCACTATAATGCCGCTGCGGTGGCAATCAAGCCTCGAGTCCGAATCCCGGCTGGAGGACCTGATTCTGAGCTAAAGCCTAATATGATTCATGCCATACCAAAATTCTATGGGCTTAACTCTGAAGATCCATTCCAGCATATCAAACAGGTCAAGCATTTGGCCTAGACCTTCGGGTTAGATGCGCAAAACCGGGATATCTTACTCATGAAGATGTTCTCTTTCTCCCTCATGGACAAGGCGGTTCATTGGTACCAAACTCAAACCCGTCCGATCAACACCTGGGATGAACTTCAGTCCGAATTTTTGAAGAAGTGCTTTCTTGTTGGTCGGACAAACATCTTACGCCAACAAATTACTCATTTCTCTCAGCAAATGAGAGAAGCTCTTCATGAGGCGTGGGACCGATTCCTGGATCTCATGCGAAAGTGCCCCCATCACGGAGTTCCTAAATGGGAACAAGTTCAGTCTTTTTACCAGGGACTCCGTGAGGATATTAGATTATTCGTTAATGCAACTTGCGAAGGGAATATCATGGGTCAACATGAGACACCGTGTGGGAGATTCTCAAGAATATGTGCGAGAACTCCATCAACAATGACTCCATGGGTTTATTCGACCAAACGAATACCTGCACATCGACGAATCTTAGGGGAGCACATGAGACACAGGGCCTGTCCGCATTCGTCGACTTGGAACTGATGGCCAGTCGGTTGGACAAGGTCACTATTATCAAGAAGAAGGTGGACGAGCTGACTCGGCATTTGCAGCGAGCCACCTCTGTGCAGAACTCTTTCGCACAGCCACCTCCCGCGAGGGAAACAGTGCAAAACATCTTCCAATGATCTTCTCTGGGGATGGACCCGTATCCACCCCCATCTAACTCCAGGACTGGAGGGACCTTCGATCCTCTCTATTCTTGTTGGGGGAACTCTGATCCCCCACACTCTGACTTTCCTGAGGCTCCTCAAACCTGCAAGGACCTCAACTCCATCCAGAATGACCCATTTTCCAACACTTACAACCCTAGATAGCGAAATCATCCCAACTTCCAGTGGGCGGGAAATTCACAGACCCAAAGACCACCTTATCAACCCTGTCCACAAGCCCCTCATCCTTATCAACCGCCTCAGCCTCGGCCCAACCCCACCTATCAATCTGGGCCAAACCAAGACCAAATGTCCCTCATCCTCCAAACACTGGCTGACATTCAAAGAACGAATGTGGCAATCCAAAAACAGCACAAGGACGAGATCACAGAGGTCCGTAACCAACTCACCTAGATGGCGAATTCCCACCAACCGGGCACTCTTCCTTCACAACCTCTGCCAAACCTTAATAACGTGCCAACCCAAAGGCGCGTTATGAAACTAAATCCAGGCCATGCACACATGATTTATCAAGCCCCCTCTGTTCCATCACTTAACGGGATGGAAGCTTCAACATCTTACGTGGGCTACCAACAGCAGCCACCCATTTTACCGACCCCTAACCCAAACCAGGCAGGATTAAACTCTGTAACAACCCATAGTGGTAAAGCAACCCAAGACCCACCTTATCCAGACCACTCCAAGCCTGGTAGTGATCCAAGCCCTAAGATAGTTATCCAAGATGTTCCTATCCCAGATCAAAAACCTGGACCTATTTTAAAGGAACCAACAAAGGTTCCATTTCCTAAGGCCTTGACCGAGGGAAAAAGGACAACCAAACCCGTGGCTCCTGAGGAGGACCTGATCAAGCTCTTTGAACAGGTCCAGATAAACATCCCCTTGATGGATACAATCGACCACGTACCGGCTTATGCACGATTCTTGAAAAACATATGTACACCCCAACGTAAGCCGCGAACCAAGAGTGGGAGTCCGATCGTACTGTCAGAGCAAGCCAGCTCTGTAATCTTGAGTAAACTCCTAACCAAGGTAAAAGACCCAGGCACTCCCCTGATCTCATGTAAAATTGGTGAAACCCAATTCGATAGAGCATTACTAGACCTAGGTGCCTCCATAAACCTAATACCCACATCACTGCTTAACCATCTTGAAGAATCCGAGCTTAAACCGACTGAGGTAACATTGCAGTTAGTTGATCGATCCATTAAGTCACCTAAGGGAATACCCGAGGATGTTATTATTAGGGTGTGGGATTTCTACTTCCCAGTAGATTTTATAGTTCTAGATACGGATGCACCTGAGAACCCAAGTGACACACCAATTATACTAGGGAGACCTTTTCTGGCCACTGCTAGGGCCAACATAAGCTATGAGGAGGGCCAAATAGAGTTGAAATTTGGGAATCAAACTCTTAAGATTGACATCTTTAAGGCCCAACAAGGGATTAATTGCAGTGTTGTAGAGCAAATATGTGATATCAGAGCCGTGGTTGATGAACCGCATATTGAGGACAACCTGATTATCCCCAATCAACCACAAGAAGATCAAAACCTGCAATTAGAGGAGTCTAAACCTGATCTAGATACACCCATAACTCCTACCATTGTTCCTCACACCCACTCCAAACCACCTGCTGCTACTGATAATCCTGTCTTGGAACTCAAGCCCCTTCCGGATCATCTGAAATATGTCTTTTTGGGTTCCAATCAGACATTTCCTGTTATTATAAACTCCCGACTCACACCTGACCAGGAATCCGGTCTGATTACTGTTCTCCAGCAACATCGTAGAGCCATTGGATGGACTCTCGATGATTTGATTGGGATAAGTCCCTCTTATTGCACACACCACATTTATTCCAAAGAGGGCGCACAACCTTCGCGTGAGATGCAGAGACGTTTGAACCCTAATCTGTAGGAGGTCGTGAAAAAGGAGATTATTAAGTGGTTAGATGCAGGGATCATCTACCTGATCTCCGACAGTCGATGGGTGAGTCCAATCCAAGTTGTGCCTAAGAAGGCAGGGCTCAGCACCATCACGACTGAAACCGGAGAGGTCATACCGACCCGTATAGCCAACTCATGGAGAGTCTGCAGTGATTACCGAAGACTCAATTCCTCCACGAAGAAGGATCATTTCTCACTACCGTTTACTGATCAGATCCTCAAAAAACTAACGGGAAATAGATTCTTCTGCTTTCTTGACGGGTACTCCGGTTACAACCAAATGGCGATCCATCCAGAGGACCAAGAGAAGACCACGTTCACCTGCCCCTTCAGAACGTACGCGTTCCAAAGGATGCCTTTCGGTCTCTACAATGCACCCATGACTTTTCAGCGGTGCATGCTTGCCATATTCTCTGATATGGTAGGTGATTATCTGGAAGTCTTCATGGATGACTTCTCAATATTTGGGGCATCATTTGACGATTGCCTCCAGCACTTGGTTCAAATACTTAGGCGATGCATTGACGTGAATCTGGTTCTTTCCTAGGGAAAGAGCCACTTCATGGTTCCTGAGGGATCGTCCTAGGACATCTGATTTCAGAGATAGGCATCCAAGTTGATTGAGCCATGGTTAACTTGATTTCCAAGCTCCCTATGCCTAGCTCGATCAGGGACATCCAATCTTTTATGGGGCACGTCGGTTTTTACCGTCGATTCATCGATGATTTCTCGAAAATCGTGCGCCCCCTGACCACTCTTCTCTCCAAGGATGTACCTTTTGAAATTTCCAAGGAATGCACTCAAGCGTTTGAGATCCTTCGTGACCGAGTTACCCAAGCCCCGATCCTACAGTCCCTTGATTGGTCTCAACCCTTTGAGATCATATGCGATGCATCTGACTTCGCTGTAGGAGCAGTTTTGGGGTAGAAAATTGACGGGAAACCCGTGGTCATCTACTACACTAGCAAGACACTTGACGAGGCTTAGCATAACTACACGGCTACAGAGAAAGAGCTGCTAGCTGTAGTATTTACCCTTGAAAAATTCAGATCTTATCTCCCGGATTCCCGCGTTATTATCTACTCGGATCACACAGCTGTGATGCAGCTTTTTGCAAAGAAGGATGTTACGAACGTGAGCTTCAGACGTCTTTTAAGACGTCTGGGAGGTGGCTCAGACGTCTGGAACCACTTCCAGACGTCTGGGAATCGGTTATTTTTGGCACGCGTGATTCGTCTGCGCGCCTGAGCGTGCAGACCTGCGTACGCTCTCTCTCCCTCTCTTTTTCCCTCTCTCCTACGGCCGTAGACCCACCCTGTCCCACTCCCTCTCTCCTCCTCACGCGGCCTTAAAAGGCCACGCCCTCCCCCTCACTCCTATCACCTCCGCCCCCTTCCTCTTCTCCTTCCAGTCGGTGCACGAGAGCGAGCGCGAGTGAGTGGCGACGGCGACAGCCGCGGCGGGTGCGGGAGGAGGTGCTGCGTGGGGGAGGAGGCGTCGGCCGTGAGGGCTCGAGCCTGCCGGGGTAGCGGGAGCCGGCCGGAGGGGGTGCAGCAAACGCGGGGTGGCGCGGGAGGCCTGCTGCAGCTCGAGCAGCAGGCAGAGCACTCGCAGCGCGGCCGTGCGTCGCGAGCAAAGGGCGAGTGGTGCACTGATTCTGGAAAATTTTCCAGAATCAGACGTCTGAGACTCCAACCAGATGACGAGGAAGACGTCTGGAGGACTGTCCAGACGTCTGAAAGGTGAGTTATTTTCATACCTTCTTCCTTTCCTACGACCGTCCGTACTGAGAGAGAGAAATGGGTACGCACAAGTTCGATGATTCGCATCCAACGCGAATCAAACGTCTGGCTGCAGTGCCAGACGACTGGAATGACTTACAGACGTCCGGGGTGACCATCGAACGTCTGGGAACTAGGTCAGACGCCCCCGCAGGCTTCTTGACGTGAGAGACCACGTAGAGCAAGGTAACCCCTGACCCACTTTTTAAGACGTCTGGAATAAGTTCCAGACGTCTGATTTTGCACTGTTTCGTCGTTTTTGACCTGTTTAGGGCCTGTTCGGGTTCCGTTTTACGCGTTTCGAGTTGCGTTCTTTTTGGAATTAGATCCTCTACCTGTCTACAGTAGCTATATACTGTTTTGAGAAACTCCCTGTGTTTGATCCTTGTGATAGGACCCCGTTCCGTTGCAGTCTCGGGGTTTGCGGAGGCACGCGGGATTTTCGACACGCCCCCAGTACTCCTGTTGTAACCGGTAGAGTGGCTTTAAGTATAATCTGTTAAATTATGAAACCATAAATAGAACCTAGGACATTGCATGAATCCTAGGAATGAGAAATAGATTGAATGGTAGATACTAGGGTGTTGCATGAATCCTAGGGTTGGAAAACTAGATTGTATGATAGATCCTAGGATATGGCATGAATCCTAGGACAGGAAAACTAGTGGAATGTATAAATACTGCAGTCTTGGAAAATGTGGAAAGGGATTAATAGCTGCCTGTGAATTGAATTAACAGCTGCCTGTTATGAATAAATAAACGTGATTGAGAACATGGATTGCATGAACGTGAAACTGGAAAGGTGAAACCTGATTGTGTTGCATTAAAAGAGCTGGAACCCTACAGGGAATTAGGAGTAGAACTCCTGGAAGTGAATGGAATAGAATTGGGGAAGTGAGCTGGCCCTTGAGTACGGAGTACCAAGGAGAGCAACTGTCCCCCTGTTTAGTGCAGAGCGGAGCCAGCCGCCCCAGGGACCCAGGGTTAGGACTGGCCACTCTGTACTGACTTGCTGGCCCTCGTGTACGTAGTACCAAGGAGAGCTACTAGTGTAGGGAGGTACTAGCTACCCCACGGGCCCCGGGATTCTGCTAGCCTCCTACACCGACTTGTTAGCCCCACTGGGGCAAACCAGGGTAGTCAGGCGAGGGTGTGCGAACTGTGGAGAGGTAAGGCCCCTGTTTGGTTACTGTGGAGGGGTTGGACCCCTGTTACTGAGAGGGCTCTGCCCTGTACTGGTTCCGTGCTGTGCTTTGGGCTCACCCTTAACGGAAACGACTGACCGCGTGCCGTGCGGGTTAGCTACCCGTGCGTTTACCGCGCGTGCCGTAGTCACCGTTACGTCTGACAGTGACCTTGGGGTGGTTGACTGAGAGTAGGATCACCACGGGGGACTCTCCCGGCCAGGAGAGCACCACGTGCTACTTCTACTGTTCGGAAAAGACTGCAATCAAGATCGTTCCCACGAGGAACATTCGAGATCAAGTGAAGGATCTGAGAAATAGATAAATTGTGAAAAAATAGAAAGACGTAAATAAAGGAAGAAAGAAAATTAAAACAACTACTGTATACTTTACTGTTTCTTTAGTTTAGCTGCCACTCTACTCAACGTTTTGCTGACGTGTTACACTCGTTACCTTTCAGGACCAGGTGTTGAGCAGCAAGGGTCAGCGGCTGCAGAGGACGCTGAGCCGAGTAGGGTCCAGAAGAGTTACCACTGTTCTCTTGTACCTCTTTTTGGTTCCACTGTAGTGAGTACTTCTTGTTTCCGTTGTAATTTTCTTTACCTGCAGTTCCATATTATGTTATGAATGTTGTTCTACTGTTGTGGTGGTATATACTGTAGTGGTTTCTTTCCTTACTGCTGTATTTTCTTACTGTTAGTTATATTCATGATGAATGTGGTTTATTTTGCTGCTCTTTTGGTTACTTCCTCGTTGGACGACCAGGTCTTGGGTTTAGTCGAGTCGGCCCGGTTCTCGTGTCTCGTAGGGACTCGGGAATCGGGTCGTTACAAAGGATGTGAAACCTCGATTAATCTGATGGATCTTGCTATTGCAAGAATTCAACCTTGAGATTCGTGACAAAGTGGGAAGACAGAACGTGGTAGCTGACCACTTGTCCTGCCTTCCTTCTGAGATTATCGACCCTTCCGGACCCATCACGGAGCATTTTCCTAATGAGCACCTCCTAACCATTGGTACAGGTCTTCCATGGTTTGCTGACATAGTAAACTACTTGGCATCACATCAGATCCCGTCTGATTGGCCGAAGGCCAAGAAAGACAAATTGCCCTCCGATGCCAAGTATTACATTTTGGAAGACCTGTATCTATTCCGCATAGGTGCTGACCAAATCATTCGGCAATGCGTCACGGAAGTCGAAATCAAAGACATACTCTCTTTCTGCCATGACCAGGCATGCGGTGGCCATTTTTCTGGGCACAAAACTGCATCAAAAGTCCTCCAGTGTAGCTTTTACTGGCCAACAATCTTTAAGGATGCATACAATTACTATAAGGCATGCAACAGTTGTCAAACTTTGGGCAACATGACCCATCACGACATGATGCCTTTACAACTGATTCTCGTATGCGAGATTTTTGACATTTGGAGGATTGATTTTATGGGCTCCTTCCCTATCTCGGACGGCTTCGAGTACATTTTACTCGCTGTTGACTACGTGTCTAAATGGATCGAAGCCATTCCGACCCAAACCAGTGATCACAAAGTTATTAAATTCATTCACCAAAACATCTTCTCACGGTTTGGGATTCCTCGAGCAATCATTTCTGATGGAGGGACCCATTTCACAAATGCTCAGTTCAGGTCACTGATGACCAAATACAGGGTGTCACACCGAATCTCTACTCCTTACCACCCTCAAACTAATGGTCTAGCTAAGCTATCAAACCAGCAGATCAAGAAAATCCTTCAGGTTACTATTCGACCTGACAGGAAGGATTGGTCATCCTGGCCTCCGGAAGCTTTGTGGGCTTATAGGATCGCCCACAAGATCCAACTAAGCATGTCTCCTTTCAGACTGGTGTACGAGAAGGTGTGTCATCTCCCCGTCAAATTGGAGCATAAAGCCTATTGGGCAATATGGAACTGCAACCTAGATCTTTCTAAGGCAGGAACCCACAGAAAGCTTCAGATAAGCGAGATTGATGAATTACGCCTCGATACGTATGAAAACTCGTGAATCTACAAAAAGCAGGTGAAATCCTTTCATGACAAGCACATATCTAGAAAGATCTTTTACCCTGGTCAAAAGGTCCTACTCTTTGATGCCCGACTCAAACTGTTCCTGGGAAAGCTACGATCCAAGTGGATCGAACCATATCTAGTCCAACAAATCTTTGGAAATGGAGCCGTTGAGATCAATCCACTCAGCCACGATTCCGAACCCTTTGTTGTGAACGGTCAGGGACTCAAACCGTTCATTGACGTGACCAATACAGATTTGCCTGAGTCATCCTTTATCCTCCATTCTCCTTGAGCTCATTGCGCCTAACCGATGGCGTAAACTTCAGTGCTTAACGGGAGGCAACTCGTCATTCTTTCAAAAACCCGAAACCTTTACTGACATTTCCTTACACTTTAGGGTTCATCCTTTAGGACAACCAACTCCACCTCAGGTACCCCTACCCGAGATTAGAAATCATCCGCAACAGCCACCTCGACCCATCCACTCACCCAACACCTGTCCTAATGAATGAACCAAGCTAAATAAAAACCCACCTAATTTACAATGAGAACATTGCAAATCTTAGGCATGGGGGGGTATGAAAGTGCAAAATGTATGAAAACTTATATCAAGAAAAGGTTTCAACAAAAAAATCACATATCATCTAAAAAAAAAAAAACGGAGAAGAGGAGAGCAAAATCAAAGGGAGGTGAAAAAGAGTAAAATGCTAAAAAGGAGCACAAAATGAAAAAAAGGAAAGAGATAGTCATTAGTAAGCGATTAAGGGATTAACCAAAGTTCTAGACCACATTAAGAAAAGAAAAGAAAAGTGCTAAAGAGACACAAAAAGATTAGTAGGAATGCTGACCTTAGGCCTCTTTGGCCAGACTCTTAGTACCTGTTAAGATCTAGATATTCCTCAAGAGATTGAGGAAAATGCAAAGCTTAAGTATTAGGTCCAAGGCTTAGGGAGTATTTGGCCTCGTTAACTAACCTTTAATTTGCGGGACTCGGTAACCTAAGCACCCCAATTCACACACAGTCTGGTTCAGTGCGCAAAATAATCAAAATCACGCAAAAGCGTTTTAAGATTCTGAAATGTTGCCTAGATTAGGAGCGGCCGATCAACCCAAGTTGATTTGGATGAGTTCCCAGTGCGGAGAGGTGGGAAATTCCCCTCGAAGATGCATAACAACGTATCGTCTCCTCGGTGCCTGTCTCTTAGGTTATTTACATATCCTACTGGGGGCATGTAAGCACTCTGCTGGTTTAGATACCATGGATGGCATTATCATGAAATGTCAATCGCCAGGGTCTGGATTCGGCCACGGAACGCCATGGGCGAGATTATCCCAAAATCTTGAAAACCATGGCTTTAGGGGTTACCATGGGTGGTGCTATCTCGAAGCATCGATCGCTAGGGACCTTTGAGGATTGATGATGGGGACGAGGAATCCAACACAGACCGTGTTGTGAAGCCAATCTTAAGCTAGAATTAAAAAGAAAAGAGAGAGAAAACTCTCCAAACAAATAAATCATCTGTCTCTCTCTTACAAAACGCACTGCAAACTGAACCAAGGCTAAAAATGTCTCAAGCACAGGTGTTTTAACCACGAAGTCCAATAAACCTTAGGGTAGTTTCTGCAAGCCTTAAAAACCTTCGTTGAGGACCAAGGCTAAAGCTGGATAGGTCCTGATCTTGGTTGGTACTAAAGTACCTTAAGGCCCATCGTTGGCATTCTGACCTAATCAAAGAAGAAAAAGCACTTATCATAACTGGTGAAAAAAATTCATGGCCTAAAACAGAAGTTAAAACCTTAAGATTTTGCTAAGGGACTAGCAAAAGATAGGCATGAGGGTATGATGAGAACCTCATCATGAACCTTAACTAGCTTACTTTGATCTAATAAAATGAACAACAGCTCCTACATAACCTAAAGGAAGGCCTAAATCAGGGGAATACTGATATGAAGAGAATACATAAAATAAGGGGTAAAACTGTAATTTTACCATTGCAGTGCATCAACGAAATTTCTAAGGATCTAGATATAGGTCAATTGGACTTAATAAGAGAAAACGTGGGATGATTCAATCAGAAAAGGGTTATTGTACAATCTAGGAATTAAATGGCATTCCGTAACCCTAAAACAAATCCACTTAAATTCACAAGGTTCAGGCAAGATAAAAATCAACTAAATCCTCTAAAATTCATGGACAAATATCCTCTAGGATTTAGAACCTTCAATTTGGCCTTTAGAGCCTGTTCTGACTTAGATTGGGGTACATACCTAATATTTGACCTAATTTAGATTTTTGTGCAAAATGTCTAGTTAAACGTGGTCAAAACTAAAATCTAACTTCACCATTGAATTTCTTAGGTCTAAATTAGGTTTATACCAAAATTCGAACCTAAGGGAAGGTCGTCTTGACCCACTTTGCAAATTGGTCCTCCAAATTACATTTAGACCCTCAACTTTTTGAAACCTATGCAAATCCCCCCCTAACTTCTTCATCTCTTTCTACATTTTGGTCCCTCTACCATCGCAGCAGGGACCCATACCTCCGGCGACTTTGCGCGAAGGTTTTCTCCTCGCTTGCAAGGGGAGCTACCCCCAGATTTGAAAGGGGAGCTCCCTGCGAAGCTCCCTACTACATGGGCAACTCCCCATACCCTGAAACCCTCCATAACTCTCGTGTGAACACTCGAGAGGTATGGGTCTCCCTTCGGCCTTACCTCCGGCATGGCATTCCAGCCTCCTCCGTGCGCTTCCCGCTCTGCCTATGCCTATTTAAGGAAGCACAAACCTCGTCGCATCCTTCAAGATTGAATTGGCTGAAGATTACCCCCAAATTCGTCTCCTCCTCACTCTAGCCGACTGCCCGAAGCTTCCGGTGACTCTCCCTCCCTCTTCTCGTCGCTCTGCCACCATACCAGTGGTAGAGCCAGCTCCGCCATTCTCCTCCTCACTATGTCGTACCAGCGCGCGTCCCCTGACCCTCTTCGTCGTCGCCATCATCTCTCCCCTGGGCCTCTTCATCTCTGGTGACGGCAGTACCCGTCGCTCGCCCTCCGCCTCCCCCTTTCACTCCAAAACTGTCAGTTAAGTTCCTCTTCCTCCCCTCTATATTTCCCCCTTATCAATTTTTTGTTTCGATCCCTTGACCGCCACTACCACCATCATCGTTTTCACCTCCGACCACCAACTCTGGCGAGGCCACTCCACCTCCACAGGTCGTTCCACCCCTCGCCGACCGGTCCCTAAGCACCGCCCCGACTAACTGATCATCCTCCGCACCTTCACCAACCGCCACACACTCTGTACACCTCCACCAACCAAACCCACCTGCACGCACATAGTGTGCCCTAGGCACGCTCCCACAGGCAGTCCCACGCCTCGCCGACCATCCCTGCACGTTCGCCGCACCTTGGCGAAGCTCCCTGACCTTTTTAACGTGGCCAAGAGGCCGTTTCGGTGCTTTCAGGTTCCAGCGGCTTGCCGCCATTGAAGCGCAGCTCGAAGATCACTTGAAGCTTCGCCCAGGCCTTGCTGTTCCAGGCCTACACTCCCAGGTCGCGTGGCTTAGTCTCGCTCACACACCCAGGCCTTTGATTGGCTTCGAGGATCCTTGCAGTAGCTACAATTGAGAAGCTCAACCTCTGCGAGCACATGCGACAGGCAGGTGGGACGTTTAGTCCCACCTCAGAAGTGGGTAAGCAGGTACAGCAGCATAAATTGAATTCCTGCATAAGGCTTATCGCCTCCAACTCACTGGGTGAGGTCCCTCTCACCCAACCGACCGTCCTCGTTCGCGACCATGCCCCACGGACCTGGTCTTGACCCGACCCGACTAGCACACCTCGCCCACCACCGCACGCCGGTGGGCCTAGTCTCGGGCACGCGTACCCGATCCGTTTACCCGAGAGGCTTTGGGAGAGATGTGTCCTAAGAGCGAAATAGAGAGAGAGACACGAGGAGGGTAGAGGTAGGTTTTGCTTCTCTGTGTTGTGCAGGGAAGAAGGAGGAAGAGGAAGCAGCTACGGGGAAGAGGAAGAGAAGAAGAAGCCAGCTGAAGGAAGAGAAAGCTGAGGACTTAACCACACAAGAGAGTAGAAGAAGGCAGAGGAAGGAGCCAACGAAGAAGAAGGACTGCAGAAGAAGGGCATTTGAAGGAGAAGGTCTGTAAAAGCCAAGGAAGGAGGAGGCACTGCAGCTCAAGAAAAGAAGAAGAAGAAGCCAAAGAGGAAAAGAAGTAAAGAGAAGGAATGAGCTGCCGCAGCAGAGAAGGAAGAAGAAGAAAAAGCTTGAAGAAGCACTGTAGCAGAACACCACTTAAGACATCTGATTCACGGAATCAGACGTCTGAAGACAAGAAAGACAGAGAAAGAAGAGAAGAGAGAAAGCAAAGAGAAAAAGAAAGAGAGGAGAAGAAGGAAGAAAAGAAAAAGAATTCATTTCTTTTTATGCTTTTCTTTTTTCTCTAACCTTTATATACACATTATTACTAAACATTATCTTTCAAGTTTTATGATTTTTGGCTTCTAAATACCAATTTGCTCCCTGAGTTCGACCTCGAAAGTTTTTCAATTTCAAGTAATAAAAAAAAATTCTTTGATAATCGTTTTCGCGGTGGTACTACAACGCATATCTTTTTAAAACACGCAAAACCTGTTGAACGACTATCACCAGTCACTTGGACGAGGGTGACTGAACCTCAATTACAACAACACTACTTAGACCGAGGGTAGTGTACCTCAAAACTCCTTCTCTTCACAAGAAGGATTTCGTCTCACAAAAGAGACAGGAATTCACAACACGAATACCCAACCAAATAACAAAGTAAAGATTACAACAACCTATAGAGCCACAAAATAAACCTAGCCACTATCTGTAAAGAGACTTAGGTAAAGAGACTTCCCTTTGCTTGGAAGTGTGTCGGCTTAACGCGAGTGCATTAATCACACCTTGGCACAACAGCGCTCTCGTAACGTCGGTGGGAGAACGGGTGCACAGCAGGACGAAACTCTTAAGTGTGGAATGAGTGCTTGGAGAGATAGAGCTTTTTCTATTTCTCTTAGACACAAAAGTTGTGGAAAATGTGTTGCTTGGTGTGTCTTGGGGTGTTTTTCAAGCCAAGGGGTCCTCCTCTATTTATAGAGGGCCAAGGAAGACCTTGGAAGGCCTTAGAAGACTTCCATAGCCATTGGGGTTGAACCCAAGGCAAAACAGGCCGTAATCAAAAACAATCATGATTCTGACAAGGTCATTAGACGTCTGGTCCTGGCATCAGATGTCTGGAAAACCTGTTTAAGACGTCTGCGAACTAAGTCAGGTGTCTGATTTTAGGCGGGTTTCTTTCCTAACTTGAAACAGACCTAAACAGGCTTGTAATGTATAGCCATCAGACAATATACAGGACATCTAGCACTAGGTCTGGACGTCTGGAAACCTATTTGTTCAGCGGAAATGGATTCCCAAGAAAGGTAACGACTAGAAAAACTCTCAAAGGAAATTTTGGGTCAGTTGAGGCAAAACGGTCACATATCAGACACCTGGGGTCCTCTATGGACGTCTGATATAAGGCTAACGGTCATTTCCCTCAACGTTTATAGAGGCAGCCAACGTTCCACTAATTGGACATCTGGCACAACTTTTAGACATCTTCTAAGACGTCTGGAATAAGATTTGAACATCTGATTTCATCAGACAGAAGTTACAAAGTCTAGCCTAAGTTATTGGACATCTGAGTCATCAGTCAGACATCTTAAAAGTCACTATCAGACATCTGATTTCCAGATTAGACGTCTGATTAGGCTGTCATAACCATATTTTGGTTTTCTAAGTTCTCTACAAAAAACCTAAGTATCCTAGGGCAGTGTAGGTGTTCCTTGGACTACTTTAAGGGTTCTTTGAGGCATTTTAACATGAAATCTAAGAAAGAAATAAAGAGCTAAACAAAGAAACAAAATTACATAGAATAAGCTAAAAGGAAATCTATCCTATTCTTGTCTTCACACTTCTTCAGGCTATCACTCCTTGCGAAGTTTCTCTATTCTCCGTTAAGCTCCTCCAATCTGCCATGGATGCGAACTTGAACTCCATCTAAACACGTCTCCATTTGCAATTAACTTGAAATCTAAGGCTTCAAGTGGAAATGTTAAATAACACGTGTTTTGTTATCATCAAAATAAATGATCGTGGTGCTCTAGAACCAACATCTAGTACACAGGCACGCAAAAGGTCCTCAAGTGTCTGTATGGTGCGCTCTACCTGTCCATCCGTTTGGGGGTGGTAAGCGGTACTGAACCTCAAACGTGTCCCCAAAGCCTACTGAAACTCAGCCCAGAACTGGGAAGTAAAACAAGTATCCTTGTCGAATAGAATCTCATGCGGAACTCCGTGAAAGCATACAACATCTCGAATGTATCTCTCTGCTAACAGCGCTGGTCCCAAGGTGACTCGGATCGGCAGAAAACTCGCTGTCTTCGTCAATCTATCTACCATCACCCAGACTGTGTCATGTCCTCGCTGGGTAACCGGTAGACCCACCACCAAGTCCATGTGATGCTCTCCCACTTCCACTCTGGCATAGGAAGTGGCTGTAACGGCCCTGTAGGCCTCTGATGTTCAGCCTTCACCTACTGACACGCCAAACACTGCTGCACAAACTCACCAACATCTCACTTCATCCCTCTCCACCAAAAGTCGCATCTCAGATCATGATACATCTTTGTGTTCCTGGGATGTATGGTGAACCTAGACCCGTGCGCCTCAGCTAGGAGCTCTCTTAACAACTCCTCGTCCCTAGGAACGCATAAGCGTCCCCTCATGCACAGTATCTCATTTGAAAAGGAAAATTCTCCTGGGTCCCCTGTCAACACCCTGTCTCGCAGTGTCTACAAGTACGGATTTATCATCTACCCTGCGATGATGCGGTCTATCAACTCAGGTCGTGTCTGCCGTGTCACTGTCACTATCCCACAATACCCCTGTGACTCTCGAGGTTGCCAACTGCCTAACTCCTCCATATGTCTCCAACTCTGTGCCTATAAACTGGCCAAGTGGGCATCTGCCTTCTAACTCAAGGCATCAGCCACCACATTGGCCTTCTCTGGGTAGTAGGAGATGCTGCAGTCGTAGTCCTTTAGGAGCTCTAACCAACATCTCTGTCTCATGTTAAGCTCCTTCTGGTCAAACAAGTATCTGAAGCTCTTATGATCTGTGAAGATCTCGAAAGTCTCATCGTAAAGGTAGTGCCTTCATGTCTTCAGCACGAAGACAACAGTTACCAACTTTAAGTCATGAGTAGGGTAGCTATGATCATGAGGCTTCAATTGCCGTGAAGCGTAAGCGACAACGTGACCCCGCTGCAAGAGTACGCCCCCTAACCCCTATAATGAAGCGTCAGTGTAAACTGCAAAACCACCACTGCTGTCTGGGATGGTAAGCACAGGAGCTGAAGTCAGTCTCTCCTTCAACTCCTGAAAATATGCCTCGCACTCATCTGTCCAAGCAAAGGGCATGTCCTTCCAAGTCAGCTGGGTTATAAAATGCACAATCTGAGAGAAATCCTCTGATAAACCGTCGGTAATAGCCTACCAGTCCCAAAAAGCTGCGTATCTCTGATACCATCTTGTTACAACCCGATTCCCGGATCCCTATAGGACCTAAGACCGGCTCGCCTCGACTAATCCCAAGACCTAGGCGTCCAACAAGAAATAACCAAAAGCAGGAAAATAAACCACATTCACACATGCAATATAACTAAGTAAAAGAAACGTATAAAGTAGTAAAGAAAATAGAACAACTATCTCAGTACATACCACCACAACAACAACAACGTGAAGCGAAAAGGAAATAGAAGTAGCAGAACAGTAACTAAGTGTGCATTACTTACTACAACAATAGAGAAAAAGAGAGTGCGGAAGAAAGACTACGGTTGGACTCGATGGGCCCAGCACCCTCCGTAACTGGAAACTCGGGCTGCTCAACTCCTAGTCCTGAACAGTATTATGAAAAGACAGAATCAGTGAACGCTAAGTAGAGTGGTGTCGATATTATCTAAGTACAAAATAGTAAAAACAACAGGTTTAATTCTCATTTCTATTTATTTATTTTATATGTTTCCATTTCACCCATTTCTCAAAGTATCCAGATATTTCTTGATCTTCCATGTTCCTCGTGGGAACGATCTTGATTGCGGTCTTTTCCGTAGAGTAGAAGGTACACATGGCGCTCTCCTAACCGAGAGAGTCCCCCATTGCAGTCCTACACCAAATAAACCACCCCGAGGTCACTGTCAAGACGTAGCGGTGACTACGGCACGCATGATAAGCGCACAGGTAGCTACCCCGCATTAACATGAGGTCAGTCATTTCCGCTAGCGGATACACTCAAAGTACAGCACAGAACAGTATATGGCCTTGCTCTCTCAGAACAGGGGTCTTGCCCTTAGAACCAAATAGGGGTCTCACCCCTCCACAGCCCGCGCACTCTCATCTGACTACCCTGGTTTTCCCAGAGGGCCAAACAAGTCGGTGTAGGGTGGCTAGCTGAACCCCGGTTCCCGTGAGGTGGCTAGGTCCCTCCCTACACTAGTACCTCGCCTTGGTACCACGTACGCGAGAGCCAATAGGAGTCGGTGTAGACTGGCCAATCCTAACCTCGGGTCTCAACCCAAGGGAGGCTAGCTTCACTCTACACAAAAAAGAGACAGTTGCTCTCCTTGGTACCACGTACTCAACGACAAACACAGTTCCCATCTACATTCCAGATTTTCATCTATCCATAGGAGTTCTATTCCTAAATCCCCGTAGGGTTCATGCTCATGTTCACCTCATTTATTTAGATCCAGATCTCATCTTTCATAATTCATTTCTCATCCATATTCAGGTAGCTCGTGTTTTCATAATTCAATTCTCAATAACATGCAGGTGGTGATTTCATAGGTAATTGTTCATTAAATACAGGCAACTCCTATTTTAACAAGCAACTCGTAATTATAATATAGGTATTTGCTAGCAATTTATCTTAATCACGTATGCAAGTAAACCATACAGTACAAACAATTTCATTCATTTCTCTACCCTAGGGTTCATTCCACATCCTAGGATTTCATTCGGCTATTTCCACAAGCACATTCTTATTTAAATATTAATAACGGAATTAAACCACTTTAACGAGAAACATGGGAGTAATGGGGGCTTGAATCGCAGACCCAGACGTCTCTGCGAGCCCCAAATGTGCAGTAGGATGAAACCCTATACCAGGGAATACATCACAAAAGGATAGTTCAGAACAGTGTATAACAGACTCTAGTACGTAGAGGAACTCGAGAGGAAAGTACAAGTATTTTGTTCGCGTAAAACTGACCCCGATCAGACCCTAAACAGGTCAAAAATGTGCCTACTGTTCAAAATCAGATGTCTGGGAATAATCCCAGACATATTAAAAGGCGTCAGATCTTATCTTATGCTCTCTGTAGCTGATTCAAACGTCTACACTCCCTCTGTGGCCATCTGGGGACAATTCCAGACGTTGGACAAGGTCTCCGGTCGTCTGGACACACCTCCAGACGTCTAGTGATGTGGTCAGACGTCCAAAAGCACGTGGGAAAGCGTTCTGCACTCCTTCCCAAGGCTGCACCTGCGTACGCAAACGTAGGTGCGGATCAGCCGACAATGCCTCCTACGCTGAGAGCTTCTGCATGGAAGAAATCAGCACAGGGGCGTACGTACCTCACACGATACGTGCTATCAGATGTCCGACCTTAGCTCCGGATGTCCAGATCCCTCGCTAGTCATCTGGATGTCATGCCAGACGTTTGATATTGGAAAACTTCCAGTATCAAAACCTGCTCGCACCTTACTCCGCTCGTGCCTCCGCCCGCGGCGGCAGCTTCAGCCGTTGTAGGAGCTTGGACAGCTCTTAGCCGATGTCCTCCAAGCACGCACGCACCCACTGCTAGCCATGCAAGATCCGCCAAGCTCCCGAAGGTCTTCCAACCTTCAATGCTCTCCTCCTTCCTCCCTCTCGCTCTCCCTCGCTCGCCCTCCACTCACCTCTCTCATCCGCCCTCGCCACTACCGCACTGGAGATCTGAAGGTGGTGGTGGCTGGTGGTGTGAGGAGAGGAGGAGGGTATGGGAGGGGTTTATATAGGAGGGTGTGGGGATTAGGGCTCAGGGGAGATGAGGAAGAGAGAGAGAGAAACGGTCTCTGCACGCCGCCCGCGCGCAGAGTGCAAAGCGCAATACAAAAATTCCACTTTCAAACATCCGGGAACGGGTCTAGACGTCTGACTGAAACTCCAGACATCTTAAATGACTAAAAGTGTAACGAGTCATTACAAATACCAGCAGCGGATTCTCCTTCCTCTCCCTCTTCCGTGTCACGCCATACCAGCGGGCGCCCCAATCCTTGTCATCATCGCCACTTCTAGCCCACTAGAGCAACTTTCGTCTCCGGCGTCGGCCACACCAGACCTGGCTTCGTTCCTCCCCCTCGTCGACCACCACTTAGTTTCCATAACTCCTTATCTTCCGTACATCATCACCGTGCCACTACTCTGCTGTTTCGATCGCTCCTACACTGTTCACGACTTCGTCTTCCACCTCGCCAGCGTACCTTCGGCGAGAACATCCAGCTGCTACAGACCATCTCTTCACCTGCCACCAGTCCCTACACCTCTGCCGTGTCCATGTGAGGAAAACCCCTCAAGAAATTGAGGGGATTACTCGCACATGGACCCAATTCCACCTTTAATTTTAGTCTCCGCCAGCCACCTACAACCACCTTCGCAGCTCGCCATCGCCACCAACACCCTCGCCGCATCCTTGCGAAGCTTCTGAGCTGGTTTAACTTGGTCGCGAGGCCGTGTTCATGTTTCCAGGTATTTGCCAGACAGCTCCGTTGCTGCATCGTCTTCTCTAGCCTCGTTCATGGTGTTCTAGCCACGACTACTCCAGGCTTCAGCTCCAGGCAGTGCGGAATCACCTGAGGATCATCTCCAGGTCTTCAATCGAGGACGCAAACCTCAGCTGCACACTCAATTGGAGGCATCTTCATCCATGGGCACACGTAAAATAGAACTGTGGGATATAGTCCCACATCGGTGGGAGAAGAAGCGTTGCAGCCACATATATTATTTTTCTCAATAGGCTTTATCGCCTCGAACACCCGGGGGTGAGGTCCCCACTCACGCTCACCTGACCCGACCCATTTCACTGCTCGGCTATGATCCTACATCTACAGCCCTACACCTGAATCTGGTTATTGTTCCTACCCAATTACCCGGTTAACCCTGGGTCTTTGAGAGAAAGGAAAGAAGGAAAGAAAGGGAAAGAGAGAGGGGGGGTTTTGCCTCACTACCTATCTCTCGACACTTAGTGAAATCTGAAGAGGCCATCGCCTCTGCTGGTGCTGTGCTATGCCTGTGCCTCTCCTTGAGGCCTAAAGGAAAAAGAGCTAATTCTGAGACACTGTAGCATCAAAGAGAGTACACTGTGAACTCATCATATGTGGCATTTGGTTGATTGATACTATTGCATTATTTAAGTAGAATTGTAATAGGGTAATTTGGTGATTCAAATCATCATTTTTACCTTAATCTTTTTGCCACATTGACTCTTGAATTTATATCTATATCATTGTGATTGAAATTGCTATTACATTGCTATATCCTTGCTTACAATTGTTATCTTGAGATAATTTGATATATTACTCCCTACGTTTGACCTCGGAATTTCTTTTGAGCTATAAATTTTAAGTTTTCTACGCGATTTATCAGCTATACTACAGCGCATTACTTTTAAAACACTGATTCAGTGTGTTAACATTGGCAGAGGTTTTGAATGGGTAATCCCTTCAATTTCTTGAGGGGTTTTGGTCATGGAGGTGTGACAAAGGTTGTGGAGGTGGTCACGTGGGGTTTGGTGGTCTGTAGCATGCAGATGGCCTCACTGGAGTTCGGCTAGAGCAGAAGAAGATGGTAGGGGAGGCAATGGATGGTCGGTTGAATTGGGATAGGAAGGGTTCTAATCTAAACTGTGGAGAGAGAGAGGAAGATTTAGAACCTAAGGATGAAGGGTGTGAGGGAGGCGCCGGCTTTGATTGGCCAGCGCCAGAGAGGGTGAAGCCTCCGGTGATGGAAGCGATGACGACGAGAGCGTCAGGGAACTCCTGCTGTGGCTGGAGAGGAGCAGAGAAAGGCAAGGAAGATGATCGTGCTGCCTATAGTATGTGGCAGTGAGCGAGAAAGTTGGAGGAAGAAGAGTCGCCAGAGCTATGGTGGAGGTGGCTAAAGAAGGAGAATTTGTAAAGAAGTGAATTCAAACCGAGCTAGTTTTGGATGGTAGGAGATGCTAGAGCTTATATAGAGCTCCTGGGCAAGCTTTAGACAAGGAAACAAGCTTGAGGAGCTCGAAAATTTCGGGAAGAAGATCCCTGATCTTGAGGAGTTCACATGAGCTCTGTGGATCAAATTAAGGTCCAAGATGTGATTTAGATGATTGGGGACTTCCTCAATATCATCCCTTCTAATTTTAGAAGGAATTAGTAAAGAAATCAGGAAGAAATCCCAGATTGAAGGTCAGTGCTTTTGATTCACACTACTAATGGTAGAAGGGGGCTTTTCGTGAAGAAGACAACAAACCTGGCGGGCTAATCGCAAGGAATTTCAAAAGCTAGGGGCTTGTATGTGAAAAATAGAGTTTAAATGAACTAAAATGCAAACTAAGTCAAGATGGACTCTGACTGGGCCCAAATTTCGGTACAAACCTAATTTGGACCCAAAAAATCTAATGGTGCAGTAGGAAGCAGGTACCACTGGTAAAGGTCCTATGGAGAAGCCAGCGATACAAGGAGGCTACCTGGAAGCCTGAGGAGGCAATGCGAGAGTGACACCTGGAGCTTTTTGAGGGTCCGTCTTTTCGGACCTACTTCGGTCCTCTTTAAGTTTGTTATGCATTTTATGTTCCTTTTTTCTTCGCACCCTAGCTAGCTCAAGTTTCGGGGATGAAACTTCCTTTAAGTTTGTTATGTTGTAAGGACCTATTACTTTTTATCCTTTTAAAAAGTCTCAAGTCTCAGTCAGACGTTTGTCCAAACATCTGGACCTGTTCCCAGATGTCTGAAAGTGAAATTTTTGAACTGCACACTGCGCTCTACGTGCAGGTGGCACGCAGAACCGCTCCTTCCTTTCTCTCCTCCTCACCTCCCTCGAACCCTAAACCCCTCGCCCTCTTATATAAACCCCCCCTCCTATCTCCTCTCCACTCCACACACCAGTCACCACCACCTTCAGTGCTTATGCGGGAGCGGCGAGAGGGGGCAAGCGAGGGAGAGCGAGAGGGAGAAAGGAGGAGAGCGTGGGAGGAGGAGGCTTAAGGTCGATAGAGCTTCGGTGGAAGCTCGACGGACCGAAGCTCGACGGAGCTTGCACAGCCACTGGCAGCCGCGTACGAAAGGAGGAGAGGACTCGGGAAGGCGGCCTCCCAACCCTCTATAGCAGCTAGAGCTGCTGCGGTGAGTGGCGAGCGAGCGGAGCAAGCTGCAAGGAGTTCCTGATATTGGAAGTTTTCTAGTATCAGACGTTTAGAGTGGAGTCCAGACGACTAGCGAGGCATCTGGACGTCTGGAGCTAAGGCCAGACATCTGAAAACACGAGTTTACGTGAGGTATGTACATTCCTGCACTGATCCCTGCCATGCAGAGTATCTCAGTGCAGGAGTTGTGGGACTGATTTCATTGCTGCATCTTTCGTGCGCAGGGCAGGCTTTGGGAAGGCACGCGGTGTGCTTTCCCAAGCACTTTTGGATGTCTGATCGCATCACCAGACATCCGAAGGTGCTTTCAGACGACCAGAGACATTGTCCGACGTCTGGAATAATCTTTAGACAGTCGCAGAGAAGGTCTGGATGTCGAGGATACCACAGGAACATAAGGTAAGATCTGACGCCTTTTAAGACGTCTGGGATTATTCCCAGACGTTTGATTTTGAACAGTAGGCACGTTTTTGACTTGTTTAGGATCCGATCGGGGTCCGTTTTACGCAAACGAAATACTTGTGCTTTCCTCTTGAGTTCCTCTTGATACTAGAGTCTGTTTTACACTATTCTGAACTCTCCTTTTATGATGTATTTCCTGGTATAAGGTTTCAGCCTGCTACGTGTTTGGGGCTCACAAAGACGTTTGGGTCTGTAGTTCAAGCCCTCATTACTCCCGTGTTTCCTCGTAGAGTGGTTTAATCCAGTTATTAATGTTTGAATAAGAATGTGCTTGGTTGAATTAGCCAAATGGAACTCTAGGATGTGGAATGAACCCTAGGGTAGAGAAATGAATGAACCTATTTATACTGTATGGTTTACTTGCATGGGCAATTGAGATAAATTGTTAGCAAATGCCTGCATTATAATTGCGAGTTGCCTGTTAGAATATGAGCTGCATGTATTTAAAGAATAATAACCTGTGAAATCACCTGTTGCATGTATTGAGAATTGAATTATGAAAATACGAGCTGCCTGTATATGAATGGGAAATTAATTATGAAAGATGAGATCTGGATCGGGATAAATGAGGTGAACATGAGCATGAATCCTATGGGGAATTAGGAGTAGAACTCCTGTGGATACACGGAATCTGTAATGCAGACGGGAAGTGTGTTGGCCCTTGAGTATGTGGTACCAAGGGGAACAACTATTCTCTTTTAGTGTAGAGCGGAGCTAGCCTCCCTTGGGTTGAGACCTGGGGCTAGGATTGGCGACTCTACACTGACTCCTATCGACCCTCGCGTACACAGTACCGAGGCGTGTTACTAATGTAGGGAGGGAGCTAGCCACCCCATGGGACTTGGGGTTAAGCTAGCCAACCTACACCGACTTTTTTGGCCCTCTGGGCAAACCAAGGTAGTCAAACTGTTTTGGATACTAGTCGGGGTAGTTTTGGTCCTGTGGGCAAACCCAAATTAGGGTAGAAATCTGTTTGTAACTCTATTTAAGGTCAAAATAGGTTCAAATGGTCAAATCAAGGATACCAAACCTCAAGAAATATTTTTCTATGAATTTTAGGAGATTTAGATGAATTTTATCCTAACCAAAACCTCTGTAATTTAAGCAGGTCTGCAATTAGAATTTTGTATGCTGAATTGGTTCTCGAAATGCGTGAAACCTTGTTTCCGTCTGTGTGGACCCTCTTATTCGACTTTAATGCTCATTTAACCTTTGATTAAACTTTGGCAAACCCCGTGGTTACTCTGCTTTCATGATATGACGTTAAAACTACAGAATTAACTTTAATTTAGTGTTTTTCTCTCAAAAAGGATATGTAAGGAATTATGGCTCTCAGGCGACTATGTAGGAGCATTTGTCAGTTGATTATAACTAAATAAAGCTAGTTATGGATCATGACGATGTTGTCATCAACAATGAAGAAGAGGAATAAGGGACAGACAAGGGTAAGGAAAGAAGGGAAAGAGCATAGAAGAAGGATAAGGAAGAAAATCATGGAAAAGTGAGATTGAGGGCAATAATTGGAGTAGGGCTAAGAAGAGGAAGGAGAGCAGTGGGTGGTAGTGGCATGAAGATAGAGGAGGAAAGTTGGATGAGGAGAGGAGAGAAAAGGAGGAGAAGTTCACGAATCAAAGTAAGAATAAAAGGAAGGATAAGAAGAAAAAGTTACCTACCAGAGTAGATTAACAATGATGAGGAGTGGTGCTTGCTCTAAAGAAGTAGCGAGATGTGGCGATAGCACCAAAAGATGAAGATTACAAGTTTAGGAGAGGGTGCTACAAGAAAGGAGCTTTAGGGGTAGTAGAGCGTGAGGGATCAACCACACCCTTCTTTTAACAATGAAATCTTACCCCAACAATTTATAAGTAAACTATTAGTCTAAAGACAAACATCAGCAATTGTGAACTACCAAAAAAGTTTGCTTGTGTTTTTCCAATTCTTGCCAAACATTCATTGTTGATCCTTAAGAAAAGCCAGTGTATGGAAATATGTTGACGATTGTATTACCATTGGCTTAACCAAAGCTATTTGTGTTAATTTCCTAAAAGAGTCAAATTTTCTCTCCTTGGATAAGCTTGGTTTCAAGTAAGGGAAGGGTGTTTAGATGCCCAACATCCATTCACTTTCTATTGCTAAAATAATAAGAAAAATCGTTGTAAATATGGACTGTAGATTGCCACCAAAAAGTTTACAAAGCACCCCATGTGATGTCAAAAAGCATCACTCATCATTACCCAATTGATCCAAGGCAATCAAGGCATCCCAATTAGATGTACGTCAAATTTCATAGCAACTAATTTAGGTCAACATCACCCTATAAAGTTGCTTCAACCATGGTGACAATATGAGGAGGCCATGCATGAAAAGAAACTTCCTAAATATCTTGTTCTTTCTTGGCCTCATTGGGTAAAGGTTTGGCCAATGTGTCAGCTATGCCCGATCCTTTAAGCCTCCCTAGCTAGGTCAAGAGTTCTACATGCTTAAGGGCTCCGTACTTGCCTAGGCATTCATCTTGTCCTTACCTTGGTGTTTAAACAAATTTGTGCACTTATTCAAGTCTTATTTCTAGCTTGTGCATTCCTCTGTTGGATTGGCCCACACTATTCATATGCTCAGTACTTCTGTTTGTGATGTTAACCATGCTTGTTTGTATGTGAAATAGAATTCAAAGTGGGTCTTTCCATTCTTAGACAATCCTAGGAAACTGTTTTGTTGCCCTCCTAACAAGGCGTGGCAAAATGCAAGGAGCATTCAAGTAGGTTTTATGGTGGCAAAACCATCAATCCAATTGATCAATCATGTCAATTATAGTTAAGGATAACAAACATCATGAAATAGAACCATTTAATTCAAGCTTGCATAAAAAGCATCACCGCAGCCAATGGGTTACACTCTTAGACCTCCTCTCCTGTTCATGTACGTAAGGGTAAGAGAGCTAACTAGGAAATCATTATATTACTATTTCACTTGAAACATTAATACAATCTCAAGAATTTAGAAATATTATAACCCATATAGAGATTAGATCCCTCGATGAAATGTGCATCAGATTACGTGGCCGGAGAGCAAACTGGAAACTAGATTTTCTCGGCATGTGATCATCCTTCTTTCTTTACACTTTTTCCTCTTTTAGCGTTGGATCTTACATGGCCTGTAACCCATCAAACCTTCTCACTCTCCTTCACAGCTTTTTTTTTTTTCTTGTTACGATCCACAATCCCATTTAGGTAAATTAAAGAGAAATTAATAATCATTACCCACCAATCTTTTAAATAATACAAAAATAAGGACTCAAACCTAGACCTTTTCTATCAAAATCGAAGACCACTACCATTCAACCATAACAAAACTTTTCTTCTTGCTAAAAAAAATAAAAAGAATAACGAGGACTTTTCCTAAATTTAATATTAATATGCAAACAATTTTCTACTTTATATTCTAAAGTTGTGTTTAATAAGAAGATAAAGGTTATATCAAGATAAAGTATTATAGGGATAAGTGTAGAGGACTTTTCCTAAATTTAATATTAATATGCAAACAATTTTCTACTTTATATTCTAAAGTTGTGTTTAATAAGATAAAGGTTATATCAAGATAAAGTATTATAGGGATAAGTGTAGAGGGGTATTTAGTTGGGATATAAAAATAAGTTGTGGATTAAAATGATTAGTAGTATGATGTGATGTTGGTGAATGATTTATTATTATTATTATAATATAGATATGAATGGATTAATGTGATATAATAAATATATTTTAAGAGATATATCATGTTGAAGTTAATATATTTTAATATATATTAATTTTGATGTAATATAATAGAATATTTTGATGTGATAACCATTGATGAAGTAAAATGTATTATATTTTTTAACTTTAAAATTAATTCTTTAAATTTCTTTCGATAATACTTTGATCGAGAGGGAGTCAAACGGAGCCCACAAATAGCTTCACGAGTAAAGGCAAGGAAATATCCCTAGGACACTGGTCATCATCTTTAAGAAAATTTTTTTTTAAAATACATTTAACAAAGCTCATCCCTGTCTTTTATGAGGTAACATTCCATAATAATCATCGTATACCATGTACAGATAGTTACACACATAGGATACTCTTTCTCTCTTGCAAGAGGGAGGGGAAAAAGAAACATCATGTGTCATTTATTTAGAAGGATTAATTTAGCAAGTGATAAAATTGTGAGATAAATTTAAAATTATAAAATTATTGATATTTAAATAAAATATAAATTAAGTCATGAGATATTTGAGAGAATGGGTAGGAATATTTTTTCATATAATTTCAAATTAAATGCATCGCGCCTCCCTCCCAACAATTGGATTACTCCCAGGATCGAGGATTTTCTCCTAAAAATATTATTATAACTTAAAATTAAAGGATCTAAATATAACATAAACAATCAAATAAACGATGCGTAGGACTTCAATTCCGAAAGTTAGGAGTCACTTCGTGAACATGCGTGCTTGTCGCATAACTCTCATCTCAAGTAGCAGAATTTCTGAGACTTTGTGGGGCCAATCACGTATTCCTGTTGGCTTAGAAGGTCTTTTCGGATGAAGTTGCGCCACACCTTTCTCTACCAATCGTCTCTTCCCTCGTGCCAATAGCCAGTGCTTTTTTTCCCTCCCTCAATTAATTAACTAACGTGTCCATTTTAGATGAAGACGTTCTTTCTGGTTGGGAGAGATAAATAACATGTAAGTCTATCTTCTTAGATTAGCTAAAATTTAAATTAAGAATTTATTATTTTCACTTAAATGATATAATCCCGTTCGTCAACCGAAGGACCCTACTCTACACCTCCAATTAACCAACGAGTGTGGTGGCACCACATTATATGTCGTCCTTTGGTTGGTCAGACCCACCACCTCTTTTAGAGCCTTGTCTACAACTGCCATCTTGCGGATGGGACCATATCGGTTAGAGAACCTTTTTCTCCAAACCCTGATGTGAGATGTCACCCCTCGTATATCCCACGGAGCTTGGAAGTTTGCGTCTGCCGTCACGGACGCCAAACTTCAATTAACTAAGCTTTTTGCCCCCAACTTGTTCTCATTCCTTCGTCGGACTCTTACACTTGGGCAGCGGAATAACTCACGTCGCGGCAAAAAATAAAGGAGAGATAAGTTGAAAAAGAACGTTTATTTAGATGGATAGGTAAGCGGAGAGATAAAAATAAGTAATACGGTGATGTGATCTTACGGGATGATTTTTTTAATGTTTTGCTATGTGTATAATTGGGTTAATGTGAATGGTAAATATATTCGAATCAATATACTATGATGATGTTGTATATTTTAATATATATGTTGATGTTGTGGAATAATTTTAAAGTGATATATTTTAATATATATATAGGTGTTGTAGGTAGTTTGATAAGATGAGATAAGTTCAAAAAAAAAAATCATCTCTTGGATATTTCTTTGACGTTGAGATAAGCCTTAAGTTATTCTGCAAACAAAAAGAACCTCAGCGTGGCATTGTAATGACGTGGCCTTATATTGGGCATCTAAAATTCGTTGTTGGATCAAAAGTTTGTTAAAGTAAAGCTGGGAGACTATTTTATCCGTGCCTCTTTGCCTAAGCTGACGAAGAAAGAGTGACCACAAGGATAAAACCAAGCTCCGCTTGGCACACAGAATGCAAATCATAGCTTTAGTGGACACCAACGAGAATCTAAATGTCCAAATCCCTCGACAAGCTGCAACCCCTAAATTTCTAGCTCTCCTTGGCAACGGATGTTGAGCCTCGATCGGTTGCTCCTCATCATCGGTCGGGGACCCCGCAGTGCCCCCTCCCCTACACACCCCCAATATTTCCCTCCCTCCTTGCTCTAAGCTCTCGTCAGATCCCTTCACCTATCAGGTTCTCGTTGTCGCTGCTCAGCCTCGCCCTAAGCTTGCTCCGCTATGGTCAAGGGACTTACGGGGGCCATTATTTCTTACCATGGCGATGGGCTCGCTAGGGTGTCATCTGTTATAATTATTTGCGAATCAAATGTTACATATATATATATATATATATATGACATCATATTTGTGATTATTAAAGTAAACCTTGAACTTATATCAACATTTCTTATATCAAGGTAAACTTTGAACTTATATCAACAAACTAGACATCCACCGGTCAAGCAATCAAGGAAGGAGAAAGTAATCGAATTAACTAACCTCTTGCTTGCATAATTCAACTATTTCCCGTTGGTTCTCTTCGGCAAGCACCTAGAAAGAGTTGGTTCATTTCCAAGCTCTTTATATGAATCCATAGAGCATATGGTGTACAATAAGAAAAATAGAAACAACTCACAAGTCACAAGAATCACCATCAATTCAATGACTCCATTGATTCTAGTAGGTAGTTCCCTAAGTGACCCACGTTAGTCAAAAGATGCATCCCTAAGGACATGATTTTGCTATGGTAGTTATCCTTTAATGGAGAGGGTTCTACTATCATTAAAAAAATATACATATTTGGGTCCCCTCTCCCTTCACTAATTTTTTCCAAGCACTTGAGAGGTGAAGGAGGAAACACCAACCTTCACCATTGACAATGACTAGTACTGGACATTCGTTATGTTAGAATGTTAATTATATGGGGGGACATTCGTTGTGTGGGGGAAAAATGCAAGCAATTGCCAACCTTCGTCCTTGGAACCAACCTTAATCAACAATGGCTTCAGGTAACTCCAAATCTTACAATAGCAACTAATAACACTTACAAATAAAAAAAAATTGCTGCATTACAACTAAACTTTAATGTTTAGGTCACTTGGTATAACAGATAACAGCCTCAGAAAAGTTTACGCAAATAAGGAAAGATTTATTCGTTTACCAATAAAGAATCACACACATTCTGTATATGTCCACATTGGCAACTCAAATTATAAATCCCTTTCCATAGAATGACAGCCCAGAGAATACAACTCCATCAAATATATGGACAATAGGGGGCTCAATTAACGAATGCGAAAAATCAAATATAAACACAAAATAATTTACCTTTACAATTTTTTGGCTGCAGTAATTATTTAAGCAGATGCAGCCTGGTAGATCTTCTAGATGGTCTGCTATAATATGCATATAATGCTAGTTGTTTTGCCCCAAGAATAGCACCAATTCCATTAGGGATCTGAAAGTAGTGCAGAGTTAGAGTGGTCACTTTGCAAGGTTAAAAATAGAGGTACAAGATGGGATTGTTTCAGCCAAAAGAAAAGGATAATTGAATTTATCTTCCTCCAGTTGCTTCTTTACTTTGGATTACCTTGGAGGAGGAGGAGGAGGAGGAGAAGGGTGGGGAGGAGGAGAGGCAAAGGAGGGTAGGGAGGAGGAGGAGGAGGGGGATGCAACAGCAGCAGTAGTAGGAGGAGGAGGAGGAGACGCGGAGGAGGGTGGGGAGGAGGAGGAGGAGGAAGAGGGCAACAAGGAGTTACCTAAGGAGGAGGAGGACAGTCGGCGATCAACGGAGGAGGAGGGGCAGCAACGACGATGGTGGCGATCAAGGAGGAGGATCAAGAGAGGAGGAGAGGAGGAGGGGGGTCGAGGGTTTGTGTGAGGTTGTGGGGGAAGAGAGGGCTCTGTGGGTGTGTTGGTGAAGCAACATTTCCCGTCAGTTATATTAGAAAGCGACAGCAAATGTCTACATTAAATTCTCCGCTCATGCCCAAATTTTGGCTGCTAATTTTAATCAACTTTTCACTGTTGTTTCTTAGACTAACCGACGACAAACATCTAAATTAAATTCTCCACTCACGCTCAAATTTTGGTAGCTAATTTTGACACACTTTTTGATGTCACTTCTTATATTAATCGATGGTAAAAATATATTTTCCATCGCTTAATTAACTGACAGTAAATATTAGTGACCACCGCCCATCGTTTTTTTCAATTGATGTTAGGAGGAGTACACACATTCACCGTTACTTATTTAAATAAGCAATGGTAAAAATATTTTTTCCATCACTTTATAAAATCAACAGCAAATAGCCAACGGTATATCCTATTTTTCTAGTAGTGTATCCTAGAAAACTTTAGGGGTGCTATCTCAGAGGAATTAAATGCCAAGAAATTTCTTGATAAGATTTAGAAAAGATTTGCTATGAATAAGAAAACTGAAACAAGCAATCTTCTTAGCAAACTTGTCTCACTTAAGTATAGGAGCACTGGAAACATAAGGGAGCATATCATGGAAATGTCTCATTTGGCCTCGAAACTAAAGGCACTTAAGTTGGAGTTGTCGGATGACCTCCTCATGCATTTGGTTTTGATCTCCCTCCTTACACAATATGTGCAGTTTAAGGTCAGCTATAATTGCCAAAGGGAGAAGTAAACTCTTAATGAACTCATTTCTCATTGTATGCAAGAGGAAAAGCGGCTGAAACAAGACAAACCAAAAAGTGCTCATCTGGTTTCTGGGTCTAAAAGGAAGCAGGCTAAGGATACAATTGCTACCAGTTCGTCCTCCTCCAAAGGGAGTCAGAAGAAGCCTAGGGCATCTTGCTTCTTCTGCAAGGGAGGACACATGAAGGAGTGTACCAAATATCATGCTTGGCATGAAAAGAAAGGTACATCACTCTCTTTGGTTTGTTCAGAAGCTAACTATGCTTCTGTACCTTCAGACATTTGGTGGATAGATTCGAGAACTACTATTTACATTAGTGTGTCTGTGCAGGATTGCCTAAGTTGCCGAATGCCAAGTGATGGTGGAAGATACATCTATGTGGGTGATGGCAACAAGATGAAAGTAGAAGTCATTGCAAATTTCAGGCTATCATTGACTACCAGTCACTAATTAAATTTGAAAGAAACATGTATTGTACCATCGTTTAGATGGAATTTAGTTTTTGTTTATCTATTAGACAAATATGGTTATTCTTGATCATTTGGAGATAAACAATTTCATTTGTTTCTCAATTCAAATTTAGTTGGTTTTAGTTCTTTGTATGTCAGTGATAAATTGTATATGCTTTATATAGATGCTTCCAGTTTTAAAACCTTCAATGCAACTTTAAGTGGTACAAAACGTAAAATAACTCAAGAGAATTTCGCTTTACTGTGGCATAAGTGTTTAGGCCATATCTCTAAATAGAAAATAGATAGGCTTATCTCGAATAGAATTCTTGATTCCCTTGATTACACGGGTTTAGATGTCTATGTAAACTATTTAAAAGGGAAAAGAACAAACAAAAGAGGTGTAAGTGCCACTAGAGTTACAGATGTCTTAGAACTAATACATAAGGATATCTGTGGTCCATTCCCTACAGCTTCCTAGAATGGGCAACAATACTTTTATTACGTTTATAAACAACTACTCTAGATATGGATCTCTTCCTCCTTCACGAAAAGTCACAGTCTTTGGATGTGCTCAAATCCTATAAGGCTGAGGTGGAAAACCAACTCGGAAAAACGATTAAGGCCATCAGATCTGGCCGTGGTGGTGAGTACTACAACAAATATGATGGATTAGAAGAACAACGTCTAGGACCATTTGCTTCTTTTCTAGATGAGTACAGCATAGTACCTCAGTACACCATGCTTGGGACACCAAGCATGAATAGTGTTGCTGAACGCCGCAACAAGAGTCTTAAGATATGGTATAGAGTATGATTAGTCATGCCTTTTTACTTGAGTCTCTATTGGGAGAAGTGGTAAAGACAATTGTGTATGTTCTCAATTGAGTATCAACTAAGGCAGTGCCTAAAACCTCATATGAAATGTAGACTAATAAGGTACTTAGTCTGAAACATTTTCATATCTGGAGGTATTCAACTGAGGCTAGGCCATACAAGCCTACCAAAAAGAAACTGGACTCTAAGATGGTTGATGAGAGGCTCATCATGGCTCTTAATTACCCCTAATTAATTAGTTTTCCTAGTTAATTAGCTAGGAATATGTATATACAAGGGTTAATTATAGAATAAGGGATAAATCATTAAAGGACCTTAAAATAAGTTAAAAATGCTAAATTATTAGCCAATTAATATTATTAATAATTTAATCAATAAATGGACTCGAAATATCATTAATTATTTACCTAATTAATGTGTTAATTAACTTAAGCATAATTTATACCTAAGTATGTAATAACTTAAGTAACTTTACTTAATTAAATAAATTAAGCTAAAAGGGTCAAAAATGTAAATCCAAGGTTTATATATAATATTTCTCTAATTTATAATCATATATAAAAAGTTGAAAAAGATTTAAATTAAAATAAGCCTTGAAAATCTTAGTTTACGTTTTAGTCCTTAGGTTTCATTTCAATCGAGTCCTTTTCCTTCATTTAGGTCCTTTTCTTTCCTCACATTCAGGTCCCTGTGTATATCTTTTTCATTTCTTCTTCAGTCATTTGAACGGCTGACGATAGGCGGTACTGTCAACCTCCGATCATCATCCATCCTGTGTTTGTCCACCCTCGTCAAGCTCTTGGAGCTTGAGCTCACCGCCACTTTTTAATCCATCAGTCTGGATAGGTCCGTAATCCTAATTAGGTCACGGTGTTAATCTCACTGGCGCCGGAGACGACGCCAGTGGTTAGGCCACACCTAGACACATTTGCATCCAAATTCAACCTCCTACTCAGCCGCTACAACCTATAAATATCCCTCCACCTCTCCAATTTTGCACAGTTAGCTCCCTACCTCTTCCCCCTACTGAGCTAACAGATAGGCTATTCACTCCAAATCCGACAATTTTCTCTCGCTTCCACCATCTTCCTCCGATCATTTCCACTCGCCTCTGATCTCCGCCATCGTTCGCTGCATCTTCTGACGAAGTGCTGACGACAAACTCCACCTCCGCTTCTCGCAAACACCTGTCGAACTTCTTCCTTCGCCCCTCTAATTTCCTCCTCTGTTAAGGGCCATCGACGGAGACTTCTTTGCCCCCTTCGTCCAGGTAATAGTAGGATAGGTAAAATAGAGTAATTAGAGTAGTTAATTAGGTAGTTTAGTTAGGTTTAATGTTAGCTCTTTCTATCGTCTTCTTCAGCTCCGGCGAGCTCTTTGAGCTTCACTAGAGCATTTTTTATCTTTTGAAATCATTGATCACTCTCCATAATCTCCCACGATCATTTCTAACACATTAATTTCTTGATTATATCACTTAAATGCCTAATCCACCTCCACCTTCACCGGTTGCCTCCGCTGTCTATGGCAGAGGTCACCGAGGGCAATCACATTCATTGGAGTCCTCCATCAGCTATTCATATCTTAAGGGCTCTGATTTTACACCTAATTAGTATAATTAACGCTTATAAACTAAACACCCAAATTTCACACAACCTCCTAAACTTGCTGTCAATGGCAGCTCAGGAGGAGTTCTTCCATCTAATTAACCACTTGTACACCATCTCCACACCCCATTAACATGTTCCCTCTACTCAATTGATTGAGAGAACTTAATCTGAGTTCCAACAAACTCAGATCACAATCTTTCTGAATTCATTGCATATTTTGTGTTTTAATCACCAATTAAGCTAATTGATGAGCTCCTGAGGTTTCTTGTGACCTCAGGATGCTTTTCAAATCCGTAATGGCTTGCTTTAATGAATTTTATGCACTATCAGCCATTGTCTGGACTCACCGAAGCTCCAACGAGTTGAAATTGGTCTTCAGCCCATAGAACTTTGTGCAGAGCTCCAGATTGATTATTACTGATCCAAAGATTCTGTTTTGATTATTAATTTGATGTCTTGAGGTCTGGAGCTCTACATAGGCCTCTGTCTTCTCCAACTTTGGTGAAGTTGGAGATGGTTGTTTGTTAGGGTTTAGCTTAATTTAAGAGATCTAGAAGCATCAGGAAGGTGTATTAAGATTACTCCAGTTGATCATTTACTCAGAAAAGTTGTCGTTTGTTCTATTGAACAAACTCAATTAGGATCTCAAGCGACGAGGTCTGAAACCCTAGAATTCCTGACTGAAGTTACCTCTTGAGATTTAAATCAATTCCTGAGGAAAAATAGAATCTATCTAAGGTGTTAATTTGATGTGAGAAAGCATAACTTGGCAAGTCAACTCCTAAGCTTTATTAGTCAAACCTGAGGAGATTTCAGAGAATAAAGAGTTGAATCTCTGATTTTAGAGGTTAAGTGAGTTTTTGGGAGTCAATAGAGATCAATTAGAACAAGTTGAATATGTTTTATTGAAGATTTATTGAGAATTGACCTACTGTGAAGTTTGGGTTCTTTTAAACCCAAAACTGTTCTTAAGTCTATTCGTCGAGATTCTAACTTAATTTCCACACAGATCAGTTTATTAGAACCTCTTGCAGTTGTGCAGAACCTTCAGAAGCTTTTTCTCTTTCTGTTGAGCTGATCAGAACTCAAAATGGAGCTTTGAAGCTCCTTAGCGAAGCTCTTGAGCTTCTTCTCTCTAAAGCCTTACAACACTCCTTTGTCCATTAAATAGGTGTAGAATCATCTATTGAGATGGTTCAGGACCTCATTTGAGGTCAAAAGTCTTCATTGCAGGTCCTTAAACCAAAGGTTATCTTTTGTAGGCTAGAATGGCCGTAGAATCTTCCACTTTCACCCTTCAAATCGAAGGGCAAGATCTATTCTGAGCATCAAATTGATGCTAAATTCTTGTAGAGCACTTAGATCTTTCCAACGAGCCCTTGATTGCTTGATTTGGAGCTCTGAGCTGCTAGGATTAGCCAGCTAAAGTTCGGTCTGGAAGGAACAAGTATAGTCCCACATCGGATATTTGTGAAGTGCTACCTTAGTATAAAATGAAAAAGTGCATAGGGCTTACCGGCCGTCAACGTTGGGCGCACAATGAGCATATGTGTGTGTGTGGGTGCATGCGTGAGCGTGCCCGGGTGTGTGTGCCCCTGTGGGTGCGAGTGTGGGCCCGTGAGCAGGCGTGTGTGTGGGTCTAGGAGGCCGGAGACTATGTGTGAATCTGAACCGGAAATAAACCATCTAATAACCAAATTAGGCTCGGCTGAGTAGGATCTGGTCCCACCCTGAGAGGGGTGTTGTGGATCCTCGAAAGGCCAGGCCACCCATTAAATAAATATAATTTTGGAGTAAAAAGAAATTAATGGGCTTAGTTAAGAAGGTTTTAAATGGTTAAGTGTGGTTTAGTTTGCACAGTTAAAGAGTTGAAAGAGCATATACTTAGGAGAATAAGAGGGAAGAACTTAAGGAGAAATCTAAGATAAAAGATGAGAGAAGAAAGAGTAAAGGAAAAGAGTGAGAGCGAGAGAGAGAGATGGCAGAATAGATAGAAGAAGAAGAGAAGAAGATTTAAGGGCTTAAGGTTAAGAAGAAAAGAGTAAAAATAAAGAGAATCAGACATCTTTTCTTGTAATTAGACTTCATCTGAATTTGTATTTTCATAACATATCTTTTTGAGCTTAATTGATGTAATAAGGCACTTGTATTCATTTGAATCTCATTTTCTTGCCTTAACCTTTTGTAAATAAGTTGTAATTAATGTAATAAACATGTTTACTTGATTTTTAATGACAAATTACATATGTAAATATGTTTTTCCTTATGAAATGTTGCATGTTCTTTTAATTGAATATCTTTTATGCAAGATTCATGTACTTAAAGTAATCTAATTATAATTCTAATTGATTAAGTAATTAGTAATTTATGTTTAAGAGTTAATGGTGAATTAAGATAAGTTATGCCTTCCAGTAAACGACCTGGACTCAACCAGTTAAAAAAAGAATTAAAAATCTCAAATGTTAGGTTAACTTGACCTTATACTATACAATTGACATTAATTCGAGTTAACCTAAGTTACTTTCTCATACATTTAATTAAACCTAAATAACTTAATTAACTATGTTGAGAATTTTAAACGAATAATGGTCACCTACTATTTTGTAGGGTACCCAATGACCCACTCATTGTTTGAGACTAGGAATGTCCATTTCTTTTAGGATGTTGGTTTGGGGAGTGATAGTCACCACATTATATTTAAAGAACCAAATCCTGTCCATAAAAAAACCAATGAATAAGGTCAAATTCTTATTCCAAACGTTATTTCAACAATATTAGAGGAAAAAAGTAATGTGGATAATCTTCCTATCAATCAAACCGAACAACCTTAAAGCATTCAAGATCCTACACCCATTAAGAGATCCAGTAGAAAAAGGAGAAGTGCAATATCTAGTGATTATATTGTCTTTCTCCAAGAACTAGATGCAGACCAAATGGATACGAATCCCATTTCGGTCACTCATGCCATGAGGAGTTCCCATTCTCAGGATGGGATCAATGCCATGAATGAAGAGATTAAATACATGAGTGACAACGAGGTTTAAGATGTTGTCCCATTACCTGAAAGTGTGAAGCCCATTAGTTGTAAATGGATATTTAAAACCAAATGGAATTCACAAGGCAATGTGGACAAATATAAAGCTCATCTTGTTGCTAAGGGATTTACTCAAAAGGAATGCATTAATTACAAAGAGACATTTTCGCTAGTTTCATCTAAGGATTCATTTAGAACCATAATGGTTTTACTAGCTCATTTTGATTTTGAGATACATCAGATGGATGTAAAGACAACATTTCTTAACGGAAACATTAATAAAATAATTTATATGGTGCAACCAGAAAACTTTGCATTAGGAGACGCAAAGAAAATGGTTTACAAATTAAATAAAGCCATTTATGGACTAAAGCAAACTTCAAGATAGTGGTATTACAAATTTCATCAAATAATTATCTCATTTGGTTTTGAGACAAATCCAATTGATGATTGTATATATCACAAATTCTGTAGGGAAAAACATATTTTCCTAGTTTTATATGTGGATGACATCCTCCTTTCTTGTAATGATAATTATTTGCTACAGGAGACCAAAACATTTCTCTTTGGTAATTTAAAATGAAGGATCTTAGTGAAGCCTCTTTTGTATTAAGAATCCAGATATAGCGAGATCGTTCTCGGGGTATCCTTGGATTGTCACAAAGGAGATACATTGATACCATTCTAAGGCGATTTGGCATAGAGAATTATAAACCAGGAGATACTCCAATGGCTAAGGGAGATAAATTCTCTCTTAACCAATGCCCCAAGAATGAATTTGAAGCTAAAGAGATGAAAATATTCCCTATGCATCGGTAGTGTGATGTTTAACGTATGCCCAAGTCTACTGATGGCATCGCCATCATTCACTATATCTAACCTAATTTGGCTAAGTTCTAAAGTTAAATTCACCTAATTAATACATTAAAGGATATAACTCAATCAAGGCTGAGGAGAGAGGAATTAATAAAAGATAGGTATAATTATGTAATTTTTAAGAACAATTATAAATGCAGAATAGTTGGAGGATGAATTTATGCTTAATTGAGAGTCAATTGAGCTTAATTGTCTAAAAGTGGGTTGGTACTGAATAATTCAAGATTTACATTCAATTTGAATGTTAATGGTTAATCAAATTGGCAAATTTCTAACCCACTTTAATTAAAATAGTTCAAAAGGAAATAAATGTGATCTAAACCTTCTAGAAATTAACTAAAAATATTTTATAAGGTTTGGCGTAGTCAATTTAATAATCGGAACCTGTTTTGACCTAAAATAGAATCATAGATAGGAATTTAGTATATTTTGAGTCTAAATGTAAATTGACCTTGTAAATATCATTAAAACCCAAAATTGAAGTGACCATTAAATTTCTCATATCCAAATTAGGTTACCACAAAAATTTGGGATAATTTGGACTTTATCTTGACTTAGTTTGCATTTTAACCCTTGAAAATCAATTCCCTTACAAATGAGCCCTTAACTTTTAATTTTCCTCACAAATACACCCCCAGCTTCTTCATCTTCTTCATATTAAGATCCTTGGCCTTCATGGTTGCAATGGTGAGAGAACGGCAAGTTTCACTCGCAGATTCTCGCCGCCTCAGTCCACGATTGGCCTTAATGGCTTGAGAGGATTTGTTCCTCTCAATGTTGTGCACCCAATGGCAAGCGATTCGTCGTCTAAAACCTCCTCTACCGCCCACACTCATTGTCCGATGTTGGCACCATTGATGTCAGTTGTTGCGAACGAATCCTGCAACAACTGGCCATCGCTAATGCCTGAGCACATCTATAAAGGCTTACGTGTGTCCTCCGAGTTTCATCGTCTCGTTCTGGCTCAAGGAACCACCTCCTCCTTCTTCCTTCTTCTCGCCATTGATGACGACCAGGAGCACCTCCAACCTTCATCTTTGCTGCTGCTCGTTGCCTCGGATCTTCTTTCCTACTCCTCGTTGGAGCTTCCCGTCAAGCTTGGGCTTCCAAAACCCCTTCGTCACTTCAAACTGCTTGCCGCTTCTTCTCCAAATCTGGCAAGCACGCCAGCCTCCTCCCCAATTTTCCCTCCTCTCAGGTACCCTCTTATCTTCCCCTCTCCCTATAGGGTAGATTCCCCCCTTTAGATCTAGGATTCAGCCACCACACCCTCCTCTTCTCCTTCATCTTCTTCAAGCACGGTAGGCGCTGGCCATGCTCTGGCATCGACTCCAACAAGCACGCCTCGCCACTCCGTCCACCATCTCCACTCTCCACCGACTCCACAAGCTCCGCCTCGACATCTCGAGCAAAAGCCCTCATCCAATTTGGGCTTTCGAAATCTCCATGCCCCCACCGGACAAACATCGCCAGCCGCACCTTCGTAGTGTTCGCCGGAGCTCCCCCGGCCTCGAAGAAGAAATCAACCATCACCATCACCTCTAGTGGGGCTAGGCAAAGCTTCCCAACCCTCTAGTCAAGAGCTACCAAGTCTCCAAGCTCCGGATGCCCTTCCTTGCATCGCATCGATGCTGTTATCACCTCCAGCAAGTCCAGCTGAAGCTCGACGAACCCTTAGCTTGAAGCTTGGAGCCTTAAAGCATGCTGGCCTCCTCCATCGCCTATGGCCTACTAACGCAATGAAGGAGAGAAGAAGGAGGACCAATCTACAGAAGAAAGAAATTGGCAGGGACCAACTTGTAAGAAAATGACTGATTCAAAAATATTTCCTAGGACCCGATCGTAAATCCCCAAAGACCAAATCGAATATTCTTTTCATATGTTGAGAACTGGTTTCATATAAAGGGATTTTATTGCATTAATTATTTTCTTTGGATATTCTTTGCATTAATTAATGCTTGATCACAATAATTGCTATCTTATTTAGAATTAAATGATTACATAAATCCTAATTTATTTAAATTGCCTTGGGAAATTAATTACCCATAACTTTTTGGAAATTCTCTCTCTACATTTTTGAACTAGGTTTGAAACTAAAATATTATTGATCACATCTAGTTCCTAGACTTAAAATTCAAAATGGTGGTATTCACGCATTAGGTTTCTCCTAGAAACGACCTCAGATTTTTCTGATTAATTTGAATATTATAAATTTAAATGTTAGATTCTCTTTAATCTTATTTAGTATTAAATGATTACAGAAATCCCAATTTATTTAAATTACCTTGTGAAATTAATTACCCATAGATTTTTGGAAATTCTCTCTCTACACTTTTGAACTAGGTTTGAAACTAAAATATTATTGATCACATCTAGTTCTTGGACTTAAAATTTAAAATGGTGGTAATTGCGCATTAGCTTTCTCCTAGAGACAACCTCAGATTTTTCTGATTAATTCGAGTATTATAAATTTAAGTGTTAGATTCGCTTTAATCAATTATACTACGACGTGTGTTTTTGAAAAACGATTGAAGAGAACCAACATCTGCACGCTACTAAACATAGCATACATTGTTGGTATGTTAGGCAGATATTTAAGCAAACCTGGACTCGACTACTTGAAGGTATCCAAACGGGTCATGCGCTACCTACAAAGAACAAATGATTTCATGCTCACATATAGGAGATTAGATCATTTGGAAGTCCTTGGATATTCTGACTCTGACTTTGCAGGATGTCAGGGTACTCGAAGATCTACTTCAGGATACGTTTTTCTGCTGGATAGGGGAGCTATCTCGTGGAAGAGTGATAAGCAAATCTTGATGGCTACCTCCACTATGGGAGTGGAATTCATAGTGTGCTTCAAGGCCTTAAATCATGGAGTATGGCTTAGGAATTTTGTTACAGCACTACGGATAATTGATGGTGTCGAAAGACCACTTTAGCTTTAATTAATATGACAATAATTCAGCGATGATGTACTCCAACAGCAACTGAAGTTCTTAGAGGTCAAAGAACATTAATATCAAGTTTTTAACGGTCAAGGAAAGATTTCAAAGTAGACAAGTGTCCATTGAACACATTGGGACCAACTCCATGGTGGCAGACCCGCTCACCAAAGGGCTAATGCCAAAGGTTTCCCATGAGCATGTTGTCTGTATGGGTGTTGTATCTATTCTGTACTGCAACAATTCAGTGGAAGTTTATTTTATTTTGGTGTTTCATGTATGGGCATATTTTAGATTATGCGTATAATAATAAAGTTTTCCATTCTTTGAACTCATTAGTCTTTACCATATAATCTTTTGTATGATAAAGTTTTGGACTAGTTGAAAATAGGCATGTGTAAATCACATTAACATGCAATTTTCATGCTATGTACCTATATCAGATTTATATCATTACTTGTGTTAACGTATGTGATCATTATTTGATCTAATCGATTTCATAATGGTGAAAACCAACTTTGGTTGTATGTTAACAGAGTATGGACGAGATTGGTAGAGATGTGGTTTATTGAAATGTTGTATTAATGAGCTCATACAAGTATATATGAACATATAATTATAAGAATGATACATGCGGTTCGAGTAGGAGACTGTTAAAATCATTATGCGAATTGACATATTTTATTATTACTGAATTATACGTTATATATATATTAGACATCACATTTACGGTTATTAAAGTGTTCTAATTATGTAAATTGACCATTCACATCTCATTAAGATATAGGATTTAATACATAGAAACTTTAAAGGAAATGCAATTCCGTGATAGGTGGGATTGTTATTTCATATTTAGCGGTTATGATCCCCGTAGAGGTGCGAGCAAAGTGGCATTCAGTTTTCTACATCCCATCGCAGAAACATATAAATAGGGTCCATAATAGAACCCAAGGGATACGCTCCCATTCAGTTCTCTTCCGCTCTCGCTTTTTAAACCATCTAGAAGTACAATTGCCACCACCTCTCATTGGAGAAGAAAACCCCACAACTCTAGAGGATTTCCATGATCTCCTCAACGCTTCCACTACAATGAATTCAGGTATCCCTCTATCGTTTTCCTTGCCCGTTTTCATTTTGGTTGATGATATGGAGAATAGATTGTTCTTGGGATTATATATATAGAAAATCATTTGTTTTTGATTTTTATTTGGATTTAATTCCATTATCATCCACTAGGACAGCGTTGTTGCTAGGGCAATTCCTGCTGGCAAGGAAGGTGCTCGTGGGTGGCGCTTGCGTTGATGGCGACTGATGAGAACCTCATCATGAGCCATAACTAGCTCATTTTGACCCAATACAAAGGATAAAAGCTCCTACATATCTCAAGGAAAGGCTTAACTTAGAGAATTCTGAGTTTAAGAAGAAAACAAGTCATAAGGGGTAAAAATGTAATTTTACCAGTATAATCTGCATACAGGGTAATTCAGGGCCCAAACATAGGTCAAAGTAGCTTAATAAGAATAAAAGTGGGATGAAATGATCTAGCAAGGGCTACAGCAATTCCAAGAAACTAAATGATAATCTGTAACCCTAAAACAACCCACTTCAATTCACAAGGTTTGAGGCAAAGTAAAAATAGAATAAACCCTCTAAAATTCATAGAAAAATAATCTCTAGGGTTTAGAACCTTCAATTTGGCCTTCAGAACCCATTTTGACCTACATTGAGAACCATGCCCAATTAATAACTTAATTTGGGTTTTTGCGTAAATTGACCGGTCAAACAAGGTTTAATATAGAAATGAAATTCACCATCAGATTCGTTAGGTCCTAATTAGTCATGTATAAAAACTTGAGCCTAAGAAGAAACCTCCTTGACCGACTTTACACTTTGGTCCTCATATATTTACTCTTTGGCCCTCAACTTTTGAACCCTCGCATTTTGGCCCCTAACTCTCCTTCGTTCTTTGCGATCAGGTCCCCCCAGCAAAACCTGCCAGCACCATGCTCCGGCGACCTTGCGCGGAGCATGGCGCCGCGCAGGGTGAGGTGGGGGACCTGACAAGTAAACCGGGGGTGCCCTGCATCGTCAGCCGTCGCAGGGACACCCCCCTGGTCGTTGTAACCCACCATACCGGCCGTGCGAACGCACGGACGGTATGGGTTCTTGTTTCCGGCCATCCTCCGACGAGGGAGACACGTCGTCTCCCTCCGCCTTCCTCCCTGTTTGATCCCTATAAATACCCCCAATTGCTCCACCGACCGGGGCAGCCTGGATCTGACGGAGAAAATCCCCAACTTTCCTCTCTTCTTCCTCCGGCAGACGCTCACCAGCTCCGGCGGTTTCCTCCCCCTCCACCTCTTCGCTCTGCCGCAATACCAGCAGCAGAGACTTCCTCCCCTGCTCTTCCCGCGCCACGCCGCACCCAGCTGGCGCCTCTCCGGCTCTCTGCTCGCCGCCGCCCCTTTCCCTGAGCATCGTCTTCTCCGGCGACAGTCGATACGACTGTCGCCCTGTTCCTCCCCCTTCGTCCCTGCAAGTAAGCTAGAGCTACTCCCCTTCTTCTCCTCTTTCTTTCCCCGCTTTCAATTTATTCAATTAAGCCCTCGACCGACCCTGACCATCGTCACCCCCTTCGTCTCCGACCACCCTCCGGCGAGCCGCTCCCATCACCTCAGCGACCCACACGGCTCGCCGACACCCACAGGACCTCCGCCTCCTCACCCTGATCAACCCCCGCCCTGCCACTTCCCCCACATCACCCTCTGCAACCCCACCGAACAGACCCATCCTCCGACCCACAGTCCGACCTAGGGCAGCCCTCGCACGCCGCCCCGCGCCTTGCCACCACCCACACGAGCTTCGCCGCACCCTGGCGAAGCTCCTGGCACTTTCTGATTAGGCCGAGAGGCCGTTTTCTTGTGAACAGACCACCCGACCTCCGCCGCCATTGCCGCGCAGGAGGAACTGCTTCCGCCTGCAGCTACAGGCGCGCCACGCTCAGCGCCACGCCCAGATTCAACTCCCAGGCCTTGCGAGGCGTTTTGGCAAAACACCAGGCTCGCAGCTAAGGCAGAAAGCTTCGCGTGACGCCGCAATCTCCCGCTGATTTCCCCGCTGCGGGCGCGCAATTGAGGTGGGACATTTAGTCCCACCTCGGAAAAGCCTGAAGAGTCGCAGCGACATAAGATGCAAAAGTGCTGGAGGCTTACTGCCTCAGCACACGGGGTGAGGTCCCTTTCACTCGCCCGGTTACCCGGTCTCGTCCGCGCTCACGCCTCGCGGACCTGACCTGACCCGACCCGACCCGACTTAAGACTGACCTGCACTCCTCGCCCACCACGCACGCCGGTGGGCCTGGACCCGGGCCTGACCCGAACCCGGTTACCCGGTAGCTCTGGGAGAGCTTTCCCAAGAGTGGTTTCAGAGAGAGAGAGAGATGCGGGGGGGGAAGGGTAGAGTAGGTTTTGCCTCTGACGAAAAACTCTGAAGTGTGCAGGCACAGGCGAAGAAGAAGACCCGCGGAAGAAGAAGGAAGCTGACTGTAGCAACAGGTAGTTAAGTCGTCTGATTTGGAAATCAGACGACGGCCTGAAGGGAAAAGAAGAAAGGAGGGGTGACGTCCCTGGCTGAAAAAGAAAAGAAGCTGACACTTAGCCGCAGGGAGGAGAAACAAGAAGAAACCTTCACAGAAGAGACTGCAGAAAAAGAAGAAGAGTGACCAAGACAGAAACCAAGGAAGAAGAAGAAGGAGATCTGAAGAAAGAAAGAGGAGCATCACCTCTGCAGAACAAAGAAGAAGTAGGAGATCTGAAGAAAGAAAGAAAGAAGAACATCACGAGGAGAAAACAAAGAGAACAACAAATTCTTTCCCTCTCTCTTTCTTTATTTTGTAAAAGAAACATGTATATCTCTAGAATACAACTTGCTCCCTGAGTTCGACCTCGGGAACTCTTTTATTTTCCGAGTAAAAAAAAATTTATATATTTGAAATGTTGGTAATAACTGGCTATACTACAACGTTATAACAATAAAACCCGGTTGTCCCGAATCAAGCATTTCAGCGACCTACTCATGGTATGCGCTCACATGGTGGTGGCGATGCTCGTGGATGGGGTGCCTACAGTAGTGGCTTTGTGGCTTGCCAGTGGTGTTGCTCACTGATGATGCTCGTTGTGGTGACACTGTTGCATGTGCTGGAGGAGTTCGCCACGATAGGACCGGTAGCAGTAGACACCGGTGTCTGACTGATGGTTCTTTACCTTGAGCCTTGATTGAAGTAGGAATGCATCACAATCATCCTAATCACTAGCTATTGTTCCCATTCTACCTCATCATCCTCTCGCTGATTTATTTTCAGTGTTTGTAACGACCCGATTCACGAGTCCCTACGAGACACGAGAACCGGACCGACTCGACTAATCCCAAGACCTAGTCGTCCAACGAGGAAGTAACCAAAAGACAGTAAAGTAAACCACATTTAGCATGAATATAACTAACAGTAAGAAAGTACAGCAGTAAGGAAAGAAACTACTACAGTAGGTACCACCACAACAGTAAAACAGCATTTATCATATAACAAAAACTGCAGGTAAAGAAGGTACAGTGGAAACAAAAACTACTCACTAGAACAGAAACAAAAGAGGTACAAAAGGCTGTGGTAACTCTACTGGACCCTACTCGGTCCAGCGTCCTCTGCAGCCGCCGACCCTGGCTGCTCAACACCTGGTCCTGAAAAAGGTAACGAGTGTAACACGTCAGCAAAACGCTGAGTAGAGTGGCAAACTAACTAAAGGCAACAGTAGAGTGTACAGTAGCTGTTATGTTCTATTACTTCCTTTATTCACATCTTTCAATTTTTCTCACTATTTCATTTATTTCTCAGATCCTTTACTTGATCTCGAATGTCCTCGTGGGAACGATCTTGATTGCAGTCTTTTCCAAAAGTAGAAGTAGCACGTGGTGCTCTCCTGGCCGGGAGAGTCCCCCGTGGTGATCCTACCCTCAGTCAACCACCCCAAGGTCACTGACAGACGTAACGGCGACTACGGCACGCGCGATAAACGCACAGGTAGCTAGCCCGCACTGGCACGCGGTCAGTCGTTTCCGTTAACGGGTGCGCCCAAAGCACAGCATGGAACCAGGGCAGAGCCCTCTCAGTAACAGGGGTCCAACCCCTCCACAGTAACCAAACCGGGGCCTTGCCCCTCCACAGTCCGCGCACCCTCGCCTGACTACCCTGGTTTGCCCTAGTGGGCCTAACAAGTCGGTGAAGGAGGCTAGCAGAACCCCGGGGCCCGTGGGATAGCTAGTACTCTCCTAACACTACTAGCTCTCCTCGGTACTACGTACACAAGGGCCAACAAGTCGGTACAGAGTGGCCAGTCCTAACCCCCGGGTCCCTGGGGTGGCTAGCTCAGCTCTGCACTAAACAGGGGGACAGTCGCTCTCCTTGGTACTCCGTACTCAAGGGCCAGCTCACTTCCCCAATTCTATTCCATTCGCTTTCCAGGAGTTCTACTCCTACTTCCCCGTAGGGTTCCAGAACATCTTATGTCTTACTTTCCAGTTTCACATTCTTACAAACCATGATCCCAATCATGTTTCTTTATTCATAACAGGCAGCTGTGAACTCAATTTACAGGCAGCTTCATATATTCCTTTCCATTTTTCCAAGACTGCATTATTATATATTCCACTAGTTTTTCCATCCTAGGATTCATGCCATATCCTAGGGTCTATCATACAATCTAGTTTTCCGGCCCTAGGATTCATGCAACACCTAGGAACTATCATTCCATATATTTCTCATTCCTAGGATTCATGCAATGTCCTAGGTTCTAGTTATGGATCCATACTTTAACAAATTTTATTAATACTTAAAGCCACTCTACCAGGTACAACGGGAGTAATGGGGGCGTGATCGGGAATCCCGCGTGCCTCCGCGACTCTCAAGACTGCAACCGAACGAGGTCCTATCACAAGGATCAAACACAAGGAGTGTCTCAAAACAGTGTATAGCTACTGTAGACGGGTAGAGGAATTAATTTTGAAATGAACGCAACTCGAATCGCGGAAAACGGAGCCCAAACGGGCCCTAAACGGGTCGAGAAAGACGATACTGTGCAAAATCAGACGTCTGGAACTCCTTCCAGACGTCTTAAACGGTGGATCAGAGAATTACCTGTTCAGCGTGGTTTCCCAGACGTCCAGAAGTCTGCGGGGACGTCTGTCCTATACCCCAGACGTCCGATGGTCCATACGGACGTCTGTAGGTCACTCCCACCGTCTGGTACAACTTCCAGACGTCTGATTCGCAAAGGATGGCGAATCAGCGAACCTGCGCACAGCCAACCCCCCTCCCTCAGTACGGTCAGTCGACAAGAAGGAAGAAGAAAGCGGAAACTCACCTTTCAGACGTCTGTATGATCTTACAGACGTCGACCTTGCCGTCTGGCTATCAACCCAGACGTCTGATTCTGGAAATTTTTCCAGAATCAGAACCCTGCTCAGCCTCCGCTCGCGACGCCGCCCGCGTCGCACCTCGCGCTCCTGCTGCTCAGACCGCAGCAGGTCCCTCTCCGCGTCGCTCCGTGCCCCCTACGCCCTCCGCCAGCCGGCCAAGCCGCTCCGACGAGCTCGCCCTCACGGCAGAGCTCCGCCCTCGCACGTCGCACCTCCGCGCTCACTGCGGCCGTCGCTGCCGCCCTCGCGTCCGCTCGCTCTCGTGCACAGGAAGGAGAAGAAGGAGGAGACTGTAGAGACGGGAGGGGAGGCGTGGCCCTTTTAAGGCCGCGCGAGGAGGAGAGAGGAGGTGGCAGGCCGCCTGCAGCCGCAGAGAGAAAAAAGAGGGAATATGCGGTCTGCGCGCTCAGGCGCGCAGGCGACTCGCGTGTGTCGAAAATAACGGATTTCCAGACGTCTGGAAACGATCCCAGACGTCTTATCAGACGTCTGGTTGTGATCCCAGACGTCTTGTCCGACGTCTGAGCCACCTCCCAGACGTCTTAAAAGACGTCTGGGGCACACATTCGTTACAGTGTTGGTTGATGTTGAGTTTCACCTTTCACAGTGGCAGCCTATCTTTTGTTGTTATCAGGGACCATGTGCGACTTTGGGTCTTCTTCAACTGAGAAATTTTTCGATTTATTTCAGATTCCGATATCTTTTCGATCTTCTCGCTTGCACAGATCGTGCTGATCGTTGGGTTTCTTTCTTAGTGGTGTAGTGAATATATACAAGTGTAGAGTTGTAGCTTTTTTCATTCACTAGGGGAACACGACTAGAACTCTTTGTTATTTGTTGTATTTTTTGTTCTCTTTTTCTTGTAATTTTATCTCCTTTTGGAAGCCAGCTCTCCATTTTCTATGGGGAACAGACTTCCTCTTTCTCTGCATGAAGCAATTTTTTACAATTCGTGACGACGTTTAGTTTTTCTTTTTTTCCTTTTTTTTCCTTGTAATAGAATGCTTTTTCACGGGGGAAAAAAAACCGAGAATCTAAATCTAATGGAGTACAATTTATATCCTTGCAAGAAGTTGAATAAACAAAAGAAAGAAGCAAAGATGTACAATGGTCATATTCAAGGAAGTCGGTGGATTGGATGGTTGTGAAAGTCGACGAGCCAGACGAGCAATTAAGATAAAGGTTCTTCTAATAAGCTAAAATGGAAATTGTTTGCAATAGAACTATTTGGATAATCAAGTATTAGCAACCATAAAAGTTAAAATATTAAACCACAAAATGGCATTGATTAAAATTTTCAGATATGTTGTATTAATTCTCACTTCAAGCGAATATAAGGCATCTCCACGACATCCAGCTCTTTAATAAGCTTTGAAGTCAATGAGAAAACTCCCTTAATTGCACATATTAAGATCGGCTACCAAATCAGCAATATCCTTTGCTTGGTGTAAGGCCAAAACAGTGAATATGTGCCTTATAGGCTTGGAACTTGCTGACTTTTGAGGAGGTTTATCTCTTCCTACCCACCATCTAACAATAGGGTAAGGATCTGCTCCGACATGAAGTGGGGAGCAACCTTGCATCTAATATACAATAAGTATTAGTGAATATTTTTGATCTAGCATTAGTAGAGGCACAATAGTTATAATGCTAAACATCAACCAGTATAAAGTTGCTTCAAAGGTCCTTTATTAGCATCCTTCCCCTTCCTTCTTCCCCCCACCGCCCAATGAAACCTTGAAGTGTCCATTATACTAAAATCATTTTGAATCTAGAATAAGGTCTTAGTCACCAAAGAAGTGAAGGTCATTATCTTTAGGATCATTAGCCCTACAAGAAACCACACATTAGGTGGCACGTAGAGTAAAGGCAATTCACTCTGTAACTTAATTGGTTGACAAAATGGACATCTAGAAGACAAACACAAAGAAAACCAGGTGTATACAATAGGGAGAGAGAAGAAGGCATCCAATTGCCCCACTGCCCAAATCTAAGCTTTCTCTAGTTAACATGCTATTTGCAAGCAATCCAAGATTCTCCATTGGCACCCATTCTCATCAATAATATTTAGATAAGTGGATATAACTCTTTTCTTTAGCTATCATGAATCTAAAGTCTCTTCTAAATAAGATACTATAGAAAGTAGTAAATTAAAGAAAGAGGCCAAAGGTGCCCTTATAGAAAAACCCTAAGGGATATTGGGAGTCCCAAGGAAAGAAAGATAGTAAATCAAAGCCACTAAGAAATCTCCTTATTTGTCAAGATCCAACAAGCTTGTCAAGTGAATAATGATTGATAATAATCTCAGTGACTTGGTTCATAATATCAAATGGAATAAATGGAGTGTGGCACCATGGCTTTAATCTGATGCACAAACCTGTAAAGTGCCTTGTAATCCTGCAGTACTAGTATACATCACCTACAAAGATAGCACTTGTGCATACATTCATAAGAAAAATTACCACATATTCATATACGCATGTGTCTCAGGTGGATACATTTCACATACAGCAGAATACATGGATAGAGAAAGTAGTGAGAATGATATCAAACAGAGCCATCAACATTACTCATCCACATACATACACATGGAGAGATAGAGATAGAGATAGAGATTGTAACGAACGCGTGCCCCAGACGTCTTCTAAGACGTCTGGGAGGTGGCCCAGACGTCGGTACAGACGTCTGGGATCACATCCAAACGTCTGGAAAATAGTTTTTTTCGCACGGGGGAGTCGTCTGCGCGCCTGTGCGCGCAGACCCGCGATTCCTCTCTCTCTCTCCCTCTTTTTCCCTCTCTCTCTCTCTGCGGCTGCAGGCGGCCTGCCACCCCCTCTCTCCTCCTTGCGCGGCCTTAAAAGGGCCACGCCTCCCCTCCCGTCTCCACAGCCTCCTCCTTCTTCTCCTTCCTGTGCGCGAGAGCGAGCGGACGCGAGGGCGGCAGCGACGGCCGCAGTGAGCGCGGAGGTGCGGCGTGCGAGGGCGGAGCTCTGCCGTGAGGGCGAGCTCGCCGGAGCGGCTTGGCCGGCCGGCGGAGGGCGCAGGGGGCGCGGAGTGACGCGGAGAGGGACCTGCTGCGGTCTGAGCAGCAGACGCGCGAGGTGCGACGCGGGCGGCGTCGCGAGCGGAGGCCGAGCAGCGCCCTGATTCTGGAAAAATTTCCAGAATCAGACATCTGGGTTGACAGCCAGACGGCGAGATAGACGTCTTTAAGCCCTTACAGACGTCTGAAAGGTGAGTTTACCGCCTTCTCCTTCCTTCCTGTCGACTGACCGTACTAAGGGAGGGAGTTGGCTGTGCGCAGGCTCACTGATTCGCCATCCTTTGCGAATCAGACGTCTGGAAGTTTTACCAGACGGCGGGAGTGACCTCCAGACGTCCGGGGTGACCATCGGACGTCTGGGAGCTAGGCCAGACGTCCCCGCAGACTTCTGGACGTCTGGGAAACCACGCTGAACAGGTAATTCTCTGATCCACTTTTTAAGACGTCTGGAAGAAGTTCCAGACGTCTGATTTTGCACAGTTTCATCTTTTACGACCCGTTCGGGCTCCGTTTTCCGCGATTCGAGTTGCGTTCTTTTCAGAATTAATTCCTCTACCCGTCTACAGTAGCTATACACTATTTTGAGACACTCCTTGTGTTGATCCTTGTGATAGGACCTCGTTCGGTTGCAGTCTTGAGAGTCACGGAGGCACGCGGGATTCCCGATCGCGCCCCCATTACTCCCGTTGTACTTGGTAGAGTGGCTTTAAGTATTAATAAAATCTGTTAAAGTACGGAACCATAACTAGAACCTAGGGCATTGCATGAATCCTAGGAATGAGAAATATATGGAATGATAGCTCCTAGGTGTTGGATGAATCCTAGGGCCGGAAAACTAGATTGTATGATAGATCCTAGGATATGGCATGAATCCTAGGATGGAAAAACTAGCGGAATGTATATCACTGCAGTCTTGGAAAAATGGAAAGGAATATATAAAGCTGCCTGTAAATTGAATTAACAGCTGCCTGTTATGAATAAGGAACATGACTGAAATCATGGTTTGTAAGAACGTGAAACTGGAAAGTGAAACATAAGATGTTCTGAGATTAAAGGATGGAACCCTACGGGGAATTAGGAGTGGAACTCCTGGAAAGAGAAAGGAATGGAACTGAGATGCTGTTCGTACTGTCTCTTGGGTACGTAGTACCAAGGGAAGTACCTGTACCTGTTTAGTGCAGAGTGGGGCCAGCCACCCCAGGGACCCGAGGTTAGGATTGGCCGCTCTGTACCGACTTGCTGGCCCTCGTGTACGTAGTACCGAGGAGAGCTACTAGTGTTAGGAGAGTACTAGCTACCCCACGGGCCCCGGGGTTCTGCTAGCCTCCTTCACCGACTTGTTAGGCCCACTAGGGCAAACCAGGGTAGTCAGGCGAGGGTGAGCGGACTGTGGAGGGGCAAGGCCCCGGTTTGGTTACTGTGGAGGGGTTGGACCCCTGTTACTGAGAGGGCTCTGCCCTGGTTCCGTGCTGTGCTTTGGGCGCACCCGTTAACGGAAACGACTGACCGCGTGCCAGTGCGGGATAGCTACCTGTGCGTTTATCGCGCGTGCCGTAGTCACCGTTACGTCTGTCAGTGACCTTGGGGTGGTTGACTGAGGGTAGGATCACCACGGGGGACTCTCCCGGCCAGGAGAGCACCACGTGCTACTTCTACTTTTGGAAAAGACTGCAATCAAGATCGTTCCCACGAGGACATTCGAGATCAAGTAAAGGATCTGAGAAATAAATGAAATAGTGAGAAAAATTGAAAGATGTGAATAAAGGAGGTAATAGAACTTAACAGCTACTGTACACTCTACTGTTGCCTTTAGTTAGTTTGCCACTCTACTCAGCGTTTTGCTGACGTGTTACACTCGTTACCTTTTTCAGGACCAGGTGTTGAGCAGCCAGGGTCGGGGGCTGCAGAGGACGCTGGGCCGAGTAGGGTCCAGTAGAGTTACCACAGCCTTTTGTACCTCTTTTGTTTCTGTTCTAGTGAGTAGTTTTTGGTTTCCGCTGTACCTTCTTTACCTGCAGTTTTTGTTATATGATAAATGTTGTTTTACTGTTGTGGTGGTACCTACTGTAGTAGTTTCTTTCCTTACTGCTGTACTTTCTTACTGTTAGTTATATTCATGCTGAATGTGGTTTATTTTACTGTCTTTTGGTTACTTCCTCGTTGGACGACTAGGTCTTGGGATTAGTCGAGTCGGTTCGGTTCTCGTATCTCGTAGGGACTCAGGAACCGGGTCGTTACAAGATAGAGATAGAGAGAGAGAGGCATACATCACCATCTGCATATATATATATATATATATCAATTATAGTTTAATAATTACATACCACATATCACCAATATGTACATTTACAAAATGATGATCTTTCACTACATTTAAATGCAAGTAAAGCCTAAAAGAACAGTCAATGTAACTCACGAAAAGCCTACAAAAAGTAAAGAAGTAACAAGCTGCAACTACGCTATACCAAGCTCCTTCAAGAGCTCCATTACGTCATGCAAGATGCCCAAAATCTCCAATACATGCATACGAAGCCAATCCTCACACCTTGCATCAGAGAAGTATAGCTCTACCCCCCAGGAACTAGGAGTAAGATCTTGGCCACCTCTAATATCTCTCTCTCAATAGCTATGTGCATCGCTGCAATGCCCAGATCCACAGTTGTTGTGGCACTCTCATTCCTGGCATCTTGTCCTAAAATTGGGATAAAAGTAGAGACGAGCCAAGTGACATAGTATAGCCATATTCTAAGGTAAGACAAGAGGAATGTGGTAGTTTGACAATTAATCCATTCTCTTTCATGCCCCATTATGAAAGGATTTATTGATTGTTAACGATGTTATTCAATTACTATTATAGATTCACTTGTCTCCAATCAAGACTATAAGTTAAGGATCACTATCTATGGAATCATCCCTTGCATTCATCAAGGAATATTTCGATGTGCACTCCTACTTTCAAGATGCAGGGATGTGTCACCTTGGCCTTCAGAGGCCCATATATCCTAGTTCCAGTTGTTAAGAGCCACATTGGGTTAGTGTAACTCGTTGACTTCTTTCTTCGTAGGTGAACACCATACTCCTAATGCCTAGGTGGTTCCTTGTAGAGTAATCACTGAACACCCCCAAATAGGCTACCCTGTTGATCCTGGACATATCCTGTAGAGTAATCATCTAACACTCCTTTTTGTTGCCATGTATTCTAAGAGTATGGCCCTCACCTCCAACACAGCTCAACAGATACCTAGTCCTGAGATTCCATATGTGGCCTTCCCAACCAACCTAATTAGGTCCATGACAAACCCTTAAGCAACCCTTGAGTAAATGATCATTACCTTAATCAGTGACCCACCTCAAAGTTACCTAAATAAGTTCCAATCTCACCTTATAAGAGAGAGTGTAGCCATCCACTTATTTTGGAGTAACTTTGTAATCGATGATTCCTCCTAATACCAACCCCTGGGTGAGTCACTTCCTCCCTCTCTTAAGTTATTCAGTGACTCTTATACTCAAGAATCTAGCCCTAGACTTCAGTTTCAAAATGCTACTCAACTACTCCCATATCCAACCCTTGATGTTGCATACTCAAACCGAATGATTATTCAGAACTTCTTCTATTCGATACCGAGAGCCTTCTAATCAATTAACAAAAATGTATGATCGATCAGTTCTACCAGCACTCGGGTGTTAAGCGATTGACTTTATTTTGATTGATCAAAACTTCCTTCTAATCAATCACTAATTGATCAATGGGCAAATGTTTTCCTCTGAAACCCCAATTTTAATCAATCAAACACTCTCCAAACCACAATTTCGGACATCGATTCTCACTTTCCTTTGTCTAGTTCTTCCTTCTTAGTCAATCTTAACCCCAACATCACTTCCTATTATTTACATTTCCATGTTAGGAGTGCCTTTTAATTCCTTTTAGCTAAAGTTTGAGGGGTTTCCTTAGGATTAAACCACAAATCGTCATTTTTATTCAAGAAGCATGCCATGCATACACTTAGCTTTGCTCAGATGTTAATAACCTGATTTACTTCATGTATTTCCAACCCAAAAATCATTATATGATTTACTAACACTCACGATCGTTAGTGCCTTTGTCCTTCTTTGATAATATACCACCATTCACCAAGAGAGAGATAATAAAAGATAGGGAAGGCCTTACCTTTGCTATTCTTAATGAAACCTTACTTCTAGCTTCTTGTTCTTGACAAGGGTCTTCTCCTTTTCTTCTTTCCAACTCTTGATCTCCTCAGCACCTCCACTATCATTTAAAAGGTAAAACCCCACCATTGGAGCTTCTCCTTTGCTCATAGGTGCTCCAATGAACCAAGTGTAACCTGAAACCCCCTTTAAAATCTTCAAGGCTGGAAGGATTACATTGTTTGGAAGGAAGGGTTTAGCCCTCCTTCCTTAGAACACCATGGGTTACACCTACAATTTTAGTCCTCTACCAACTCCGCACGTGGAGGTCTTACGAGTGTTCTCTGCTGCAGAGAACACCCCCCAAGTGATTGTGTAGGGTCCCTTTGGGGCTCTACATGGGATTTTTGTGGTTGTTGGGCTTTTTGCTCAATAACCCTCCCACTTGTTGCCACTTAATTCTAGCTCACCACAAATTTTGCCCCTTTTTGGTTCCATCCCCTGCTTCCTATGTTATTATGCCTTGCCTCAATTTTCCACTCAAATCAAGGTTTTATTTTATTGTTTACCCCTTTAATCAAACTATCAATAATAGTTAAGTACATAATTAAGAGCTTAAGGTCTTGGATTAATTCAGGGCCTTAAATGGGGTGAGATTAGCAAGTAGAGTTTCTCCGAATCATGCTAACACTCAAAAAAGAGGGGACATACCAAGTGAAAATTAATGAGGGAACTATCCACAGTCCAATAACCATATCAAAACTTCACATTCAGTTTTGGTGCTCCATTTGTTACAAGAAAGCATGCAAACTAAACTATATTAAACATATGGCACTTGGTCAGAGGGATGGTGAAGCGGTCTTACAAAAGAAACCATATAAAATCTGAGAATAGTAAGAGTCCTCGGGCGATAATTAAGTTCCGAATGCTCTCCACCTTTTAAAGCCATAAGGAAAGGGGGGGGATTACTAGTACCTTCTTATACACTAACTATTGAAGGGATCAAAATGCAAAATTTTAGAAGTTTAGGGTTGAATAGAAAGTGGTCAGAATTCTTAAATTGAGTGGTAGGAAATATTTAATAAAGTAGGAATTTCCTTATCTAATCAGCTAGGTTAGTTGTTCTATAATTCAATTAGTTGAGTAGGCAAGAAACTAGTTCACTAGCTAAACCTAGCTGTAGGATGAAGATAACTTTTTCATTGTTTTTCATATTCTCAACTGCACAACTTCCTTTACAAGTGACTAAATTTTAGTTGCACTAGGTTTAGCCTCCAATTAGCCCATTTTAGTGACTTAAATGCTGCGAGTAGTGCATAATTGCAGAGAAAAATGTTGGATGTGATTTTTCGGGACTTTTCATATGGGATGAGAGAACAAGAGTTGCATGTGTCATTCTTAATGCTGCTAGTTGACTGACAGAGGTGAATAAGGCTCTTCTACAAATAGAAAGGCCATGTTGACAACAGGAATGAATGTTTACATAGTAAAATTTGTAATATCATGAAAATAGAATGGATGGGTGGCCGAGGAAGTTTCGGCGATTTTAAAGTAACAAAGATTTGACTGATGAGACATTCATGTGAACTATACCGTTGAGTGAGATAGTATTAGAGAGAAGGTGGACAATGATCCATTCTTGGAGTTTTAACTACGAATTAAAATTATTCAATTCAAAGATATCTAAATTTTATATCATCAAAGCATGTATCATGTATCAGAATCACCATGTATAATATATCAAGTCACAATTAACATCCAAGATGCATAAATATCAGATCATAACACCAAGAGTAGTTTCTCTATTTAGAGCCCCTTCATCACCACAGGTTGTTCAAAATTAGGATTTTCGTGATCTCTTATCATGAACCCACTATAAAAAATAATTAGATTACTTATGAGTGTAACCTAAACATTTATAACAACCGTTCCTCGATGAATCAATCGAACCCAAGATGATTTACAAGAAGCTTAACCTTGTGGTGTTTCACATAGGTGGTTCAACCTAAGTAGCTAACTATAGGGGTGTATATGAGTTGGATTGGGTTGACTTGGGATTCAACCCAAACCTAACTCACGACTTACAGGTTGGAATTCTTTCAACCCAATCCAACCCAACCCATAAAATTGGGTCAGGTTAAGTAGATTGTTAACTAGTCAAAGATTATATTTATCTCCTACATGCTTCCTATATGTTTCATATTTAATAACAAAAAAATTTAAACTTATAAACAACTTGTATCTTATAAAAAAGTGAATAAAATTGGTAAAAGTAAAAAAAATAAAGATATGATCTAAAAATTAAATAATGAAAAGAGATAAAAGGCACTTGTAGCTGCATATAAAAGCTTAGGTCTACCCCAATAATCAATAACAAATATATTGGGGGTGGTTTGGTGGTAGTAGTGGGATCCCTATAGGGAAGAAGAAAGAAGTGGTGGTGGGGTCCTTGCGAGGAAGAAAAGAGGAGAGGTGGGTTGTCCGCTGGTGGTGGTGAGGTCCCTACGAGGAGGAAGAGCGGAGAAGTAGGTCATCAATGACTCAAGTGAGGGGGTGGGGGGGCTAAGGGAGGAGAGAAGGTTGAGGATTACATGAAGAGCGTGTGGTGTCACCACCACCAAGGAAAGGAAAGGGCATCATCACCTAGAAATTGGAATTGAGGAGAGGCACTGCTTAGAGTGGAGTTTGTAGGTGATGTGAGGGGAGAGTCGCAAAGGGTGTCGCCTGTAGCTAGTGGAGGTAATTATGGGAGAAATAAGGGGTCGGTGAGGGTTAGGAATTGAGAATTTGGGATGCAAGAGTGAAAAGATGTCAAGATCGACAAGATGACGATTTTGCTAAGTCATAAATTATTATTTTATTATATATATAAGCTCAAGATGAGGTTTCGAAGTTCGATATGTAGCTAAGTATCTCTTATATGTTATATACATACATACATATATATATATATATATATATATATATTAGGTTGTAAGTTGGGTTGGTTCAATCTCAAATCCAACCTAACCTAACCTATTTTTTATTGGGTTAGGAAAATTCCTACCCATTATAATTGTCAACCCAATTCAACCCAACCCAATCAAGTTGGGTCATGTTAGGTTCAGGTTGAATTAGATTCATGTATACCCCTAGTTAACTACATATGGACTATAACCACTAGTCAACCAAGACTCTGTGCGTACACTTTACTATCCAGTTTACAACAATCTATAACAAATTCAAAGTACAATAGGAAAATTTGACAACAATTACTAGTAAATCCTATAATTCAATCAGGATATACCAAAAGTATAAAGCATCGGCCATTAGGATTTAGTCTAATATGCTCCTCTAGAATTTTAAATTCAAAGATGTAGAGTTACCACATTTGACAAGCTATAGAGGAATCTTGACTATTATTGGCAAAAGAACTTCCTAAATTTTGATTTGATTTCTTGCTAATAATTCCTCCATAATCACTTTGCCTAGAACCGCTGTGCTAGATGTTCCTCTAGAATTAATTTTAGCAAAGATTCCTCTCGAACCATTTTGATAGAGATTCCTCTAGAATCGCTTCACTAGACATTCCCCTAGAATCACTTCTATTAAAATCACTAGAATCTCATAATTTTCACCTCAAAATCAGAATTAAAACATAAAAGCTAGAATCATTGAGGAAGAGAGCAAAAGCTTCCCTATATATAGAGTATTTCTTATCCCTTGTGTTATATGTTGAAATGCTTCTCAACCTCCTATAGGTGAATTTTGAACTGTAAAATAACCAAAAGTTGGGGTTGCCCTTATAACTACTAGAAATCATGGGAAAATTGATTCTTCTGCAAAACTTAACATTTGAAGATAAATGGCCTTAAATAAAGATTAATTCAAATTAGTTTCAAATCACACAAGTATCTTCCTCTAACAACCACGAGTGTGCTTGATGAACCAATTGGATATTTTCTAACTAGTTAGTCTTGCCACAAGTATGCCCGTTGAGTAGCTTAGCTGGTGAACAAGCCCATGCCACTTAAGTGGAAACAATAGATTAATTTCTAGTTCAAGTCCTGGCTAATCTGGGGGAATAGGTTTGCAGGCTATTTATCCTCTCCACCCAAGATGAGCATCATCTTTTAATAACGGTCATTTAATTTGATTTTGAGTTGTAAGAAAGTTCATGATTGGATAAATTGGCCTCTAAAATCCAATTAACTTAATGGTTAACCTCTTCATAGGTTTGGCTCACTTAGTAGTTTAGTTCAAACCTGATTGATTTTTATGAAATAAAAATCATAATCATGAAATTGAACTTCATCTTCATATTCCCTCTCCTCCAATTGCATTCTCTAGCTTGTGAACTTCAAGTTCTTTACATGTGATGCTCTTAAATCTTCATTCTTCACGATATTTAATTTAGTACAGATGTTTAGTGATGTGTACACATCTAATTGGCCTAAAATGTTTACTTATGCATGTTCCTAGGTCTATAAAAGCATCATGCATTATAAATATTGCATAACATGTATCATCATGCATTTAGATTAGTTTGTATAAATTATAGGTTAATTTGCCATTTTTATTGTAAGGGGATAGGACGATATTTTTTGAGACCTCAGATTGAAGATTAAACTGTACGGATTTGATCAGAGCGACGATCGGAGTCCAATGCCTCTGAGATCGCCGCATCGGACCTCCATAGCATCAGATGCAGTCCAAAGAAGATCAGAGGTCAAGGGGCAAGGTGGTGCAAATCTGTACTTCAGACAACAAATCCAACCACACGGATGGGTTAGGATCAACGATCGCAGCCCAACGGCATGAAAATCGACTCGATCCAACATCTGTGGCACCATCTACAAGTATTAGAAAATGGACGACCCAAATGATGCCATGTGGTGGCATCCAAGCTGCCCACGGTCACCGCAACCCTCCTTCATCAACGTCAGATTAATCTCCACAATCGGATCATCATCCCATGGTGGAAAGCATAGGTGGGGAATTTCAAGATCTCGACCATTCGCGCTCAAAGCGCGGTGGTCAAGTGCCTTATCAGAAGAGGTCAGTCGAGCATTCAAAGCCCGCCCCACCTCAAATCAATTGTGCGGGTGGGCGTGGCAAAATTCGGCCACTCAATCGAGATGGAGCAACAGCGACGGAGGAAACGTGGCATGCTTAGGGGCGCCAGATGAATGGATGCGTGCAAGCGCGCGATGACATGTAATTGTACTCACCATCATACATGCGCGTGCGAAATGGCAAAAGATGAAGCGGCCTCACACGATCTCGACTGTTCGATCGAATGATCAAATCGCTGATGGCGGAGTGGTGCGGCACGGTGTGATGAGGCGTGAACACCTGAAGTCGGATGGGCTCATGACGTGACCGCTTGAGGAGCGTGGGATCGCAATTGCGCAGTCCATGTTTCATGCACGCCTTCAGCAATGCTTGTTTACAGCAACACATGTATCCATCACTAAAGACCCTTCTATTAAATTCTAAGCATTCAAATGACCAAACTACCCCCATGACTATACCTATAAAAGGACCACTTCTACCATATATTTCATCATTCCTTCCTTCTTCTCTCAACCTCTTTAAGAGCTAAGAACTCAAGTTCTAAAGCTCTCTCTAGTGCTCCTAAGCTACGGAAGCTATGTAAGAGTTAGAAATCAAAATTTTCTACTTCTCACCCTCTTTACGAAGCTCTTACCAGCCATCCTCTCGCCCCCGTTCCGGAAGCGGATCCCGCGACTTCGATGCCCTGCTTTATCCCCAATTCTTCTAGGTTTGCCCTCCGTCTTCATTCTCCTTCTTCTAGGCGTCATCTATCCTGCTCATCCTCCAAGAATTCATCAAGAGGATAATCTCACACCTCCTATTGCTTTCTAGAGTAAATTTTTAGCTTTGTAGTTCTATCAAATAGTTGTAATTGACATTATATTAGTATAAAAGTTATTTTCTTTCTCTTTCTTTCTCTCTCTTGTTTATATTGTAAGTAGATTAGTTGTTTATAGCCACCATAAATGTTTCCTAAAAAAATTAAAAATATATATAATTATGGATTTAGAATCGACATAGCTCCCGGTGTTTGACTCGGGATTTACTTTGAGTTTCGGTAAAATTATCTGATTGACGAATTTTTACGTAACTACAATAATAAATTTTTAACACAATCTTTTTCACGTATAAAATCTCATTAATCATTTAGCACGTTTATGTATATACACATGTAATCTTGAAAAATCTTTTGCATACATCTAGTGATAAATATTCATAAATATTATTATACCAAACATATATATATCAAGTATCATTCACACTCAATAATTATACCTTTCATCATATTTGAGAATATTACATGTTTACCCTTATAGTTCTACAAGAATTTTTTCATTACTACAAGAATTCTTCATTTTGTTTAAGGTTCTTCTTACGTCTCTCTCAATTGTATCTAGTGATGTGCAATGCTTTTCATGTAAGAAAGTATGAAAAGAACACTACATATCTTTATAGAATGTCACAAATTATACTTACAAAGAGTGAAAATCCAAGACGATGATCTGTTGTTATTAATAGAATGAATTAGCTCCAATTGGCTAGAATAGATCAATAGACAATAAGTTAGGTACACAACTTCTGCACAGAAATTACCATTCTGAATCAGTTTGAATAGTAGATCCTTGGTGATAATGTAGGCAATGATTCAAGTTACTAGTGTAAGATTAATCATGGTGTATGAACTTGTTGAATTGGATATGCATAGTACATCAATCAAATGCAAATTCAAGAATCATACGTTCTCAAGTAAGACTCCACAGTTTTGAATATTCAATAATAAACCAAGACTTCTTTCACTTAAACTCAATTTTTTATGAAAGGTGATAGTGGTGAATGATGATGAATTGACTCTTTCAATAAACATATCCAAGTAAAAATGACAAATGGTTCAAGATAGAATTGATCTTTTGGAAACTAAACATGTCAAGTAGATAGGGATCCATGAAATTGAACCAAACAATGGGGATATCTTCAAGAATAGGTACCATTTGTAAGTATTGAATCCTGGCATCAGATGAAACTAGTTGCTTTGTTGCATAGAGCACTAGATATATTTTTAAAGTGTGTAGGTTTTTAAAAGTTAAGAGTAGGTGTCAATTTTTGTAGTCATCTTCTTTATAGAATTGATTAGCTAGGTTATTTTCCATAAAATGAATAAAAATGTGCCTTAATCCAAATATCTATCATTTTAATTGATTGAAAATTTCTAAATGAATTAGAGATCCTAATATATGTTCTATTTGATTGATTGCTACGGTGATGACCAGTTGAATTGCTCAATTAGCTCACTTTCTGAATGATTGATAATAAGATGACCAGTTGAATTGAATGGCATGCTCAATTTGAGTCTAGATTTGAATTAATCATCAAGAATTAATTAATATGATCTCAAACATCATTCTAAGAAAATAAAATACCAAATGTTAATAAAGAAGCATCAAGCATGTCATCGAAAGCAACCATAAAAGTTTTAGTTGAGGATTAAGTCCTATAGGTCCTAAAAGGAACATGTAAACTTGCATTACTTTAACTTTATTACAAGTCTTATCTTTCATCATCGCCATCACCATCGTCACTTTCAACTTCATCATCATCCTCATCTCCGTCATTTTCTCCATCTTCATTGGCTATAGATTGATTTTCTTCTTTCTCATCACTTACATTTCTTTGAACTCTTCATCCTCTAGATCAACTTCAACTCTAAGACTTCTAAATTGTTGTTAGCAAGGCTTGCTGGACATCTCAAGTTGATGAATTCACTCTATTACATCTCTCATGAACGAAACTCTTTATTCTTCTTTAAAGTTCATTCCATGGTAGATTTGTGGCAATTGATGGTGTAGGTAACTCCTTTTATAGCTCTTGCTACCAACTATTATGTGCCCAAATGCTTCAAGCTGGGTGGCAACATCCACATCCTTGGATAAGAAAAATAATTTGGTTGTGGGGGTTGATAGGCCTTGTATGTTGATGTGGATCAAGATGGTGTGGTTTCATCATTGCTTTGTCTTTTTCTTGAAGAAAAAGATGCTTAGGATTCCTTAATTATGAGTTTGATCAAGAGGATTTTGACTTTAAAGGCCATAACGAAACCTAAGAGATCAAGATCAATGTAGGCAAATATGTAAGAGATGAGAACATCAAAAGGAAGATTGGGTGATTGTTGGAAAGGAGACATTTGTCCAAGTATGACATGAACCCAATTGACTTTGATTTTCTTCGTTATGGTGTAAATAAGAGCTTCAATGTCACAATGTGGAACACTAAAACCCATGATTTTATAACAAATATTCTATCCTAGAACTTGAAAAAGAAATTAAGCAAGGGAGCCATGTTCTTGTGTGTAATGGATTCTGATCAGGGCCCTATGCGATAGGAGACCCGAATCAACAATAATCGTAAACGAACACATAGAGAATGCAGAAGAGATTGGTAACCCAGTTCCACTCGAAGGGGTGTACGTTTGGGGGGAGGGCGATGCTCCCAAATTTTCACTATAGTTGTGGGTGATACATTCACTCTCCTCTCTCGGGTTACGTGAACAGAATCCTTGAGGGCATCTCTTTCCTATTTATAGTACATGAAATATCTAACAACATTTAATCCTTATAATAGGCTTTGCGGATTCCCCGGCACGTCCATTACTTAGCTATAAATAGCATTAGAAACACCACCATTAGCATTGACGTGGATGCTGTTGCTGCCTCTTTAACTCCGAGCAATCGGGTTCTTCAGCAAGTCATGCATGCTCAGATTCGTCTAGATATAAGTGAGTCGGGTAGACCCAGATCCGCCTATTTGTCAGGTTACTGGATCCTTTTTGGCTTATGTGCAAAGTTCTAAGTCTGAGGGTACTTTTTTCCCCTCATCATATGCCCCCTCTCTGTAACTAGTGGATACTTCTGAGAGAGTAGTCATGGTATTAAAACTTTGCATATGGATGATGCCCCCAAATGATATCCTGGCTGTCTTTCAAGGAGGGTGAGCATTTGTCGTGAGGCACACATTTTAATTTCAGGCGAGCAGGATGCCTTTATTCATGTGGTGCATGACCATTAAGACTTGTAGGGAACGTGGGTGTGTCCGCCTGTGTTCCTGTTGGCCTTAAGGGGTCAACATTTTAATGAGGGGAACATGGGTGTGTTTGCTTGAGTTCCTGTTGGCCTTAAGAGGCTAACACTTACTAAAGGGATCATAGGCATATCACCGCCTGGGTCCCTGTCGGCCTTAAGAGGCCAATATCCCAGGTAAAAATGTGACGTAAGAGTCACCTTCAACGAGTGGTGGCCAATCACTACGGGGATTGGTTTTTGTCCTTTTGTGTGATAGGACTGGCATTAATTACCATCATTATGAGGCATATTTGCCTTAAATGTTGTAATTGGCAACGATGTGATCATTATAACTACAGCAAAATGATACACATGCAGGGGCATTTAATGTCTGTAATGATGACTAAGGTCTTTCAGATTTGGTGGTATCTTTTGAAATCTACGGTGCACATCACGGGATTTCATTTTTCAAAGTCTGCACCCCTAAGGGGGAGGATTCTCCTCGAGGGTTATAAATAGAGCGGTGGGGCAGAGATAATGCCCCACCTACTCGCTTTCACTACTTCAATCCTACCTTGCGAGCCTGGCTCTACTCCTTCTCCGGCGAGCTGTGAGAGCTTTCATGCATCAAAAACGTCGTGTTAGGAGTAGTAGTGGAGGTTGAAACATGTCTGGACTCGTGAGCAAGGGTAAGTCCACCTCTTCCTCATCTGGCATCTCGCTTGAGACGAAGGAATTGTTTAGATTTTCTTCCTACTTTCATAGTCGATCCGTTATTAAGGAATTCCTGGTGACGTATGGACTCAATGGAGTCCAGTTCCATGCCTGCAGGTCTATGACCTACCTGTGCTCTAATGGGACGAAGGAGATGTTCATAATCTATAGATACGCCATAGAGAATGGCCTGCCAGTGCCTTTAAACCCATTTTTGGTTTCCTTCCTTTCCTACTACGATCATGCCCCCTCTCAGCTTAGCCTAAATTATTGGCCTGCCCTCAACGCCTTCACCGTTATTTGTTTCCATCTAAGGATTGCTCCCCAACTAAGCATATTCTGCCTGATTTTTGGGCTCATGCCCCTTAAGGTGAAAAGGGAAGAGCCTCCCTCAGGTACCTATACCTTGTACAACCGACATACTAAATACCGGATAGTCGATCTCCCCGATAGCTTAAAGGGGCAAGATTGCCATTTTTTCTTCATCCATATTATTGAGGACCTAGCAATTCCTTTTACGTGGCAAATCTCACCTAATAGAGATCTACCTCCTAAATCCGAGGAACTTGACCCGTCTACGCAGGCAGACGCAGACCAGGTAATGAAATTAGGGCCAATTGCCTGATCAGAACTAAGGCAGAAAGATGTTATAGCAACATTGTCATGGGTTGCAAATTCCTATCCCATGCCATGTAAGTTTGGGGGTAACAACTTTCAATAGCTCATTTCCTCCTCCGTTTGACTTTTATTTCTTTTTGTTCCAGTTTTTGGGTGGTTCGTCCATCCTGATACCCCCAGGCGGCTACCCAGTGATGATAACGTCATCATCAGCCATATATAGCTTTATTTAGTCTTAATCAATTGATAAATGCCCCTACATAACTGTCAGAAGACCATAATTCACTGCATACCCATTCTGAGAGATAAACAGCAAAATAGGGGTAAAACTATAGTTTTAACAGAATATCTTAATTGCAGAACAATCACAGGTTTCTCAGGTGCTAATTAAAGGTCAAATGGTCATAAGTGCCTAATAAGTGGGTTCATGCAAATAAAAACGGGTTTTCACGCATTTTGAGAATTAAATGACATCTAAAATCCTAAAAACAGACCTGCTTAATTCATTGAGGTTCTAATCATGATAAAATTCACATAAACCTTATAAAAATCATAGAAAAATATTATTTAAGGTTTGATATGCTTGGTTTGACCATTGAAACCCATTTTGACCTAAAACAATGTCTCAGACGGATAATTATCCTAATTTGGATTTCTACGTAATTTATCTAGTCAAACTTTGTTAAAACCTAAATCCGACTTCACCATCAGATTTCTTGGGCCCAAATTAGGTTTCTACCAAAATTTAAGCCCAATATAAGATCATCTTGACCTAGTTTGCATTTTAGTCCAGTCTAAGTCTTTTCTCTCACACACATACCCCTAGCTTTTGAAATCCTTACAAATAACCCCCCAAATTTGTAGTCTTCTTCACAAGTAGGTCCCTGCTGCCTTCCTTCAAGCCAACTCTTAAACCCACTTCGTCGACGACCTTTAATCAGGGATTACTCCCTGATTTCGCAGTCAAACCCTTCCAAAATTGGAAGGAGGATTCCTGAGGAGATCCCTGATAATCTAGACCTACTCCCTCCTTCCAAATCTATTCATGAAGCTCATGTGAACTACTTGAATCCGCATGTCCTACTTACTAAAATCATGGAGTTACAAGCTTGTTTCCAAGCTTGAAACTCCTCTTTAGGGCCTATAAAAGCATGCCTAGGGCATGCCTTACCTCCCTAGCAAGGTTTTGAGCCACATCAAATCTTCTTTTCCTCTCTCTGATGAGCTTCTCCCTCCATCATCCTACTGCATCCCAATGGCCAAATTGGGAGCGCCATGTTCTTCCCCGACTTCTTACGCTCCTCCCCAGTCAAAGTGAGGACCATCCTCTCCCTGTCTTCGCCGTTGTCCCCCCTCGGAGCATTCATCTTCCACGGTGCTGGCCTGCCAACGCCGGTGCCAATCCTTACCCCCTTCGTCCCATTAGACGAGTTAGTTAGGTCCCTTTAGTCCTTAGTGAAAGTTCCCTACTAACAGGAGGGGTGACGTAATAAAATTGTGGAAATAAAAATATAAAGCAATCTCAAAAATCAATCGCACAATGTACACAGGTATTTTTAGGTGGAAACCCAAACCGGGTGAAAACCACCACCTAACCCTCTCGAGTTAGGATTTTCCGATCAACCAAGTTGATCAAAATCCACTAAACGAATCACTTTGAACGAGGGTGATTCAACCTCAGTACAACCACGCTACAAGTACGAGGGTAGCGTTCCTCAACCCCTTCTCTCCACGAGAAGGATTTTGTCCCACGAAGGAGACGGGAATTCGCAAAGCGAATACCCAACCAAAATACAAAGATAAAATAAAATAACAGTCCTATAGAGCCAACAAAATTAAACCTAGCTTCTATAGGAAATAGGAAACTCCCCTTTGCAAGGAGTGCGTCGACGATGACGCGGTGCGTGTGCCACGCGATGGCGCTACGTAGCTCTCGTGAACAACAGCTGGAGAGCGGGCGCGCAAACTGAATTTAGCTCTCAAGATGATGGAGCTTGAGCTTGGAGAGCAAGAACTTCTTGGACACAAGAGTGTGAAAGTGTATAGCTAAGTGTATCCAAGTGTATTTCTAAGTGTCTCTTATGTGTTTTTGTGTTGCAAAGGCTCCCCTCTATTTATAAAGGCCTTAGGAAGGCTTTGGAAGGCTTGGAAAAGCTTCCATAGCCGTTGGGTGCAAAGCCCAAGAGAATCAGGCCGAAATCAGGACAATGATTGCATTTGACAGGGTTATCAGACGTCTAACTCTGGCATCAGACGTCTGGAAGGCCACTTTAAGACGTCTGATTTCAAGGTCAGACGTCTGATTCTATGCGGGTTTCTCCCTGACTTGAATCAGATCTAAACAGGATTTTTGTGCAAGTCCATCAGACGACATACAGGACGTCTGGCACTATGTCTGGACGTCTGGAAACCTACTTTTACTGTGGGAATTGATTTCCAAACGTTGCAACGGCTAGAAAATCTCTGAGAAGAGATTTTGGGTCAGCCGAGGCAAAACGGTCATTTATCAGACGTCTGGAAAGACCTAAGGACGTCTGATAAGGCTCTAACGGTCATATACTTGACTGTTTGCTAAGCCAGCCAACGGTCCACTAATTGGACGTCTGGCAAAATCATCAGACGTCTCCTAAGACGTCTGGTCTAATGTCTGGACGTCTGATTTCATCAGACAGAACTGAGTATGTCCAGCCTAACAGTTATCAGACGTCTGAAAAAGCAGTCAGACATCTTAAAATGCTTTATCAGACGTCTGATTTGGGAATTAGACGTCTAGAAGTGCTGTTTGAACCCTATATTGGTTTTCTAAGTATTCTACAGAAAACCTAAGTATCCTAGGGTTGTGCCGGTGTTCCTAGGACTACTGTTAGGGTTCTTTGAGGCTCTTTAACATAAAATATTTAAGGAAATAAAGAGCAACAAAAGAAACAAAAAATACAACAAGTACAAAAGAAGGAAATCTATCCTATTCTTCATTTCCTTCCATCTTCAATCTTTCGCTCCACGCGAACCTCCTCTGTTTTCCGTCAAGCTCCTCTAATCCGTCCTGGATGCGAGCTCGAACTCCGTCTAAACACGTCCACATTTGCAATTGACCTGAAATCTAGTACTCAAATTGCAAATGTTAAATAACACGTGTTTTGTTATCATCAAAACAAATGATCGTGGTGCTTTAGCACCAACAATCTCCCCCTTTTTGATGATGACAAAACCGTAAATAATAATGCAGAAAATCCTCCCCCTTTTTGACATTATCAAAAAGGTTTAATTGGTTTTATATTTCCTATAACTCCCCCTTAAAGCATGCTCTTCTATGAGTTTATTTTAACAAAGGTGATATTCTCCCCCTTTTTGTAACAACAAGATAGCTATTATTTTTCTCCCCCTTACTAAAGGAAATTTAGCTAACTTGCATCTCCCCCTTAAAAATTGACAATTAGCTCATCATTTTTTAACTCCCCCTATCTAAATGCTTATGATAAAAAGATAGGGTTAAGAATTTTACCTCACCTACCATGGCCAATAAAATGGCCCGAATGGCGGTGGTGGATGCCACATCGGATGGGGCTCCCATCCGTAGCTTGGAGGCCCGGGCATTGGCGCCGGTCTCCAATCTGGTGGTCGACGTGCGGCGGGTCCGTCGTTTGTTCGCCGTCTTGTCAGTCTTCTTGTTCTCGTCCTTGGTCTACTCCTTGGTTCTCCCAACTTGAGTTGACCAGCCTTGAGTTTGTAGGTCCAGTCCTGTGTATTGTAGTTATCCCTGAATCCTACAAAACAAGATTCTAATTCTTTTTTCGGTATCCAAGTGGGCTTGGATCCGGATTTGTTAGAGGGTCTCCTTGATGGAGATCCTTTCTCAACCTTAGGGCTATAAAAATTATCAACTTTGTTGATTAATTTGTTAGAATTTTCCCTAAGACATGCAATTTCTTTTTCTATAATGTTCATTTTAGTCTTTAAATCTGAAATTTCTAATTTTAGACTAACATTTTCCTCAATCAATTTATTATTTTCATTGATGGGGTTATGATTATCTAATAATAGGTTATCATCCTTAGGACTAGCTTCTATGTCCTTAAGTTGTTTTTCTAACCTATCATTTTCATTTCTAAGAAAACTAAGGTTCTTTTTAATGCTTTTATTTTCTACCCTAAGTGATTTACTAATCTCAAAAAGTTCATTAAAAGCTTCTTGAAGATCGAGATTTACCTCGTTGTCTGAGTCGCTTTCGCTTTCGCTGTCGCTTCCTCTGACAATGAAGCCGAAGCAAGCGGTTTCTTCTTCTATGATCTTTTCTTCTTCTTCCTCCGAGCTAGAATCGTCCCAAGTGGCTTGGAACACCTTCTTTTTCTCCTTTTTGAGAAGAGGGCATTCTGGTCGCAGATGCCCTTTCCCGTTGCAGTGGTAGCAACGTCTCGGGCTTTCCTTCTTCTCCTTTTTCTTTTTCTTTAATTCCCTACAAAACTTGGAAAATTTTTTAAGTAAAATTCTAAAATCTTCGTCGTCGGAACTTACCTCGCTATCCGACGCGGCTCTGAAGGCGAGAGTCTTCTTTGGTTTAGGCTCCAGTGTATCATTCTTCTTCTGCTTCAACTTAGTCTCGTAGGCCATCAGATTGCCTAAGAGATCTTCCATGTTGAGCTCCTCCATTTCGTTCACCTCCTCGATGGCGGTGACTTTCTGTTCCCACTCCGGTCCAAGGGAACGAAGAAGCTTCCCTTGAAGCTCCCCCTTTATGAAAGTCTTTCCTAAAGCTTTCAAGTTATTTACAATGAGAGTGAACCTAGTGTTCATCTCACTTAAAGACTCGTTAGATTTCATTGAAAAAGATTCAAATTCTTGAGAAAGTAAATTAATTTTTGAGGTTTTTACCTTAGAGGTACCTTCATGAGTTACCTCGAGTGTGTGCCAAATCTCGTATGCGGTGGCGCACTACGAGATTCTGTTGAATTCTTCCGATCTGAGCGCGCAATACAACGCGTTCATTGTTTTCACGTTGAGAGAGAGCTCCCGGATCTGCTGCTGCGAGTATCCTCTGGCGGGTTTCTCTGGGATGTCGAAGGGGGTCTCGCACCTGGCCCAGACTGTGAAGTCGGTGGCTTGAAGCCACGTCTTCATCCGCAACTTCCAGTAGGGGTAGTTGCTCCCGTCGAAGAACGGCGGACGGGTTGTGGACTGCACCTCGGAAATCCTGCTTGTGGAACAGCTTCCCTCCATGTGATCTTTCCGCGGATGTTACTCCTGTCGGCGGAAAACCTGCTCTGATACCAAATGAAAGTTCCCTACTAACAGGAGGGGTGACGTAATAAAATTGTGGAAATAAAAATATAAAGCAATCTCAAAAATCAATCGCACAATGTACACAGGTATTTTTAGGTGGAAACCCAAACCGGGTGAAAACCACCACCTAACCCTCTCGAGTTAGGATTTTCCGATCAACCAAGTTGATCAAAATCCACTAAACGAATCACTTTGAACGAGGGTGATTCAACCTCAGTACAACCACGCTACAAGTACGAGGGTAGCGTTCCTCAACCCCTTCTCTCCACGAGAAGGATTTTGTCCCACGAAGGAGACGGGAATTCGCAAAGCGAATACCCAACCAAAATACAAAGATAAAATAAAATAACAGTCCTATAGAGCCAACAAAATTAAACCTAGCTTCTATAGGAAATAGGAAACTCCCCTTTGCAAGGAGTGCGTCGACGATGACGCGGTGCGTGTGCCATGCGATGGCGCTACGTAGCTCTCGTGAACAACAGCTGGAGAGCGGGCGCGCAAACTGAATTTAGCTCTCAAGATGATGGAGCTTGAGCTTGGAGAGCAAGAACTTCTTGGACACAAGAGTGTGAAAGTGTGTAGCTAAGTGTATCCAAGTGTATTTCTAAGTGTCTCTTATGTGTTTTTGTGTTGCAAAGGCTCCCCTCTATTTATAAAGGCCTTAGGAAGGCTTTGGAAGGCTTGGAAAAGCTTCCATAGCCGTTGGGTGCAAAGCCCAAGAGAATCAGGCCGAAATCAGGACAATGATTGCATTTGACAGGGTTATCAGACGTCTAACTCTGGCATCAGACGTCTGGAAGGCCACTTTAAGACGTCTGATTTCAAGGTCAGACGTCTGATTCTATGCGGGTTTCTCCCTGACTTGAATCAGATCTAAACAGGGTTTTTGTGCAAGTCCATCAGACGACATACAGGACGTCTGGCACTATGTCTGGACGTCTGGAAACCTACTTTTACTGTGGGAATTGATTTCCAAACGTTGCAACGGCTAGAAAATCTCTGAGAAGAGATTTTGGGTCAGCCGAGGCAAAACGGTCATTTATCAGACGTCTGGAAAGACCTAAGGACGTCTGATAAGGCTCTAACGGTCATATACTTGACTGTTTGCTAAGCCAGCCAACGGTCCACTAATTGGACGTCTGGCAAAATCATCAGACGTCTCCTAAGACGTCTGGTCTAATGTCTGGACGTCTGATTTCATCAGACAGAACTGAGTATGTCCAGCCTAACAGTTATCAGACGTCTGAAAAAACAGTCAGACATCTTAAAATGCTTTATCAGACGTCTGATTTGGGAATTAGACGTCTGGAAGTGCTGTTTGAACCCTATATTGGTTTTCTAAGTATTCTACAGAAAACCTAAGTATCCTAGGGTTGTGCCGGTGTTCCTAGGACTACTGTTAGGGTTCTTTGAGGCTCTTTAACATAAAATATTTAAGGAAATAAAGAGCAACAAAAGAAACAAAAAATACAACAAGTACAAAAGAAGGAAATCTATCCTATTCTTCATTTCCTTCCATCTTCAATCTTTCGCTCCACGCGAACCTCCTCTGTTTTCCGTCAAGCTCCTCCAATCCGTCCTGGATGCGAGCTCGAACTCCGTCTAAACACGTCCACATTTGCAATTGACCTGAAATCTAGTACTCAAATTGCAAATGTTAAATAACACGTGTTTTGTTATCATCAAAACAAATGATCGTGGTGCTTTAGCACCAACACTTAGGTTAGTTTTCCTATCCAAAAACCTAAAAAGAATCCCTTGATCGAACACACGCCACCTTCGTTCTCCGCTCCAGCCACCACTCTGGCAAGGACCTCCGCTCGCTACACAACTCCAAACACCTCGCCAACACTCCCTCAAGCTCTGCCTCATCCACCCACACAAAACCCCCATATTTATTTCACCATCCACCCATCCTACACCTCCACCGAACACCGCACCATCACACTTCCTTCTCTGTCATCGTCCACCCTCCACATGCACTCTCCCTCCATAAAACCACCACCATCACACTCCACGTCCTTCGACGACACTCCTGGACTATTTGATTGGGCCTTTTGAGCCCGTGTTACTCTTTTCAGGTAACCGTCACCGTCTGCCATCGCCTTCGTCATCCCCAACTCCGTCCACACTTCTCCAACATCAAGAAGCTCCGCTACTACCCTCAGGTCCTGCGGAACTCCCCCAAGCTTCTTTCCAGGGCCTCAGGTGAGATGAATAGCCCCTGCAGCTATGCCAATTTGTGAAGCATCTTTAGCTGCTGCATGCAGATAGACGAAGGGGACTTTTAGTCCCACATCGGTGGGAGATAAGCCAACAACTCCACATAAAGGTTTTTTGTGATGAGGGCTTATCGCCTCAACACTTGGGGGTGAGGTCCCCTTCACCGGCACTTACCCAACTCACCTAAGCCCTCACTCCTTGCTCATCACCCACTGCCGATGAGCTTGGACCTGGTTACTATGCATGCCTGTATACTCGTTTACCCTGGGTTTGTGAGAGGAAAAGAGAGGAAAGAAAGAGAGAGCGAGGGAGGGGAGGATTTTTCTCTTCATACCAAGGGTTCAACACTTAGTTGCAATGAGACTTGAGAAGCCTCTTGTGCGTGAGAAGAAAAGAAGGAAGAAAAGAGGCGAAGAGCTAAAAAGAAGAAGAGGAAGAAGGATGAAAGCTTGAGGGAAAGGCTTGTGCGTGCACTGTAGCAACAACGTTTAAGTCGTCTGAAATTGAAAGCCGACGTCTGATAAGTCTTTAAGGCTCAATAATGTGGATTTATCTGCCTATGTGGATAAGTGTTTAAATGGTTGATACTGTTCATTTATTTAGACTATTGAGTAATTCATATATATATGCATCTAAGCTAATAATTGGTAATCTAAATCACCATTATTTTATCTTAGACATCTTTTTGCTTCACTAAACTCTTGAAATACTCATGTTCTGCATTGAAGATCAATTTTGAGTAGATATTATTCATTGATAATCATTCTTGGATTGATTTCTTTTGCTCATTTATATATTAATCAAGATTAGTGTGTGAATTCCTACTTTCTCCTAGTGTTCGACCTAGGACTTCATTTAGATATCTGAGTTTATAAATTGTATTTGTTGAGAGATCGATTAAGGATTTTGCACTACAATGTTGATAACTTAATCTTAATCCTTTCTGGATCGCTCCAACACCTAGCAATTCTGCACACGGTAGGTCCCGGCATGGGGAGGAGAAGCCCTCAGAGAGAGGTGAAGGGAGTGGATCCTTCTGCCCCAAGGAGGGGAAGAGGAAGGAGGTGGCTAGTGGCTAAGGGGAGGAAAAGGTCCCCCTTAAACATGTAGATTTCCTACTAGGAGGAGGTGACGTAATAAATTGCAGAAATATAATGTAAAACAATATCACAAAATTCAATCACATAATGTACACAATTATTTTTACGTGGAAACCCAAACCGGGTGAAAAACCACCACCTAACCCTCTCGAGTTAGGATTTTCCGATCAACCAAGTTGATCAAATCCACTAAACAAATCACTTAAACGAGGGTGATTCAACCTTAATTACAACCACGCTACATTATACAAGGGTAGCGTACCTCAAACTCCTCTTCACGAGAAGGATTTTGTCCCACGAAGGAGACGGGAATTCGCAAAGTGAATACCTAACCAAAGAACAAAGATAAAATAACAATAATCCTATAGAGCCAACAAAGTAATATTTAACCTAAGCTTCTATAGGAATTAAGATGCTTCCCTTTGCAAGGAGTGCGTCGAATCGATGACGTGGGTGCGTGAGCTACATCACTCTCGTGAACTACGGCGGGAGAGTGGGTGCGCAAAGGCTTGATGCTCTCAAGATGAAGAACTTGAGCTTGGAGAGCAAGAGCTTTTCTTCTTAGGATCAAGAGACATAAGATGGTGTGAAAGTGTATTACTAGGTGTGTCTTGTGTATCTAGGTGTGTGTTTGTGTGCAAGAGGTTCCTCTCTATTTATAGAGGCCTTAGGAAAGCTTTGGAAGGCTTTGGAAAGCTTCCATAACCGTTGGGTGCAAGGCCCAAGAGAATCAAGCCGAAAACAGGAACAATGATTGCCCTGACAGGGTTATCAGACATCTGATTCTAGCATCAGACGTCTGGGAAACCAGTTTAAGACGTCTGAAAATAAGGTCAGACGTCTGATTTTATGCGGGTTTCTTCCTGACTTGAATCAGATCTAAACAGGGTTCTAGTGCAAGTCCATCAGACAACATATAGGATGTCTGGCACTATGTCTGGATGTCTGGAAACCTACTTTTCTGCGGGAATGGATTTCCAAGAGAGTGCAATGGCTAGAAAATCTCTGAGAAGAGATTTTCGGGTCAACCGAGGCAAAACGGTCATTTATCATACGTCTGGAAAGGCTTAAGGACATCTGATAAGGCTCTAGCGGTCATATCCTTCAGTGTTTGTTGAGCCAGCTAACGGTCCACTAATTGGGCGTCTGGCAAGTCCATTAGACGTCTTCTAAGACGTCTGGACTGTGGTCTAGACGTCTGATTTCATCAGACAGAACCGGCTAATGCAGCCTAATTATTATCAAACGTCTGAATCAACAGTCAGACATCTTAAAACATATTATCAGACGTCTGATTTTGGAATTAGACGTCTGAAAAAGCTGTTTGAACCCTATTTTGGTTTTCTAAGTTCTCCACAGAAAACCTAAGTATCCTAGGGTTGTGCCGGTGTTCCTAGGACTACTGTTAGGGTACTTTGAGGCTCTTTAACATGATTTTCTAAGGAACAAAAAGAGCAAGGAAATAAAGACAAAAGTACATGAAAGAAATAAACAGAATTATATCCTATTCTTCTTGTCCTTCCATCTTCAATCTATCGCTCCTTGCGAATCTCCTCTGTTCTCCATCAAGCTCCTCCAATCCATCCTGGATGCGAGCTCGAACTCCGTCTAATCACGTCTCCATTTGCAATTGACCTGAAATCTAAGACTCCAAGTGCAAATGTTAAATGACACGTGTTTTGTTATCATCAAAACAAACGGTCGCGGTGCTCTAGCACCAGCAAAATGCCTAAGGAAGAAGTACGCTATGACTCCTTCCACAGGAGAGTTGCAACACCCATTCCTCCAAGCCCCGGCAGGGTTGAGATGGTGGATGCCCCAGTGGATCTACCTCGTTCATCCGGCCTGCTTGAGGTAATCGTTTTAGGCAACTATCGAGGTGGCTAGGAAGGGGAGTGCCGATTTTCCCATCGCTCTCAGTGGTTCTTCAAGCACCTTTACGAAGCTAAAGCAGGAGGCGGTAGCCACAGGAGGGCTTTTGGGTGGCAGTATTTTGGAGCAGCTGTATTGTAGGTGGAGCTCGACCTGGGCGCGAGTGCTGGTGGACCCCTCTGGTCAGGGTGGCCTCAGGATGATGGGGCAAACCATCGGGTCTGTGAGAGGATCCATACTGGAGGAGGCCCACAAAGGTCCCATACCCAATTGAGTGGCGCTGGCTCAGGTGGGCTCTTCCAACAGCGCCCCAAATGTGGAAAGGCAAGTGCTCCGGCATCTACAGGATGCCTTATTTTGGGTTACTTCCCATCAGGGAAGGATGAACTTCAACCACGCCTTCTTTTATTGTTTACGTGTGGTAAGTTTTTTTTTCATCATATCTTTGACTCCCATCTGTGTAAGATATTGAGTCTCACATCTCCATCGTTGCTTTTTGACAGGTTGAGACTCTTGGGACCTTTTTTGTTTCAGTTGACGATGTGCCATCTGACATCACTGAACCTCGATTTCCCATCAAGGCAGTTGATATGGCCATAAATGGGTCATGACCACAAAGGCAAAGCAGAGAAACTATTCCTGCTTGCTCAAAGAGGCTACAGCCACTGCAAGAAGGCTGAGAAAGCTACTGAGGAGGCTACCAAGAAGCTTCTCTCGCAGCAACAGGCAGTCAGTCAGGTGTCCCGGCTACAACAGGAGCTGAAGGAGGCCTGCCTAGGCCTAAGAAGAGCTGGGTACCTAGGTGGGAGGCTTGAGGAGAGTCTCATCAATATTCATAAGAGGGATCTTGTGAAGTTACGAGACTTGTTTGAGCACCTGCAGACCTCCTACAATAACGTACTCTGATTGAAAGAGGAAGTGCAGGTTCTTCAAGTTGGCCATTCTTCGACCGTGGAGGAATATGAGGCAGCCCTTACCGAGGAGCACCTCAGCCTGGGCACTACCATTGATGGACTTGTTAATCTGAAGGCAAGTCATGAGAAGGCAGAGACAGTTATGGAAAGCCTGAGAGGTGACCTTGCCAAGGCCCAATAGATCGCAGAGAATAGGGGCAAGAAGGTGCTAGAGCCAAAGAGTACTGCCTAGCTGGAGCTTGATCCTAAGAAGGAAATGGCATTCTTCGCCTTCGACCCATCTATGAAAGAGAGTTGGTACCTGGTCCCAAAGGAGACCAGCACGTGTACCCTAGTGGCTATGCAGTCTTTACTGGAGGGCAACATACCACTGTGGAGGAGTTGTGCAACTGGTCTATGGACCAGTTCTTGTCCAAATTTGACCGTCAAAAAGCTGAGGATCTTATTATGGACAAAAGTCCCGTAATGTTGCCTGAGGATCAGCCGGAAAACCCGACTCCTGAAGAGAAGGTAGACAAGGCTGTTGGTGCTAGAGCACCACGATCATTTGTTTTGATGATAACAAAACACGTGTTATTTAACATTTGCACTTGGAGTCTTAGATTTCAGGTCAATTGCAAATGTAGACGTGATTAGACGGAATTCGAGCTCGCATCCAGGATGGATTGGAGGAGCTTGATGGAGAACAGAGGAGATTCACGAAGAGCGATAGATTGAAGATGGAAGGACAAGAAGAATAGGATAGAATTCTATTTATTCCTTTCATGTACTTTTGTCTTTATTTTCTTGCTCTTTATTTTCTTAGAACATTATGTTAAAGAGCCTCAAAGTACCCTGACAGTAGTCCTAGGAACACCGGTACAACCCTAGGATACTTAGGTTTTCTGTAGAGAACTTAGAAAACCAATATAGGGTTCAAACAACATTTCCAGACGTCTAATTCCCAAATCAGACGTCTGATAATGTGTTTTAAGACGTCTGACTGTTGATTCGAACGTCTGATAACATTTAGGCTAGACATAGTTAGTTCTGTCTGATGAAATCAGACGTCCAGACCTTAGACCAGATGTCTTAGGAGACGTCTGATGACTTTGCTAGACGTCCAATTAGTGGACCGTTGGCTCTCTTAGCATACACTCAAGGATATGACCGTTAGAGCCTTATCAGACGTCCTTAAGCCCTTCCAGACGTCTGATAATTGACCGTTTTGCCTCGACTGACCCGAAAATCTCTTCTCAGAGATTTTCTAGCCGTTGCAAATCCATTCCCACGAAAAAGTAGGTTTCCAAACGTCCAGACATAGTGCCAGACGTCCTGTATGTCATCTGATGGACTTGCTCTAGAACCCTGTTTAGATCTTATTCAAGTCAGGAAGAGACCCGCCCAAAATCAGACATCTGACCTTACTTTCAGACGTCTTAAAGTGGTCTTCCAGACGTCTGATGCCAGAATCAGACGTCTGATAACCCTGTCAGTGCAATGATTGTTCCTGATTTCGGGTTGATTCACTTGGGCTTTGCACCTAACTGCTATGGAGCCTTTCCTAAGCCATCCAACGCCTTCCTAAGGCCTCTATAAATAGAGGGGAACCTCTTGCACACCAACACACACCTAAGACACACAAGACACACCCAAGCAACATACTTTCTACCATTTTGTGTCTCTCTTGCTCTTAAAGCTCAAGTTCTACATCATGAGAGCATCAAGCTTTACGCACCCGCTCTCCCGCCGTAGTTCACGAGAGCGACGTAGCGCCATCGTGTTGTTCACGCATCCGCATTGCCGACGCACTCCTTTCAAAGGGAAGCATCCATAATTCCTATAGAAGCCTAGGTTTAATATTACTTTGTTGGCTCTATAGGATTATTGTTATTTTATCTTTGTTATTTGGTTGGGTATTCGCTTTGCGAATTCCCGTCTCCTTCGTGAGACAAAATCCTTCTCGTGGAGAGAAGGGGTTGAGGAACGCTACCCTCGCACTTGTAGCGTGGTTGTAATTGAGGTTGAATCACCCTCGTTTAAAGTGATTCGTTTAGTGGATTTTGATCAACTTGGTTGATCAGAAAATCCTAACTTGAGAGGGTTAGGTTGTGGTTTTCACCCGATTTGGGTTTCCACCTAAAAATAATTGTGTACTCGTGTGATTGATATTTTGTGAGATTGTTTTATTTTTCAATTCCGCATTTTTTACGTCACGCTGATCTCACCCCCTCCGAGTAGGGAATTACAAAGGCGAGACCGTCAAGAGCCGTGGAGCAACCGTCATGCCCAGTTAGCCCATCCTATGTAGCCTCTATGCCCCCTCTGACTCCTCGAGGACCTCAAGTGAAGCTGTTTGCCTTTTGTAAGTGTTGTTGTTTTACCCTTTTTTATCTCTTTCCTTTTTTTATGGGCCATTTGATGGGGATGGCCTTTGGGAGATGTAACAAACAGCATTATGAAGAAATGAAAGAAAAAGTTTCTATCTCTATTTTGTATACCCTATTTCTTTCTCTCTCTTTTTTTTTATACATGATACAATCGTAAATTGCTCGCATGCTAAGTTCAAGGGATTGGCTTGCCACCTAGGGTTTGCAACTCGTAGAAGTCTCCTAAACAATCTTTGTGAATTTTGTAAGGCCCCTCCCATGAGGCATCCAATTTTCTGCTCGAGTTGGTTGGCATGGTGATTTCACTCTTTCGCAAGATGAGATCTCCTTCGAAGAACTTCCACTTGCAAACCTGCCTGTTGTAGGTAGCCGCAGTCGCCTCTTTGTGCTTTAGTGTTGCTTTTGATGCTTTTTCCCTTAACTCATCCATGAGGTCCAAGGCCAGGCAGACTTGGTCATCATTAGTGGTGGGGTCGTATAGTTGCATTTGGTACGTGGGAAGGATTATTTCTATAGGTAGTATGGCTTCCATGCCTACACCAGGCTGAAGGGTGAGTGGCCTATGGAAGTCCTATGGCAAGCCTTGTTGCCCCATAGTACGTCCAGCAACTCATTCGTCCATCTTCCCTTGGTGGAATCTAGCCAATGCTTTAGTGTTGATATGATAGTATGGTTGGTTACCTCCACATGTTCGTTTACTTGAGGGTGCCCTCCGAACATGAAGTGTTGAACGAGATTTCTACGCTAAGAATTTGAGTTCTGAAAACTCTGTCATTGTAGTCGCGTAAAAATCCGTCAAATAGATAACTTAACCGAAACTTTGGTGAGTGTCGGGTCGAATACGGGGAGGCGAACGTTTGATCAAAAATCGCATTCAATTTATGGTCACGAAGCAGAGTAGCCAGTCAAATTAAATCTACCCTAGTTATTCTACTTAAAGATTAAATAATAGAAGAGAGAAAAAGAATAATACAAATAAAAAGAAAATAAAGAGAATAGATAAATGTTTCATAACCACATAATTATGTTCATTACATCTACATGCTATACCAGAAAGTAGGAAATCTACACTAGAAAGCGAAAAAGAGGAGGTGAGAAGTTATCCTCCTCGACAGCTGCTTGAAGGACGAGCTACGTTGGAGTGCCCGGATGAAGGTGGTGAGACACTGGACGAGGGAGAACGACGACGGAGGACGGAGGATGGAACAGGGCAACGTTGCGGTGGGATCCGCTTCCCAAACGGCGGTGAGAGGACAACTGCGGGATCTCCACGAAGGGGGTGAGAAGGTGGAAAATTTATTTTTATAACTCTAATGGAGCATCTCGGGTTTAGAACAAGCTCATAGAGCTTTGGAGGGGGTAAGAGAAGAGAGGAAGAGATGAAGAAAATGAGTGGTAGGGGTCCCCTTTTATAGGTGTAGTCATAGGGGCAAAAAGGACATTTTACAAGCTTAACACATTAATTGCTAAAGTCTTTAGTGACGGATATAAACGTCACTAACGACCCATGTCGCTGAAGTACGCATGCGTCCCCGCCTTTTTGCCTTCAGCTGCTGAAACGCTTCACCCACACATGCATCCTCAACCGTCCACTTGAGAGATCGGACGGCTTAAATGCACGCACGCCTCTTGATCTTCAACGCAATGTGCACCTACGTCAGATTGGGCGTGCATACGCGCGTCAGATCATGCATGAAGCACGTGCCCTCATCCAATATGCCACGTCGCCTCCTTCTCCGCCGCCCGATCGCCATCCAACAGGTGAATTTCACCTGTGCCTGCACTCATGCTTGATTTGAGGTGCTTGGCATCTCGACCCAGCGTTGCGTGTTGCTTGAAAGGGTGCGCAACCAACGTGCTACACCCTCAACTTTCTCACATTTATGGTTTAGGGTGCAAATGCTCACGATCATTGGATCTCGATCCAATGGTCGAGATTGAGTGCCCTTATCCTTCAGTAGATGAGAGCTGGCTTGAGGAGCGACATGGAGTGTTCTCAACTGGCGGTTCGATGATCCAATGGCTGAGATGCGTTGATCATCGCTTGAAGAGGTGGAGTAGGAGGTTTGGGCCGATGTTGGGTAGCTAGGATGGCACCACGTGGCGCCATCCTGACCGTCCATCTTCTCTGACTTGTAGATGGTGCCACAGATGTCGAATTAGATCGATTTTTGCACCATTGGGCTGCAATCGTCGAGCCGAACCCATCCGTGCAGTTGGATTTGTCATCTGAGGTGTGAATTTAACACCATCTTGGTCCTTGACCTCCGATCTTTCTCAAACTACATCTGATGCTACGAAGGTCCGATTGGGACGATCTCGGAGTCGTTGAACTCCAATCGTCGCCCTGATCAAATCTATATGGTTGGATCTGAAATCCGAGGCCCCAATAAATGTTATCCTGTTCCTTGACCATAGAAAGGAAAAATTAACCAAAAATTTATACAATCTAACCTAAATGCATGATGATGCATGTTGTACAATATTTATAATGATGAATGCTCCTATAACACTAGAAACATGCATAAATAAGTATTTTAGGTCAGTACACATCATGAAGCATAGGCAGATGTTCCAGCTTGTACAAAATTCCTCGAACTTTCTGCAAGCGAACTGGGTGCCATTTTCTATAACAATGTACTGAGGTATTCCGTACTAGACTACAATGTTCTTCTAGATGAACGACACGACCCTATCGGCTGTCGGGCTAGTCATGGCCTCAGCTTCTACCCACTTGGAGAAGTAATCCACTGCCACCCGTATAAAATGCTTCTGAGCCAGTGCTGGCAGAAAAGGGCCAGTGAAATGCATGCCCCATTTTACAAAGGGGATGGGTGACATAATAGACACCAACTTTCCAGGTGGCAAGTGGTGCAGGGTGGCAAACCTCTGGCACTTATCACACTTATGCACGAACTCCTTGCAATGTTGTTTTATCTGGGGCCAAAAGTACCCCGCCTGGAACAGCTGGGCCAGGAGTGCCTTGTATCCTTCATGGTTCCTGGATATGCCTCCGTGGGCTTCTTGGAGTGTTTGTGACACCTCCTCTTTTGTAAGGCAGTGCAACAAGGGGGTGGAATACCCCTGCTTATACAGTTGTCCCTCTATCAGGGCGTACCTAGAGGCCTTCAGGAGAAATGCCTTGGGTCGTGCTTCCCTCAAAGGAAGCTCACCAGTGTTCAAATAGGTGATGATAGGTATCATCCATGATGTGGATTGTTCTATCATGAACGTCCTGGGAGCAAGTACTGTTGGCTCCTTCAAGATTTGGAGACATATGTCTTCTTCTTGCTCGAGCAGGATTGCCAAGGCTAGGCAAGCCAAAGCATCCACCAAGGGGTTGTCGGATCAAGGTAGCCGACTGACCGAGACGGTCTTCAAGTCCAACGACTCCTCCTTGACCTTGTTGAGGTACAAGATCATATTTGGATCCTTGGCTTGGTACTCGCCATTGACTTGATTGGCAACCAACTGGGAATCCATGTATATCTCGAACGAGGAGACAACCCTTGACTTTGCCACCAGGATGCCGGCTAACATGACCTCGTACTCCGCCACATTGTTGGATGCTGGAAAGATAAGTTTGATAGCGTACTTATGAGTAATGCTGTCTAGGGATGTTAAGGCTATGTCGACCCCAGACTTGGCTGTCATGGATGAGCTGTCTACATGTAGCCTCCAAGGCAAAGTGAGGGAGGCATTCGGGCCTATGAACTCCGCTACAAAGTCCACCAGGGCTTGCCCTTTGATTGACCTCCTTGGCTGGTATTGGATGTCGAACTCCGCCAACTCCATAGCTCATTTTATTTGCCGTGCAAACCCTGTGGGTTTATGCAACATTTGACGCAGAGGGTAGTAAGACAAGACTACTATTGCATGGGCTTAGAAGTACAAGCTTAACTTTCTGGCAGCAGTCACCAAGGTTAGCTCGAGTTGCTCATTGACAATATACTTATCTTCTATACCTTGATAGGTTTTGCTAATAAAATATACTGGTCGTTGCCCCCCTTCTCGTTCGTTGTCTAAGACGGTGCTAACGGCGGACATGGACACCGCCAAGTACAGGAATAGAGATTCCCCAGCCTTAGGAGCTGTCGAAATTGGGGGACTTTTGAGGGCTTCCTTTACTTCCTTGTTAACTCACTTGAGTAGTATTTTAAAATTGTATCACTTTGTAGTATAGACGACTAAGCGAGATTAACAATTAAAATTTATGTTTATTGTGCGAAACAGATGTTATAAAAGATGCGTTGCAGTATTGGTCGAAATCGCTCGAAAATAAATAAAATTTATAACACAGATATCTACAAATGAAGTTCGAGGTCAAACACAGGGAGCAAATAGGAATTCATACGCTAATCTTCAATTAAAACATAAATGAGCACAGGAATTTGATCACAATATAGATTTTGTGTGAATAATAACCTGTTACATTAAATATTCAATGAAGATAATGTATCTAGAGACAAAAAGTAAAGAGAAGCCCAAAAAATGGTGATTTAGATCACCAAATAAGCCCTCTAAGCATGCATCACAAATATCCCAATTCTTCCAAATAACCCAACAGTAACTTTAATGTTGCAGTGATCAGACGTCAGGTCTGTGTATCAAACGATTTAAATGTTGTTGCTACAGTGCTTTATAAAGAGCTTCTTTTCCTCTTCTTCAACTTCCTCTCTTCTTTCCTTCGGCCCTTGCCTTCTTCCTTTCCTTCTCAAGTCTTCTCCTTCTCCTCCTTTTAAAGAGCACAAGGGTCTTTTCTCACGGCTAAGTATTAACCAAAGCACAGAGAAGCAAAACCCTCCCCTTCCCCGTGCTCTCTTTCTCTCTTCTCTTTCCTTCCTCCTCTTCTCTTTCTCTGAAATCTGGATTAATTAGGTAATCGGGTTGCGTACCTGGGTCTAGGGCTACGTGCATAGGATGCAGCCGAGGAGTGAATAGGGCTTAGGCAAGTTGAGTGAGCGTGGGTGTAGTGGGACCTCACCCCGTGTGTCTTGAGGTAATAAGCTCCAAACACAAATTCAATATATGCGCACTCACTGCTCCCAAATCCCACGATGTGGGACTATTGAGTTCCCTTTCCTCGCATGCTGCTGCAAAGATGAAACTTCTCCCAATTGCGAGTGCAGCAGGTGGTGTGGCCACCAATTGACCACCTAGGAGTGGTCCTGGAGCGAGTTCGTGCAACCTGGAGATGTCACTTGAGCTCTTCATGGTTAAAACACCACGAACACGGCCGATGAAGTCGTCGCGGCGGCGGAGCTCTGGTGGAAGACCTAAAACACAAAGTATGGGCTAAAAGCCCTCGTTAAAAGTCTTACAAGGATCGCCGAGGGTCGTGGAATGTGATGGCAGTGTCCGTGGGGTGTAAGAGTGTGTGGAGTGGTCGGTCAGTGACGAAGAAGGTGGTCGGTGATGGGTTTGTTCAGGGGGTCGTGTGAGTGGATGAGAAGGTGAATAAAAATGGGGGTTTTGATGGGGGTGATGAGGTGGAGGTGTAGAGGGTTTCGGCGAGTGTGTGGTGTGGTGGAATGATGGGAAGCCCTCATTGGAGTGGTGGCCGGAGCAGAGGAATATGAAGGGCGAACGTCACCGTCGAGGGGAGTTTTTGGGATTTTTGGATAAGAGAATTAACCTAAGGAACTAAAAGGACCTAACTACCTACTTTAAGGGACGAAAGGGATGGAGAGGAAAGGGTTGAAGATGTTGGGGCTTTGGCTGGCCACCGTCGAAGGAAGATGAGGAAGATTGCTAAGCTTCCAATTTGGCTGTTGGAGGTGCGGATGAGAGAGATCGAGAGGGCCACCACAGCATAGGTCGAAGTCGGCCGTGGGAGAGGAAGAAGAGGGATTTGTGGCCTTAAACCCAACTAAGGAGAGAAGGTTGTGCACAAGGGTCTTTTATAGATCTAAGGAATCTGATGGTGAAGTCGGATTTAGGTTTTGACCAAGTTTGACTAGGAAATTTATGCAAAAATCCAAATTAGGGTAATTATCTGTCTGAGACTATTTTAGGTCAAAATGGGTTCCAATGGTCAAATCAAGGGTACCAAATCTTAGAGAATATTTTTCTATGATTTTTAGAAGGTTTAGGTGAATTTTATCTTAACCAGAATCTCATTTAATTAAGCAGGTCTGTTTTTAAGGTTTTAGATGTCATTTATTTCTCGATACGTGTGAAAATTCATTTCTGTCCGTATGAACCTACTTATTAGATATTTATGACCATTTGACCTTCAGTTAACCTCTAAGAAACCCTATGATTGCTCTGCAATTAGGATATTCTATTAAAACTGTAGATTTACCCCTATTTTCATGTTTATCTCACAGAATGGATATGCAGTGAATTACGGTCATCTGGGGTTATGTAGAAGCATTTATCTATTGATTAAGACTAATTAAATCTAGATATGGCTGATGATGACATTATCATCAATTTATACTACTCGAATTAAAAGAGTAATCCGAGGTCATTCACAAGGAGCAAAAATGCATAACTATCACTATTTGAAATATTCACAAATTACTTGGGTGAACTTATTATACATAATCAAGTTTTAAAAATCAAACAAGTTCTCATTAGCACTTGAATTATAGATTAAGAAAATAATATTGAGTGTAACAAAAAAAACTAATTAAATGCTTGTTAAATGCTCAATAAAAGTTAATGATCATAATGATAATCAAATATTTATCTAAGTAGACCCAAATGAGCATTAACAAGAATGTTCAATAAGATATTGCACTAAAAACCACTTAGAAACAAGTTTTGAAGTAAATCCAACAAGATTCACAAATTTGCCCTTGAGTTGTCGCAAAGAGTTCCCTGCTGCCTTAAGAAACAATCCCTGTGGATTTATTTTTCTTTCATTCAGGTCCCTACCAGCAGACCTCTTCTCTTCTTCTCTGACGAGGGTCACCGGAGATGGGATCCACGCAGTAAATGGGGATGGTGAAGAGCTTGGGGAAGAGCCCTATTGCTAGCTGAGGTGATGGTGGAGTTTGATCAGTGAACCGCAGTGAAGACGATGATGAACGAGGATGTTGGAGTTGAAGAAGAAGGTCGGCTCTGGCGTGTATTTTGGCGAGGTCCTACAACCAAAATATGAGGTCTTTTGTTCTCCAATCAATCTAAAAAGACTCAGGGGGTCAGGGGGTCTCCCCGAATCAAAACCTTCTCGTAATTGTGAGAGGGTATGCGTGCATGAGTGGGGTGGTGAGCTTCGAGGAAGCTCGTCGTCGATAGTGGTGGGTGGAGGTGGTGAGTTACCAAATGAACAAATCAAGGTATGGGGAATATAAAGAGGAAGGTGGTGAAGAAAAGGCCTAAAGCAATTGGAGGAAAGGAGGAGAGGATACCGACGACAGTGATGGGTCGTCGGCAACAAGTCGGGAACAAAATCAGAGCGGAGGAGAGGACGTCAGAGGCCGAAGCTTCGTGGAGTAAAGGGGAAGCAAAGGCCATTATCAATTTCTGCGATAAGGCAACGGATGAGGATGGAGAAGAAGCTCCAAGGTGATTCAATAATGGTGGTTTGGAAGGAGGAAGAAGAGGTGTGAAGCATGCTAATTGAGCACGAAATTGATCCTTAGGAGATGGTTGACATATATAGAGGATGATCTGTGCAAATAGATGTGAGGATGAGCAGCAACGAATGTCGCAAACGATGTGAAACCGTGGATCCTTTGATCGCGGATTGTGAGCTCCATGCATGGTCAATTGCTACGTTCTCACCTTTATTCGATGCGGGATTGACTAGGGACCAATTCCTCTTTAAAGCATGTGTCCAACCGAGGCCTGGATTGACTGAAAATCGAGCTCGAAGCTCGACGTGGAGAGTGTCAATGGCTGAGATGCTAGTAGGGACTTTTTGGTGAAGAAGATGAAGGGTTAGGGACCCATTTGCAATAAAACTCGAAAGATAGTGGTGTATTTGCATGAAATTGGGTTTTCAAGGGTCAAAATGAAAACTAGCCAAGATCAAGTCCAAATGAACTCAAATTTTTTAAGTAGCCTAACTTAGGTCTAAGGAATTTAATGGTAACTTCAATTTTGTGTTCTGATGTTATTTGCATGGTCAATTTGCAATATGACCCAAAAATGTATCAAAAATCTACTTAGTCTCTGTTTTAAGTCAAAATGAGTTCCTATTGTCAAATTAATTGTTTTAGACCTTATAAATATTTTTAAATGATTTTTAAAATGTTTATATTACATTTATTTCCATCGGAACTAATTTAATTAAAGTAGGGTCTGAATTAGCAATTTTAATTAATGATTAACACTCAATTTGAATGAAAATCTTAAATCACTCAATACCAACCCACTTTTAAGAAATTTATGCTCAATTGACCTTTGATTAATCATGGTTCACCCCTTAGCCATTCTGCATTTGTAATTATTCGTAAAAATTACATAATTAACTCCTATTTTTATCAATTTCTCTTTCTTCAGCCCTGGCTAAGTTATACCCTTTCAATGCATTAATTAGGTGAATTTAACCTTAGAACTTAGCCAAATTACACTAGATACAACGTATGATGGCAATGCCATTATTCCTCTAAAGCCTTCTGTAAGTAAGGAGTCCAATGGGCGGTGGTATATCCTTTGCCCTTTTTTATACATTCAAAGAAGAAACATTTGTCAGAAGATCGAGACAAGAATCAGCCTAAAGAGGCGATTTTGTAGACTAATGATTTTATCTCTTTTAGAGTACTTGGTGGTTCCAAGGCAATGATCGCCTAAATCTTGTCGAAGTTGGCTTCTATTCCTTTGTTAGAAACCAAGAACCCCATAAATTTCTCCGTTGAAATGCCAAAAACACACTTCTCGAGGTTCAGGAGGAGGCGGGTGTTCCTTAAGACATGAAACACCTCTATCAAATATTCAAAGTGCTGCAGGAAGTTTGATCCCTTCACTAACATGTCATCAATATATACCTCAGATGATTTTCCTATTAAATGGGAAAAAAACATGTTTATAAGACGTTGGTAAGTTGCTCCAGCAATTTTTAGGTCAAAGGGCATGACTCTATACTGAAATAGACCCCTATCTGCAATGAAGGAGGTATGAGGTGTATCTACTGGAGCAAGGCTTATTTGATAGTACTCGTTTTAAGCATCCAGGAAGGACATATGCGATTGACCGCTGCAGCAATCCACCAGAGCATCGACCCTTGGTAAGAGGAACTCGTCCTTCAGGAAAGCTTCATTCAAGTTGGTGAAATCTACATACATCCACCACTTGCCATTAGCTTTCTTCACCAAGACCACATTGGACAGCTACATCGGGTACAAGGACTCTTCAATAAAGTCGACTTCCAGGAGCTTCTGGACTTCTGCTTCAGCCACTTGCCACTGTTTGGCTGACTTGTGCTTGTGCACCTATTTCATGGCCTGGGCACCTGCCTGAATGTTGAGGCGATGCTGAATCAGGGGAAGGTCCACTCCCGGCAAGTCATTGGCGGACCACGCAATACGTCCGTGTTGCCCCTTAGTAGAAGTAGCAAGTCCTGAACTTCGGAGGGATTAAGGTCTGCCCCAACCTTTACGAGCTTAGTCGCGTCGTCAGGGTATAGCTGTATAGCCATGGATAAAGAGCCTAGCTGAAGCTCTAAAGTTGTTGGCGGATCAGCCGAATTTGTTTCCTGCTGTAATCTTGGCTTCTCTTCCCCAACTTTTGTGGCTTGGGGGGCCTTGGCTCCATGGACCGCTCCAACTCGATCTGTACGAGTTTGCGCCTGATAGTCTAATCCACAAGCACTATCCCCACTCCTTGAGGAGTTTGGAAGAGCATGAACTAGAAATAAGAGGAGGGGATCAGACGGAAGGCATGGGTTGTTGGGTGGCCGATGATGCCGTCAAACGCCACCGTCAACCCGGCCACGATGAATGTGGTCGTTCTGTTCAAGTGCCTGTCCCTATCGCAAATAGATAAGGGCAAGCTGATCTCCCCTTTTGGCATCACCTTGTGATTGTCCAACCCTACAACCAGGTGAGTTGACGAGGAGAGGTGTTCTTCTTTGAACCCCTGCTTGAGCAATGTCTTCCAGAATTGAACATCCACTGCATTGCCTTCATCCACCAGGAGCCTAGGCTGGAGTGGCCCCACCAACAAAAGAATCACTAGGAGTGGGATTGTGTGCTCTGTCGGGTCAGGCAAGGCAGCGAATGTGTGCGTGCTCGTAGCCACCCGATCGCAAATCAACAGTCCAGATCTCACCTCGCATGCTTCTTCATATCACGCCCCACCCGCGTATGATGGTGCGTGCTTGGGGGCATGATCACGCACGTGTTGTATGAATGGTTGGATGCGATCGCTCCTCAACCGCTAGATCTGATCCAACGGCCCAACTTTGATTGGGCGTGATATGAAGGGCAGGGCGCGACTCGAATGCTCGTCGTGTGCGTGCAAGTGCCTCACGCGACCAATGTGTTGTCCTTACGGAAGGTCACGGCAACAACGCAACGCTCAAGCGGCGGTGTGCGTTGGATGGAGAATATATGGTCGAGATTTCCTTTACTATGTGATGGAGAGAGGGGCATGGCTGCTGGTGCGCGAAGGGTGACCTGGATGGCTCCACGTGACCCCATCTGGGCCGTCTATCTTCAAATGCTTCTTGCAAGTGCTACGGATATCGGATTAGATTAATTTTCATGCCATTGGACTGTGATCGTTGATTCAGATCCATCCGTATGGTTGGATTCTTCATTTGAAGCTCTAAAATATATCTTCCTGTCTCCTAGCCATAATAATATACGAATTACTATGCAATTTATACAAATTATCCTAAATGCAATATGATGATTGTTATGCATTATTCATAATGCTAAATGCAACGTTAAGCTTAGGAATTAACATAAGTAGGCATTTTATCATGAATAAATGCATATTTATCAGCAAACAGTCTGGAGGCTGCCTGTTTGACGATACCTCTCTCATCCTAGTGAAGGGTGGGAAACGTACTATGGAGTGTCCACCCATGTAACGAATGTGTGCCCCAGACGTATTTTAAGACGTCTGGGAGGTGGCTCAGACGTCGGACAAGACGTCTGGGATCACAACCAGACGTCTGATAAGACGTCTGGGATAGTTTCAAGACGTCTGGAAATCCATTATTTTCGACACACGCGAGTCGCCTGCGCGCCTGAGCGCGCAGACCGCATATTCCCTCTTTTCTCTGCGGCTGCAGGCGGCCTGCCGCCTTCTCTCTCTCCTCCCCGCGCGGCGTTAACAAGGGGCGCGTCTCCACCGTCTCCTCCTTCTTCTCCTTCCTGTGCGCGAGAGCGAGCGGACGCGAGGGCGGTAGCGGCGGCCGCAGTGAGCGCGGAGGTGCGGCGTGCGAGGGCGGAGCTCTGCCGTGCGGGCAAGCTCGACGGAGCGGCTTGGCCGGCTGGCGGAGGGCGCAGGGGGGCGCGGAGAGACGCGGAGAGGGACCTGCTGCGGGCTGAGCAGCAGACGCGCGAGGTGCGACACGGGCGGCGTCGCGAGCGGAGGCCGAGCAGGGTTCTGATTCTGGAAAAATTTCCAGAATCAGACGTCTGGGTTGATAGCCAGACGGCAAGGTCGACGTCTGTAAGATCATACAGACGTCTGAAAGGTGAGTTTTCCGCCTTCTTCTTCCTTCTTGTCGATTGACCGTACTGAGGGAGGGGGGTTGGCTGTGCGCAGGTTCGCTAATTCGCCATCCTTTGCGAATCAGACGTCTGGAAGTTGTACCAGACGGCGGGAGTGACCTCCAGACGTCCGGAGTGACCATCGGACGTCTGGGATCTAGGCAGACGTCCCCGCAGACTTCTGGACGTCTGGGAAACCACGCTGAACAGGTAATTCTCTGATCCACTCTTTAAGACGTCTGGAAGGAGTTCCAGACGTCTGATTTTGCACAGTATCGTCTTTTTCGACCCGTTTAGGGCCCGTTCGGGCTCCGTTTTCCGCGATTCGAGTTGCGTTCTCTTCAGAATTAATTCCTCTACTCATCTACAGTAGCTATACACTGTTTTGAGACACTCCTTGTGTTTGATCCTTGTGACAGGATCTTGTTCAGTTGCAGTCTTGAGAGTCGCGGAGGCACGCGGGATTCCCGATCACGCCCCCATTACTCCCGTTGTACCTGGTAGAGTGGCTTAAGTTATTTTTAAAATCTGTTAAAGTATGGAACCATAACTAGAATCTAGGACATTGCATGAATCCTAGGAAGAAATGTATGGAATGATAGCTCCTAGGTGATGCATGAATCCTAGGGCTGGAAAACTAGTTGTATGTTAGATCCTAGGATGTGGCATGAATCTTAGGATGGAAAAACTAGTGGAATGTATAATACTGCAGTCTTGGAAAAATGGAAAGGAATATAAAGCTGCCTGTAATTTGAATTAACAGCTGCCTGTTATGAATAAAGAAACATGTTGAGATCATGGATTTTGAGAACGTGAATCTGGAAAGTGAAACATATGATGTTCTGAGATAAAGAGCTGGAACCCTACGGGGAATTAGGAGTGGAACTCCTGGAAAGAAAAAGGAATGGAACTGAGATGTAGTTTGTACTGTCTCTTGGGTACGCAGTACCAAGGGAAGTACCTGTACCTGTTTAGTGCAGAGTGGGGCCAGCCGCCCCAGGGACCCGGGGTTAGGATTGGCCGCTCTATACCGACTTGTTGGCCCTCGTGTACGTAGTACCGAGGAGAGCTAGTAGTGTTAGGAGAGTACTAGCTACCCCACGGGCCCCGGGGTTCTGCTAGCCTCCTTCACCGACTTGTTAGGCCCACTAGGGCAAACCAGGGTAGTCAGGCGAGGGTGCGCGGACTGTGGAGGGGCAAGGCCCCGGTTTGGTTACTGTGGAGGGGTTGGACCCCTGTTACTGAGAGGGCTCTGCCCTGGTTCCGTGCTGTGCTTTGGGCGCACCCGTTAACGGAAACGACTGACCGCGTGCCAGTGCGGGCTAGCTACCTGTGCGTTTATCGCGCGTGCCGTAGTCACCGTTACGTCTGTCAGTGACCTTGGGGTGGTTGACTGAGGGTAGGATCACCACGGGGGACTCTCCCGGCCAGGAGAGCACCACGTGCTACTTCTACTTTTGGAAAAGACTGCAATCAAGATCGTTCCCACGAGGACATTCGAGATCAAGTAAAGGATCTAAGAAATAAATGAAATAGTGAGAAAAATTGAAAGATGTGAATAAAGGAAGTAATAGAACTTAACAGCTACTGTACACACTACTGTTGCCTTTAGTTAGTTTGCCACTCTACTCAGCGTTTTGCTGACGTGTTACACTCGTTACCTTTTTCAGGACCAGGTGTTGAGCAGCCAGGGTCGGCGGCTGCAGAGGACGCTGGGCCGAGTAGGGTCCAGTAGAGTTACCACAGCCTTTTGTACTCCTTTTGTTTCTGTTCTAGTGAGTAGTTTTTGTTTCCACTGTACCTTCTTTACCTGCAGTTCTTGTTATATGATAAATGTTGTTTTACTGTTGTGGTGGTACCTACTGTAGTAGTTTCTTTCCTTACTGCTGTACTTTCTTACTGTTAGCTATATTCATGCTGAATGTGGTTTATTTTACTGTCTTTTGGTTACTTCCTCGTTGGACGACTAGGTCTTGGGATTAGTCGAGTCGGTCCGGTTCTCGTGTCTCGTAGGGACTCGGGAACCGGGTCGTTACAAGATGGTATCAGAGCAAGGTCGTCCCGAGAAGTGAATCAACAGACTGGAAAATAACCAATTCACATGTTTATAGCTAGAGTAGCCACCACAACATATCTCTTGACATGAGCTCTTAGAGGTTTCATTAGGTACCGTCTGTTTAGAAGCTTTTCATTTTGTTTCGCGTCTCCATTGTAGGAGATGCCGCGTCGTGGAGCTAGGAGGGTGGGCCGCAGGCGCGGCCGAGGTCAGGGCCCGGGGGACAGATATGTCGGGCTTGGAATACATACTACCCCTCCTCTTCTCCTGAGTAAACTGATGAGAACCTCATCATGAGCCATAACTAGCTCATTTTGACCCAATACAAAGGATAAAAGCTCCTACATAACTCAAGGAAAGGCTTAACTCAGAGAATTCTGAGTTTAAGGAGAAAACAAGTCATAAGGGGTAAAAATGCAATTTTACCACTATAATCTGCATACAGGGTAATTCAGGGTCCAAACATAGGTCAAAGCAACTTAATAAGAATAAAAGTGGGATGAGATGATCTAGCAAGGGCTACAGCAATTCCAAGGAACTAAATGATAATCTGTAACCCTAAAACAACCCACTTCAATTCATGAGGTTCGAGGCAAAGTAAAAATAGAATAAACCCTCTAAAATTCATAGAAAAATAATCTCTAGGGTTTAGAACCTTCAATTTGGCCTTCAGAACCCATTTTGACCTACATTGAGAACCATGCCCAATTAATAACTTAATCTGGGTTTTCGCATAAATTGACCGGTCAAACAAGGTTTAATATAGAAATAAAATTCACCATCAGATTCCTTAGGTCCTAATTAATCATGTATAAAAACTTGAGCCTAAGAAGAAACCTCCTTGACCGACTTTACACTTTGGTCCTCATATATTTACTTTTTGGCCCTCAACTTCTGAACCGTCGCATTTTGGCCCCTAACTCTCCTTCGTTCTTTGCATTCTGGTCCCCCCTGCAAAACCGGCCAGCACCATGCTCCGGCGACCTTGCGCGAAGCATGGCGCCGCGTAGGGTGAGGGGGAAAGCCTGGCAAGTAAACCAGGGGTGCCCTGCGTTGTCAGCCGTCGCAGGGACACCCCCCTGGTCGCTGTAGCCCACCATACCGGCCGTGCGAACGCACGGACGGTATGGGTTTTCGTCTCCGGCCATCCTCCGGCGAGGGAGACACGTCGTCTCCCTCCTCCTCCCTCCCTGTTTTGATCCCTATAAATACCCCCCGTTGCTCCACAGGCCGGGGCAGCTCGGATCTGACGGAGAAAATCCCCAACTTTCCTCTCTTCTCTCTCCGGCAGACGCTCACCAGCTCCGGCGGTTCCTCCCCCTCCTCCTCTTCGCTCTGACGCAATACCAGCAGCAGAGACTTCCTCCCCTGCTCTTCCCGCGCCACGCCGTACCCAGCTGGCACCTCTCCGGCTCTCTGCTCGCCGCCGCCCCTTTCCCTGAGCATCTTCTTCTCCGGCGACAGTCGATACGACTGTCGCCCTACTGCTCCCCATTCGTCCCTGCAAGTAAGTTAGAACTACTTCCCTTCCTCTCCTCTTTCTTTCCCCGGTTTCAATTTGTTCAATTAAGCCCTCGACCGACCCTGACCATCGTCACCCCCCTTCGTCTCCGGCCACCCTCCGGCGAGATGTTCCCATCGCTCCACAGCCTCACACACCTCGCCGACCCTCACCGAACCTCCGCCTCATCACACTGAGCACCCCCCACCCCTCCACTGCCACTCCACACCTCCGTAACGCTCCCCCGAACAAACCCATTCCTCCGGTTGCAGTCCAACCTAGGGCTGCCGCCAGACACCACCTTGCGGCCTGCCGCGCAGCTCCTCACCTTCGCCGTGCCACGGCGAAGGTTCCCCAGTGGTTTGATCAGGCCGAGAGGCCATATTCGTGTCCGACAGGTTTTGAGGTTCGACCGCCATTAACGCACATTGAAGCAGCTTCTCCCGCGCTCCAGGCTTGAGGACTCCAGGTCTCCAGCTGCTGCGGAGTACGGGGAGTCTTGCGAAGGCAGCCAGCCAGCAACCTACGCAAATCGAAGCCGCAGCTGCAGAAGCCAGGCCGCGGTCTCCCGGCAAGCGCACGCGAGGAAAGGTCTGCGTTTAGTCCCACATCGGTAAGCCTCACAACCTTTCCACTGTTTAAATTGATTTTGTGCACTAGCCTTACTGCCTCAGCACACGGGGTGAGGTCCCCTTCACCCGCCCGGTTACCCGGTCTCGTCCGCGCTCACGCCCCGCGGACCTGACCCGCGACCCGACTTAGACTGACCTGCACTCCTCACCCACCACGCACGCCGGTGGGCCTGGACCCGGGCGTGACCCGAACCCGATTACCCGGCAGCTCTGGGAGAGCTTTCCCAAGAGTGGTTTCAGAGAGAGAGAGAGACGCGGGGGGAGAGGGTAGAGTAGGTTTTGTTCTCTGACGTAAGCTCTGAAGTGTGCAGGCACAGGTGAAGAAGAAGAACCGCGGAAGAAGAAGGAAGCTAAGGGAGACACTGTAGCAACAGGCAGTTTAAGTCGTCTGATTTGGAAATCAGACGACGTCCTGAAGGGAAAAGAAGAAAGGAGGGGCGACGTCCTGACTGAAAAAGAAAAGAAGAAAGGAGATCTGAAGAACAACAGAAGAAGGCGAGGCAGAGGAGAACACAAAAGAACAAGGGAAGAACTGAAAGAAGAAAAACAAAGAAGAAAGAAGAAGATCTGAAGAAAGACAGAAGAAAAAGGAAGAGCAGGAACAGCTGGAAGAAGAAGAAGAGCATCACCATTGCAGAAGAAAGACATCACCTCTGCAGACAAAGAAGAAGAAGATCTGAGACGAGGAGAAAACAAAGAGAAAAGAAGACAACAAATTCTTTCCCTCTCTCTTTCTTTATTTTTGTAAAAGAAACATGTATATCTCTAGAATACAACTTGCTCCCTGAGTTCGACCTCGGGAACTCTTTTATTTTCCGAGTAAAAAAAATTATATTTGAAATGTTGGCAATAACTGGCTATACTACAACGCTATAACAATAAAACCAGGTTGCCCACGATCCGTTTCATTATTGGCGCCGCTGCCGGGGAGCAACGGCTATTCTAGAGGTAAACATTCCTGTTTCTTTTTAATTTCTGATAATCTCCTCTCTTTTGTGCAGCTACAGGAAATCAAGAAGACAAGCAACCACACGACAACCACTCCGAGGACAGGTAAATTTTTCCTCTCGCTATTAACCCCTAAACTCTAAAGAGGAAGAAAAGAAAAGAACAAGCAATATAGGGCTAACCTGTCTTCCATACTTAGTAACCATAAAGAGTTGCATGTTTTCAACTCATTAGTCCTGCACACTATTAAGGGTATTTAAGGGCTAACACATTCTTGCTTGAGCACTAATTACCCAACAAAGAACTAACTGGACCAAGTAGAGCCAACATAAGATTCAACATTAGGGTTTTAGAGACACACTACTTAAATCAAGAATGGAGAAAATCCAAAAGAAGTGTGCCTAAACCATTGATTGAAAATACCTATTCAAAAGAAAGCCTAAAACAATTGGCTCTCTAAACACTTGAACCCTAAAAGACAAGACCTGAAAGCTCTCAAAGAAAACAAGAGGTAAAGTTGACCCCTTGGGTCAACCAACCTTAAATTAGGTCACTCTTTGCACTTAAAAAGACTAAAGTTCAAGTGAAACCTTAAGCACCCTGATCTTAAAATTGGTAGACTTAGGAGGTCAAGATCCCCATTCTGGTCTACCTGGAACCGCAGTGACAAGAGAGGTCGGGTGGGGGAAACCCTGTAACCCGTGGGGACGCTCTACCGTGTAGGGGTCTTCGCGGGACTCTCCCTCTCTGGCTGCCCAGGTAATTCTCAGGTGGACGATCTTTCTGATCAAGGGGTCCATCTGCCCCGTGCCTCTATAGTCACCCAACACATTTTTGGGTGTCTTGATTGGGTCCAGCACCTTCTAAACTTACCTCTTCCAACAGTGCATGTACGGAAGGAGGTCCCTAAGACCACCCTTAAGACCTCCTTTAGAAATTCGCTCTCGTCAAGGCCAAGCCTCGACGCCCGTGTTTGTGCAGCAACACCCTCACATTATTCTCTCTTCTGATTCAGAACCAAGTTCTTCTTCCCCCATCATGGCTCAGCCAGTTGAGGAAGAAAATAATCTGGAACACCAGCTCCAGCGACTCAATGACCTCTTCCAAAACTTCGTACACCCACCACAGCGTCCTATGATGCGGGACCACTACAATCCTGCTGCGGTGGCCATTGAGCCTCGAGTCAGAATCCCGACTGGAGGACCTGATTCCGAATTAAAGCCCAACATGATTCATGCTATACCTAAATTCCATGGGCTTAATTCTGAAGATCCCTTCCAGCACATCAAACAGCTAAAGCATCTGGCCCACACTTTTGGATCAGATGCGCAAAATCGGGATATTCTTCTCATGAAGATGTTCTCCTTTTCTCTTATGGACAAGGCCGCCCATTGGTATCAAACTCAGACCCGGCAGATCAACACTTGGGAAGAACTTCAATCCGAATTTTTGAAAAAGTTTTTTCCCGTTGGTCGGACCAACGCCTTGCGCCATCAGATTACACACTTCACTCAACAATCAGGAGAACCTCTCCATGAGGCATGGGATCGCTTTCAGGATCTCATGAGAAAGTGCCCCCATCACGGAGTTCCTAAATGGGAACAAGTCCAATCTTTTTACCAGGGACTCCGTGAGGACATCCACCTTTTCGTCAATGCAACTTGCGGAGGAAACATCATGGGTCAACATGAAGACACCGTATGGGAGATTCTCGAAAATATGTGCGAGAACTCCATCAACAATGACTCCATGGGATTATTCGACAGGACGAATACCCGCGCAGCGACGAATCTTAAGGGAGCACATGAGACGCAGGGCCTGTCCGCATCAGTCGACCTGGAATTAATGGCCAGTCGATTGGACAAGGTCTCAATCATTGAAAAGAAGGTGGATGAGCTGACTCAGCACTTGCAGCGAGCCACCTCCGCGCGTAACTCCTTTGCACAACCTCCTTCCACACAGGAAACTGTGCAAAACATCCTCCACCGACCTTCCCCTGGGATGGATCCATATCCATCCCCATCTGATTCTTGGATCGGAGGATCATCCGATCCTTTCTACACCAGCCGGGGGAACTCCATTCCCCCTTTCCCTGATTCTCAGGAGGTTCCTCAGACCTGCGAGGACCTCAACGCCATCCAGAACGACCCATTCTCCAACACTTACAACCCTGGATGGCGAAACCATCCCAATTTTCAGTGGGCGGGAAATTCCCAAACCCAAAGACCACCTTTTCAGTCCCGCCCACAGCCCCCTCGTCATTACCAGCCGCCTCAGCCTCGGCCCAACCCTACTTATCCATCAGGGCCAAATCAGGATCAAATGTCCCTAATCCTTCAGACTCTGGCTGACATTCAAAAAACGAATGCGGCTATTCAAAAACAGCACAAGGACGAGCTTACTGAAGTTAAAACTCAACTGGCCCAGTTGGCAAATTCTCGCTAGCCAGGCACACTCCCTTCCCAACCTCTTCCTAACCCAAATAACGTGCCAACCCAGAAGCGCGTTATGAATCCAAATTTAGGCCACGCTCAATGGATTTATCAGGCCCCTACTGCTCGATCTCCAGACGAGATGGAAGCCTCAACTTCTTATGCGGGATTTCAGCAGCAGCCACCCCTCTTACCAAACCCAAACCAGAATCAGGCCGGATTAAATTCTGTAACAACACGTAGTGGTAAAACAACTGAAGACCCGCATTATCCAAACCACTCCAAGCCTGATAACCATGACCCTAGGATAGTTATCCAAGATACCGCTGTTCCGGATCCACAACCTGGACCTATCCTAGAAGAACCAACCAAGATCCCGTTTCCCGAGGCCTTGACCAAGGGAAAGAAGACCACCAAACCCGTGGCCCCTGAGGAGGACCTGGTCAAGCTCTTTGAGCAGGTCCACATAAACATCCCCTTGATGGATGCAATCCGCCACGTACCAGCTTACGCACGATTTCTAAAGAATATATGTACACCCCAGCGTAAGCCGCGAACCAAGGGAGGGAGCCCAATTATTCTGTCAGAGCAAGCCAGCTCTGTAATCCTTAGTAGACTCCCACCCAAGGCAAAAGATCCTGGGACTCCCCTGATTTCCTGTAAGATAGGTGGTACCCAATTTGATAGAGCATTGTTAGACTTGGGTGCATCCATAAACCTGATACCCACATCCTTACTTGACCATCTAGAAGAATCTGAGCTAAAACCAACCGAGGTGACATTACAATTAGCAGATCGATCTATAAAGTCACCAAAAGGGATTCTCGAGGATGTTATTGTAAGAGTGCGGGATTTCTATTTTCCAGTGGACTTTATAGTCTTAGATATGGATGCACCAATCATTCTAGGGAGACCTTTCTTGGCTACTGCTAGAGCCAACATCAGCTGTGAGGAGGGCCAAATAGAGCTTAAGTTTGGAGATCAAACACTGAAAATTGATATATTTAAGGCCCAACAAGGAATTAATTGCGGCGTCATCGAAAAAATTTGTGACATCAAGACTTTGGTTGATGAATCACACCTCCAGAATAACTCGAGTATGCCTCATCAACCACAGAAGGATCTTGACCCGCAAACAGAGGAGTCGAATCCAGATATGAACAACCCAGTAACTCCCACCCTTGAACCTCACATCTATACTGAACCACCCGCTGCTGCTGAAAATCCCATCCTCGAACTGAAACCCCTTCCTGCTCACTTGAAATACGTCTTTTTGGGTTCTAATCAGACCCTTCCTGTGATTATCAATTCCAACCTCAGTCCTGAACAGGAATCCGTCTGATTGTTGTCCTCCAGCAACATCGCAGAGCCATCGGATGGACTCTCGATGATTTGACTGGAATAAGTCCCTCTTATTGTACTCATCATATCTATTCAGAAGAGGGCACACGACCTTCTCGTGAAATGCAGAGACGCTTAAATCCTAATCTACAGGAGGTCGTGAAAAAGGAGATCATCAAGTGGTTAGATGCCGGGATCATCTACCCGATCTCTTATAGTCGTTGGGTGAGCCCAATTCAGGTCGTGCCCAAGAAGGCAGGACTCACCACTATAACGACTGAGACCGGAGAAATCATTCCTACCCGATTAGCCAACTCGTGGAGAGTCTGTATAGATTACCGCCGACTAAATTCCTCCACAAAGAAGGATCATTTCCCACTACCCTTCATTGATCAAATTCTCGCAAAACTTGCGGGAAATAGGTTCTTCTGCTTTCTTGACGGGTACTCCGGTTATAACCAGGTGGCAATCCATCCTGAGGACCAAGAAAAGACCACGTTCACCTGCCCCTTCGGAACATATGCTTTCCGAAGGATGCCTTTCGGTCTTTGCAATGCACCCGCTACTTTTCAGCGATGCATGCTTGCCGTATTCTCAGATATGGTAGGTGATTATCTGGAAGTCTTCATGGATGACTTTTCAGTTTTCGGAGCATCATTCGACGATTGCCTCCAACACTTGGTCCAGATACTCAGGCGGTGCATCGATGTGAATTTGGTTCTTTCCTGGGAAAAGAGCCATTTCATGGTGCCTGAGGGAATTGTCCTGGGACACTCAATTTCGGAGAAAGGTATCCAAGTGGATCGAGCTAAGGTTAATCTGATTTCTCACCTTCCTATGCCTAGCTCGATCAGGGACATCCATTCCTTTTTAGGGCATGTCGGTTTTTATCGACGATTTATCCCTGATTTTTCAAAAATCGCGCGCCCCCTGACCACTCTTCTCTCCAAGGATGTTCCTTTTGAAATTTCCAAGGAATGCACTCAAGCATTTGAAATCCTGCGTGACCGAGTCACCCAAGCCCCGATCCTACAGTCCCCTGATTGGTCTCAACCCTTTGAGATCATGTGCGATGCATCCGACTTCGCTGTAGGAGCGGTTTTGGGGCAGAAAATTGACAGGAAACCTGTAGCCATTTACTACGCCAGCAAAACACTCGATGAGGCTCAGCGTAACTATACGGTTACTGAGAAAGAGCTGCTAGCTGTAGTATTTGCCCTAGAAAAGTTCAGATCGTACCTTCTGGGTTCCCGTGTCATCATATACTCGGATCACACAGCTGTGAGGCATCTCCTTGCAAAGAAGGACGCGAAACCTCGATTAATCCGATGGATCTTGCTGTTGCAAGAATTTGACCTTGAGATTCGCGACAAAGCGGGAAAGCAAAATGTGGTAGCTGATCACTTGTCCCGTCTTCCTTCTGAAATAATTGACCCTTCCGGACCCATCACTGAGCATTTTCCCGATGAGCACCTACTGACTATTGGTACTAGCCTTCCATGGTTTGCTAATGTAGTAAATTACTTGGCATCTCATCAGATCCCCTCCGATTGGCCGAAGGCCAAGAAAGACAAATTACGCTCCGATGCCAAGTATTACATTTGGGAAGACCCGTACCTCTTCCGCATAGGTGCCGATCAGATCATCCGGAGATGTGTCCCAGAGGGGGAATTCAACAATATCCTCTCTTTCTGCCATGACCAGGCATGCGGTGGCCATTTCGCCGGGCATAAAACCGCATCAAAAGTCCTCCAGTGCGGCTTTTACTGGCCCACACTGTTCAAAGACGCATACAATCACTGCAAGGCATGCAGTCGTTGCCAGACTTTGGGCAACATGAGCCATCGCGACATGATGCCTATGCAACCGATTCTAGTATGCGAAATCTTTGATGTTTGGGGGATTGATTTTATGGGCCCCTTTCCTGTTTCGGATGGTTTCGAATACATTCTGTTGGCTGTGGACTACGTGTCCAAATGGATCGAAGCCATACCGACCCGAACCTGTGATCACAAAATCGTTCTCAAATTCATTCATCAACACATTTTCTCAAGGTTCGGGATTCCTCGTGCAATAATCTCTGATGGAGGGACCCATTTCACAAATGCTCAGTTTAGGTCACTGATGACCAAATACGGGGTGTCTCACCGAATCTCTACTCCTTACCACCCCCAAACTAATGGTCTAGCTGAGCTGTCTAATCGGGAGATCAAGAAAATCCTGCAAGTCACTGTTCGACCTGACAGGAAGGACTGGTCGTCCCGACTTCCGGAAGCATTGTGGGCCTATAGGACCGCTCACAAGACCCAATTGGGCATGTCTCCCTTTAGACTGGTGTACGGAAAGGCATGCCACCTTCCCGTAGAACTGGAGCATAAAGCCTATTGGGCAGTACGGAACTGTAATCTAGATCTTTCCAAGGCTGGGACCCACAGAAAACTCCAAATCAGCGAGATCGATGAATTACGCCTAGACGCGTACGAGAACTCAAAAATCTACAAGGAGCGGGTTAAAGCCTTCCACGACAAACACATCTCGAGAAAGATCTTTCATCCTGGTCAAAAGGTCCTACTCTTTGATGCCCGACTAAAACTCTTCCCAGGAAAACTGAGATCCAAGTGGGTCGGACCATTTTTGGTCCGACAGGTTTTTGGAAATGGAGCAATCGAAATCAGTCCACTCAGCCACGATTCTGAACCTTTCATCGTGAACGGTCAGAGACTCAAGCCGTTCATTGATGTAACTTCTACTGATTTGGCTGAGGCATCTTATATCCTCCTTTCCCCTTGAGCTTATTGCGCCCAGCCGATGGCGTAAAACTCAGCGCTTAACGGGAGGCAGCCCGTCATTCTCTTTGAAAACCTGAAACTTGTTCCGACACCTTTTTGCACTCAAAGTTCACCCTTGTAGACAGCCGACCCCACCTCAGATGCTTGCATCTGGGATTAGAAATCGTCCGCAAAAATTCAACCCAACCCATCCACTCATCCAAATTTCTGTCTTAAGGAATGAACTAAGTTAAATAAAAACCCCCTAGGTTACAATGAGGACATTGCAAATCTTAGGCATGGGGGGGTATGGAAGTGCAAAACTTGTAAGAAAAGGTTTCAAACAAAAAAATTCACATGACAAAAACACCATAAAAATTAAAAAAAAAATTTCGAAAAAGAATAAGAGGAAAAGAGGAGAAGGAAATTTTGTGAAGGAGAAAAGAAACAAAATGAAAAAGGAGCACAAAAATTAAGAGAAAAGGTGATAGTCATTAGTAAGGAACTAAGGAATTAACCTAAGTTCTAGACCTCATTCAAGAAAATAACTGAAAAGTGCATAATGAGATTAGTAAGAACGCAAACCTTAGGCATTCTTGAATAGACTCTTAGTACCCATTAAGATCTAGACACTCCTCAAGAGGTTGAGGAAAATGAAAAGCTGAAGTATTAGGTCTAAGGCTTAGGGAGTATTTGGCCTCGTTAACTAATTTTTGGTTTACGGGACTCAGTAACCTAAGCACCCTAACCTCACACACAGCCTGGTTCAGTAAGCGTAAAAATCAGAATCACGCAGAAACATCGCAAAATTCTGAAAAGAACACCTAGAATAGGAGCGGCCGATCAACACAAGTTGATTTGGACGAGTTCTCAGCGCGGAGAGGCGGGAAATCCCCTCGAAGATGCGTAACAAAATATCATCTCCTCGGTGCTTGTTTCTTAGGATATTTACATATCCTACTGGGGGCATGTAAGCACTCTGCTGGTTCAGATTCCATGGATGGCATTATCTCGAAGTGTCAATTGCCAGGGTCTGGATTCGGCCACGGAACACCATGGATGGGATTATCTCGAAATCTCAATAGCCAGGGTTCCGGGGGTTGCCATGGGCGGTGCTATCTCGAAGCATCGATCGCCAGGAACCCTTGAGGATTGATGATGGGAGCAAGGAATCTGATACAGACCGTGTTGAAAAGCCAATCCTAGACTAGAACTAAAAAGAAAAAGAGAGAGAAAACTCTCCAAACAGAAAAACTTTCTATCTCTCTCTTACAAACGCAATGCGAACTGAGCCAGGGCTAAAATCATTTCAAGCACGGGTGCTTTAACCACAAAGTCCAATAAACCTTAGGTTAGTTCTTGTGGACCTTAAAAACCTTTGCTAGAGATTGAGGCTAAGGCTAGACAGATTTGGATCTTGATTTGTACTAGAGTACCTTTTAGGCCTATGGTCAGCATTCTAACCTAATCTAAGCTCAAATAAAAAAAGCACTTATCTAAAGCTATTAAGAACTTCATGGTCTAGAACAAGGGTTGAAACCTTAAGTTTTTGCTAAGGGACTAGCAAAAGCTAGGCATAGGGGTATGATGAGAACCTCATCATGAGCCATAACTAGCTCATTTTGACCCAATACAAAGGATAAAAGCTCCTACATAACTCAAGGAAAGGCTTAACTCAGAGAATTCTGAGTTTAAGGAGAAAACAAGTCATAAGGGGTAAAAATGCAATTTTACCAGTATAATCTGCATACAGGGTAATTCAGGGTCCAAACATAGGTCAAAGCAACTTAATAAGAATAAAAGTGGGATGAGATGATCTAGCAAGGGCTACAGCAATTCCAAGGAACTAAATGATAATCTGTAACCCTAAAACAACCCACTTCAATTCACGAGGTTCGAGGCAAAGTAAAAATAGAATAAACCCTCTAAAATTCATATAAAAATAATCTCTAGGGTTTAGAACCTTCAATTTGGCCTTCAGAACCCATTTTGACCTACATTGAGAACCATGCCCAATTAATAACTTAATCTGGGTTTTCGCATAAATTGACCGGTCAAACAAGGTTTAATATAGAAATAAAATTCACCATCAGATTCCTTAGGTCCTAATTAATCATGTATAAAAACTTGAGCCTAAGAAGAAACCTCCTTGACCGACTTCACACTTTGGTCCTCATATATTTACTTTTTGGCCCTCAACTTTTGAACCGTCGCATTTTGGCCCCTAACTCTCCACGTTCTTTGCATTCAGGTCCCCCCTGCAAAACCGGCCAGCACCATGCTCCGGCGACCTTGCGCGGAGCATGGCGCCGCGCAGGGTGAGGGGGAAAGCCTGGCAAGTAAACCAGGGGTGCCCTGCGTTGTCAGCCGTCGCAGGGACACCCCCCTGGTCGCTGTAGCCCACCATACCGGCCGTGCGAACGCACGGACGGTATGGGTTTTCGTCTCCGGCCATCCTCCGGCGAGGGAGACACGTCGTCTCCCTCCGCCTCCCTCCCTGTTTTGATCCCTATAAATACCCCCCGTTGCTCCACAGGCCGGGGCAGCTCGGATCTGACGGAGAAAATCCCCAACTTTCCTCTCTTCTCTCTCCGGTAGACGCTCACCAGCTCTGGCGGTTCCTCCCCCTCCTCCTCTTCGCTCTGACGCAATACCAGCAGCAGAGACTTCCTCCCCTGCTCTTCCCGCGCCACGCCGTACCCAGCTGGCACCTCTCCGGCTCTCTGCTCGCCGCCGCCCCTTTCCCTGAGCATCTTCTTCTCCGGCGACAGTCGATACGACTGTCGCCCTACTGCTCCCCATTCGTCCCTGCAAGTAAGTTAGAAGTACTTCCCTTCCTCTCCTCTTTCTTTCCCCGGTTTCAATTTGTTCAATTAAGCCCTCGACCGACCCTGACCATCGTCACCCCCTTCGTCTCCGGCCACCCTCCGGCGAGATGTTCCCATCGCTCCACAGCCTCACACACCTCGCCGACCCTCACCGAACCTCCGCCTCATCACACTGAGCACCCCCCACCCCTCCACTGCCACTCCACACCTCCGTAACGCTCCCCCGAACAAACCCATTCCTCCGGTTGCAGTCCAACCTAGGGCTGCCGCCAGACACCACCTTGCGGCCTGCCGCGCAGCTCCTCACCTTCGCCGTGCCACGGCGAAGGTTCCCCAGTGGTTTGATCAGGCCGAGAGGCCATATTCGTGTCCGACAGGTTTTGAGGTTCGACCGCCATTAACGCACATTGAAGCAGCTTCTCCCGCGCTCCAGGCTTGAGGACTCCAGGTCTCCAGCTGCTGCGGAGTACGGGGAGTCTTGCGAAGGCAGCCAGCCAGCAACCTACGCAAATCGAAGCCGCAGCTGCAGAAGCCAGGCCGCGGTCTCCCGGCAAGCGCACGCGAGGAAAGGTCTGCGTTTAGTCCCACATCGGTAAGCCTCACAACCTTTCCACTGTTTAAATTGATTTTGTGCACTAGCCTTACTGCCTCAGCACACGGGGTGAGGTCCCCTTCACCCGCCCGGTTACCCGGTCTCGTCCGCGCTCACGCCCCGCGGACCTGACCCGCGACCCGACTTAGACTGACCTGCACTCCTCGCCCACCACGCACGCCGGTGGGCCTGGACCCGGGCGTGACCCGAACCCGATTACCCGGCAGCTCTGGGAGAGCTTTCCCAAGAGTGGTTTCAGAGAGAGAGAGAGACGCGGGGGGAGAGGGTAAAGTAGGTTTTGTTCTCTGACGTAAGCTCTGAAGTGTGCAGGCACAGGTGAAGAAGAAGAACCGCGGAAGAAGAAGGAAGCTGAGGGAGACACTGTAGCAACAGGCAGTTTAAGTCGTCTGATTTGGAAATCAGACGACGTCCTGAAGGGAAAAGAAGAAAGAAGGAGGGGCGACGTCCTGACTGAAAAAGAAAAGAAGAAAGGAGATCTGAAGAACAACAGAAGAAGGCGAGGTAGAGGAGAACACAAAAGAACAAGGGAAGAACTGAAAGAAGAAAAACAAAGAAGAAAGAAGAAGATCTGAAGAAAGACAGAAGAAAAAGGAAGAGCAGGAACAGCTGGAAGAAGAAGAAGAGCATCACCATTGCAGAAGAAAGACATCACCTCTGCAGACAAAGAAGAAGAAGATCTGAGACGAGGAGAAAACAAAGAGAAAAGAAGACAACAAATTCTTTCCCTCTCTCTTTCTTTATTTTTGTAAAAGAAACATGTATATCTCTAGAATACAACTTGCTCCCTGAGTTCGACCTCGGGAACTCTTTTATTTTCCGAGTAAAAAAAATTATATTTGAAATGTTGGCAATAACTGGCTATACTACAACGCTATAACAATAAAACCAGGTTGCCCACGATCCGTTTCATTATATACCGTCTCGGGACCTCGTCCAACTGATTCGAGAGGTGGTTCGAGAAGAATTTCAGCTTCCACCCACGTCGCCACCCCCTCCCCCTTCCGAGCGTACGACAAGGGAGTTAGTGGTGGAACGAGATTTCCGCCGCCACACCAGGCGTGTTAGGAGAACTCAACGGAGACACGTGGCATCCGCAGGAGAGCCGTCACGTTGTGCAGGGCCATCAGTGGCCTTTGGGGGCCCTCGACAGGGGCCAGTCGCCAGCACTGGACCCCCGCCTAGCCGAGAGCAGGGACTCACTGAGGGCGGGAGTCGGGTTCCCCTCTGCTACCAGTGTGGCCAGCCGGGCCACGTCAGGAGGGACTGCCCATCTAGGGCAGGAGGTCAGCAGATACTTCCCGTGCAGAGCACTGGAGGGCGTGCAGGAGGCCGCGGTTCCCAGGCACGAGGAGGAGGACAGCAGTCGCGAGGAGGGTACCGGCCAACACCTACCCGTCCGACGCAGAGTGTGGCTGCTTCGTCCGCACCCAGAGCTGAGGGGCGTATCAACGCCCTAACACACAGGGACGCCAGAGCATCGGGATCCGTGGTAGCAGGTATGGTTTCAGTTTCTGGCAGACTCGTTTACACGCTTTTCGATTCCGGCGCTACGCACTCGTTTGTCGCAGCCAGTTTCGCAGTTAGTTTGGACCAGGATTATACACTGTTTGAGAATCCGTTCGTAATCAGAGGTCCGAGTGGTCAGCTGTTTGTAGCTGAGGAGGTGTACACGGGTTGCGGGGTCAGCATCGGGGGACATAGCCTGCCAGCTGACCTGATTATGATACAGATGGAGGACTTTGGAGTGATTCTGGGGATGGATTGGCTGTCCGCTTACCACGCCTTGGTAGACTGTTTTGAGAGGAAGATTGTCTTCTCCATTCCGAAGTTGCCTTCTTTCGAGTTCCACGGGCAGCCAGTGGACGGAGGTTTCAGGTGCATTTCGGCACTTCGGGCGGCGAGACTTTTGAGCCAGGGGTGTGAGGGCCTCCTAGCTTGTGTGGTGGCAGAGCACAGCCCCGTGGCAGACTTCCAGAGCATCCCGGTGGTCAGAGAGTACCCCGACGTGTTTCCAGACGAGTTACCAGGACTACCGCCCGAGCGTGAGATCGAGTTTGAGATCTCACCAGTACCAGGGACCAGCCCCATCTCCACCGCGCCATACAGAATGGCACCGCTTGAGCTGCGAGAGCTCAAGTCCCAGTTGCAGGACCTTTTGGAGAAAGGTTTCGTGAGGCCCAGTGCGTCTCCCTGGGGAGCCCCGGTACTGTTTGTGAAGAAGAAGGATGGGACCCTACGCCTTTGTGTGGACTACCGACAGCTGAATAGGGTCACCATCAAGAACAGATATCCGCTGCCGAGCATCGACGATTTGTTTGACCAGTTGCGGGGTGCCACGGTGTTTTCCAAGATCGACTTGAGGTCTGGATACCACCAGTTGAGGATCAGGGAGACCGACGTCTCCAAGACAGCTTTCCGCACCCGGTACGGACACTACGAGTTTTTGGTCATGCCGTTTGGGCTGACCAATGCACCCGCTGCTTTCATGGACCTGATGAACCGGGTGTTTAGACCGTACTTGGACCAGTTTGTGGTGGTTTTCATAGATGATGTACTCATCTATTCTAGAGATCGGACGCAACACGGACAGCACTTGCGGATGGTTCTGGACACTCTGAGACGACGCAGGCTGTACGCCAAATACAGCAAGTGCGAGTTCTGGTTGAGGGAGGTGACCTTTTTGGGTCATGTGATCTCTGGAGACGGCCTGGCGGTGGACCTCGCCAAGGTCGAGGCAGTGCTCAGGTGGGAGAGACCACGTTCAGTCACTGAGATTCGCAGTTTCCTGGGACTGGCAGGTTACTACAGACGGTTCATCAGAGGGTTTTCACAAATTGCACGTCCTATGACACAGTTGACCCGGAAGGACGTGCCTTTCGCTTGGACAGACGCCTGTGAGGCGTGTTTTCTGGAGCTGAAGGAGAGGTTGACCTCGACTCCCGTGCTCACCATCCCTGACAGTAGTGGCGGGTTCGTTGTGTACACGGATGCTTCCTTGCAGGGGTTAGGAGGTGTGCTCATGCAGAGAGGTCACGTGGTCGCTTACGCTTCGCGGCAACTGAAGCCCCATGAGCATACCTACCCTACCCACGATCTAGAGTTGGCAGCTATTGTCTTCGCGCTGAAGACATGGAGGCACTACTTGTACGGTGAGACCTTCGAGATTTTTACAGATCACAAGAGCCTCAGATATCTTTTTGACCAGAAGGAGCTCAACATGAGACAGAGACGTTGGTTGGAGCTCCTGAAGGACTACGACTGCAGCATCTCCTACCACCCGGGAAAGGCCAATGTGGTGGCTGACGCCTTGAGCCGTAAGGCGCCCGCACGCTTGGCCAGTCTACAGTTACAGAGTTGGAGCCTTTGGGAGGAGGTGGGCAGTTGGCGACCTATAGAGTTACGAGGGTACTGTGGGGCAGTGACGGTGACACGGCAGACCAGGCCAGAGTTGATAGACCGCATCATCACGGGACAGATGGCCGATCCGTACTTGCAGTCTTTGCGCGACAGAGTACTATCAGGGGACCCAGGGGACTTCTCTTTCACAGACCAGGTGTTACGCTTGAGGGGACGGTTGTGCGTCCCCAGAGACGAGGAGCTGTTGAGAGAGCTCCTGACTGAGGCACACAGTTCCAGATTCACCATACATCCCGGAAACACGAAAATGTACCATGACTTGAGACGCGAGTTCTGGTGGAGAGGGATGAAGCGGGATGTGGGTGAGTTCGTGCAGCAGTGCTTAGTGTGCCAGCAGGTGAAAGCCGAGCATCAGAGGCCTGCAGGGCCGCTTCAGCAGCTTCCAGTGCCAGAGTGGAAGTGGGAGAGCATCACCATGGACTTGGTGGTGGGCTTACCTGTTACCCAGCGAGGACACGACGCAGTCTGGGTAATAGTGGATAGATTGACGAAGACGGCACGATTCTTGCCGATCCGAGTCACTTTGGGACCAGCACAGTTGGCAGAGAGGTATATCCGTGATGTGGTGCGACTACACGGAGTTCCGCGGGAGATCGTATCCGACCGGGATACCCGCTTTACGTCCCAGTTTTGGGCTGAGTTTCAGCAGGCTTTGGGGACGAGGTTGAGGTTTAGCACGGCTTACCACCCCCAGACGGACGGACAGTCGGAACGCATGATACAGACACTTGAGGACCTTTTGCGTGCCTGTGTACTAGACTGGAGGGGCTCTTGGGAGGAGCACCTGCCCCTGGCGGAGTTTGCATACAACAACAGTTATCACTCGAGCATCGGCATGGCTCCCTACGAGGCTCTGTACGGACGGAAATGCACGGCACCCTTGAGTTGGGTTGAGGTGGGGACCAAGTGGGAGGTTGGCCCCAGGTTGATCCGGCAGAGTCAGGAGGTAGTTGAGCAGATCCACAGACGACTCCGCACTGTCAGGAGCAGACAAAAGAGCTACGCAGATCGCAGACGCAGAGAGGTGCAGTTCGAGGTTGGGGACCACGTCTTCCTTCGTGTTTCGCCCATGAAGGGCTTACAGCGGTTTGGGGGTGAGAGGGAAGCTCGCGCCGAGGTTCGTGGGGCCCTTTGAGGTCCTGGAGCGGGTTGGACCCGTTGCTTACAGACTTGCCCTTCCCCCGCAGCTTTCTGGTGTGCACGACGTGTTCCACGAGTCCAACCTCAGGAAGTACGTGGCCGATCCCAGCCACGTACTGAGTCACGAGAGCGTCGAGGTGAGCGACGACCTGACCTACCCCGAGCGGCCAGTGCAGATCCGAGACCGAGCCGACCGCAGGTTCAGACGAAAGCAAGTACCCCTGGTAAAGGTTTTGTGGAGGAGCCAGCGGTACGAGGAGGCTACCTGGGAGCCTGAGGCGGCAATGCGGGAGCGGTACCCAGAGCTTTTCGCGGGTACGTCTTTTCGGACCGGCTTCGGTCCTCTTTGAGTTTGTTACGGTTATTTGGACATCTTTTTCCCGCACCCTAGTTGGCGCAAGTTTCGGGGACGAAACTTCCTTTGAGTTTGTTATATTGTAACGAATGTGTGCCCCAGACGTATTTTAAGACGTCTGGGAGGTGGCTCAGACATCGGACAAGACGTCTGGGATCACAACCAGACGTCTGATAAGACGTCTGGGATAGTTTCAAGACGTCTGGAAATCCGTTATTTTCGACACACGCGAGTCGCCTGCGCGCCTGAGCGCGCAGACCGCATATTCTCTCTTTTCTCTGCGGCTGCAGGCGGCCTGCCGCCTTCTCTCTCTCCTCCCCGCGCGGCGTTAAAAAGGGGCGCGTCTCCACCGTCTCCACCGTCTCCTCCTTCTCCTTCCTGTGCGCGAGAGCGAGCGGACGCGAGGGCGGTAGCGGCGGCCGCAGTGAGCGCGGAGGTGCGGCGTGCGAGGGCGGAGCTCTGCCATGCGGGCGAGCTCGCCGGAGCGGCTTGGCCGGCTGGCGGAGGGCGCAGGGGGGCGCGGAGCGACGCGGAGAGGGACCTGCTGCGGGCTGAGCAGCAGACGCGCGAGGTGCGACGCGGGCGGCGTCGCTAGCAGAGGCCGAGCAGGGTTCTGATTCTGGAAAAATTTCCAGAATCAGACGTCTGGGTTGATAGCCAGACGGCAAGGTCGACGTCTGTAAGATCATACAGACGTCTGAAAGGTGAGTTTTCCGCCTTCTTCTTCCTTCTTGTCGATTGACCGTACTGAGGGAGGGGGGTTGGCTGTGCGCAGGTTCGCTGATTCGCTATCCTTTGCGAATCAGACGTCTGGAAGTTGTACCAGACGGCGGGAGTGACCTCCAGACGTCCGAAGTGACCATCGGACGTCTGGGATCTAGGCAGACGTCCCCGCAAACTTCTGGACGTCTGGGAAACCACGCTGAACAGGTAATTCTCTGATCCACTCTTTAAGACGTCTGGAAGGAGTTCCAGACGTCTGATTTTGCACAGTATCGTCTTTTTCGACCCGTTTAGGGCCCGTTCGGGCTCCGTTTTCCACGATTCGAGTTGCGTTCTCTTCAGAATTAATTCCTCTACTCATCTACAGTAGCTATACACTGTTTTGAGACACTCCTTGTGTTTGATCCTTGTGACAGGATCTTGTTTAGTTGCAGTCTTGAGAGTCGCGGAGGCACGCGGGATTCCCGATCACGCCCCCATTACTCCCGTTGTACCTGGTAGAGTGGCTTAAGTTATTTTTAAAATCTGTTAAAGTATGGAACCATAACTAGAATCTAGGACATTGCATGAATCCTAGGAAGGAGAAATGTATGGAATGATAGCTCCTAGGTGATGCATGAATCCTAGGGCTGGAAAACTAGTTGTATGTTAGATCCTAGGATGTGGCATGAATCTTAGGATGGAAAAACTAGTGGAATGTATAATACTGCAGTCTTGGAAAAATGGAAAGGAATATAAAGCTACCTGTAATTTGAATTAACAGCTGCCTGTTATGAATAAAGAAACATGTTGAGATCATGGATTTTGAGAACGTGAATCTGGAAAGTGAAACATATGATGTTCTGAGATAAAGAGCTGGAACCCTACGGGGAATTAGGAGTGGAACTCCTGGAAAGAAAAAGGAATGGAACTGAGATGTAGTTTGTACTGTCTCTTGGGTACGCAGTACCAAGGGAAGTACCTGTACCTGTTTAGTGCAGAGTGGGGCCAGCCGCCCCAGGGACCCGGGGTTAGGATTGGCCGCTCTGTACCGACTTGTTGGCCCTCGTGTACGTAGTACCGAGGAGAGCTAGTAGTGTTAGGAGAGTACTAGCTACCCCACGGGCCCCGGGGTTCTGCTAGCCTCCTTCACCGACTTGTTAGGCCCACTAGGGCAAACCAGGGTAGTCAGGCGAGGGTGCGCGGACTGTGGAGGGGCAAGGCCCCGGTTTGGTTACTGTGGAGGGGTTGGACCCCTGTTACTGAGAGGGCTCTGCCCTGGTTCCGTGCTGTGCTTTGGGCGCACCCGTTAACGGAAAAGACTGACCGCGTGCCAGTGCGGGCTAGCTACCTGTGCGTTTATCGCGCGTGCCGTAGTCACCGTTACGTCTGTCAGTGACCTTGGGGTGGTTGACTGAGGGTAGGATCACCACGGGGGACTCTCCCGGCCAGGAGAGCACCACGTGCTACTTCTACTTTTGGAAAAGACTGCAATCAAGATCGTTCCCACGAGGACATTCGAGATCAAGTAAAGGATCTGAGAAATAAATGAAATAGTGAGAAAAATTGAAAGATGTGAATAAAGGAAGTAATAGAACTTAACAGCTACTGTACACTCTACTGTTGCCTTTAGTTAGTTTGCCACTCTACTCAGCGTTTTGCTGACGTGTTACACTCGTTACCTTTTTCAGGACCAGGTGTTGAGCAGCCAGGGTCGGCGGCTGCAGAGGACGCTGGGCCGAGTAGGGTCCAGTAGAGTTACCACAGCCTTTTGTACTCCTTTTGTTTCTGTTCTAGTGAGTAGTTTTTGTTTCCGCTGTACCTTCTTTACCTGCAGTTCTTGTTATATGATAAATGCTGTTTTACTGTTGTGGTGGTACCTACTGTAGTAGTTTCTTTCCTTACTGCTGTACTTTCTTACTGTTAGTTATATTCATGCTGAATGTGGTTTATTTTACTGTCTTTTGGTTACTTCCTCGTTGGACGACTAGGTCTTGGGATTAGTCGAGTCGGTCCGGTTCTCGTGTCTCGTAGGGACTCGGGAACCGGGTCGTTACAACCCAGGAGGAGTAGCTTTCTGGCTTGGGGCGGTGTTGACCCTAAGGATAACCTCGACCTTTGCACCCGTGGGCTCAGGTGGCAAGAGGTGTGCGTTATGGGGTGATGCTACCTTTATCGTTAAGAATTGACGGTGGTACTCTGCAGGGCTTCAAACCTATCTAGCTCTTGTTCTGCCACCAAGATCATGTTGACCCCTCGAAGTTGTTAGAATTTCTTGTGGTAGTCCTCCAGACCCTCCATAGGTCTCTTGCCCTTGTCTTGGCCTTCATTTCGCTTGAGGAAATGAGCCAAGTTTCCATGCCAGGTCTGAGACTCAATTTGGTCACGCAAATCTCGGCAGGCTTCAGTAGCGTGCCCTCGAGCTTGGTGGTATTTGCAATAGGGCCTAAAATCAGCCTTCTTCTTGAGAGGCTTTGGTGGGGGTAGGAGGTCCTTATCGGTGGACCACACCTTCGCCAACACGTCTGCCTGGTTTACGGCTAGGGGAGTGCATTCATAGAAGAACTCCCACCTAGGCTGGCGAGGTCCATTATTTCGGCCCTTGCTGGGCCTATCACTCCTCTAATCTTGAAAGTTGGCCTTCCGCTTGTTGAAGTGACTTCCTCCATGAATGGATGTAGGAGCCGATTCTCCCAAGATTCTCTTCTCCACGGAACTGAGGTCATCTCCATACCCATCCACCAGCCAGCTACGGGAGCGGAATGAGCCATCCTGCTCCGCAAACCTCGTAGCCCGATCCCACAATTCCGTCATATCTCTAGGCAAAAAGTCATTGATGTCATACTAGAAGCTTTGAGTCAGAAGACCTGACTTGAAGTATTGGATGGCAATGGCATCATGAGACTTCTTGCACTTGAAGTATTGAGCCTTAAATCGGATTAGGTATGATCGAAAGGACTCATTTTTTTGCTGTTGGACTTTCGACAGCCTCTCTAGGTTATCTCTAACCCTCTGCTATCATGCAAAGTATTGGAAAAATTTATCCGGCAATTCTTTTAAGTAGGTGATCTGCCCAGCCGGCAGCTCATTAAACCACTAGTAGGCCATGCCAGATAAATATGTCAAGAATCTCGATAGAGTACCCCATCAAGGCAGCCATGAACAACCATCATTTGTCAGTAGCTTCCCACAAAACTGTTGGGGTATGTCTATTGGTGTAAGGGCACCATGATCATTAATTTTGACGATAACAAAACACTTATTATTTAACATTTGTATTGAGTTTGAGTTTCAGGAAAATGCAAATGGTTACAAGTGTAGAGGAGAAGTTTAAGCTCGCATCCATGGCGGATTGGAGGAGCTTGATAGAGTAGGAGCTTCGTATGGAGCGAGAGCTTGAAAACAAGAAGATGAAGAATATGATAGTTTTTTTCTATTTTTGATTTATGTATTTGTCTTTTTGTTCTTTGCTTCTTATTTGCTTAGATTTATTGTTAAAGAGCCCAAAGTAACAAATAGTAGTCCTAGGAATACTTACTCTACCCTAAGATACTTAAACATCTTGTAGAGAATTTAGAAACCAAAGTAGGAATCAAATAGCCTAATCAGGTGTCCAATATGGACATCAAATGTATGATCTTTGACTTTAAAAGGTCTGATCGTTTGATCATACGTCCAAAACACTTAAGCTGGAAACCTACTCTCTGTCTGCTAGTTTTAAACATCCGATCCTTAGTCTAGACATCTTAAAAGACATCTGAGGACTTTGCCAGACGTCTAATTAGAGGATTGTTGACTTGTCAGACTTAATCGTTGAGGATCAACCCTTAATCTGATTTAAATATACTTTTAGACGTCCATAGTTCATCCCAGATGTCTGATAAATAGACGTTAGGCTTAGATCTGACCCTAATCACATCTTGTTAGACCTAATAGCTGTTTGAGCTTTGGGAAATCCATTCTCGCAGTGATTTATGTTTCCAAATGTCCATACCTTCTGCCAGACATCCGATCTGTCATCTGTGCAACTTATTACTAGAACCCTGTTTCGATCTTGTGAAAACAGGAAAGAAACCTTCTTAGGATTAAATGTCTGATTATAAGCCCAAACATTTCATAATTAAATCCTAGACGTCCGTCTTGATCCAACTCAATTCAGATCTTTTACCCTTCTAGATCAGACGGCCGATCCCTAGATCAAATGTTGACCCAAATGTTTGATAATAGATCCAGATGTTTGATAGCCCTGTCAAAATCATTAATGACCCTAATTTCGGCCTATTTTGCCTTGAATTTCTTCCCAACGGCTATAGAAGCCTTACAAGGCCTTCTAAACCTTTCTTATGGCCTCTATAAATAGAGGGGCACTCTTCCTTTGTTAGACACACCAAGAAACACTACTTCCACTCATATTGTGTTCAAAAGAAAAAAGGAATCACCTAGAAGTGTTGTTGCTCTTCAAACCACACTCTTGAGAGCATCCTTGTTGTGCACCTGCTCTCCCGCCTACGAATACGAGAGCACTACAGTGCCATCTCATGGTCACGCACCCCGCATTACTAGCCGACGCACTTCCACCAAAGGGAAGTTTCCTTAGCCTATAGTAGCTAGATTTACTTATTTACTTTGTGGCTCTATAGGATATTTGTATTATTGTCTTTGGTTGGGTACTCGCCTTGTGAATTCTCATTTTCCTCGCAAAACAAAATACTCCTCGTGAAGATGAGAGGTTTTGAGGAACGTTACCCCCGTAGGTAGTAGCGTGGTTGTATTGAGGTTGAATTACCCTCATTTTAAGTAGTTCGGTTAGTGGATTTAATCAACTAGGTCGATCGGAAAATCCTAAGTCGAGAGGCTTAGGTGGTGTTTTTACCTGGGTTTAGGTTTCCACCTAAAAATTCTTGTGTACTTGTGTGATTTTTATTTTTGTGATATTGTCGCATATTTATTTCTGTATTATTTATTTATCCTGTAAATCTCACCCCCCTCCGTCAAAACCTACACCGTCATCCCAACATATTGGACCATGACAGGCTGCTTAAACGTTTTTGACAGGGATGTCGTCATTACCTCCTCCGTAAAAGGGTAGGTAGTGACATAGGAATGCAGGTGTATGCCCCTCATCACCCAGGTGACCTAGCGGACGATCTCAAGTATCGAGCCTCCTCCTCTTGTCATCATGGGGTGAGCCCCGGACTGCTCCCCCGACGAAGGCGGGCGAGGAACTTTAAGCGGGCTAGGAGGAACTTCCTCTTTCTAGCTACTAAGCTCGTGTTTTAACTTCCTGAGCTGTTCACGCAAGCAGGCATTCTCTTTTTCTACTACAAGATGCCACTTTAGTTGGTCGTCTTCAGGACTAGAGTTTTGGGGCTCCTTCGGCTGAATCTTGTGGTCCTCCTTGATCTGCATGATTTCAAGGAGTTTATCCATGATCGACTGCTGCTCAGCCTTTAGGGCCGCTAGCCTGGCCTCGTACTCTTCCTCCCTCGCCTGCATTTCAAGGAAAGGGTCCCACTGAGGATTCTCGGGGAGAGATGACTCAGGTTGCCAGCTGTAACGAACGCGCGCTTCAAACATCTTTTAAGATGTCTAGGAAGTGGCCCAGACGTCTGACCAGACGTCTGGAACCACTTCCAGACGTCTGGGAATCGGTTATTGTTGGCACGCGCGATTCGTCTGCGCGCTCCTACGTACGCTCTCTCTCCCTCTCTTTTTCCCTCTCTCCTGCGGTCGCAGACCACCCTGTCCCGCTCTCTCTCTCCTCCTCGCGCGGCCTTAAAAGGCCACGCCCTCCCCCTCACTCCCGTCACCTTCGCCCCCTCCCTCTTCTCCTTCCAGTCGGTGCGTGAGAGCGAGCGCGAGTGAGCGGCGGCGGCGACAGCCGCGACGGGTGCGGGAGGAGGTGCTGCGCAGGGGAGGAGGCGTCGGCTATGAGGGCTCGAGCCTGCCGGGGCAGCGGGAGCCGGCCGGCGGGGGCGCAGCAGACGCGAGGTGGCGCGACAGGCCTGCTGCAGCTCGAGCAGTAGCGGAGCACTCGCAGCGCGGCAGTGCATCGCGAGCGGAGGGCGAGTGGCGTCCTGATTTTGGAAAATTTTCCAGAATCAGACGTCTGGGCTTCCAACCAGGCGACGGGGAAGACGTCCGGAGGACTGTCCAGACGTCTGAAAGGTGAGTTATTTTCGTACCTTCTTCCTTTCCTACGACCGTCCGTACTGAGAGAGACAAATGGGTACGCCTAGGTTCGGGATTCGCATCCAACGCGAATCAGATGTCTGGCTGCAGTGCCAGACGACTGGAACGACTTCTAGACGTCCGGGGTGACCATCGGACGTCTGGAAACTAGGCCAAACGCCCCGCAGGCTTCTGGACGTCTAAGAGACCACGCAGAGCAAGGTAACCCCTGATCCACTTTTAAGACATCTGGAATAAGTTCCAGACGTCTGATTTTGCACTGTTCCGCCATTTTTGACCCGTTTAGGGCCCGTTCGGGTTCCGTTTTCCGCATTTCGAGTTGCATTCTTTTCGGAATTAAATCCTCTACCTGTCTACAGTAGCTATATACTATTTTGAGAAACTCCCTGTGTTTGATCCTTGTGATAGGACCCCGTTCCATTGCAGTCTCGGGGTTTACGGAGGCGCGCGGGATTTCCGACCACACCCCCAGTACTCCTATTGTAACCGATAGAGTGGCTTTTAAGTTTATTGGTACAATCTGTTAAATTATGGAACCATAAATAGCACCTAGGACATTGCATGAATCCTAGGAATGAGAAACTAGAATGAGTGGTAGATCCTAGGGTGTTGCATGAATCCTAGGGCTGGAAAACTAGATTGTATAATAGATCCTAGGGTATGGCATGAATCCTAAGATGGGAAAAACTAGTGGAATATATGAATACTGCAGTCTTGGAAAATGTGGAAAAGAAATAATAGCTGCCTGTGAATTGAATTAACAGCTACCTGCTATGAATAAATAAACGTGATTGAGAATATAGATTGTAAGAACGTGAAACTGGAAAGTGAAACCTGGATGTTCTGAGTTAAAAGAGCTGGAACCCTACGGGGAATTAGGAGTAGAACTCTTGGAAAGTGAATGGAATAGAATTGGGGAAGTGAGCTGGCCCTTGAGTACGGAGTACCAAGGAGAGTGACTGTCCCCTTGTTTAGTGCAGAGTGGAGCCAGCCCCCCAGGGACCCGAGGTTAGGACTGGCCACTCTGTACCGACTTGCTGGCCCTCGTGTACGTAGTACCGAGGAGAGCTACTAGTGTAGAGAGGTACTAGCTACCCCACGGGCCCCGGGGTTCTGCTAGCCTCCTACACTGACTTGTTAGGCCCACTGGGGCAAACCAGGGTAGTCAGGCGAGGGTGCGCAGACTGTGAAGGGGCAAGGCCCCTGTTTGGTTACTGTGGAGGGGTTGGACCCCTGTTACTGAGAGGGCTCTGCCCTGTACTGGTTCCGTGCTATGCTTTGGGCGCACCCGTTAACGGAAACGACTGACCGCATGCCAGTGCGGGTTAGCTACCCGTGCATTTACCGCGCGTGCCGTAGTCACCGTTACGTCTGTCAGTGACCTTGGGGTGGTTGACTGAGAGTAGGATCACCACGAGGGACTCTCCTGGCCAGGAGAGCACCACGTGCTACTTCTACTGTTCGGAAAAGACTGCAATCAAGATCATTCCCACGAGGAACATTCGAGATCAAGTGAAGGATCTGAGAAATAGATAAATTGTGAAACAATAGAAAGACGTAAATAAAGGAAGAAAGAAAATTAAAACAGCTACTATACACTTTACTGTTTCTTTAGTTTAGCTGCCACTCTACTCAGCGTTTTGCTGATGTGTTACACTCGTTACCTTTCAGGACCAGGTGTTGAGCAGCCAGGGTCAGCGGCTGCAAAGGATGCTGGGCCGAGTAGGGTCCAATAGAGTTACCACTGTTCTCTTGTACCTCTTTTTTTGGTTCCACTGTAATGAGTAATTCTTGTTTCCGTTGTACTTTTCTTTACCTGCAATTCATATTATGTTATGAATGTTGTTCTGCTGTTGTGGTGGTACATACTGTAGTGGTTTTTTCCTTACTGCTGTATTTTCTTACTGTTAGTTATATTCATGTTGAATGTGGTTTATTTTACTGCTCTTTTGGTTACTTCCTCGTTGGACGGCCAGGTCTTGGGGTTTAATCGAGTCAGTCTGGTTCTCGTGTCTCGTAGGGACTCGGGAATCGGGTCGTAACAAGATGGTATCAGAGCAAGGTCGTCCCGAGAAGTGAATCAACTGACTGGAAAATAACCAATTCACATGTCTATAACCAGAGTAGCCACCACAACATATCTTTTGACATGAGTTCTTAGACGTTTCCGTTAGGTATCGATCCGTAGTGACGTGTTCCATTTTATTTCGCGTCTCCTTGCAGGAGATGCCTCGTCGTGGGACCAGTGAGGCGGGCCGCAAGCGCGGCCGAGGACGAGGTCGGCGAGGTGGGCGTGCCGTTGCCGACGTCCCAGTGGACCAGCCACTACTCTCGGGCGTCCAGGCCCAGGACCTCGCCCGGATGATACGAGACATTGTACGAGAGGAGCTCCACCCACCGCCCCGAGCGCCTCACCCTGGGGCTGCGGAGGGGGAATCCTCTGTGGGACCACTCGACGGACGCGGCGCTAGACACGGGGGAGGGGATGGGCCGCTGCAGCCCCCACCTTCCTCCGACACTTCTATGCACGAGGCACCGTTGCCTGGAGGTGCACCAGCATCCCCACTACAGCGCCACTCCGAGCTTTTCGGGCAGTTCTGGAAGCTGAAGCCCCCCTCCTTCAAGGGGGATGAGGACCCAACCGAGGCAGAGGACTGGCTCGAGCAGCTGGAGAAGATTTTCGACACCCTTCGCCCCCCGGTGGAGTGCCGCGTGGCCTTTGCCACGTACCAGCTGGAGAGTGCGGCACATAGGTGGTGGAGGGCGGACTGCGGACAGGAGAGGGATGAGCCAACCTGGGACCGGTTTGTCGCCCTCTTCTGCGAGCAATACTTTCCCCAGACGTGGCAGGATCAGAGGAGGCGGGAGGTCCACACTCTCCGCCAAGGAACGATGACTGTGAGCGCGTACCTTACGCGTTTCCTAGAGCTGTCCCGCCTTGCAGCGACAGCGGTGGCTACTGAGGAGGAGCACCTTTGGAGGTTCACCGAGGGGCTCCGGCCTGTGATTCGGGGGTATGTCAAACCCCTGAAGCTGCCTACGTTTTCAAGGATGGTGGAGGCAGCCATGACTTACGAGGAGACCAACCCATCCGCGTGAGACACTGACGGCGGGCGGAAGAGGCCTTTTCAGCTGAACTTTTCACAGGGCCAGCGAGAGAGGAGACACATGGCATTCGCAGGAGAGCCGTCATGTTTTACAGGGCCATTAGTGGCCTTTGGGGGCCCTCGACAGGGGCCAGTCGCCAGCACCGGACCCCCGCCCAGCCGACAGCAGGGACCCACTGAGGGCGGGAGCCAGGTTCCCCTCTGTTACCAGTGTGGCCAGCCGGGCCACATTAGAAGGGACTGCCCGTCTAGGGCAGGAGGTCAGCAGATACTTCTCGCGCAAAGCACTGGAGGGCGCGTAGGAGGCCGTGGTTCCCAGGCGCGAGGAGGAGGACAGCAGTCGTGAGGAGGGTACCGGCCAGCACCTACCCGTCCGACGCAGAGTGTGGCTGCTTCGTCCGCACCTAGAGCTGAGGGGCGTATCAACGCCCTGACACACAGGGACGCCAGAGCTTCGGGATCGGTGGTAGTAGGTATGGTTTCAGTTTCCGGCAAACTCGTTTACACACTTTTCGATTCCGGCGCTACGCACTCGTTTATCGCAGCCAGTTTCGCAGTTAGTTTAGACCAGGATTATACAATATTAGAAAATCTGTTCGTAATCCGAGGTCCGAGTGGTCAGCTGTTTGCAGCTGAGGAGGTGTACACGGATTGCGAGGTCAGCGTCGGGGGACATAGCCTGCCAGCTGACCTGATTATGTTACAGATGGAGGACTTCGGAGTGATTCTGGGGATGGACTGGCTGTCCGCTTACCATGCCTTGGTAGACTTTTTTGAGAGGAAGATCGTCTTCTCCATTCCGGAGTTGCCTTCTTTCGAGTTTCACGGACAGCCAGTGGACGAAGGTTTCAGGTGCATTTCGGCACTTCGGGCGGCAAGACTTTTGAGCCAGGGGTGTGAGGGCTTCCTAGCTTGTGTGGTGGCAGAGCCCAGCCCTGTGGCAGACTTCCAGAGCATCCCGGTGGTCAGAGAATACCCTGACGTGTTTCTAGACGAGTTACCAGGACTACCGCCCAAGCGTGAGATCGAGTTTGAGATCTCACTAGTACCAGGGACTAGCCCCATCTCCACCACGCCATACAGGATGGCACCGCTTGAGCTGCGAGAGCTCAAGTCCCAGTTGCAGGACCTTTTGGAGAAAGGTTTCGTGAGGCCCAGTGCGTCTCCCTGGGGAGCCCCAGTACTATTTGTGAAGAAGAAGGATGGGACCTTACGCCTTTGTGTGGACTACCGACAGCTGAATAGGGTCACCATCAAGAACAGATATCCGCTGCTAACGATCGACGACTTATTTGACCAGTTGCGGGGTGCCACGGTGTTTTCCATGATTGACTTGAGGTCGGGATACCACCAGTTGAGGATCAGGGAGACCGACGTCTCCAAGACAGCTTTCTGCACCCGGTACGGACACTACGAGTTTTTGGTCATGCCGTTTGGGCTGACCAATGCCCCCGCTGCTTTCATGGATCTGATGAACCGGGTGTTTAGACCGTACTTGGACCAGTTTGTGGTGGTTTTCATAGATGATGTACTCATCTATTCTAGAGATCGGACGCAGCACGGACAGCACTTGCGGATGGTTCTGGACACTCTGAGACGATGCAGGCTGTATGCCAAATACAGCAAGTGCGAGTTCTGGTTGAGGGAGGTGACCTTCTTAGGTCATGTGATCTCTGGAGACGGCTTGGCGGTGGACCCAGCCAAGGTCGAGGCAGTACTCAGGTGGGAGAGACCGCATTCAGTCACTGAGATTCGTAGTTTCCTGGGACTGGCAGGCTACTACAGACGATTCATCAGAGGATTTTCATAGATCGCGCATCCTATGACACAATTGACCTGGATGGACGTGCCCTTCGCTTGGACAGACGCCTGTGAGGCGTGTTTTCTGGAGCTGAAGGAGAGGTTGACCTTGGCTCCCGTGCTCACCATCCCTGACAGTAGTGGCAGGTTCGTTGTGTACACGGACGCCTCCTTGCAGGGGTTAGGAGGTGTGCTCATGCAGAGGGGTCACGTTGTCGCTTACGCTTCCCGGCAACTGAAGCCCCATGAGCATACCTACCCTACCCATGACCTAGAGTTGGCAGCTGTTGTCTTCGCGCTGAAGACTTGTAGGCACTACTTGTACGGTGAGACCTTCGAAATTTTCACAGATCACAAGAGCCTCAGATACCTTTTTGATCAGAAGGAGCTCAACATGAGACAGAGACGTTGGTTGGAGCTCCTGAAGGACTACGACTGCAGCATCTCCTACTACCCGGGAAAGGCCAATGTGGTGGCTGACGCCTTGAGCCGTAAGGCGCCAGCACACTTGGCCAGTTTACAGTTACAGAGCTGGAGCCTTTGGGAGGAGGTAGGCAGTTGGCGACCCCTGGAGTTACAGGGGCACTGTGGGGCAGTGACGGTGACACAACAGACCAGGCCAGAGTGATAGACCGCATCATCACAGGACAGATGGTCGATCCGTACTTGCAGTCCTTGCGCGACAGAGTACTGTCGGGAGACCCAGGGGACTTCTCTTTCACAGACCAGGTGCTGCGCCTGAGGGGACGGTTATGCATTCCCAGAGACGATGAGCTGTTGAGAGAGCTCCTGACTGAGGCACACGGTTCCAGGTTCACCATACATCCCGGAAACACGAAGATGTACCACGACTTGAGACGCGAGTTTTGGTGGATGGGGATGAAGTGGGATGTGGGTGAATTCGTACAGCAGTACTTAGTGTGCCAGCAGGTGAAAGCCGAGCATCAGAGGCCTGCAGGGCCGCTACAGCCGCTTCCAGTGCCAGAGTGGAAGTGGGAGAGCATCACCATGGACTTGGTGGTGGGCTTACCTGTTACCCAGCGAGGACACGACGCTGTCTGGGTAATTGCGGATAGACTGACAAAGACGGCACATTTCCTGCCGATCCGAGTCACTTTAGGACCAGCACAGTTGGCAGAGAGGTATATCCGTGATGTGGTACGACTACACGGAGTTCCGCGGGAGATCGTATCCAACCAGGATACCCGCTTTACGTCCCAGTTTTGGGTTGAGTTTCAGCAGGCCTTGGGGACGCGGTTGAGGTTTAGTACGGCTTACCACCCCCAGACGGACGGACAGTCTGAGCGCACGATACAGACAGTTGAGGACCTTTTGCGTGCCTGTGTACTGGACTGGAGGGGCTCTTGGGAGGAGCACCTGCCCCTAGCGGAGTTTGCATACAACAACAGTTATCACTCGAGTATCGGCATGGCTCCCTACGAGGCTCTATACGGACGGAGGTGTACTGCACCCTTGAGTTGGGTTGAGGAGGGGACCAAGTGGGAGGTTGGCCCCAGGTTGATCTGGCAGAGTCAGGATGTGATCGAGCAGATCCACAAGCGACTCCGCACTGTCAGGAGCAGACAGAAGAGCTACGCGGATCGGAGACGTAGAGAGGTGCAGTTTGAGGTTGGAGACCACGTCTTTCTTCGTGTTTCGCCTATGAAGGGCCTGCAGCGGTTTGGGGTGAGAGGGAAGCTCGCACCGAGGTTTGTGGGGCCCTTTGAGGTCCTGGAGCGGGTTGGACCCGTTGCTTGCAGGCTTGCCCTCCCTCCCCAGCTTTCTAGTGTGCACGACGTGTTCCACGTGTCCAACCTCAGAAAGTACGTAGCCGATCCCAGTCACGTACTGAGTCACGAGAGCGTCGAGGTGGGCGACGACCTGACCTACCCCGAGCGACCAGTACAGATTCTAGACCGTGCCATCCGCAGTTTGAGACGAAAGCAAGTACCCCTGGTAAAGGTTTTGTGGAGGAGCCAGCGGTACGAGGAGGCTACTTGGGAGCCTGAGGCGGCAATGCGGGAGCGGTACCCGGAACTCTTCACGGGTACGTCTTTTCGGACCGGCTTCGGTCCTCTTTGAGTTTGTTATGGTATTTATGACGTTTTCCCTCACCCTAGTTAGCACAAGTTTCGGGGACGAAACTTCCTTTGAGTTTGTTATATTGTAACGAACGCACGCTTCAGACATCTTTTAAGACGTCTGGGAAGTGGCCCAGACTTCTGACCAGACGTCTGGAACCACTTCCAAACGTATGGGAATCGGTTATTGTTGGCATGCGTGATTCGTCTGCGCGCCTGAGCGCGCAGACCTGCGTACACTCTCTCTCCCTCTCTTTTTCCCTCTCTCCTGCAGCCTCAGACCACCCTGTCCCGCTCTCTCTCTCCTCCTCGCGCGGCCCTAAAAGGCCACGCCCTCCCCCTCACTCCCGTCACCTCCGCCCCCTCCCTCTTCTCCTTCCAGTTGGTGCGCGAGAGCGAGCGCGAGTGAGCGGCGGCGGCGACAGCCGCGGTGGGTGCGGGAGGAGGTGCTGCGCGGGGGAGGAGTCGTTGGCCGTGAGGGCTTGAGCTTGCCGGGGCAGCGGGAGCCGGCCAGCGGGGGCGCAGCAGACGCGGGGTGGCGCGGTAGGCCTGCTGCAGCTCGAGCAGCAGGCGGAGCACTTGCAGCGCGGCCGTGCGTCGCGAGCAGAGGGCAAGTGGCGCCCTGATTCTGGAAAATTTTCCAGAATCAGACGTCTGGGCTTCCAACCAGACGACGAGGAAGACGTCCGGAGGACTGTCCAGACGTCTGATAGGTGAGTTATTTTCGTACCTTCTTCCTTTCCTATGACCGTCCGTACTGAGAGAGAGAAATGGGTACGCGCAGGTTCGGGATTTGCATCCAACGCGAATCAGACGTCTGGCTGCAGTGCCAGACGACTTGAACGACTTCCAGATGTCCAGGGTGACCATCAGACGTCTAGAAATTAGGCCAGACGCCCCGCAGGCTTCTGGACGTCTGAGAGACCACGCAGAGCAAGGTAACCCCTGATCCACTTTTTAAGACGTCTGGAATAAGTTCCAGACGTCTGATTTTGCACTGTTCCGTCATTTTCGACCCGTTTAGGGCCCGTTCGGGTTCCGTTTTCCGCATTTCGAGTTGCATTCTTTTCGGAATTAAATCCTCTACCTGTCTACAGTAGCTATATACTGTTTTGAGAAACTCCTTGTGTTTGATCCTTGTGATAGGATCCCGTTCCATTGCAGTCTCGGGGTTTGCGGAGGCGCGCGGGATTTCCGACCACGCCCCCAGTACTCCTATTGTAACCGGTAGAGTGGCTTTTAAGTTTATTGGTACAATCTGTTAAATTATGGAACCATAAATAGCACCTAGGACATTGCATGAATCCTAGGAATGAGAAACTAGAATGAATGGTAGATCCTAGGGTGTTGCATGAATCCTAGGCCTGGAAAACTAGATTGTATAATAGATCCTAGGGTATGGCATGAATCCTAGGATGGGAAAAACTAGTGGAATATATGAATACTGCAGTCTTGGAAAATGTGAAAAGGAAATAATAGCTGCCTGTGAATTGAATTAACAGCTACCTGCTATGAATAAATAAACGTGATTGAGAATATGGATTGTAAGAACGTGAAACTGGAAAGTGAAACTTGGATGTTCTGAGTTAAAAGAGCTGGAACCCTACGGGGAATTAGGAGTAGAACTCCTGGAAAGTGAATGGAATAGAATTGGGGAAGTGAGCTGGCCCTTGAGTACGGAGTACCAAGGAGAGCGACTGTCCCCCTGTTTAGTGCAGAGCGGAGCCAGCCGCCCTAGGGACCCGGGGTTAGGACTGGCCACTCTGTACCGACTTGCTGGCCCTCGTGTACGTAGTACCGAGGAGAGCTACTAGTGTAGGGAGGTACTAGCTACCCCACCGGTCCCGGGGTTCTGCTAGCCTCCTACACCGATTTGTTAGGCCAACTGGGGCAAACCAGGGTAGTCAGGTGAGGGTGCGCGGACTGTGGAGGGGCAAGGCCCCTGTTTGGTTACTGTGGAGGGGTTGGACCCCTGTTACTGAGAGGGCTCTGCCCTGTACTGGTTCCGTGGTGTGCTTTGCGCGCACTCATTAACGGAAACGACTGACCGCGTGCCAGTGCGGGTTAGCTACCCGTGCATTTACCGCGCATGCCGTAGTCACCGTTACGTCTGTCAGTGACCTTGGGGTGGTTGACTGAGAGTAGGATCACCACGGGGGACTCTCCCGGCCAGGAGAGCGCCACGTGCTACTTCTATTGTTCGGAAAAGACTGCAATCAAGATCGTTCCCACGAGGAACATTCGAGATCAAGTGAAGGATCTGAGAAATAGATAAATTGTGAAACAATAGAAAGACGTAAATAAAGGAAGAAAGAAAATTAAAACAGCTACTATACACTTTACTGTTTCTTTAGTTTAGCTGCCACTCTACTCAGCGTTTTGCTGATGTGTTACACTCGTTACCTTTCAGGACCAGGTGTTGAGCAGCCAGGGTCAGCGGCTGCAAAGGATGCTGGGCCGAGTAGGGTCCAATAGAGTTACCACTGTTCTCTTGTACCTCTTTTTTTGGTTCCACTGTAATGAGTAATTCTTGTTTCCGGTGTACTTTTCTTTACCTGCAATTCATATTATGTTATGAATGTTGTTCTGCTGTTGTGGTGGTACATACTGTAGTGGTTTTTTCCTTACTGCTGTATTTTCTTACTGTTAGTTATATTCATGTTGAATGTGATTTATTTTACTGCTCTTTTGGTTACTTCCTCGTTGGACGGCCAGGTCTTGGGGTTTAATCGAGTCAGTCTGGTTCTCGTGTCTCGTAGGGACTCGGGAATCGGGTCGTTACACCGGCTAGGTTGTGCAGACTTCTCCTTATTGGGCCCGACTTCCAAGTGGCATCCCTTGGACACCGAGATGCTAGACTTCGCCAGGGCTGCCTTCTTGGGATTGCTGCGAGAGGAATTGCGAGTCGTGGGGGCCATCCTTAGGTTTAAAGTAAGGAAACAACATCCAATGACAGTCGTTTCCCATAGACGGCATCAATTGATTAGGGCCCTATGTGATAGGGGACCCGAATCAATAACAATCGCAAACGAACACACAAAGAGAATGCATAAGAGATTGATGACCCAATTCCACCCGAAGGAAATTACATCTAGGGGGAGGGCGATGCTCCCAAATTTCCACTATAGTTGTTGGTGATACAATCACTCTACTTCTCTCTCTTGGGTTGCATGAAAAGAGCCCCTGAGAGCCTTTCTTCCCTATTTATAATACAGGAGATATCTAACAGCATTTAATCCTTATAACGGATCTCACAGATTTTCCGGTACATCTGTTACTTGGCTATAAATAGCATTAGAAATGCCACCATTAATACTGACGTAGATGTTGTTGTCACCTCTTCAACTCTGGCCAATCAGGTTCTTTGACAAGTTGGGCTTGCCTGGATCCATCTGGATATAGATGAGTCGAGTAGACCTGGATTTACCTATTTATCAGGTTGCCAAGTCCTTTTTGGACTTTGTCCAAAATTTTAAGTCCAAAAATACATTTTACCCTTCATCATGTTCATTACAACTATAGGCATCTAGAGTGAGAAAGGTCTTCCTAACATCATTTTCATCACACTTCCTTTTTACATTGGCTATATTGTATCCCTTCTTCAAACATTATAGGATATCAGAGATGACAGTGTCATTCAAGGTGATTTCAACACCATAAACATTAGACTATCTTCTTCCTGGTTGAATTGGAATCAACCACGTTTACATAGCATAGGATCATGGCAAGTGGGTAGGCTCCCTGAATTGGACCATTAAAGGTTGGATAGAAACTAACATCATAGAAGCAAGTGAATTCTTGATAATCCAATAGAGTAAAAAGTGTGGGAATACTCTCGCAAAATCACTTCATAAAATTGGCCAACTACGGTGATGGGTGAACTAGCGTATGACTCAACATTCCCAGAACACTTTTAGGTTGAGGTATTGGCATAAGGAATCATCAAATTGAATGGCAATGACTCTTCACGACCATGTTCCCAAAAGTTGATAGATTGACTAGTTGAACTATCCATAACCGATGAGGGTTTTTTAACAATAAGATACTATGTCTTAATTAATGATTATTGGGAACTAAATATAGTTTTTGTGGTGATGCAAGAAAATCAAATAACTCAGAAATGGTAGTCGAGTAACATGGTAGCCAAGCAACATGATGGGTAACTCGGCAAATGGAAGCCAAGAAACTAACTTGGATGACTCGGATCCAAATAAACAACTGGTCATAGAAACTCAGATGCTGCAGATCTGGCTAACAAACTAAAATCTTAATTACATGAAGTTTAAATCTCATAATTCAATCTTGTAAGATCTTTAAGATTGATATTGATTACAAATCCAACCATGCCCAAGTATTATTGTAAGGGAAAGGTCAATTCTGCTAGTCTGACACGTCTGACTAAGAAAAGGCGTATACTTGAGTACTCGTAAGGAAAGAGAGATGACTCATGAAATCTCCTAAATGGCTAATAAGCTAAAACAACTAAATCATTAATTTCTAACATGGAATAAGTGAGTTAAAAAAGCTACTGGCAATACAAATTAGAAAATGAATAAGGCTAATGAGCCTAAAACAAATCAAGCCAAAAGGCAAAGATCCCAAAGAAAACCCTCAAGGTCTCAAAAATTTCATGCAAGTGAACACGAGGTGCTTATATTGAATCTAGATAATATTATTGATAGATTTATTGTACCAAGCCTAATACATCATCAAAAGAAGACGTGTTAGCTTTAATCAAATCAAAATGCTAGCAACAAGATGATTGGCACCAAAAAAAAATTATCATAATTTGATATCACTTTAGAATTAAAGTTTTATTCTCAACGCCATCGTTGCCCACTAACAAGAAGAGCTCTCTATTCTCCCTCAATTACTTCCATTTTTAAGGGCTTGTAAGGAGTCAAATCATTAAAATATATATCAATTAGTACTTAACTTAGATTTATCTTTCATATCTATCTTTGATGGGAACTGATAGAATATTGTATTCCATTTTCTGTCCAAGTTTGAATTTGCAATTTGAGTTATGTCATTCTAAGGATGGGTGCAAATTATGAATAACAAAAACCATTAAATGAAAATGAACCAACCCAATTTAGACTTGGCCAGCAAGTTGAGAACCTATCAGACTTCCACCCATTCCCTTAACCTATACTTAATTAAATGGGCTTAAATCTAGTAATGCTTCGCTCACAATGACCCAACATGATGCTCATCTTAGCTAGGAATAAAGTGATTGGGCAATATTACAACGATAACAGATTATTTAAGTGCATAAGGTCATACATCTGAAAAATAGTATTAAATCATAAACTAGAAAACTAATTAATGATGAATCATATATAAATATGTTGTAGGATACTATTTTAAAACTTAAACTTAAGTATTTTAAATGATCATATTAAATCTATTAGGCTCATACTGAATAAGATATGCAGATAAATTTTCTTAGTTAGATTGAAATCCAGATTTAAATCATCACACTATATATTTGTGAAGGTGAAGATGAGTGACCTGAGGGGATTAACAGTGTAAAAATATTAAGTTAAAGCTCACAATTTTTTTTGTTTTCTAGAGACGTTATTTAATGGAATATCAAAGCTAGCTGGTATTGATGTACTTTACCATCAAGCTGTTTAATATCTAAACTACCATTATAATAGAGGCAATTATAAATAGATATGTTAATAGAGACTAGTCTGAGCCCATCCATACTTTCTTCGAGTATCTTAATGTATTACATGAAGTGTGTAGAAATAAAATATTAATATATATTTATATTTGAATAAAATTTTTTATACTTTCACTTTATTGTAAATATTTGAAATAAAATAATTTTAAATGTACCAATTATTTCTAATTTTATACCAATGATTTTTTCTAATGAACTTTTAGATAATTTCTTTTTTGAATCAAAGCACCTAGATGATTTTTTATTTCAAATTATTTTATATTTATATAATTTAATTTTGAATCATTTTATAATGATGTAAAATTAAATTGTATAGATGTATAATAATTTTATATATGTGTAATTTAATTTTAAATTATTTTGTATAGATATAAAATATCAAATTATACTTAAGTAAATTGCATAGATATAATTTAATAATTATTTTATATCAACATAAAATAAATTTATGTATATGTAAAATATAGGAAGGAAAGAAAAAAAAAAAAAAAAAAAAAGAGAAGATTGATCACGAGTACCATTGTTGTACGAAAGATTTTAAAAATTGACGACGACTACGTTACCGTCACGTCAAGATCAAAATTTTATCACGTAAAAAAAATAAATAAACAGTGATAAATACTTATTTATACAGTACCGTTTCAACCGCTGTTTACTAATATAAAATATTAGAATTCAAATAATTATTCAAAAAAAAGCTACCGAAAATTTTACCCTTGGTCATGTCAGGTCGACGGGAAGTAGCCGGTACCAACTTGCATCCTCGCACAAAGGAAACCAGCTAGAAAAGGTTCAAATGCTTTGTTTCAAAAATTAGATCTAAGATAGCGATTTTTCCTCGTTGTGGAGCCACCGTGATTCTGTAATTCATAAAAAATGGTTAGTTTTTCACCAAATTTAGATCAAGGCCTGGATAGATGATCAAAATCAGACACGTTAATTTGTTTGGAGGGAGGATGTATGTACAGCAGTGTAGGTTGACAAGGAGTTGGCATATCCGGAAGCTATAGAAAGCAACACCTCTCCATATCGACAGGGTTCAACCTTTTGATATTACACAAAAAGGTCAAAGCTTTCAGATACTTCCGTACATCCTTTATATATATATATATATATACATATATGGAGATGCCCGGCCCTTGACAAGATCCTTAACAGATATTCACCATCTTTAGCTAAAAATTACATAAAGAAACACTTTTAGTTGCCGGCCTTCTTTGATATGCGTATCCTAATCTTCGAAGGCGACAACTTCGGCAGAAATTATCTCATGTTTAGTTAATTATAGACATAAAACTAGTAATGGGATTGGGAATAGGTGTCCAAAGGAAGCAAACTTCGCCAAGGATGCTGGTATCAAAATTGTAAAAATTGACGTATTTTATAATGTGTGATGTATTATATTAGTGTAAAATAATTTTACGTTAATATAAAATTATCAAGATTTATTTAGTATCGATGAAGAAATATTTTGCATCGATGTAAAATTACTCTAAAGTTATTTTACATTAACGTATTTTGATTTTCAATTAATTTTTTCTTTTATGTAAAGTGATTATTCACTTATAGAAAATTATTTTCATTTGGAACGATTTATGGTTCAGTGCTTAATGTTTAGAACTCTAAATCCAAAATGAAAATTTATTTTTTATAGGTAAAATCATTTTTCATCAACCTTAAATCTTAAATTTTAAATACTAAACACTAAATCCAACTTTAAATCCTAAATCCTAAATCCAAACTACTATGCATCTATGTAAAATCACTCAGAATCATTTTACACTGATACAAAATTACTTTATACCAATATAAAATCTTCAAGGATTATTTTACACTTATACTCCAAATCCAATCATATCAATATATTGTAAAATACATCTCATAATAAATTTTTATATATTTTAACTTTTCTTAAATAAGCAAAAACCCGCATATACAAGAGGCTTCCTTTGTGAAAAGCCAAGTTAAATGAACCTTCCCCTTTACAGAGACCTCCATTTATTAATAATCTTTTGTGATCCACCTCCAATAAAATCAACTTTTTTTAGGGTTTAACAAGTTGCATAGAAGGGTATCCACAGAATACCGTCTACCGAAGGCAACTGTAAGTACCGGATAAATAATCTAGAAGAGCCTTTGGATCCAAACATGAACCTCAATCACATGGGATATCTATGGGCTTCATGGTTTTCTTACGATGTACTCTCAATCACATCTTCCTCTAAATTCTCGTGTAAAATTAACAAGATGAGAGTACAAAAATACATATTTCAATGCATTTTACAACATGTATAGTGAGGAAATATAGTTTTACTATACGTATTAGTTTTAACTGATATATTTTAATTTTTCAATAATAAAATTTATTCTATAGGTAAAAATTATTTTTCATATGTGAAAAGTCTAGGTGAAAATTTATTTTCTACTTATGTATTTTAGTTTAAAAAAATGAAAAATTATTTTTCACCTATCGGTGAAGTGAAAAATTATTTTTCATTAGTGGAAAGATAAACTACATTACTGTGTTTTGATTTTCTCCTAATGAAAAATTATTTTTCACCAATAGGTAAAAATAAAAATATACTGATATATTTTAATTTTTCACTGATTTTTTTTATTTTTCATCAGTAAAAAATTAATTTAGATGACAAACATCATTTTATACATATGAAAAATTATTTTCAATCGACATATTTTAGAATTTTAATTTTTGATGATGTGTTTTAATTTTTAACATGATAAAATTTATTTTTAACTCATATGTTTTGATTTTCCCACATGTGATATGGTCACTTTTTATGAGTTATGGTGAATCTCGACGGTATGCATATACGAGTGAAGGGTTGCTTTTTTCAAGTGAAAGGCGTGCTTACGTAGGTGGGAGCATGAGTAGAGACCCATGCATCAAAAAAATATACTACAATATACGTTTTTAACTTTTTCACAAAAGATTATTATCTTACCATACCACAACTACTTGTCCCGCAATCTATTCCACCACATAACCTAACATGAACGCAACTTATCTCCAATGGGATGGATATCCAGTGGTATGGAATTATCCCACGGTCAAACACTGACGCCTTAGAGCTATTTGTTATGCAACATTCAATGAGTTATCCTATATTTGGCAAACTTTACCTTGAGATAAAGTTATCTCAGGAGGAAACTTCAAAACCTAAGATAAACTTATTTTGATGAGGAGGTGGGATAAACATATCCCTCTTGTAAGACATCTACAACAACTATCGCCTAAATCTCCCTATTTATCCTATAATTTAACTCATGCCTCTTCAGAACACCAAAATCAATCTATAGCCGATTTATCTCTCAATTTCATCACCTATAAAATGTATCTCTTAGAGTTTATTCTACGAAATAAATATGCCCTTGAGAAGTTGTCAAACGGGAATATCCATATCCCATCTTTTCATATGGACACATAAATTTCATATCCATATATTAATTAAAACCTTCAAGAAGTTGGAAACTCCCAATATTTATGATGTGAAAATCGTAATATCTAAATATGAAAAGAAAATCACTGAGAAAGAAAAAAAAAGAAAAGGGAAAACAAAGTGTCAAAATAAAATAAAATATAAAATACTATCCTAATTTAAGGAAGGGTGAGGTAAGTCTATGTAGTAACTGAAAATTAATTTAACTTTATGTCAGGCTGGTCTAATATTAAGGCAACACATCTCTTAAGATGTATGATGGAAACTTACAAAGTCAAGAAGAAGAATTTACATATGATTTTTATTGATTTGGAGAAGGCCTATGATTCTGTAACAAGAAATATCTTGTGAAGAATTTTGAAGAAGAGATAAGTGAAGGTTTCCCTTCGAAGGAGGGGTGACGTAATAAATGCGGAAATAAGATATAAAGCAATCTCACAAAAATCAATCGTACAAGTACACAAGTAATTTTAGGTGGAAACCCAAACCGAGTGAAAACCACCACCTAACCCTCTCGAGTTAGGATTTTCCGATCAACCTAGTTGATCAAATCCACTAACCGAATCACTTTAAAACGAGGGTGATTCAACCTCAGTACAACCACGCTACAAGTACGAGGGTAGCGTTCCTCAACCCCTTCTCTCCACGAGAAGGATTTTGTCCCACGAAGGAGACAGGAATTCGCAAAGCGAATACCCAACCAAATAACAAAGATAAAATAAACAAAAAGTCCTATAGAGCCAACAAAGTAATTATAAACCTAGCTTCTATAGGAATTAGGAAACTCCCCTTTGCAAGGAGTGCATCGAGTTGATGACGCGGTGCGTGTGCCACGCGACGGCGCAACGTCGCTCTCGTAAATAACGGCGGGAGAGCGGGTGCGCGAAGCTTGATGCTCTCTAGAGAATGGACCTTAAGCTTGGAGAGCAAGATCTTTTCTGGACACAAAAGAGTGTAAAAGTGTGAAGCTGAGTGTGTATTGTGTCTCTAAGCGTCTATTTGTGTTGCAAAGGTTCCCCTCTATTTATAGAGGCCTTAGGAAGGCTTTGGAAGGCTTAGGAAGGGTTCTATAGCCGTTGGGTGCAAAGTCCAAGAGAATCAGGCCGAAATCAGGACAATGATTACATTTGACAGGGTGATCAGACGTCTAATTCTGGCATCAGACGTCTGGAAGGTCACTTTAAGACGTCTGATTTCAAGGTCAGACGTCTGATTCTATGCGGGTTTCCTCCTGACTTGAATCAGATCTAAACAGGGTTTTTGTTCAAGTTGATCAGACGACATACAGGACGTCTGGCACTATGCCCGGACGTCTGGAAACCAACTTTTCCTACGGAATGGATTTTCCAACCGTTGCAACGGCTAGAAAATCTCTGAGAAGAGATTTTGGGTCAGCCGAGGCAAAACGGTCAATTATCAGACGTCTGGACAGTCCTATGGACGTCTGATAAGGCTCTAACGGTCATATCCTTGAGTGCCTGCTAAGCTAGCCAACGGTCCACTATCTGGACGTCTGGCAAATCCATCAGACGTCTCTTAAGACGTCTGGTATTAGGTCTGGACGTCTAATTTCATCAGACAGAACTAGCTATCTCCAGCCTAACAGATATCAGACGTCTGAAACAACAGTCAGACGTCTTAAAATACTTTATCAGACGTCTGATTTGGGAATTAGACGTCTGGAAGTGCTGTTTGAACCCTATATTGGTTTTCTAAGTATTCTACAGAAAACCTAAGTATCCTAGGGTGGTGCCGGTGTTCCTAGGACTACTGTTAGGGTACTTTGAGGCTCTTTAACATAATAGTCTAAGGAAAATAAAAAGAGCAAGAAAATAAAGACAAGAGATACAAGAAAGGATTAAAAAGAATCTATCATATTCTTCTTGTCTTCTATCTTCAATCTGTCGCTCCACGCGAACCTCCTCTGTTCTTCATTAAGCTCCTCCAATCCGTCCTGGATGCGAGCTCGAGTTCCGTCTAAACACGTCTTCATTTGCAATTGACCTGAAATCTAGGACTCAAATTGCAAATGTTAAATAACACGTGTTTTATTATCATCAAAACAAATGATCGTGGTGCTCTAGCACAAACAATAAGTGCCAGTTTTATATATCAATCTCATAAAGGATATGTACTATGGAGCTGCAACTTGTGTAAAGACTAAGGATGATTTGACGGACTACTTTGATATCACCATTAATCTGCATCAAATATCAACTTTAAGCCATTATCTTTTTGCCTTTGTCATGGATGAGTTGACAAAGCATATCTAAACTGAGGTGCCATGGTATATCCTTTTTGCTGATGACATTATGTTGGTTGATGAGAGAAGAGATGGAGTGTACAGAAAACTTGAGCTTTAAAGAGAATCCCTCGAAGATAAAGTTTATGCCTAAGTAGAACGAAGATTGAGTATATGAAATGCAAGTTTAGTAGTAGAGGGAACAATGAAGGGATGGATGTAAAAATTGGAGAAGAGTGCATTCCAATGAAAGATGCTTTTAAGTACTTGGGATCCATTTTCTAATAAGATGGTGGAATTGATGGAGATATTACACATAGAATTAATGCAGAGTGATTAAAATGGAGTGCATCTGGTGTTCTCTATGATAAGAGGTTCCTTTAAAAGTCAAAGGAAAATATTATCGAGCTACAGTAAGACCAACAATGTTGTACTGTTCTGAATGCTGGACTATCAACTATAGACATGTACAGAAGATGTCTGTTGCAGAAATGAAGATGTTAAGATGAATGTGTGGTCATACAAGAAGGGACAGTATTTCGAATAAGATTATTAGAAAAATAGTTATAGTAATACCAATAAAGGATAAAATGAGAAAGGCACGTCTAAGGTGATTCAGACATTTACAAAAAAGGCCACTAGATGCTCCAGTTAGGAGACACGAGAAGTTGGAAGCTGAACCCGCTAAGAAGGGACGAACAAGATCAAACGAGTGTTGGAAGGAAACTATTAAGTATTACTTCAATTACTTTAATTTAAGTTCTGAAATGATTGAAAATCATTTTATATGAAGGCAAAGAATCCATACAATCAACCCCACTTAGTGTGTGAAAAGACTTGATTATTGTTGTACAAAATACTACCCTAATCACCGACCAACATCTATGTGCCACATTAATGGGGATTATAATGCAACCAACCAACTAACCAACCAATAACCTCCTTTATTTCCTTGGTTGTTGTTGTTGGTAGTTACTTGCTGGCTGTTGTTGTTGCCTTTCTCTTTGTCCTGCCTCCAGATCAGCTCGAGCCAATTCCTCTGGAGCTCCTCCCAGCTGTTGGATGGCGCCACAAGAACGTATGGTCAAGAAGGCAAACCACTTGGGCACCTCCCACACCCTATACGTGCTCCTACACCATCTCCTGACGACTCCATTAGGCTTAAGTGCTTCTTCTCCTTTGGTCACTGCAAGCTGCTGCTCTGTACAGTGTCGAGCTCTTCTTGCTGAGGTAGACAGAAGTGATGATATCCACCTAAGTCATGTTAAGGAAGAGAGGGGATGGATACGTGTGGGTGGAGATGTCTCTGTCTGCCTGATTGACGTGAAAAATTCTCAACATACCATGCAAGGAGATAGATGAAAGGGAGCAATCAATTTCTCCCGAGAAGAAAGGGGGCGATAATTAGTTGTTGATTTTGGAGATAGAAAACTTTAATTACCTAGGTGTGATTATTGCAGAGTTGGCCCTTCCAATATATGACTATAGAAACCTTAGCCTGCAATATTTCGCTAATTCGAAAGTTAACCCTTGACTGTATCAAGATAATTATGCTTTTCAATTCCATAATTATTGACTAATTATTTTGAATGACAACATTTTCAGTGGACAGAAAATTAATAGTCAAACTTTAAATATCCTGATAGATATGCATTTACGTGAAACTGAACATGTATGTTAAAACAAGCAGATGCACACCATTATTTCATGTTTTACAGTCGCATATGTTCAAAAATCTTTCACAATAATGTCTGTAGTAAGGAATTACTTTGAATCGTCGGCTGGATTGTACAATATACATAAGCATATATTGGTAATGACATGCTCTTTCTCAAATGAGAATTTAGAGATTCAAAATCATCTTGAAAATATGCAGCCAAAGGTCCTTCGAGAAAATCAGCCCCTCTTGAACAATTGAACTTTCGAAATTCTCCAGAACCGACTAGATGCAGATAAACAGATTATCTTCATATTGATATCAATAAATTGCCGAACCACCTGGAAAGAATTGCCCCAAGGGGCACATATCAAAAAACCAATAGGTTTTTGGTACTAGATTTCAAGGCCTGGTCCAACTCCTGGCTCCAAACATTCAATCACATCTACATACGGTCATGTTAACATGCCATACATTTTTGTTAAGTTCCATATACATTCTTAAATTAAATCCATTATACTCATACATTGTAATATGAAATGTGTCATGCATGTGACACATGCTATAAGTTCTGCAGGATAAAAGTGCCTTAATACATAATCAAAGGCAAAACATGTGAAGCAATAAATAACCATGTATATGTGATGTGCTTGTCCATGAAACATTAACAGTATCCTTGTGAGTAAACAGCATACATAGAGAAAGGCCAATAATTTAAGTTTCAAACTGCATAAACCCCATCCCTACTGCATTGCCATGGTACCAGTCGTAGTAAAATGCAGGATAAATGTAATTCTTCCTGGAGCGAACGAAGATACTAGGACAGGCAAATCAGGTGACAGCAGCCTGGAGGATATTTACTTATTCAAGGCCATGAATGAATACCTTCTCCTGGCATGTTCTGGGATAAGCTTATCAAGAACATCGGGTCGAATACCATGCAGCTCTAGAAAAAGATTGAAAAAAATAAATAAATAAAGGCAATAAATGCTTCCACTAATGCACAAGTATAATTTGGGCATTAGATTTCAGATCCAGAAAAAAAAAAGGACGAGGAGAATGCTCCTTTCTCAAAATTGACTCAACATGGTAATTTGATGAACTTCCTCTACAATAGCATGTTTCCATATGGGAGCAGTTTAAGTATAGACTATAGAGCATATCTTGATGGATATAGAAAGTTTTGTCTGGAACTTTCCCAATATTTGAACTTCTTCCATAATAAGCACAACATGTCATGCCAAAGTCATTTTTCAAATAGCTCAAGCTCGTTTTTTAGTTGACTAGGTTAAAGGTGTCCTTTACTTTGACTGTTTTAAAGGAGCCAAATCCAGCTTTCAGTTCAAGGTGGCACAAGCAATTTATCCAAAACCATAGTAGGAATATGTCTTCCTTGTGAAAGAAAAACGATTTTTTAAACCATAAGCACTGTTCTCACCTTGAGGCTTGAAATTGAATAGTGGAGGCAGTGGACGACCATTGGGCAGACGAGTGTCTGGGTCTCTCAACTCATCAAAGAAAGGATGAATGCAGGCATCCAACTGCAAGATCACCACTTGTGGACCTTAACACTTTTTCTTAACCTTGTTGCTGACAGAATCTAGCTAATGAAACTGACTTACAGCAGTGCATCTTAGGTTTGGAGAATATTGCAGGAATCTGCAAACCAGATCAACAGCTGCTGCTGGCAAACGTCTCTGAAAAAGCTAAAAGAAAATAGCCACATCATTAATTACCTTAATTATTCAGTGGTTGAATCTTGTAGAAACAAATTCACAAAAGCAATCACACAAAGAAGATGGCAGTAAATGTTAAAAATCCTCCACAATGAGAGAGAACCATGAGGCATCCAACTGTCCACTAACATCTGGTTATCTTCATTAAGATGGAGAGAATGGTGAGATGCGGGGTCCTTTTGTTTTCCCTTTAAAAAAAATATACAGGCATTGGTTGGAGGGTCCACAACCAAGATCCTTTTCCCACACAATTAAATATGCCCTCAAGTTAGGCACATAGGTCAAGCATGCCCAACTTGCTAATGATCTCCTTAAACTGGGTAGATGCAGGTCCCTTAGTGAAGATATCCGCAACATAATCACTAGACTTTATATATGGCAGATGCAACATCCTTTATCTTTTCTCAGATAAAATATCTGTCAAGCTCTGCATGTTTTGTGCAATCATGAAAAATCAGGTTGTTGGCAAAGTTGACGGTTGATTAGTCGTCACTATACAGCTTCACATCAATACTTGGCTCAAAACCAATGTTAGAAAGAAGCTTCAAATAAAGCATATGGGTAACTTCTGGTAGGTTAGTACAATAGCTGCATGCCTAACTTCTACATTTGACGTGGCAGCAGCAAAATTTTTGTCAACATACAAGCAACAACCAGAAGTACATGTGCATCATCTGTAAAAATTTCTCTAGGGCTCGGCCCTCACATTTAGTGTATAAAAAGGCCTCTTGTGGATTTTTCTTCAAATGATGCAATATTCTATATAATGCTTTGAGATAAATATGCGAGGATATGCATGAGAAGACAAATAAATTTTTCCATCAACTTATGGTATCTTTTATGTCTCTTCAAGTCGTTTTCTGTCCTTTAAGCTAAGACTGTGATTCATCTCTATCCACGTGGAAATAGGTTTACATTCAAGTTTTCCTATATTCTGCCATAACTCAACTATATACCTCTGTTTACACATGGCAAGAGCATCCTCAAACCTCACAGCTCTTGCAAGAAGATACTTCAATTTTCCCAGGTATCATACTTTAGCTTATAAATGACAAGAGCATCCTTAGACCTGACAACCTCTTTTCGAATTAGATGCTTCAATTTTCCCATGTTTTTAATCTTAAACTCTTGTGCAAGTCTTCCCTTCAACCACTCAATTTCCTCTGTCGTCACCTATAATAGCCATGTTATGAACATGTATAAGCATAAGATGACAAGTATGCCAAATATTTTAACGAACAAGATGTGATCTCCATTTTCAATTTGTAGCCTTGATTTTTATTATCACCCTATATTGCTCAAAACAAGCATGAAAAGAATTATTCAAAATCACATAGAGTTTTTCCTGAGTTTACAATAATCACCTTTTTATTCATAACCAAACAGCATATATTATGCATCTTAGGAAATAAATCCCAGGGAATAAACTAGCATTGTGTTAGGTGTTTTTCCATATTTAAGTCCTTGTTATTTTTAATAAATGTGTGGTATGTTTCCATATATGCCAAGGCCCTCTCTATACGAACAGAGCTAACGCCTCTATTTTAAATCAATAAAGTCCATATTTTTCCCAAAATCCAACATGGTATCAGAGCGAATTTGATCACGTGGGAAAAGAAAAAAGAAGAGAGAAGAAACCCTAGAGGGAGGAGGCCCTCCAGCAGCGCCGTTGGCCTCCGACGAGCCACCAGAGAGGCTTTGTCCTCTCCCAAACTTCTCCCTTCTTCCTCTTCCTCTCCTTCGTCTGCTGCTAATCTTCTTCAACGCTGCTAGAGGGAAAATGTGCCCCCTCGTCTGATCCACTGCTCCGATCAACGCTAGGCTTAAGAGGGTGTCACCAGCCCATCGCCGGCCAGCCACACCCTCTCCAATAGCCATCAACCGGTGCAGTCTCTGCCGGCAAGCCCAACATGCCGGAGCACCACCCTCGAAGACAGAGATCTGGATCTCTATTTTGGCCCCCCAAACCTCGTTTGATCGAGGATTTGAGGGGCTTTCTTGACTCCTTGGAGGTCAAGCCACTAAACCAAGATGGTCCAATAATCAGCGGTCCGTCAGAGCACTACCACTGACCTCTCCATTGTAGCATCGTTGCTAAACAAGATGAGAAAAAAGGGGGGTCATTTATGTTTTCGCCCAGTCTCATGGGTTGAGTCTCTTGTTTTTAGGGTACTTGTATGTAACCCCTAAAAGTTTTGGATTGTCTTTTAGGTCCTTGTATGTATGAGTGGGACAAACAAGGAAGACAGGAGCTACCTCAAGATGTCAAGTGTATAGGCAGTGCTCTCAAGCACCTCAAGAGAAACTAAGCGTAGACTAGCTCTGTTAGGGCGTACAAAAAGAGACACCCAGGGTTGAAGACACGAAGAAGAAAATACCACATTGACAAGAGTTGATCTCCACTACCTTAAGAATCCAAGTTTCACCGTCTCTCGCACCTTGACTTGCGAGGGAGTGTTAAGAAATAAATCATGGGGAATAAAGTAGGATTGTGTTAGGTGTTTTTCCATATTTAGGTCCTTGTTATTTTTAGTAAATGTGTGGTGTGTTTCCATGTATGCCAAGGTCCTCTCTCTATATAAAGAGGGCTAAGGCCTCTATTTTAAATCAATAAAGTCCATATTTTCTCCAAAATCAAACAATGCACATAAGCCTCCTAAAGCATCTCATTCAAGAAGGCAACTTTCACATTCAACTATGTAATTTCCAAAGAAGTTGAATAGCTAGAGCCAATATTACTCTATCAAAATTCATCTTGTAGTATATCACATATTTTTGCATGAATCACTTTGCAACCAATCTTGCTTTATATCTATCCACAAACTAATCACCTTTAAACTTTATTGTATAGCCCTACTTTTCTCCCACTATGTGAGCACTTGTAGGAATATCAATAACCTCCCGCATTTGGTTCTTTACCACAGCTTCCGTGTCTCCTTCGATGCTTGCACTAATTCTGAATCTAATTGGGCTTCAATACAGATATAAGAATATGCGAATAGAAGACATGGTAAGTTAAAATAGAAAGCATTTATAATCCAAATTGAGATAGAAAAGGTTTACATGCCTTCCTATTAGATAATGCGTGCACTTTGCACACCTAGCGGATCATTTAATTGCTTCACTTTCACTCCTATATGTAATGGTAGCATCTTCTTCCTAGAAGCCAACATCCATAGGGAGAATATCTTCCTCTTTGCTTATAGGCAATCAGCATGACTGAGGGTAGATACTATGTCAAGAATCATGCTAGAAGCGGAACCAAGACCATTCCTCTCCTCTCATAAATGACTCCACATCTACCCATCTCTTCCATATCCAATATGTTATCGATAACAATAGAATCCAAAATTGGGGCTAAAGCTGGTATAACCTCAGACCCCACACAGTTGATCTCCTTGAATCTGAAAATCATCTTCATCACCATCAAGAATCACACCCCCTAAAGAGGTCTTTTGAACTGAAAGTGCAACTCTATCCCAATAAAAGTAACATCTCTTCTAATAGATTTCTTTTCCTATAGATGGGTCGAGAAATTTGTAGCTTTTCTATATGGCCTAGTATCCAAGAAAACACCCTTGACATATTCTAGGTCAAATTTGGACTATCCAGTATCCACGATGTGAACACAACATAGGCATCCAAGTATTCCTAGAGGAAGTGTAAAGAGGTTCTTTTAAGGAAAAATTAGTGATATAGGAGTCTTTCCCGCAAACACACAACTTAACATCCTGTTTATTAAATATGCAACTACTAAGACAGCTTCCACTAATAGTGCTTTGGAACCTTTCCTTGGGGCTGTAGTGCTCACGTAACATCAAGAAGGTGCCAATTCTTTCATTCAGTCACTCCATGTTACTGCAGTGTCATGATGTCTCACATATGACATCCTTTCTTTCAAGATCTACATCATGGTGCTATATAAATATTTACATGCATTATCTAATCCAAAAAATATGTTTCTTCTTTGGAATTGATTTTCAACCATGTTGCAGAAAGCTTGAACAATCCAAGAGAAAACCTTTGCTCTATTTTCTCAAGTAAACAAAGGTACACTTGAAATAATTGTCAATGAACGTAATAGAGTACCTATAACCAACCAAAGGTCGAATATTCATAGGTCTCCGCACATCAGAATGTTTTAAACAAAAGAGTGAAATACTCCTATTCTTGGTCTCTGGAAATGATGTTTGATAGTGTCCAGATGATTGACATACTTCATAATTCAAATCCTGCAAGTTGATCCCTAAAACTACATGCATTCAGAAGCAACTTCTATCAAGCCAAAAAACCCAAATATCCAAGCCAACAAGGACACAAGAAAATATCATATGCTTGCAATATCTTCCTTCAATGCAAAATAGCTTGAAAAGCCAATGCAACCGTCCCAAGTCAATACAAACCATTACAATCTAATCTAATGCCATTTTTTTTCATGCCTCTGGGTCCTGTGAGACACAAAGATCTGTATGGCAAATCAATCTACAGCTCAAACATTTTGCAAATCTTGCTAATAAACAATAAATTCAAGGAAAGATCAGAAACATTTTGCCAATTTTTGAGCAGAATCTCATTCAAAGGGGAAATACTTCCAATTTTAGCCATATTGGCATTTGATCCATCTGCCATTATAGCATTATCCTATACCGAGATGAATTTGTATTGAGAAAACCATCATGGAATACTCGTCTCTAGATACACTATTTTTAGTACAATTATCTAAAGAGGTGGAGAGATCTTGACACTTGTTCTCTCTGATACACAAATGGACAATTAGATGAACCACAATTTTTTTACTGGGCAAGTCTCTGCAATTTTTTTATCTAATCTATCACGAACTTTGATATTGTCAATTTATCCCCTTTTATCTCCTCATTAATAGTCATGTTTGTTGAAAGAAAAAGCCAAAATAGTTTATTTGTAGAAACCCTAATCTCTTTATAAAGAGAGGCGAGAAGGAAAAATTACATGATAGTCCAACAAGAATAAAGAAATAACAAGTAATAAAATGCATATTCCAACACTCCCCCTCAAGTTGGAGCATATATGTCGAACATGCCTAATTTATTGCATAAATAAGCATGATGCATTTGTGAAAGAGCCTTCGTGAAAATATCTACCACCTAATGCTCAGAAGATGTAGGAGTGCACATTTTTCCTTCGGTATTCCTGACAAAGTGGCAATCAACCTCAACATATTTTGTGCATTCGTGAAATACTAGATTAGGGACAACAAAAGTAGCGAACTAATTATCATAAATATTAGGAACTTGAAGCTTCACTTAAAACCCAAATCAACCAAGAAATTGACCATCCACATAATCTCACATGTTGTATGAGCCATGGCCCAGTATTTTGCCTCAATGCTAGAACGAGCCACCACAGTTTGTTTCTTACTCTTCCAAGTTATTAGATTGCCCCCAAGGAAGGTAGCATATCCAGTTGTAGATTTTCTATCACCTGCAGATATGGTGTCGTCTACATCAGAGTAGGCACACAGATCCACATGACCATTATTTTTCATATATAAGCCCTTTCCAGGAGAGCCCTTTAGGTATTTTAGAATCAAGCAAATTGCATGCCAATGACTATAGTGAGGATTCTCCATAAATTGGCTAACCCAGCTACTTGCGAAGCTAATGTCCAATCCAGTGACTATCAAATACAAAAGCTTTCCAACAATGATCCTATATCTCCTCTTATCCTCAGATAGAGGAGCATCTTCATCCACCATCCGCTCCTATGCCTCCATTGGAATAAATGATGGTTTGGTTCCCAGCAGCTTCCTCAAGGAGCTCCATGACATACTTTCTCCAAGATAGAACCATACCACTAGAGTTTATAGCTACCTTACTGCAAAGAAAGTATCCAAGACTACCCAAGTCTTTCATTACAAAGGTCTTCTGCAAGAACTCCTTAGTTTCTTGAATTCACCAATGAGGATCCTATCAACATAAACAGCGAGAATGACCATACCAGACTCTGCATCTGACAAAGATAGAATGATCTAAAGTAGATCTAACAAAGCCAATCTTCTAGACTTCACAACTAAGTCCCTTAAACCATGCTCTGGGATTCTGTTTCAAGCCATATATTGCTTTCCTGAGTTGGCACACCTTCTCCCCCTCAACCACATAACCAGGTGGTTGGGTCATGTAGACTTCTTCCTGCAGGTCGCCATATAAAAGGGCATTCTTAACGTCTAACTGGTGTAAAGGTCACTGCTTGTTGACTGCTATAGATAATATGATGTGGACAAAACTAAGACGAGCTACGACAGAAAGTATCAAAGTAATCAACTCCATATGTCTGCATATAGCCTTTGACAACTAACCGAGCTCTCAATCTGTTAACTATCCCATTTAGTTTATACTTCACTGTATAAACCCATCTGCAGTCAACCACCTTCGCTCCATTAGGTAGAGTAGTCAACTCCCATGTGAGGATTAATTTCTTCATCCAAAGCCAATCTCCAGTCAATATCTTGCACAACCTCAAAGTAGTTCCTCAGAACCACCATAGTAGATAAACGGTAGAAAACTTCCTTAAAGCAAGACTCAGTTTGTCAATAGTAGTGTAGTGAGACAAAGGATGAAAGAGTGCAACTTCTTATCGCCTTTCATAAAGCACTAGGCAGATCATCAGCCTGTTGAGTGGGAGGAACATCTGGACCAGATTTTTAGGTTGACTTCAAGAGTATCAACCTACATGGATAGAAGAGGAACAGACACAAGATCCTTAGGGCGACACTGATAGGTACATAGAGATGGGTAATCCCATACAAGAGAGGTACCCTCAACAGAAAAGAATAATATCCTATTAAAAAAGGAGACATTAGCAGTAACATAATATCTCTTCCCCATAGGATCAAAACAGTAATGGCCTTTTTGAGAATGGGAGTAGTTAAGAAAAACACATTTGACAAATCCGGGAGAAAGCTTATCAGCGACTCTAAAGAGGAACGAAAGCACAACTAAAGATCCACAATAGTAAGATAAAGAGTTCATAATCAAGCTGTAGAATTCTTAATGGGATTTCACCTTTAAGGATGGATGAGATATGTAGCGGTAAGAATGGCATCCCCACAAAAATATTTAGGCACTCATGGCAATGAGAAGGGTCCAAGCAACATCAAGAATGTAATGAAGCTTTCTCTCAACAACACTAGTTTGCTGAGAAGTATAGATGCTAAATGTTTGGTGAATGATGCCATTGTTTGTAAGGAAATCTTAGATATCACATTGCACGAACTCAAGAGCATTATCACTGTGGAAAATTTTTATAATAGTAGAATAAAAATTCTGAACTTCATTAAAATACTTTGGCAGTATAATACTAATCTCTAACTGATCCTTCATCAAAAATACCCAGGACAAACAACTGTAATCATCAACAAAAACAACAAAATATATAAATCCAGACCCCCTACTTATTCGACAAGGATCCTAGACATCACAATGAACTAGATGAAATGGAGGACTCTAATTATTCTCTCTGAATGGAAAAGAAACCCTATGGTGTTTTTCCAACTGACAGGCTTCATAGTCTAAAGAGACCAGAATAGAGGAATCCCGAAACATCTGTCAATGCCTAGCAGCAAACGAATGACCAAGACAACAATACCAAAGCTCTGAATCAACAGAGATGGACAAAGCACTAGCAAATATCTAAGAAAGGTTGAGGTAGTACAACCCATCTTTTTAATCCCCCCACCAATCATCTCTCATACAAATGTCTTGAAAGAAAACATAGTTCTCATCAAATATCACACGGCATTTCAACTCTTTAAATAATTAGTATAACAAGCTCAATGGAAACTCAAAAGCATAATAAACATCCGATAACCGAAGAGTCGATGTAAAACTGACATCATCAACATTAGTAATGAGGGAATATGAGCCATTAGCTAATTTGATTGTAGTAATACCAATGGCCCTCCATGGAGAGGTAAGAGCATCCTTTTTACCAGTTAAGTAGTTGGATGCACTAGAATCAGCCACCCAGGAAGTAGAGGATGTTGTAGGCAGATTAGCACTAGCCCTGCAATCTCATCAAAGGAGTTAGAAATAGTATGGGGCTTTGTGGACACCGTTATCTGCCAAAGGAGTTGCAACAAACGTGCATAATCCTATATGGATAGAGAAGGAAGAGTAACAGGAGTCCTTTGGGCAATAGCAAAGTTATCCCAGCTAGGCCCTCCTAAACTTCTCCTAGCACTGCTTAGAAGGATGGTTAATTTGCTTGCAATGAATGCACGGGTCAAAAAATTTTTGGAGCCTCCTATACACAATCTCTAGATGAGGAATTTTATCTAGTGTAAGAATCTAATCTCTAACTGTGAGGAATAAAATGCCACATGTCAACAAGATTTGAAATGCCAATTTCGATGTCGTTTCGATAATTTCTAATTTTGCATTTCGGAGGCATACCATAGAAATGCCTGTATTTCGACATCAAATTTTGATGCTCCAAAAATAGTTCATTTTGGAGGCACATCGACATATACCGACAAAAATGGCAGTAGTTAATGATTAAAATTTCAAGGAAATTACAAGCTTTAACATGTTTATGTAAGAATAATAATGTTATATCCGAATATTCATATACAACATATAGTCTAATATACCATGTTCAAGTTCAGAATCAAAAATCAAATAATTCATGTGCGAATTGAATTAAGTCATGCAAAGATAAAAATTTAAAAGCTAAAATTTAAATATCTAACCTATTGATCTTGAATTAATTTATCAGTTAAGTTGAGGTCTTTTACTATGCTGATTAATTAATTTGAATAGATATATATTAACAAAACTATTTGTGTTGTGCTGACCATTTTTATTTGTCACCCCTTATAAGTTACGTTTAGATCTAGTTGTATCATATTTATGTATGAAAAATATCGATTGTCACCTTCAAACATGGAACCATAGGTTTCTAGGTTGGATATTATCCTTGAAGTAAATGATGATAAATTCATAAAGTAAATAGGCCCTTGGTGAATTTTCAGGTTTTATCCTTTTATGGATAGATGCAAGTTCTTTATACTCTAATACTAATCCAAACTTAGGATTCTATTTTTAGGAATTAAACAAATATTTTTTCAATTTTAAATTGTGATTAGACCTATATGTTCATATTAATAATAGATCTAAAGACTAGTATGAAGATCTACTCTATAATTATGGATAAGTGTAGAATCAAACCTTAAGAGTGTCAGAGGTAAGGAGCAGCGAGACGAGAGTGAGCAACAGTAGCGGAGGTTCAATTCAGATAAAAATAGCGTAACAACGTGAGCAACAGTAGCAATAGAGAATAATAGGAGAACTGAGAGTGAGAAGCAATAGGAGCAAGCCAAATTACCGAGTGCATTTAGTCACTTGCTGACATTTTAACAAAATTTCGATGACATTTCGTTGAAGCCCCTATGTTTCGACATTATATTGATGTTGATCTAGCCTAATCTTAAAAATAGCCATTTTGACTATGTCGATGGCATGCTGTGAAAATCTAAATCACTTACAAAAATAGTAATGGATGGAAATTAATTATTAAGACACCTATATTGACCTTAAAATATGGAAACTTAAGAATTATACCAAAGGCCACCCATTTCTCCGAACTTATCAACATATTATCCATATTTGACAAAATATTGCTGGCACTCCATTTCAACATTGCATGTGTATCGATATCGCCCCACATCAGAGAAAGGCCATGTTGTGGGCACGTAGTGGACATTCAGAACAATGTCTGGTAGTCTAGTTGGTCAGTAAAGGGCGCCAACCCTAGTTGGTGGCCTTTAGGTCAAGTCTAGTCTTACTTAGAGTCCAAGTTCATTATTTTTAGTATGGTTATACGATTTTAGTCAAGTTGTTAAAGGGATTTGCTTTTCCCTATTTTAGGAGATTTAATTAGATTTGTTTCATGTTTTTAGAATAGTATTAGCTCTTTATATATAGAGGGAACTTACGTAATATGTTTTGAGTTAAATGCATTAATATTTCCAACATCTCCAACTCTCATTTCTCTACCATCGACTCTCTCTCACTATTCACACGTCAACAATCCACGTGTGGACTGTTGGGCATGGACATCAAGCCAAGAAGCCTCCATGCTAGCGCAATCTCCACATGATATCCAAGCCTTCGATCTAGGCTCATTGACGTGCACATATTCAGGAGAGGTTTACGCACGAAGTTCTCTCTTGTATGCATACTCTTCGCATCAACGACAAGGCCACACGTGTGTGGCTTTCTTCTTCGACGTGGGAATTCGCTCAACAAATTCCTTGAAAGATCTTAGCGCCTTACACAAGGCCCAAGGGATCTTGTGGGAATTCTCAACGAATCCTCTTCCTACCACATCCAGCGACTTACGGTATGCAGAGTAGGAGGATCGTAGATCAAGGAAGATGCCGACACCGAAGCCACGTTGTTGACGGGAGAAGGCAAGGTGAATGTTCAAGGAACAACCATCAAGCTTCAAGGTGCTTCCAACTACATCTTGTGGGCCCATGCATTCAAGATATTTGTTGAGGACCTAGACAACCTTAATATTCTTCTCAAAGAAACACTTGAACAGAAAGATGGAGCTAAGAAGAGGCAAGAAAAGGAGAATGACATTGTGATGAACTGGAACATAATTCAATTGACCCTACCATCACCTCGAGCATGTTATATAAGAAGAGCACTTACGAGATTTGGACAACCCTAAAGAAAAGCCAGAAGTCAAGTAATGCACGTATCACTGACCTCTACACGTGCGTATGGACATCCAGTCAAGGAGAACTTTCCTTAACGGATTACTACACAAAGATGGAGGCATTATTCAAGGAACTAGACATCTATGAGCCCATCTATTGTGATAAACAAGGGGAAACACATGCTCAATGGCAGGCGGCTAAGTTCTTGTCAGGGTTACATCCCTACTACCATCCAACACGCAATTAAATTATGGCAATAGATAGAAAGATAGCTCTTGAAACCATCTTTAACTGTCTAGAGAAGGTGGAGGTCCCAGATGTTGAGGCTACTTCCAAGAGCGACAATTCCACACTTTTTATTCCAGAGACCAATGCAGGGCGTAGGAGAGGGTGTAGCCAAGGCCCAGGCTGCGTCTATCCTCAATGCCAATATTTTGGACGCACCAACAATCCAATAGGATAAATGTTGGGATAGGTTTAGGAGGTCTCACTGTGGGGCTACTAGCACCTCACATGTAGATTCTCTTACGCCTTCCAACCTTAAGAAGATTCAGGCTATGTTTCAAGAAGAAAAGGAGAAGAAAATGGCGGTCGTCGCGATGACTACTAAGGTTACTACAGAAGCAATGACTCTGGAGGTTGCAACAGGTTACACTATGACTTCTTCAAATGACAGGTTAAAGAGCTCAAAGAAGAGTGGTGGGACATCTAGCCTCACAAAGTTCAAGAACAAGTCATCATCCTCTCGGCCTCAACTTAAGGGGGAGTGTGAGGAATAAAATACCACGTGGCAAGCCTGTCAAGCCATGTGGCAGTGCCATGTGGCAGTCCAGTTGGTTAATAAGGGGCGTCGACCCCAATTGGTGGCCTTTAGGTCAAGTCTAATCTTGCTTAGAGTCTAAGTTTACTATTTTAAGTATGGTTATATGGTTTTAGTCAAGTTGTTAAGGGGATTTGCTCTTTCTTATTTTAGGAGATTTGAATAGATTTATTTCTTATTTTTAGAATAGGATTGGCTCTCTATATATATAGAAAGAACTTATGTAATTTGTTTTGAGTTGAATGCATTCATATTTCCAACATCTCCTCCAACTCCTCCCCTTTCTCTACCGCCGACTCTCCCTCTCTCAATGTTCACGCGTGAGCAGTCCACGTATGGACTATTGGGATGGACATCAACATGTCAAGAAGCCTCCACACTAGCGCAATCTCCACACTAACAAATTGGTATCTAGGGCTCAAGCTATCTAGAAACCTCTAGACTTGCTACACCTAGCCCTGACTTGTCTAAGTATCATAATAAGAGGGTGAAAGACATTAACTCTTATAAAGAGCCTCCATATCAGTATAATAGTCAACCAATGAGTGCTCCCTTTGAATGGTAGACCAAATTTGACAATAAATATTGCACAAACGGGCATGATTTAACTTCTTTGAGAATTTCTTCACTAAGCTATCCCAAATCTCCTTAGTTGTCTCCTTGTACTAGAGATTTGTTGTAATCTGTGGCTCTATATTATTCATCATCCAGTTCATAGTAAAGTATTGTCCTATTCCCATTTCTCATTTTCTGGTGTTCGGGAATTAGGAGTCGACTTCATCAAAATATACAGCTTCTTCTGACCTACGACGATCTTAAACACTTGGGACCAAAGAAAATAGTTCTCGACACCATTGAGTTTTATAGAAGTGCCCTGAATCACCACATAAGTTAATGAAGCAATAGGCTTAGCTTCAGTAGTATTAGAGGGTCTCGGTGTAGCCATATACAAGTAGAAGAAGCATAATCTCTCAAATCACGCAAACCAAGGCATGAATGAAGGACAAATCAATCCCCCATCCACAAGGGGGCCTCGAGTCACAACAATAGGCACCACATAACCCAAGACCTTACCAACGATGTCAGCACCAGAGCCAATGCTAGCAGCATTGCTGGGGTCACTGATGGCATTGCTAGTGCCCTAGGAAATGCTAGTGGCGCTCCTAAGGCTACTAGTGGTGCTGGCAATGTTGGTGGTGACAACCTATGACCCTAGCAATGAGGTTGGTGGTGTGTGGAAACCCCAACCATGAGCTAAGCAGCATCAAATCCAATCAATTCAAACATGGCAATGTCGATTAGGGTTCCAATGAGAACAACGATGGTCCAGTGAGCATTGGTAGTGCTCTAGTGAGGACACTGGTGAAGGAGAAAAGAGAGATTTTGCTCTTTTCCTTTATCTTGGTGGAAGATACCAAAGTACAAAAAGCCTAGGACTTACACTACTCTGATACCATGTTGAAAGAAAAAGATAGAATAGAAACCCTAACCTCGTTATATTGAGAGAGGCGAGAGAGAATTACATGATACTCCAACAGGAATAAATAAATAACAAAACAAATAATAAAGTACATATTCCAACAATGTTAATCATAGAAGTATTGTTGTAACAACCCAAAACTAGTCTCACATTAGAAACTAATAAAATTGAGTGGTAAACTATAAACGATTAAGAATGACTAGCTGACAACTCAAGTGGTAGGTTAATAACATTGGTGAGGACGTCAAGATTTCAAGTAGGAAACTTGTAATACAACAAAAATAGTTCATTAGAAACTTGAGTTTTTTTGGTAGTAGAATCTTATGACATTGAGTGGTAAGATATAAAAGATTGAGAATTACTAGAAAAGCTTGGGTTTAAGCATTTTAGATGATTGTCTTAGGTTTATTAGACCCATATTGACAAGCTGTCAAGGCTAATTTTTTTAAATTAGATCTAAGTTTATCAAGGTTAGGTTTGGGTCACTACAAAGGATATTAGAGCCAAATTCCCTATAATAAGAGGAAAGGGCTGCCTATGGGACGACATAAAAGTGTGTCGTGTGGTGGGATTGCCAATACTACTAAGAGTATATAGATATGATCACAACAAGAACATTATGAATTTAAACGGAGGTTGTAACATCCCAAAATTAGTATTACATCATAAACTTAGGAAAGAGAATAACTTGAATTTAAGAATTTTAGATAATTGCCAAGGGTCTATTAATTCTATAACCAAGAAGTTTTCAAGCCCAATTTTTCTTAATTAGTCTCAAGTCTTGTCCTAGGTTGTTAAAAATGATATTAAAGCAATGATCTAGCAGGAAGTGTAGAAGTCTAGGCAAAATGCTACATGATAAAAATGATAGGTAAAGCCACCACTATAATCCCCTATCTTCTTGTTCTTGAAGAGCCACCAGAGTTGAAAGACAATAAGAAGTTTGAGAAGGAGAACTACACCGTCATGAACTAGCTCATTGCCTCGAACATGTTCTACAAGAAGAGCATGTACAATATTTGGATAGCCCTTGAGAAGAGGTACACCCAAACATCCAATAACGCATGTATCACAGATTTGTACGCGCGTATCTGGACAGCAAGTTAGGGAGATCTTTCCTTGACCAAGTACTACAAGAAGATGGAGGCATTGTACGAGTTGGAGATATTCGAGCAATTATGTTGCGACAAGTAGGGGGAGACACGACGGTTTGACAATCTACCAAGTTTTTATTACGGTTGCATACCCGTTATCGAGCCACTCGTGATCAGATCCTTGCCTCCGATGTTAAGATGAACCTCGAGACCATCTTTTCTCGTCTCCTGAAGATGGAGGTGCCTGAAGAAGGTGACACGCCAAAGAGCAAGAACTCCGCACTTGCTATTACAGAAGCAAGTGTGGGACATGGAAGAGGACAAGGTCAAGGCCCAGGGCGCGTCTACCCAAAGTGTCAACATTGTGGACGTACCAACCATTCACAAGATAAGTGTTTGGATAAGTTTAGGAGACCTCCACGTAGGGCTATTAGCACCTCGCGTGTAGACTCCATAACTCCTAAAGATCTCGAGAAGCTACGGGCCTTGCTTCGTGAAGACAAGTCAACGGCGACCGTCGCGATGACTATTTAGGTTGCCACAGTCGCAATGACTCTAAAGGTCATGAAAGGCTACACCGTTGACTCGTCCAAGGAGAAAACAAAGAGCGTGATTCTCGAGGAAGATGAATGATGGGACATCTAGCCTCACAAGTTGCAAACCAAGTCCTCGGCCTCTCGGCCTTTGACTTGAGGAGGAGTGTTAGGAATAAGGATGGGCCACATGTAAGCCCTCAGGGTCAGCAATCAAGAGGTCCAAGGGACCAAGTTTTGGGTTTTCCTTTAATATCAAGTTCGCTATTTTTAGTATTTAGGAAAAGTTGTTTTAGGAATTAATTTTGAGAATTTGTTCTTCCTCTTTTAGAGATGATTTGTTTCCTATTATATTGGGCTATGCTCTCTATATAAAAAAAGTCTTCCCTTATAATTTCTTTGAGCGATAATAATATTTCATATTCTAAGACTTCTCTCCTTTCTCTCTTCTTCCCAACATCACCACCGTCAACCACCACCAAGGCAGCTAACCACCTGCGTCGGTCACCCAAGGCCACCGACCACCTCAGCCAACCACCTAAGGTAGCTGACCACCTAAGGTAGTCGGCCTCCACAGCAGCCACCGACTGCTTCCTCTCTCTCCCTGTTCACCGTATGGATAGCCATCCTTAGGCTGTTTTCCACGCACAAGGGAGCCTCCACACTCCACCTTGCGCCAATCCTGACAGATTGATTTGTTTTCCTTATTTAGACATTGGGAGTATCTCTCTACATAAAGAAAGAACATACGTAATTTCTTTCTTGAGTTGAATGCGACAATAATTCCAACATCTCTCTCATTGCCAACTCTCACTATTCACGCACCCAATAATCGATGCGTGGATTGTTCATGCGTATCAACATGCCAAGGAGTCTCCATGTTGCGCCATTCTCCACATGATATCAAAGCCATCGATCTAGGCTCTTTGGCGTGAACATTCGGGAGTTGACGTGCAAAGGGGAATTTCTCTCTTGCGCATGGATTCTTCATGTCAAACAACAAGACCAGACATGTGTGGATTTCTTCTCCAACATGGGAATTCACCCAACAAATTCCTTGGAAGACCTAAGCACTTTACACAAGGACCAAAGAATCTTGTGAGGATTCCCAAGGAATCCTCTTCCCACCACATCCAGTGCCTCACGCGGAGGAGGATCATAGATCAAGGAAGATGGCCGACACTGAGGCCACATTATCGACTGGAGAAGGCAAGGTGGTCGTTCAAGGAACGACCATCAAGCTTCAAGGAACTTCCAACTACGTCTTGTGGACCCATGCATTCAAGATATTTGTTGGGGGTCAAGATAAACTCAACGTCCTCCTCGAAGAAGCACCTAAACAAAAAGATAGAGCCAAGAAGATGAAGCTCGAGAGAGAGAATTACATGGTAATGAACTAGATCATAAACTCAGTTGATCATGCCAACGCCTCAAGCATGCTATATAAGAAGAGTGCTTACAAGATTTGGACAGCCTTCGAGAAGAGGTACACCCAGAAATCAAGTAATGCACGGATTACCGATCTCTACATGTGCATATGGACTAGTCAGGGAGATCTCTCTCTAACTAAGTACTACTCAAAGATGGAGTCGATGTCAACAAGGCGAGTTTAGGTCAGGTTTTGGTAAACCAAACCCATCCCTATTTAGAAATTCATTCCCCATATCCACCGAATTTAGTGGGGAAAACATCCCCAAACCCATTTACCCATCGGGTACTCGTTTCCCAAATGGGTACCCATTAACATGTCCCATATGCCTACTTATATATAGTTAAGAGGTATTTGACAATTTATATAAAAATTGTCAATACATATCAATAAACTAAAGAAAGATATACTTTCATATTATAAAAGTATACTATTTATTAAATTATACAAGCACCTTATTATACAAGAGATAATTTAAAGAGTAAATATGACTTACTTTGAAAGAAAAACATGTTTGTCTCACAAAATCCCACAAAAAATAAATATTACACCTAATTGGATATACAAGTTTAGAGATATCCTTTCCCATACCCAAACCCAAATCTAATCGAAGATGGTTTAGTAAACCCAAACCCACCCATTTATTAAATGGGGTGGGTAAAATCCACCCCAATCGGGTAGGGTCGGGTCTCCACTAGAGAATACTAAATCAACATCCTTGATATGTTGTGATAAATAGGGGGAGACACGTGCTCGATGACAGGCGGCCAAGTTCTTGTCGGGGTTACATCCCCGCTACCATCCGATGCGCGATCAAATTTTGGCAACAGATGGAAAGATGGATCTTGAAACCATCTTTGGTCATCTTGAAAAGATGGAGGTCTCTGAGGTTGAGGCTACAAAGAGCGACAATTTTACACTTGCTATTCTAGAGATTGGTGCAGAGCATAGGAGAGGACATGGTCGAAGCCCAGGTCGAGTCTATTCCCCATGCAAACATATTGTAGACGCACCAATCATCCGTAGGATAGATGTTAGAATAGGTTCGAGAGGCCTCCACGTGGGGCTTCTAGCATCTCACACTTGTTGATCTTGAGAAGATGCAAGCCATGCTTCAAGAAGAAAAGGTAGAGAAGATCACGACGGCTGTCGTGACGACTATTTAAGTTGCCAAAGAGGCAACGACTTCAGAGGTCGCAAGAGGTTACATACACCGTGACTTCTACAAATGACAAGTTGGAGAGCTCTGAGCTTGAAGGAGTGGTGGAGCATCTAACTCCACAAAATCGAAAAGCAAGTCATCGTCCTCCTGACCTTAACTTAAGGGAGAGTGTAAAGAATAAAGGGGCACGTGGCATGTTTGCGTCAGGTCAGCATACACCCAAGGGGTGCCGACCCTAAAGGACTTAGTTGGGTTTGCTATTTTTAGTATGGTTGTGTCTTTTAGTCAAGTTGATAAGAGAGTTTGTTATTTTCTAATTTTAGGAGATTTGATTGATTTGTTTTCCTTATTTAGATATTAGGAGTATCTCTCTATATGAAGAGAGAGCATATGTAATTTCTTTCTTGAGTTGAATGCAACAAAAATTCCAACATCTCTGTCAACTCCTCTCCTCTCTCACTGTTCACGTGCCCAACAGTCCACGCGTGGACTATTCATGCATGTATCAACACGCCAAGGAATCTCCACAATTACAAATGATATTAGAGCAATGGAGAAACTGAAAATATAGGAGCTAAATGTGCTACAATATAAAATTAATGGTGAAAGACACACCTAGAGTCTACATAAGCTACCCAATTATATGCCTCTTGACAAGGACATTGGGATTTCATGTGAAGGTTGTAACTCCAAAAATAGTCTCATACAAGAAACTCATGAAATCAAGTAGTGAGATATAAAGTATTAAGAAGAACTACTTAATAACTTGGGGCTTAAATATTTTCGGCAGTTGTCTTTGATCCATTCCACTCATACCCATAAGTTGGCAAGGCATTTTTTTTTTAATTAGACTTGGATCTAGGCATGGGTTGTTACAACTTGATTCAATAATCACCAACCACAATGCACAAATAATACCAACAAGAAAGATCCAACGCACAAGAACACCTATACCATAAAATTTGGTGTCAAAATATCATCCCAGTTGAGTTATGTTTAATGGGTATTTTTATTATTTTTTGTACTGAAAGGGTATACCTGTAATTCCCTCTCTGGTGCCTCTCTATGTAAAGAGGCCCAGGGTCTCTCTGAATAAACTAATTCATTTCGATCCTAACATGGTATCAGAGTAGCGATCCTAGACCAGGGCTCTAGTATCCTACCAAACGCTTGCCTCCTACCGCTCCCACCAAAACCCTAACATGGCAGCCTTCTCAGCGGCCCCGCTAGCCACCTAAGCCAACAACACCATCGCTGCAGGCCACCTCAACCTCCTCAAGAACGACAGCAGCACCGCAAGCCAGTCCCCAGGCCAGTAGTGCCGCCACCACAGGCCATCCCGACCTCCGCAAGTCGGCAGCAGCGCCGCAGGCCAGTCTGAATTTGCAGCAGCGCTACCGCAAGGACTTGAACGCACTTATAGCCCTCCAGCACCGCCACCCCAGTCCCTCCGAGAAGTCCAATGCCGCCCCTTTCCTTCGATTAGGAGTGGTGTTGGTCCAGGACTTTTTCGATCTTCCTATCTTCAGATCTTCTTCCGAGGGAGACCTTATGGTGCGCTACAAGGAGTAGGGGTGCGAGTTTCCGGTCCTTTCTACAATAGCAAGTCGTTTACAAGAGCACAGCACCCTGAAGGACACCATTAGGGCCTCTTCTATACCCTAGCATTGCAAAACTTATTTTGTGAAGTACCTACAAGGTACATGATCTAAGATTGGCTTGGATACAGCTTTTGGAAGGCATTTTTAGGTCTGAAAATTCGAATTTCAGACCTCGTGATATGATTTTCAGATTTATAGATCAGTAATTCTTCGTGGATCTCAGCTCCGTATATTATGGGGGATCAGAAAGAAACTAAGTGACTTAATGGGGAAGAGTTCTACCACAAGTACTCCACCTCACATGAAGGGGACATCGATTAAGTTGGATAGATCCAACTTCTTGCTATAGTCCACCTCTCTCCCTGTTTATTGGATCCAACAGGAAGAAATATATCTTAAGTGATGTTGTTCCTGTTGTTAAGTCTGTCAATTGGGACGTAAACAACAATTGGGTTGCTACTTGCATTCTCTACAGTGTCACCCAGACCATCTCCAAGTAGGTCATGGCTCATGCTTCGGCCAAGAAGATGTGGAAAGTACTTTATGAGATGCACTCTCATAAAAGTAACTTTACCAGGTTGTACAGCGTTATGGAGGATATTCACAATCTTTGGAAAAGCACCATGTCCTTATCCGAATATTATGGCACCATGAAAAATTTGTAGGACGAGCAAGACATGTAGCAGCCTATCTCTATGGACGCTTCTGTTATAGCCAAGCAAACAGAAGCTATTCGCTCTATTCAGCTTCTATCTGGTGTTGGCTCTAAGTACAAGGCAATCAAAGATCAGTTCATGACTATAGATGAGAACCCTACACTAGAGCAAATCTACGCTCGTCTTTCTAGGCTTACCACCTCGAATCTCGTGCCCACTACACCGATGCCTCTGCCATGGTTGTTGTTGGTCGTGGTAGAGGAATTTCAGGGGGAAGAGATGGCAGAGCTCGTGGTAGTGGCGCATGTGGACATGGTTGTGATCGGAGTTCCTTCTTATGTGAGTACCGTCACAGGAATGGACACACTATAGACCGATGCTGGGTGAAGCACGGTTACCCATAGGGTATGGATCCACGTGCCCATCAGGTATCTGCAGAGGAGACTACCCAGGTGCAAGAGGATGATAGCCAAATCACTATTTCCAAGGCTGATTACAAGCGATTCATAGTTTCCCAGGGATCTCCTTCTGCTTCTGTTCAGAGATTTGCAGGTACTCCTGCCATGTCAATTAAATCCCAAGTTCATGTTTGGCTTGCGGATTCTGGTGCCTCCCACATTATTGATGATAGTACCCTCTTTTCTTCTCTTCGAGACCTTGTTACGCCATTTCAGATTAAAATGGCTAATGGAGGTTTGTCACCAATTACTTCTAATGTCATGCATACTCCTAAATTTGTGCTTAATTTAATTCTATTAGCTAAATTACCAAAATTTGAGATGCCGAGCTATTTTTCATTATCAATATTTCTTCTTGCAGGACTTCCAGAAAATGAGACGGATTGGTGGACTTGAGCAGAACGGTCTCTGCTACCTACATATCCCTCCTTCCAGTGTTGATTTTGTTTGTGCCACTACAGCTCTCCAGTGGCACTTGAGACTTGGTCATCCCAGTTTGCATGTTTTGCATCATCAATTTCCTGCATGATCTTTTCCCGTTATTTTGAGGTATGATGCCTGACAGTTGGGCAAACACCATAGATATTTTCCATCAAATAATAAAAAAGTTGAGTCTGTTTTTGCTCTTGTGTATGCTGATGTTTGGGGCCCTTGTAGGGTCAAACGTGTTAGAGGATTTTAGTATTTTCTTATTCATATGGATGATCATACCAGGATGTCCTGGGTTTTATGCTGAAAGAAAAATCTGAAGTCTTTGATATTGTTAAAAATTTTATTTTGGAAATAAAGACTTAGTTTTCTACTGTTAAGATTTTTTGGAGTGACAATGGGTTGTAATTTTTGAATGCCAAGACAAATGCTTTCTTCAAATTCTTTGGTATTATTCACCAGACTCTTGCATTCATACTTCCCAATAAACTGGGGTTGCTGAACGTAAGCTTCGACACTTAATGTAACCCATTCTATCATGTTTCACATGAATGTCCCATCACAGTTTTGGCTGATGCTGTTCTTACTGCTACTTATCTGGTGAACCGAGTTTGCTCCTCTGTCTTAGGGGCTCAGAGGGTAAAACTCCATATTCTTTATTGCTTCCTGGCAAGCATATTTTTTCCGTTACTCCCATTGTCTTTGATTGTGTGTTTTGGCTATTTGCATAAAGTGGATAAGATTTCTCCTCGCTCTATGAAGTGTGTTTTTGGGCTATTCCAGGACCCACAAATGATACAGATGTTATGATCTTGTTTCACGAAGATTTTATAATTCTACTAATATCACCTTTTTTAAAGAGATACCATATTACCAAAAAAAAGGGGAGGAACCTACTGAGCCATCACATGAGGTTCCCCTTCCTACGCCCACTGAGCCACCACAGCCCCCTAAGCCCCCTATACCCAGGGCTACTCAACCTGATCCAGGTCCTTTCCCACATCGTTCTGAGATTCCTGATACAGATATTTTTCCTAAGCATTTCCAACGCAAGACTTAGGATGTTTCTCCGGTGGATGAACCATTGTCTACTGTTTCTGCTTAGTTCCCACCAACTGTTTGTCACGACCTAGGCATCAAGAGTCGTTTAAGACGTCTGGGAACTGGCCCAAACGTCTGGAAGCCTTCCCAGATGTCTGGTATTAAATTTTTTCGACGTACGGGTTCGCGTCTGCACGCGCTGAACCCGCCGCTTTCGTTCTTCTCTTTCTCTCCCTACAGGCGCCGCTTTTCCCTCCTCTCTCCCCACGACTGCCTTATAAAAACGCTTCCCCTCTCCCTCACCCTCACTCCACCGCCTTCTTCTCCCCGTCTGCGAGAGAGCGCGCGGGCGAGAGCTGCAGCAGCGACTGCTGCGGGTGTGTGGGGAGGAGCCGTTGCGAGGGGAAGGAGGAGCTCGACCGCAAGGGTGCGAGCTTGCCGGGGCAGCTAGAGTCGGCCGGCGGGAGAGCAGCGAGCGTGGGGTGTCGCGGAGGAGCTGCTGCAGCTCGTGCAGCAGGCGGACGCGGCGGGGCACGGCCGTGCGCTGCGGGCGGAGAGCGAGAAGGGTCCTGATCCTGGGAAAATTTTCCAGAATTAGACGTTTGGACTTACGTCCAGACGACGCGAAAGACATCTGGAGAAAGGTCCAGACGTCTGACAGGTACAATATTTGTTTTCCCCTTCTTTCGCGTGTACGGCCATGCAGCCGTCCGCTGAGTGCTTCTGCACCTTTTCGTGATGAGAGCAGCCGTGTGTGTGCAGGAGTTGTTCGGGAGGACGCGAGAGCTCGCCATCCCACACAGATCAGACGTCTGGGCACAGCACCAGACGACGGAGGGGGCCTCCAGACGTCCGGGGTGACAATCGGACGTCTGGAAATTAAGTCCAGACGGTCCAGCGGGCTTCTGGACGTCTGAGGGACTACGCAGACAAAGGTATGACCTGAGCGACCTTTTAAGACGTCTGGCAGACTCGTCATTTTTGACCCATTTAGGGTCCGTTCGGAGTCCGTTTTCCGCGTTTCAAGTTTCGTTCTTTCCAGATTTATTTCCTCTACCTGTTTACAGTAATTGTATACTGTTCGGAGTAACTCCTTGTGTTAGGATCCCGTTCCGTTGCGGCCCTGGGGGTTGCGAAGGCACGCGAGATTGCCGATCACGCCCCCATTACTCCCGATTTTGCGGGTAGAGTGGCTTCCCTTAGTTAATTACAAACATTAATGCATATCTGAATTAAATGATAGATCCTAAGGTATGGCATGAATCCTAGGACCTAAAAACTAGACTGAATGGTAGATCCTAGGACGTGGCATGAATCCTAGGAACATAGAACATGGAAATAAATGTCTTGAATGCCTGAATTGCAGTCTTGGATAAGTGGATAGCATAATGATAATTGCCTGAAATTGGATAACAGCTGCCTGTGGAATGTAGAGTACTATTACTAGTAACTGCTGCATGTAATTTCTGTTGGTTGAAATTACATACGAGCTGCTTGTATACAAATTGGAAAAAAAAAGAAGTTGAATGTTGGAACACGTATTATATACGAATCAACCTGAAATGATGAAACCTAGTTGGCTTGGCCTGAGAAACATGAGCATGAACCCTACGGGGAATTAGGAGTAGAGCTCCTGGAAATAAATGGGATAGAGCTGGAAAAGTGAATGGGAAAGTTTGTTGTCCCTTGGGTACGTAGTACTAGGGAAAACACCTGTTACCTCTTAGTGTAGAGGAGAGCCAGCCGCCCTAGGGATCCGGGGTTAGGTCTGGCCACTTTGTACCGACTCTTGGCCCTCGTGTACACCGTACCGGGGAGAGCTACTAGTGTAGGGAGAGCACTAGCTACCCCACGAGCCCCAGGGTTCTGCTAACCTTCCTACACCGACTTGTTAGGCCCACTGGGCAAACCAGGGTAGTCAGGCGAGGGTGCGCGAACTGTGGAGAGGCAAGACCCCTGTTTGGTTACTGTGGAGGGGCTGGACCCCTGTTACTGAGAGGGCTCTGCCCTATACTGGTTCCGTGCTGTGCTTTAGGCACACCCGTTAACGGAAATGACTGACTGTGTGCCAGTGCAGGGTAACTACCCGTGCGTTTATCGCGCGTGCCGTAGTCACCGTTACGTCTGTCAGCGGCCTTGGGGTGGTTGACTGAGGGTAGGACTACCACGGGGGCTTTCCCGGCCAGGAGAGCACCACGTGTTACTTCTACTTTTCGGAAAAGACTGCAATCAAGATCGTTCCCACGAGGAACATACAAGATCAAGAGAAGGATCTGAGAAATAAATCAACAGTGAATAAATGGAAAAATATGAAGAAAGTAAAAATATAACAGCTACTGTCCACTCTACTGCTTCTTTTAGCTTTTGGTTGCCACTTTACTCAACGTTTCGCTGACGTGTCACCCTTGTTAACCTTTCAGGACCAGGTGTTGAGCAGCCAGAGTCGGCGGCTGCAGAGGGCGCTAGGCCTAGTAGAGCCCAGTAGTGTTACTTGTAATACCCACTTTACTTTTTTTGCTGTTGTAGTGAGTAGTTTCCGTACCCCTGTACTCTTTTCGTTGTAAGCTTCATGTTTATGTACCTATTTAATTCTCTACTGTTGTAGTGGTGTATACTGTACTATTTCTTTTCTTTACTGCTGTATTTTATTACTGCTAGTTATATACATGTTGAATGTGGTTTATTTTACTGCTCTTTTGGTTACTTTCTCGTTGGACGACTGCGTCTTGGGATCAGTCGAGTCGGTCCGATTCTCGTGTCTCGTAGGGATTCGGGAATCGGGTCGTTACACTGTTGATGATTTGTCTACTGAAGACACTACTCTAGACCTTCCTATTGCACAAAGGAAGGCTCCACATTCTTGTGCTAAGTACTCTGTATCTCAGTTTATGTCCCTTGACAGCCTGTCTATAGTTGGACGCCAGTTTTCCCTGGCCATTGACAATATGCAGGTACCCCGAGATCATCATGAGGCCTTCCGAGATCCATCTTGAACCTTGGCAATGGAGGAGATGACACCTTTACAGTCCTGTGGCACGTGGGACCTTGTTGATCTATACCCAGGTGCTACTATTATGGGGTGTAGATGGGTGTTCACCCTCAAATATCGTCCTGATGGCACTGTGGATTGGTACAAGGCACACATGGTGGCCAAAGGATATTCTCAGACATTCGGGGTTGACTACTTTGAGATCTTTTCCCTGATATCTCGTCTTAATTCTATTCAGATACTGCTATCTCTTGCTGCCAACAGACATTGGATCGTCCATCAGCTGGACAACAAAAATGCCTTTCTGTATGGCGATGTGGAGGAAGAAGTTACATGGAGCAACCACCTGGCTTCCCTACTAAGGGGGAGTGTCAAAAGGTGTGTGACTGAAGAAAGCTGTCTATGGAATAAAATAAAGTTCTAGAACTTGGTTTGAGAGGTTCAGCAGGGTAGTCCAAGATTATGGTTTCATCAGATCTTCTTCCGATCATTCTGTCTTTACATTGCATAAAAAGACAGGCTCGGTCATACTTGTGGTGTATGTGGATGACATTCTTTTGACCAACGTTGTCGAGGCGATCGCCTCAAGCGATGAGGCACTGAGAGGAGGCGAGTTGAGAGCTTATCACCTCGAAGGACTCCCAGGCGGTGGCCTTCAACCAGGCGATGCGCCTCGTCGACTTAGGCGCCGCCTCGTCGCCCATCGCTCGAAGCCCTAGCGCCCACCTCCATCGCCCAGAGCTCCATCATCGAGCATGGACCTCCATCGCCTAGAGCTCCATCGCCGCATGTTGACCTCCATCGCCCAGAGTTCCATCGGACAGACCTTTAGGTATAGGAAATGTCAACCTCCATCGCTCAAAGCTCCATCGTCGAGCGTGGACCTCCATCACCTAGAGCTCCATCGCCGCGTGTCGACCTCCATCGTCCAGAGCTCCATCGAATAGACCTCTAGGTATAAGAAATATCAACCTCCATCGCAGCGTGTCTTCATTGCATGTCATTTTTTTTCTTTTTGGGTCGAACCTTAATGTTGATTAGTATAGATATGTTATTATCTATAGTAGTGATATGTTATTATCTATTTTGTTTCTTAGTGATAAGTTAGTAGAGATATGTGTTTGATATATTATTATTTTTTTAGTATAGTTGATATATTTTAACTTAGTAACAGTATAGATACTAATAAGTAATAACTCACAAGGAAATTTAGATTTAGATTTAGATTAGATAATAACTCAATGATATGTCGATAAGGTAATATTAATTTAAATAAATGTTATCATATTAATATAAAATAAGTTATATATTATAGGTATTTATAATAACAGCAACTTATAATTTATAATAATAGCTTCATCGGTATAAGTGTTAACTTATATCAATAATTTATAGGTATTTATAATAACAATTACTTATATATATGTACATTAACTTATTAACTTAATTTATAATACTTAAATGTGCCAATTACTTACTATATGTATTTGTAAGCTAGACGTATGGCCTATCTACATTTTATAATGCATAATTAAATTACAACTTATAAATTATAATTTATAAGCATATAACTTATTATAATATTATATAATATTATAATGTATATAATTCTAAATTGTGTAAATACTAAATAGTAACCTACAAACATTATTTATTCACAATTATTTTTTAGTTCTTTACATATGTATGAACTTTGATTTCTTATGTTTATGCTATTGTTTGACTTATCGGTGTGTGTTTTGATCCATAAAATCTAAAAATATTGTTATTATAAATGTTTTTATAAACTTGGTACTATTATTGAGTTACTAAGATATACATATATATATATATGTTAAAAAAAATTGTCACCTCAATTCACTCAGGCTGTCGCCTTTTTGTCGCCTCTCGCCTCAGGCTATTATGGACCTTGTTGCCTTACTGTCGCCTTTCACATTGACAGCTTTGCTTTTGACTGGCAGTGACAGGTAAGGCATAGAGGAAATGAAGAAGATGTTACCGTCACTGTTTGTTACAAAGGATTTCGAACCCATCAACTATTTCCTTGGTATTGAGATGCAACACATTGGAGGATTTGTGCTATCCCAGCACAAGTATATTCTTAACATGCTGAGAGACATGGGTATGCGGAGGTGCAAACCAGCATATGTGCCTATGGATGTGTCCTTACCTATTACAGACGATGACAGCCCACTACTACAAGATGTCACTAAATACCATGCAGTGATTAGTAAACTACGGTATTTGACTGTTACTCATCCTGAAATTGCCTTTGCAGTTGGAAAGTTGAGCCAGTTTATGCAGTTGCCAAGAGAAATCCACTGGGATTGTGTTTGCCAAATTCTCAGGTACTTAAAAAGTGCACCTGGGAAATGACTCCATTTCAAAGACAATGGGCACTTGGATGTTTGTGGATACTCTGATGCAGACTATGCAGGCGCTCATGAGGATCGGAAGTTTACTACAAGATATTCCACATTTGTTGGATGCAATCTAGTTACATGGAGAAGCAAGAAACAAGCACTGATATCTAGATCTAGTGCTGAATCTGAAAACAAGGCCATGTCTCATATTACTTATGAGTTACTCTGGGTTCGTTCCATTCTGGAAGACTTTGGAGTGCAAATACATGATCCTATTCTGATACACTGTGACAATAAGGCTGCCACGTTTATTGCAAATGATCGCATTTTTTATGAGAGGACCAAGCATATTGAAGTGGATTGTCACCTCATCAGAGAGGTCATCTTAGCTAAGAAGATTTCTATACCCTATATCTACACTGAAGATCAATTGGCAAATATCTTCAGTAAAGCACTTCCCAAGAAAAGATTACATTATATTTATTCCAAGTTGAACATGTTTGATGTCTATGCTTCAGCTTGAGGGGGAGTGTTGAGTTATATTTAATGGGTATTTTTATTATTTTGTGTAGTGAAAAGGTACACCTGTAATTCCCTCTCTGATACCTCTCTATGTAAAGAAGCCCAGGTCTCTCTGAATAAACTAATTTATTTTGATCCTAACAGTTATACATGAAAAAGACCACACCACCATACTTGAGCAACCACTGAGCATCAAACGAGTCGGTGCTAGAGTTGATTAGTTGGACAACATTGACTCTGGAAGCTAAACAGGCCTCTGTCCAACAGACCAGAGAGTCTTTCACCAGTTGAATAAAACCATCAAATAGACACTGGAGCACTACCCTTTTATCAAACAAAATGCAAATCTTCCTTACCAATCAGACAGAACCTAGTTTGAAGTTCTACTACTGCACACATTCTTTTGACGAAACAGTTAAATTTCTAATTAATTGGAGGAGACATATTTGAAGTTTCAAACCCAAACTACAACCAACCGATTAGATGCTTCACTAACCAATTGAGAGCAATTCACATGCACTTTGAGGAACCCCATCACTACAAATCGATGCTGAAAACACTAACTTTACACTTACAACTACAACCATAGTCTCTTTCCACATCATCAGTTATAGAGATCTCAAAATTGTATCTGTTCCGTTCACCGTGCCGCCACTAATCCTACAAAGGGAGAACCTAAGTGCACATGTGCAGACCCTCAACATAGTCTATGTGCATGGAAGATTCTGAAGAACTAAGCCCTAGATTGTTTAATGCCATGTAAAAACAAATTCATCAATCACATAAGGGAGACACCTATTTACAAGGAATACCCACCACAATGACCCTAATGCCCACTAGTGTCTAGGGTTATTTCCATTAAGATAGAGAGTAGTGGGGTGTGATTACTAACCCAAGGGTAAATGGATGTAGACCCAAGATTTATTTACTCCAGTACAACTCAATACATCTAGACTATCCTAGAATTTGTGATGGGAACAAGTCGTTACTTGACAAAATAAGTCAAAGAATTACAGTAATAGAGATGGTAGAGTTTTAAAAGAAACATGGTAATAGAGATCATGAGAGTTGGGTCAAATGATTACAATTCAATGGAACAGGACTAAAGAGTTTAAATGGTAAAGAAATTTAATTAATTAAAACCACATCCAAGTATACCTTATGCCATGGACGTGCCTTGATCTGTGGGAACTTGAATTCGGTGTAATTTGGATTCATGCACTTTAGCTCCTCTCTCGTTGGAGTTCCTAGAACCTGTGTAGCTAAAGTATCAAGAAAAAATCCAATCCAGTCCAAGTCTGCAGTTTAGAAATCTGGTATCTGCGCACCTTGACGATCTCAACCAACTGATCTACCCCATTTTCTCCAGGAAACAGAGGCTATGATGGCCAAACAAGTAAGACATAAAATTAGACTTAGTGCATAAGAACTTTGAAAAGAAAACCAGTATGACAAAGATCGTCATCAAAAAAAAGCCGACATCAAGAAATAAAGCAAAGAACCGGAAGCAAGCAAGAGACCTGTCCAAGAAGTAACTCGGCCATCACACATCCTGTGGACCACATATCAATGGCAGTTGTGTACTCAGTTGCACCAAAAATGAGCTCTGGTGCACGATAGTATCTTGAACAGATGTAAGATATATTTGGCTCACCTTTCACCTGATTTTTGGAATAATAATTTATCATATAACCCAAATAAAAAGAGGCACTCGCATTATATATATATATATATATATATATTGGGTGGACATGCCTACCAGAACCTTTGCACTGCCAAAATCACAAAGTTTCAGCTGATGAGTGTGAGGGTTGACCTAGGAGAAAAAATAATGCACAGAAATAAATACAAACAGGAATATATGCATCCACATTTGATGGCTTTAATTTTTGTAATGCATAAGTAGGACCATTTTTGCAAATAAATGTTTTGCGGACTTCCCATAGTCCCAATACTTCCAAGACCTCTCTCAATCATTTAATCAAACTGATTCTGCTGATTTGTTTCAAATGACACCATTTGATCTAAACTTTTGCAAATCAAAGAATGATCCATAGTAGGGTCATTCCAAATATAGTCATTAAGAGGCTTCTTCATACAAATCTGGAGTTCCAAAGATTGATTCAAAGAAAAGCTTGTACGTATCCATTTTGCACATCATCCTTAATTTTTCCATTGTGCTTCTTACCTGTAGTATCAGATGCAAATCTAACCCAAACAAAGATTAAAATGGGAGCAAAGACTTTTGAGTACTTTGCATAAGTATCCCCAAATTTTCGCCTAAATTTCAATGTGATCTCGGAAATTATTCAGTTTACCGCGTCCACGAGGACCACAGTGCCTCTTCCGTTTGGGGTTGAGGTCATCACCTCACCTTGCGATCGTCGCGACCGCCTTCTTTGATGGCCATGAGGGGGAGCTCCACGAGGGCTCGATCCAGCTTGTCATTCCTGACCAGTGCCACCACCTTGCAACGCAAGGCTCTTGCACCGCTACCTAGGATTGAGGCCTAATGCACCTCCGGTCTCACATGCTCCTGATCATGGAGCAAAATAGAACTTCCAATAAAGATAAACACAATAATCCTAAGAATGAAAAAAGATAACCCAAGAATCAACTTGCTCTAATACCAAGTTGAATAATCTAAACACTGCGGAAGCAATAAAAATCAAAGCATATAAAAAGTCACAAAACACTTGGGTTTACGTGGAAATCCCACTTACAAAGAGCAGGGAGAAAACCACGGGAGAAGGCCCCGATAGGGCATTTGTGTCTATATTTTCTCAAAGAAGAATGAAGAGGTGCACTGTCTATTTATAGGCTACCACACACCACACAATCCCACACTAACCAATGTGGGACTAAACTACACACACTCCAACATATTCAAAACAATCAATATGGTCATTGATCTTTATAATTTAACCATGTGGTCACTCTCTTTCCCCATTGAATATATGGCCTTGAATTTTGAAAAGGTGGACAAATGTCATTGCAAAAATTAGATTTGTAGCCTTTATTAAGCATGAGAGATGGGAGACATGGACAAGGAGGGCCAACCTACATTGCAGGGAAAGGGGGGCAATCTGCAAAGTAAGGAAGCCAAAAAGCACAATTTTCAGGGAAAGGAGTGGGTGAGGTCTGCAAGGGGATGGAGATGGGGACAAGCTACAGATGGGTGCAGGAGATCACAATTCCCAGCAGAGGGAGATCCGCCGGCAAGATATGAACAGGAGGAAAGGAGGTGGGGGCATGATCTGCAAGGGATGGTGAGATTGTGGGGCACAGTCAACAAAGGAAAGGGGATGATGCTATGATTTGCAGAGGAGTGAAATGATGGAGGGGTACTTTTATCCAAGCAATGTGAAAAGTTGAGATCAAGTGACCTAAAAAACCAGCATCCCCATCACGTAGTCCTAGCGGAGGCACCAAATTGATTAGCATACAAAGATGCAGGACCGAATTGATGCATTTTGATGTTTAGGAATAACACTGAGTTTTACATGTAAATACAAAGAATTTGTAGAAAATTTACAGAAGAACTTCCATCACTTTGTTGGTCAATAAGCAATTACAAGCAAAAAACCAGCATCAAATATGCTTCAAGTTTAGATGATAACTCTACAAATCAAAACTAACTGTTGCTGACATTTCCTAGCTGTCTATCATAGCTTGTTAAGGAGACAGAGTCCATTAACAATCCTGTGCTCTAGTTTTCAACTGCATAAATCAAGTTCTCAAATTATAGATAGCTGTTATAAAGAGCTAGGACCACCAACTACTGCATTTGTTGATGCTACTTCAAAACTTTTGAAGTGATCTACGACACTCCCTAGCCTAAACAAATGGATATAGAAGGAACCAAACATGCCATCTAAGAACTTTGAAACTCCTTTCCAAGAAAGAACTTTGTGGAAACAAAGATAGGCTGACAACTTGTAATATAGGAAAAGGCAGTTTTGCATCTTTTCTTTTTTCAGAGGGCATTTCTGAATCTTCATTCACAGCATTGTTCGAACAACCACATCAGTCTGCCTAGTAATAGGCACCAGATCATCCAAAGTGACAATTTTATTGTCCATTCGAAGTGTCACAAGCTTGACAGCATGTTGATCTAGTCAAGGGTGCAATTCAAAATGGATCTCAGTGAAAAACAATATAAATAGCACAAGCACCATACTATCTATTAAGGCTGCAATGGAAGATAGATGTTGTTGAGTGGGTTATAAATGCACCTAAGTATTTTAGGGGGATGTCATTCTTACAACTACTTATCTAATTAATCGAGTTCCCTCACCCGTGCTGGATGGTGATACCCCTCTCATTTTCTTACAGCCAGATACTTTCCTTTTTACATTACACTGCAAATTTTCAGATGCATTTATTTTGTCCATTTTTTTAGAGTTGCTGATAAGTTATCTTCAAGATCTGTTAAGTGTCTTTCTGGGCTATTCTAAATCCTAAAAAAGGTACAAGTGTTTTGATCCAGTGGGTAAACAGTACTATGTGTCTGCTAATGTCACTATCTTTGAGAGGATTCCTTATTTCTTTGATGAGGGGTCCTCTCTTGCCTAGTTTACCCATTCATATGAGCATCATCAAAAAGATCTTGTGCCTACCCCATTGCCTTCTGACGTAGACACATCTATTTAGGATAAAATGCTTATTTATGCAGGTTCCTAGGCCTATAATTGCATCTAGTATTATAAATAACACATAGAATGCATCATGATGCATTTAGATTAAATGTTGTAAATTCTATGATAATTTGCCTCTTTTAATGTCTAGGGGATAGGGCGATTCATTTCAAGGCCACAAATTGACGATCCAGCCATACGAATCTGATCAGGAGGGCGATCGGAGTTTAACGTTTCCACAATCACCTTGATCGGAGCTCCGTACATCAAATGCAGTTCGAGGAAGATCAATGGTCAAGGGACAACGCGACATCTCTATGGGCTTCGGATGACAAATCTGACCGTATGGATGAATCCAGACCTATGATCGCAATCTGACAGCATAGAAATCATCTCGATCTGAGCACTGTGGCATCCCCTACAAAGGAAAGAAGATGGACGGACCAGATAGTGCCACGTGGCACCATCCAAGCCACCCAACACCGGCTGTAGCCATTGCCCTACCTCAAGTGCACCTCTGCCATGCAATCTCAACTGTTGGATCGTCATCGAACGATTGAGATCCAACCAGTATCATGCCTTTATATCTTAAAGAGGGCGTTGATCAGAGAATCGTGGCCGTTGATCTACGATCCTACGGCCACCATAAGGCCACATCAACCGCACCCCACCAAAGCCATGACCAAGCTCGACCGTTGGATGAAGATCCAATAGTCACAAGTGCTTGGGCCATAAAACCAAACCGAGACACAAGCTCAACCTTAACGCAATGGTGGGGAGAGATGTTTGCATGCGGAGGGCGCAGGTTCGAAACTCGTTGAGCACCAGAGCCCACAGCAATTGAAATTCAGTCGGTGGATATGATCAAGCGGACGGCAATCTGCCACATGGCGCTCTCGAGTCCGCCCAATGAGAACACGCGTGATCACGCGCTTTTGTACGCGGGCTCCTCGCAATCTGTAGGTGCAATGAGAAGCAATCTGGTTCGTCCATTCTTGATCCTACGACCACCAAAGCTCCTTGCTAGCTCCAGCACAAAGCCAACGAATGCCAGCGAGAGCGCGTGATTCTCAACCACGCATGCAGATCAAAGAGCAACGGGTGTGCTACGTGTCAACACGAGGAGAAACCACGTGTTGAGGGCATGATCTGAGGGCTATTAAGGTGCGATCTGAGCCGTTCGATCCCGATCGGACGACCCACGATCCACCAAGTGATGTGGCACGAGTTAGGGGCTTGAAATACCTGCTTTACCCTCAATTTTTACCTATCTAAAGTGCCAACATCCCCTCTTCGTATTCTCTCCACACCTCCTCTAAGACTCTAAAGAGCTTGTCCCAAGCCTGGGATGCTCCTCTAGAGTAGAAAATAAATATTTTTCCCACTTCTCACCCCCTTCATAAAGCATCCCATGGTTGTCTTCTCACCATTAAAAAGCAGATATTCGCCACGACGCTGTCCTACCCCATCCTCCTTCCTCCGACTCTACTCTTCTTCGTCCTACCCCATCCTTCCTCCAACCCCGTTCTTCTTCGTCTAGCCTCTCACCACCTTCGTCTAAGCGTCGTCAAAGCAAGTCATCCTCCAAGCAGTCGTCGAAGAGGATTTCTCTCACCCCCTCTCTTTTATTGCTTTCATAGTGTAGATTTTCTTGTAGTAAACATTATATCTTTCAAGCATATTTCTAAAAGTAGTTTTTAATTCTCTCTCATTTTGAGCTAGGTAAAGATTTTGTCAATCTGATCTCTTGCTTTATAAAAATACCAAAAAAAATCGCAAAAGATAAAAACACCAAAAACAAATAAAAGCAAACGTGGATTTACGAAACCAAACATTCGCCTCCTCATGTTTGACCCGGGACTCACCTCGAGTTTCGATTATAAATATTATCTAACGATTGAATTTTCTTGCAAATTCGCAATGACTCAAGTTTTCCAAACTCTGACTTTTCTTCGAATGATTTTCCGCTCATCACCTTCTATGCAGGTTGGGATTACTAAGGAGGAACAAGCCAACTCAATTCTCCCCTTCCGCACCTGATCTAGATGGTCCATCTCAGCAGTCTAATGACTTTCCTATTGCTCTCAAGAAAGCTATAAGAACTTGCACTTTATATCCCATGTCTCATTATACTGCTATTGATCACCTTAGTCCAGCATTACAGCATTTCTCCACAACTCTATCTGCCATAGTTATTCCCCAACATCATAATGAAGCCCTACAAGACTCCAATTGGCGACAGGCCATGGAGGATGAGATGGCAACTCTCATCTCTTGTGGCACCTGGGAGTTGATAGACCTCCCAGAAGGTGACAAGGTTATGAACTGCAGGTGGGTGTACATTGTGAAGTACATCCCAGATGGGACTACTGAGCAACTCAAGGCCAAACTTGAGGCAAAGGGTTACACTCAAACTTATGGTGTAGACTACTTCGACACTTTTTTTCCTATGTCGTGCCTCAACTCTGTCTGAGTCATTCTTTCACTTGCAGTGAATAAGGCATGGCCCCTATATCAGCTTGATGTAAAAAACACTTTACTACATGAAGATCTGCAAAACGAAGTCTACATGGCCTAACCACTTGACTTTGTGATTGAGGGGGAGAAAGTTTGCAGACTCCGTTATCTATAGCTTGAAATAAAGTCCATGGGCCTAGTTTAAGAGACTCAATTCAAAGATTCAAAGGATTGGGTTTCGCAGGTCCACTTCTGACCATTCTATATCTGTGAGATGCAGGGAATCTCAGTTGTGATCCTTGCAATGTATGTGGACGATATGGTCCTTATTGGTGATGATGCCTCAGGAATACAGGAGACGAATAATTTCTTCCAGACCACCTTTGTTACTAAGGACTCAGGCACATTGAGGTACTTGGCATTGAGGTGGCCTGGAATTTGCATGGGATGCCTCTATCCAAAGAAAGTATGTACTTGATCTTCTAGAGGAGATTGGATTACTAGGTGTAAAGCATTCTTCTATTCCAGTTAGGTCATAGGAAAGACTTGGTGAGGAAAATGATCCTCTTTTTGAAGACAAGGGAAGATATAGGAGCATTGTTAGCAAACTACTATATATAACTATTACTAGACCAGATATCAATTTATAGAGAAATCACGCTATAGTCACTAGCAGGCAGTGTACCTCATCCTCAGGTATCAAGGGTAGCCCAAGGAAACGACTCTACATGAAGAACAATGAGCATGTTAATCTACATGCCTACTTTGATGTTGATTTTGCTAGCTCTATGGAGGACAAGAGATTCATCACTAGATACTCCACCTTTCTTGGTGGGAATCTGGATACTTGGAAGAGCGAGAAGTAGAGTATGATTTCTAGGTCTCGTGTAGAGGCCGAATACAAAACCATGACCCATACGACCTGTGAGATTATGTGGCTAGTTCATTTTCTTAAAGACCGAGGTGTTTAAGTTAAGCTTCTGGTACTCATGGTTTGTGATAACAGGTCTTCCACCTTCATTGCATCAAATCCCATTTTCCATGGGCGTACTAACCACATTGAGGTGAATTGTCACTTTATACAGGATATGGTCACCAATAGGAACATATGTACTCCTACATCAGAGCAACAAGTTGTAGATATCTTCACCAAGGTACTTTCCAGAAAGCGCCACGAGTTCTTATGCTCCAAGCTGGGTATGTTAAACAAATATACTTTAACTTGAGGGAGAGTATTGGGGTTATTTACTCTTATAGGAGTATTTTGGTATTTTCTATTTTATTGAGGTTATCATGTGTATTTTCCCGAAAGCCTCTCCCTACATGAAGAGGCCTAGGGTTTCATTTCTAATGAGATTCGTTATTCTCTTTCTCCATCAACAAATATAAAGGATTATAAAGTGCAATTCAAAGAGTTTGAGATATAGATCTTGTGACGATTTGCACAATACGGGAGCATGGAGGCTCTTCCACGAAGGAAAATATGTCGGCAGCAGGGTGCTGCCAATGATGGCTGCACGCAGGAACAGGGGGAGAGAGATGGCAGTCGGTGGTCTTAAAGAAGAAAGAGAGAGGAGTTGATGTGTTGGAAGAATTATTTATTTAACTCAATGATAGAAGGATTACAAAACTCTCTTTTATAGAGAGCGAATATATCACAACCTCTAAAATAAGTAACAAACTAAATCCTAATCAAATCATATCTCCTATTTTAAGAAAGAACAAATCTTCTAAAATAAACTTTCTAAAACCAAACATACCAAACTAAGAAACACCAAACTTAAGCCAAAAGCCACACAAAGATCCCATAAGGCTGACGCCCCTCTGAGTGATTCCCAGACTACCACGTGGCACTTCTATTCTCTATAGATCCCATAAAGAAAAATGATCTACCTAAAAGAAGGATAAATCTAGCACAGGAAAATGATGGTAGATGCCACCTTCCTTGTGATTAATACTAATTATCCACCATATCAAAAGGTCCAAAAAACAAAACATATGCAGTTTAAAATAGCTTTTCCATTGAGTTTACAAGTAATCTTGCTACTTGAGAACAAGCTAAGGAAACTCAGGAACATGAAGAACATCTACCAACTACATATTAGGAGTCACATGGACCCTATTGTTTAACTATAAGTGAAAGTGACTTGAGTATTAATCTAAGCTTATTACAGTCCAATATCTCCACATAGATGCTTGGATGGACGCACCAAAATAAACTAACCAATCTAAATCAACAACTATAAACTACAATATGTAAGCTAAAGACATCTAATTTAACCAAGGATGCAATGTTGTTAATGAGGGTGGAAGCTATAATAGACGGAGATGCAAACATGTGACAATGACTTTGAAGCAACTCATTATACTTTGTTGAGTTTTGTTTTCTGTGGTAAGGGTGTTTCGTTAATTTTATTTTCGTAGTGGGTTTATGATGTAATTTTTCCCCCAACTATATAGAGGTGAAGAGACTATTTGGTAAAGAATGTTTATTTTCAACGTAGTATCAGAGCCAAGTTGAGGACTCCACCAAAAACACCCTAACCCTACCACCAAGCCCACCATCACCGTCACTGTCGTCACCGGCAGCAGCGTCAGCCAGCAACAACGCCACCACTGTCAACCAATGCCGCCAACCTGCCACCGTCGCCACCGCCGCCGCTGGCTGTGGCAGGAGGGTTGTAGAGGGGGCAACGTCACCTCTTCTACTCTTCTCCACCTCTCTCCTCTTGCTGCTGGACATCTTCCAGCAGTATCTCCTTTGTTTCAGGGTCTAGGAAGATCCTTCACGTGTTGGTGATGAAGTTCTAGAGCGAGGATCTTCCGGAAAGGAGTTTGAAAAGTCACCTTGGATGGTATAATCAAATCAGATCTTTGTTTCTGTTTGTTTTGGGGTGTGTATTCCCCTTTGATGCATGTTTTTAGGGTGTGTATTCCCCTTGAGTATTGACCGCGTGTGAGCGGAGATTTTTGGGGTGTGTATTCCCCGTTTGGTGTATTTGTTGGGGTGTGTACTTCCCGTTTCCTGTCAGTTTTCATATTTGTGTGAAGAAATTTAGGGGTGTGTACCCTTTTAGTGGTGCATTGAAATCAATTTGTGGCAGTGTCAATGAACATGGCAGTGTCTCAGTCAGAGATTGTGCTAGGAATTGCCGTGGGTGATACTCCAACCACTGGTGTGACGTAGTTGATTGATTCTGGTACCTCCAATCATTTATCCGAGAATCTGCAATGTTTTTGGTAGATTCAACCTATCTCTCGAGGTCGTACAGTACAGGCGGCTGATGACCAACTTACTCCTATTAGTGGTCAGGGGAAAATTAATGTTACCCATTCTATGCAACTTAATCGTATCCAGTTTATTCCAGATTTATCCATGAACTTGCTCTCTGTCAGTGAAATCATTAAGTAGATGAATTGTCGTGTCATCTTTGATGAGCGTGAATGTATTTTCCAAAATAGAATGATAAGACTATTGGTAATGGATATGAAGGAGGTGTTTACCGACTTCAGCAGGGTCCCATGGCTGCAGCGTGTTGAGTTGGTACCATATCTGGAAGTGCTCTACAGTGGCATAGACGGTTGGGCCATCCTTCTTTGGAGAAATTACACAGGCTTATTCCTAATGTATCCCCAACCACACAACTCACTTGCGATGCATGTCAACTTTGGAAGCACCATAAATCTTTTCCAGCTGCTACAGGACCACGTTCATCTTCGTGTTTTCAGTTAATGTATCTTGATGTTTGGGGTCCTAGTAGGACTCCTAATAGAGCAGAGCATCGGTACTATTTGATTATGGTTGATGATTTTTCCATATTGTCTTGGCTATTTCTCATTAAGAATAAGTCTGAAGTGAGTCCACTAATTGAGAAGTTTGTGTTGATGATAAAGAATCAGTTTGATGTTTGCATCAAGACTCAGATTTGATAATGCATTGGAGTTTTGTACTTGTCGACTGACCAAATTCTATGGTTTACATGGCATAATTCATCAGACCTCATGTCCTCACAACCCTCAGCAAAATAGAGTTGCAGAGAGGAAGCACAGACATATCCTTGATATGGCCAAAGCCCTTCTTATCCATAATAGTATGCCATAGAACTACTGGGGAGATACAGTTCTCACAGCTTGCTACCTTATTAATAGATTGCCTTTCTCTGTGATTCACGAGCGTGGCAAGTGCTTTATCCAAATGATGAGTTGTTGATCTTCCACCCAAAACATTTGAATGCGTGGCTTTCGTTCATCTACCTGGGCACGATAAATTAGCACCTAGAGCAGTTAAGTGTGCTTCTTGGCTACTCTAGTACTCAGAAGGGGTATCAGTGTTTTGATCCTCTACACCAGAGACATTACATCAGTGCAGATGTCACCTTTCATGAAGCTGTGCCCTATTTTTCTGTTGCTGCCAGGCAGGTGCAGAGTGTATCGGAGTATGCTCCTGTACCAGTTGCTCCTCTACCATTTGGTATATTCACAGATAGTAGTAGCCCTTCTCAGGCTAGTAAGTCATCTACTAGCACATTCAAGCCAATACCAACAGATGAAGGGACCTTCAAGGGTCACACCTATCAGTTGCCAGTTGTTTATAAGGAAAAGCCCTCTCCATCTATTACACAGACTCCTCAGGTTAGTGTTGATAACCTGAGGCGGTTTCTACTTAGGAGGCTTCTTTAGATACAGTGTCAGCAGGTGTAAAGGGTGAGAGTCTGTCACCTATGGATGTTTCTCCAGGTCTTGATTCCATGAGTACTAATGAGGATATCCCTATTGCTATCAGGAAGGCTCTACAATCTTGTGCCCAATATCGTGTTGCTGGGAGTGTTGTTTCTGCTGATTCTCTAAGTTCGAAGTTTCATGCATTCACAGTTGTATCCAGTGCTGAGTTACCTCCCTCGTACCAACAGGCTCTACTACATCCACACTGGAAGGCAGCCATGGAGGAGGAGATGTCTGCACTTACTACCAGAGGTACCTAGGAGCTGTCACCTCTACCGTTTGGAACGCACCTTATTGGAGTCAGATGGGTCTTTGCCTTGAAATACAACTCAGATGGGTCTATTTCAAGATATAAGGCCTACCTTATAGCCAAAGGATTCACCCAGACCTATAGGGTAGATTTATTTGGCATGTTCTCCCCTGTTGCACAACTCTCCATTGTTCGCATTCTTATCTCTGTTGCAGCTCATTATGGATGGCAGTTACATTAGCTGGATATCAAAAATAGTTTTCTATATGGAGACTTGGAGGAAGAGATCTACATGCAACAGCCGCCTAACTTTGAGGTTCAGGGGGAGTGTGTATGCAAGCTTCGTAAAGTCATTTATAATCTTAAGTAGTGCCCCCGAGCCTCGTTTCAGCGCCTGTCTGATGCATTGTCTGTTATTGGAATGCAAAGATCATCATCTGACCATTCACTATTTGTGAGGAGGACCAGCAGGAGTACAGTGGCTTTACTTGTGTATGTGGACGACCTTATTCTTACAGGTGATGATGCAAAGGGTATATCTCAGGCAAAGGAGTACTTGACACACCAATTTATCATGAAAGATCTTAGGAAGCTATGATACTTTTAGGCATTGAGTTTGCCACGAGTAAGCAAGGGACAATTATGTCTCAACGGAAGTATGTCCTTGATATTCTTCAGGAGACAGGCATGCTAGGATCCAAAGATGCAAATATTCCTATGGATCCTAAAATTCACCTTTTTAAGGATACTGTAAAGCTAAAAGACAAGAAGGCATATCGACAGCTGGTAAGGAAGCTGTTATATCTGACTATCACTAGGCTAGATATTAGCCTTGCCGTGGGTAAGCTAAATCAGTTCTTAGATAAGCCCACTAATATTCATTGGCAAGCTATGATGCAGGTGTTGAGGTACATCGAGGGATGTCCAGGTAGAGGCATTCTTTTTCAGAGAAAGGCACCTATGTCTATTATTGCATACTCAGATGCAGATTATACAGGTGATGTTGGTGACAGGCGGTCTACTACTGGCTTCTGTACTTTTGTAGCTGGGAACTTGGTGACCTGGAGGAGCAAGAAACTGAGCGTTGTTTCATGCTCTAATGTTGAGTCTAAGTACAAGGCCATGGCACATACTGTAGCTGAGATGATATGGATCAGATCTTTGTTACGGGATCTTCATGTTAATGTTCAGGAGCCTATGGAGATGCATTGTGACAACCGAGGTGCCACCTACATTGCAAATAATCCTATGTTCCACAAGAGAATAAAACATGTGGAAGTGGATTGTCATTACATCAGGAGTTTGATTCAACAGGTTATGCTTCGTACTAGTCTTGCCTCCTCAAACTAGACTGCTAACATGTTTACCAAACCATTCTCGCCCCTAGTTTGAGAAGTGTAGAAACAAGCTGAGCATGATGGACATATATGCTCCAACTTGAGGGGGAGTGTTGAGTTTTGTTTTCTATAGTAAGGGAATTTCGTTAATTTTTATTTTCGTAGTGGGTTTATGATGTAATTTTTCCCCCACCTATATATAGGTGAAGGAACTATCTGGTAAAGTAAGAAATCTTCATACATAAACATAAAAGGGAACTACCAAAATGATAGTCAACTACATTAACTCTTCGTAAAAATGATTAGCTTTTTCAAGGGAATAAATGGAGTGGTCACTTGAGGTCAAGGTCCATCCTACTTTATTAAACTAAGGCAATGGTAGTCACTAACACAAGGTGGTTACATGTCCGTACGCCATGCATTCCTATGTACACCATGCCATCCACATACACATGCACCCCCTTGAATACTCCACTATTATGTTGTAGCCACAATGCCACGT